>CAOKZL010001161.1:0-600000 GCA_948472985.1 Iguana delicatissima | reverse complement strand
CATAGTGCTATAACAGTCTAGTGCGGAAATGCAGTCTAAGGTGAACCTATCATGAGGTCTTCTTGGCAAGATTTGTTCAGAGTGGAGTTTGCCTTGCCTTCCTCTGATGCTGACTTGTGTGTAACTTGTGTAAAGTCTCCCAGTGGGTTTCCATGACCAATCGGAGATTCAAACCCTGGTCTCTATAGTCCTAGTCCAATGTTCAAATCACACTGGCTGTCATATAAGCTCACTGTCAGGTAAATCTATTGTTAGTCTCAGCTTGAATAGACCGAGAGCCAGCACAGTGTAGTAGTTTGAGTGTTTGACTAGGACTCTGGGAGACTAGGGTTCAAATGCCCCCTTAGCCACAGAAATGCACTGGATGACCTTGGGCAAGTCACACTCTCTCACTCTCAGAAAGGAAAAGGCAAAGCCCGTCTGAACAAATCTTGCCAAGGGAACCCCATGATCGGTCCATCTTAAGGTTGCAATAAATAGGAAACAACTTGAGGGCATGTAACAACAACAGTCACCAACAGGACTCCGAGCAGCATCTCCACTTGATCTTCTTGCAGCTTCCTCTATAAAGTAGCGAGAGAGGGTTGATCGTTCCTTGATCTGCAGGGCTTGGGGGTTGAACTTAGCAGTATCCCGTAGTAAAAGCAGGCAACCCTACCAGAAAAACTGAACTTTTTAAAGAAAATCAACTAAATAAATAAATAGCTAGCTAGCTGACTAAAATAAAGTCTAAGCTAAAATAGCTAAAACAAATCTATTGACTATACTTTTTTCAGTCAACAGATGGCACCAGACAGAATAATAATGGCTATTTCCGCACTACACTGTTACAGTACTATTATTCCACTTCCAATGTCCTATGGAATCCTGGGGTTTGCAGTTTAGGGAGGGGCCTTGAGAATTCTCAGCCAGAGAGCTCTTGGGCCTCAGGAAACTCCAAGCCCCAGAATTCCACAGAAGGTTGAAAGGGGAATAATAGCACTATAACAGCGTAGTGCAGAAGTGGCCACAGACTCAGTGAAAACAAGACAATTTCTGACATGATATACACACACACACAAAAAATCTAAAATGACATCTCTCTCTCTCTCTCTCTCTCTCTCTCTCTCTCTCACACACACACACACACACACACACACACACACACACAGAGGAATGGGGAAGGAAAAGGGACTGAAGTAGGAAGACCTACCCATAAAGCCAGACCTTTGACATTTGCAGTTCACCTAAAGCTGCAAAACACTGGATTTCAGTAAATACATGGACAGTGACTTGAATTCGAGCTGGTGGGTCACTCTGTATATTTACAATGACCCAGTTCATTAGAATCTATTATCCCATTATTTTGTCTCATTCCCCCAGCTTATTTTTACCCAATCAAATCTCAGAGTTAAAGCTAAAGTAATCTTTTTCTCCTCCAGAGTCTTTTCTTCCAGTAGGGGAAAAGATACAAAGAGTCCCTTGGGTGTATTTTTGGCTATACACAAGGACATTATATCTTTCCTCCCACAGGTGAAAAAACATATGGAGAGTATTTTCAACTGGCACTGGCCCGAAAGAAAATGGTCAAGTAGTCCATCAACCCCTACTGTTCTCAAGAGCAGCCTTCAAATGTGTTTTTTAAAAAATAAATAAATAGCACCAAGCCAACAAGTACTATGCAACTGTGCATCACATCAACTTTGGCCCTTTATTATGTGTGCAAGATGTTAGAAGTGCAACAACATTTGGCACCAAGGAGTTGAGAATGGTTGGGCAGTAGTAATAGGGCCAGATAGTTTGAGTTATACAAGGTTTCTTTCCTTCTTGCTTTACTTATCCCGAGTCCCCTGTGATATAAACTGATACTGTTAGGGGTCTTTTCTCCACATCTTCTCTTCCATCAGCTGTCTCTCTGCTGTTCTCTAGAAGGAAGCTAGATTAGATTAGCCCCCTGAGTAACTTTCCTATCTTAGAATGGAGTTCCTGTAATAAAGACTTTCTCCAAGCCACTGGTGTCTTTGCTCCATCATCAGGATGTCTGTCCACTGCATGCATTCTCCATCACGAGCAAATCTAACATCACCCATCGAGGGCTAATTCAAAGCCTCACACACACACACACGTGCATTGAGAGAATCTTGCACAATGTATTTAGAGATTGCTGGGAGCAAATCTTACCTTACACGCAGCGCATTTCAGGAAGGTACAAAGTACTTCACCCGTAAAAGTGTTGCAGTGTGAAGTGGTGTTACACAATCCTACAGTCAGCCAACTTTCCGTGGCTTTTGACTGTGCCCTCTCCACGTTGGGCTGTTTAGATTCCACACACACAAGCTTCAAATTCTCCCGTTTTTCTTTATATACTTCTGCAAACCTTGGGCTTCCTCTCAAATTGCCAAAATCTCCCCTTAGAGTATTTTGGCTACCTAAGCAATGGCACTCACAGACAAACACTAGAAATGGTTACTTCAGTAACGCTGACAAAAACACTAAAAGGAAGGTCAACGTAGATCTTTTGTAGATGTTGGGCAAGAGTGTTGGAGGAATGAAACAAGACAGTAGTAAATATTTTTTTCTTTCTTTACTGCCTTTCTATACCACCGCCCCTTCACCAAAGGTCTTTAGAGGGCTCACCAGTGAAAGTTAAAAGCCTAAAAGCATAATTTAAAAATGTGTCATATTTGAAGGAAATAGCATACATCCAAAGGAAATAAATAAATAAATCCCAAGTAAAATAAATCTAAAGTAAAACCCACCAGCACTGTAAGGTTAGTAATTTGCATAAACTAACCTCCTATATGCTTGTGGCTGAAGCAGGATTTGAATAGGATTCCCATGGCTTACATTTTTTTTGCCACGCATTAAATTAAATTAACAGCAACAGAGGCACAGGTTATTTTTCTTGGTCTCTCTCAAATTCACAAAAGAGAGCTATAAGGAAACATCCATGCATGCACGTGCACAGAGAGAGAAAGAGAGAAGCCCCAGGTATATCATTCCTGCCACTGCCACTGTTTTTGGTCTATGATTCATCCCTTTACCGGAACTGCTATCTTCTCTTCTTGACCAGTTTGGGCTCAGAGGTGCCAACAAAAAAAGGCAAATATTAAGAGGTGGATTGTTAGAGAAACCACAGGCAGGCAAAACCTCTGTTCTGAAACTTCACATCTACAGTAATGAAGAAAGAGAGGGAGGCACCCAAAGGCAGCTGGGCATACGTGCAAGAGCAGAAAAAGAAGGCAGGTCAGGCCTTTTGAACAGAAGAGAAAGGATAAGAGGATAAAAGGGCTGGGATGAGCCAGCATCATGTAGTGGTTTGAGCATCGGACTATGACCGTGGAGACTAGGATTCTGTTCCCCACTTGGCCATGCAAACCCACTGGGTTTCCGCTCTCAGCCCCCAGAAAACTCCCTGATAGAGTCACCTTAGGGTTGCCGCAAGTCGGAAACGATTTGAAGGCACAGAGCAACAAGGGCTGTGATACTTACTGCAGTTGGGTCAGTTGGACGTTGGCCAGCCATCAGAACATGGAATGGGTGGCAACTGCGATGAATCCGTGAGCCGTGTTCTACTAGTATTTTCTTCTAACGTTTCACCTGCATGTATGGCTGGCATCTTCAGAGATGCCAGCCACAGATGAGGTGAAACGTCAGGAGAAAATACTAATAGAACACAGCCTCAAAACCCAGGAAATCCACAACAACCGATGGATTCCGGTCGTGAAAGCCTTCGACTTTACATCAATCCATGAGCCGGTTTTGGCTCCTAGAAGGTTTTTTTAAAACTCTGAAACAGTATCGACCAACCCTGCAAACTATTTAGAAGATGAATTGCCAGTCCTGGGGCTGCTAGAAAAGAAATGCACCCCTTCTTTTACCAGAAAAAGGACGGTCTGGGTGTCTTTCTTCTCTTTTCTTTAAATTGTTATAACCATCTTAAAATCACAAATTAAACAATCAACAAATACCCACATCAGTGCCTGAAAACAATTTAAAACAATCTGGTGAATCTATGGCCACACTTTGCCCACTCCGGCATAAAAGGCTTTGTGTGGATTAGACCAAAAGCCCAGCTGATCAAGGACTCTCTTCCTTACCCAAGCCCAGCAAGTTGCCAGTAGAAGACATGGCCAGAATAGCTTCCTTGTGCTTGTGTGCCCCAGCAACTGGTTGTAAGAGAGGTAACGCTTCTGGCAGTGAGACGTACAGCCATTACAACCGGGGAGGTGAAAATCTCTCTCTCAGTTCTGTTACACTTCTCTGAATTCCACCTGTATCCCTGTTCCATCATTGGTTGATATCAGGCTGATGTTATCCTTAACTACTGTCAAGTTGTCTCTGATTTATGGCAACCTTATAAATGAAAGATCTCGAAGTCACCCTCCATCACCCCTGCTCAGGTCTTACAGACTCAGGCCACTTCCGCCCTAGACTGTTATAGAATTCCTGCGGAATTCTGGGATTTGTAGTTTACTGAGGCCAAAGAACTCTCTAGCTGAGAATTCTAAAGGATCCTCCCTAAACTGCAAACCCCAGGATTCTGTAGAATGTTGAAAGTGGAATAATAGCACTATAACAGTGTAGTGCAGAAAGACTCCTAGTTTTCTGATTGGTTGACTCCAGTCTCCATTCCAATTAATGACTGAGCCAAGATATGGAAAATCTTGAAGTATTTCAATGTCTTCATCATCTACTTAAGTTACGTACATCATCTGTGATTATTACTCTGGTTTTCTCAAAGCTCAGCTATAAACCTGCCTTTTCACTTTCTTCCTTAACTTTCTTCAGTCATCTTTCCCAGGCCCTTTCCGCACAATGACTGCATCCTGACGTAAGGACACGAGAGGAGTGGAATTGTGACGACGCTTCTGCATGACATCGCTGCAATCCCGCCCTTCTCCTGTGGCCTGCCAGCACGAGCGTGGGGTAAATCATTAACGAGTTTCAATGACCCCCGATTGCACAATTCTCCCATCCTTCCCAGCCATCTGGAAGGGCAGGAAGCGCAATGGAGCCACTTCCTGCGCATGGGAAAGAGCCCAGCTGTGCTGCAGAAGGAAGAGGTGTGTCCCTCGTGTTCGCTTCCAGAGGAAGTGCAGAATGAAGCATTCCCGTCGACCTCCGTTTCCAGCAAAGGTGCTGCGGGGATTATGACCGGAAGATGACAGAGCAAGGTAATGTGTGGAAATGGCCCCAGTCTTTGCATTTTTCTGCTAGTTGTACGGCATCATCTGCGTATCTCACATTGTTGATGTTCCTTCTCCAGTTTGCATGCCTCCTTCCTCCAAGTCTAATCCTGCTTTATGTATGATATATTCGGCATACAAGTTAAACAGACAGGGTGATAAAATGCAGTCTTGCCTTCATACATGCAGAGATTTTTCATGTTCTTCCATTGGCTGAAGCATGTTTGCAGGTGTGCATTTGCACATAGATTTTTCACATTTGCTAATGTGTTTGTGGCTATTTTTCTTTGGAGACAGTCAAGAAATGTTCAGGCTGAAGGGTACTGAAAGGAGAATTCTACCAAGAACTAGAGGAGAGGTCAAAATGCCTTCATTGGCCTTGATCTGACTACTGGACAAGAAGGAATGTGTATGCTTTGTACACTTGGCAGACTTGTGCACTGATGCCTGCATTTCGTGCAACAGCTTTTTAAGAACAACTTTTTCTTTTATTTGAACTGACTTATTTTTGTATCACCTAGCTGGCACCCTCCCTGTGCAACCTGACCTCAAAGTGGGTGTGTGCCATTGCTTCAACCTGCGGTTGAACTGCAAATGTACAACCTACGGACTCTTCACCGCCTCACTCTTCCCATTTTCTTCCGTATTAACCAAGTTCTGTTTTGAGGAGGGCAGGGCCCCACAGATCAAAGGGGCACAAGAAAAAGGAAGGAGACCACACATGGCACTTCCCCATCTTGGAGTGAATAATAAAAAGAGCATGCGAAGGGGGTCACACAAATACCAGTGTGTTTGAAATACAAGCCACAGGATTTGGGGATTTGAAAATTATTGCTGGATGAAAATTATTGCTGGATGACAGACAAGAAGAATGAAGTAAATCTGGGATTGTTAGGAAAAAGCGTTTTGGAAGGACTTCCTTATAACTGGCCGTGGAGCGAGGAGTAGATCAGGCCGTGCCCACCAGCTCCAACCCGCTGTCTACCACGGGTTACTGCTCAAGTGGTGCAGTTCCCTTGGGTACAGCCCAGTCTAATACACGTTCATTGAATTTAACTGGACTCATTTCCCAGGCAAGTGCGTATAAGACTGCAGCCCACCAAGCCCAACTCTGCAACTGATTTGGCCATGCCACTTTCTCAAATCATTTAAATTTTGCATTTCAATTCACTCCAACGTCACTATCTCCTATCCCCCACCCTTCTGTAGTCTTAACATACCAGATGCTCTAAGGCTGCATTCCCTGCTTCTGAGGAAATTATAATCCACAAAAGTACATGCTATGATAACCCAGAGAACCAGGTATTTGTTTGCATGTTGGACTAAAACTCTGGAAGACTCGGGTTCAAATCCCCACTTAGCCACAACAATCCACTGGGTCTCTCTGTCTCTCTGTCTCTGTTTCTCTCTCTCTCTCTCTCTCACACACACACACACACACACACACACGTCCTGATTCCCTGTAAGTGGATATAATATTGCACCCTAACTTAACCAAAGACTATTACTCATGATGGCTAAAGAAATCCTGGATCTTTAAAGACAGTGCACTCTAGGAGACCAGGGTTCAAATCTCCACTTGACCATGGGTCCTTTTCGCACAGCATTTGCCATGTGAAAGGGCCCCTGGAGTGTTGCGTGACTGTGAAGAACAGTCCATACGACGCACTCGCAATTGCACAACGCTCCAGGGGCTGGCAGGCGCCGATCGCGCCCTATTCATTTTTGGCTGTGAGCCGAAAATGGTGCGCGGTCACGCATTGCTCTGGGGCCCCACACGCACTTGCCGTGTGTGCAGAGCTCTGGAGCCGCGGCGCTTGCACTTCCTGCCCCAGCAGGCTTGCACTGCAGGAGGAAGAGGAGGGGTTCTTATGCTACCTGCTCGCGAGCAGTCAGCAGCTGCGAAGCTGAAACAACGGGGACATGACAGCCTCTCGCAAGAGGCTGCTCACACGATCCCCGCACCCCAGCTCCGCAAAAAGGTGAGTTGCGGAAAGGGCCATGGAAATCCACTGGATGGCCTTGGGCAAGTCACACTCTCTCGGCCTCAGAGGAAGGCAACGGCAAACCCCTTCTGAACAAATATTGCCAAGGAAACCTTGTGATACATTTGCTTTAGGGTTGCTGTAAGTTGGAAATGATTTGAAGGCACACAGCAACAACATCTTAATCTTGCCCTATGACTCTGTTGCTCTTGCTCCAACAGACTAACATGGCTACCCCACTGAACACTTCTAATGGAGGAGCAAGCAACCTGTAGTCCTTAAGACAATTCAAGCGGTCTCTATGAGCAGTCATTTCTTCTCCTGAGTGTCCTCTGGGGAGAAAGGAGAAGAAGAAAACGGAGGCCATTTCCGCACTAGCCTGTTTTAGCGCGATGATTCCACTTTCAACATCCTCTGGAATCCTGGGGTTTGCAGTTTAGGGAGGGGCTGGGTGGCCCCTCCCAAAACTGCAAACCCCAGGATTCCAGAGGATGTGAAAGTGGAATCATCGCACTATAACAGGCTAGTGCGGAAGTGGCCAAAGAGATGCAGCAACGCTTGTAGCAGTTCTGCCTCAGTTTGACAAGTGTGATGAATAGGAATCTGAACTTTAACGTACGACAGGATATAAGACACCCCTGGAAGCAACTCATGGCAACATATTTGTGTGATGTGCCACTTATTTTTACCCCAAATTCCACTGGATCTTTCTTCTGGAGGCACAATTTGGCTTAGAAACAATGCGCATGCTCCACATACACCCTGTTTTAAAGGGAAATTCAGTGAAGCTGTGGTGAGTAGTCTATGTCCCCTTACGGCATCAGGCTGGCTAATGCAAGAGACCCAAACGTTGCCCACTTACTGCTACCACAACCCACACAATTAATAATGCAGAACTTGGACACAAGGAAATCCAGGCTAGTGGTTTATGCCTGTGGAAAACAAGCCCATTTCCCATTAAATACAGGATAACAGTTATCTCAAGTAGCCCAGCCCACCATTAAAACCAACCTTAAGTTAGGCAAAGGAACTAAAAACAAATCCAACTCCTAGTTGAGTGTATTTATTGAAAAACCAAGCCAGGAGGGATTTGGAAATGTCTGATTGCTTTTAAAAGGAAAATGAAACAACAGATTATGTAACCCAGATTTACCTGTCAGGAACCTGAGTCCTAAGAATAACTTAGAAAGCTCATTTGCTGGGGGTAAGGGACAGAAACTTAAAGCGCTTTCTAATCTGGAGTCTTTGCTATTTGCTCAAAAACAAAAGGAAGATTTCACAAATGAGGTCTGGGCTGTTACAGGCCCACGCATCCCCCAGGTTTTATATGGTTTAATTGGCGAAAAATGATTTAATTGGCAAAATACATTAGTTGACATTGAAATAAAATGGCACCTAAGGTGACTGGAAGGTCAAGCTGGGCAGAGGAAAATTACTGACTGAACATGTGTGATTGCAAAGTAGGTCAGAAGATCCCCTCTAGGCATAGCTGAGGTCATTGTCAGGCAGATTACCAAGCCACTTCAGGGATAATAGGCTTGTGTTGAAGCTGTAACATCTCTGATAGCATACAATGGCAAAGGGAAGTTCCCATCAAAACACTGTTTCAGCCCTGATTCCTTGCACCTGGACATTTTCCTGAATTGTCTATGTACCTGTCCAAAATTACAGAGCTATTACAACAGCCATTAACTCTGCCACCTAACACTAAGACTGTTAACTCCATCTGGACCCCAGTGTCCATGTGGCAACCTCCATTGTTTGCTTGGGCAGAGAGCCATTCACACCTATGCCCTCAAGGTAGGTTATGGGTATAAAAAACCTCTGTTTTGAGCAGTTCAATGCACTATCTTGCTTGCTAAATGCCAGGCTGTAACTCTGCTGAGTACTGTCCTTAGGCATTTGTCTAAGCCACATCACTGCTTTCTTCGCTGCTCTCCAGATTGGTAATTATTGCCCATTCCCTGAAAACTCCTCTATCCACAACTTTCCTACCTTTATCCCTCAGTTAGCTCTTGTATGAGTGTGTGAGTGTTTGGATTTTTGCGTGCATTAGTGAATTTTCAATAAAACATATTTTAGCTTATTTTGGAATCACTGGCTGGTTCTTTCCTGTAAGACCCTATAAACATTGGTGGAAAGATCTTGTTAGGTTAATCCCTTCTTACAGGCCTTCTAATTTCAGCTAATAATTCCACACCTTTGAACCGAGATATTTGCATCACAGGTGAACCCCTGAGTCACTCACACTTTGGGGTAACAAGACAACTCCCAGAGAGTACCTGGAAATCCAAACTGACCCAGGCAACTGGTTGAGAGGGCATTGCCCATTCAGCCTTCAGGTGATTCCTGCAAGAACCTTTTTAACATAAGGCCATCTCATGTTCAGGGAGGAAGACAATCAGGCCTCAGATATGAAACGCAATTGGGCTTCCACATTTGAGGTTTCACTTCTCATAGATGTGATTATTTGCAAATTTCTCCAACCTCTGCCCCCCCACCTCAGGCACTTCATTTCTGGGCAACTGTCCCTTTGGTGGCTCAGATCAGGCCATGCAGCCCTTTAAAAACCTGCCTCTGGTCCTCCTCCACCAGCCACTGCCTGGCCAGCAAAGGTTGGCTCACAGCCCAATTTCTCAGCACCACTAACCCTCTCCCAATGCCCCCTACACCCAAGGAAGCAGATGACGAGAGAGGGCCACCATATCAACCCACTCCTTTCACTCTCTTTTCTCTGATCTGGTTTGGACCCTGGAGGCCCATTCGCTCTACTGTGCCTTGGCCCCTTCCCACAAACACATACAGATTTTTATATTTGTGGTTTTTCCATTTTTCAGGGATCCTGCGCCTCTAACCCCAGTGATTGTGGAGGGCCAATTGTACTTACCATGGATGACAGCCCACACACAGTGGGAAAGGCTTTCACACATTCTAAGCTCCACTCTAAGTGGACAAGCTTAGAATGTGTGCAAAGCCCTCCCCGTACCTTTATAACTAAAAATATAGTGGGTGGAGAAGGACTGAAAACTGCAGTACAGATAGAATGACTTTGTTCCCAGGTGACACAGCAAAACCACCGGAAACATGCAATGCGATTCAATGCGCATCTTCCTGCATAGCTAAGCGTCACATTAGCACTAGCTCTTCCTCCTGGGCTCTGTTCCATCATGTGGCACCAACAAAATTAGTGCCTGGTTTCCTTTACAGGAGGTGGAGTAGGTAAGGAACCGATAACACTTCTGACTAAGCCAGGCTGCCTTTGCAGGCATTTCCACTCAAGGTGTTGCTTGCAGCTCGATCTGTTGCTGCAACGACACTATGCTCTGAGTTAACTGTGGTTTCTCACTATGGTTTCTCTTGCTGCTGGGAGCACATCACTTCTCCCCTTCCCTCAATGGCCTGTGGGCTGTAGGGGTGTGGAAGCAGTGAGGGTGGCACAAGAAGGAAACAATCTATTACCTATAAAGATATAATATGCTGTTTACAAGAAAAGAAGCCAGAGAGTCTTCCCCTCCTGCAGGGAGTTGAGACGATGAAGCTGAAGCAACAGGCTTAAGCAAAACAAGTGCATTTTGGATACGTACATATGGCTATGTGGAAACCTGTCCTCCCTGTTGAATATCTGCCAGTCAGCCAGCTATTAGAAGTACAAAGCTTCCTTTCAGTAGAAGCCTGTCCTCCCTGTTGAATATCTGCCAGTCAGCCAGCTTTCCTTTGGGTAGAAAGTCTGGGTGAATTTTCCACCTGACATGAACCAAAGCTTTTGAAAAATGATTTTTGGGGCCTCCAACTCCCAGTATTCTCAACGAGTATGACCACTGGATGAGGGACTCTGAGAGCTGCAGTTCCCCCTCACCAAATTTCCCCCCCCTCAAGCTCTGTAAAATGTATTTATAAAGGATTTGTTTCAGAAGGTTTTGACTCAATGTGCACATCATTTAAAGAAAAAGCTCTGAGAAATATTGGAGAATTGCTGCAAACTGAGTTCAAACATGAAAATAGTTTGCACCCAGTTAACTCAATGTGAGCAGAGAAGAAGAGGGCTCGAATCTTGCCCTTCCCAGCAGACTAAGGCAAAAGCAAACTGCCATAGCCTCTCCCTAGTTAGTGTATTTTTTCCCTCATTTTGTCATCTTGATCATGATCTGACGTTGCTTGTTCACACACGTTCCAGTTTCCACATTTTATTTCCACCTTCATCCAACAAACAGTTTGCTTTTTCACCAGTTTTCCCTTTATTCTGAAAACGGCTGAAGTCATCCACTTGATTTATCGCTTTTCTGGAAACAAATTCTTTGTGTTCAGACAAAATTAATCAATCTGGCAGTCCCAGCTCAACTTACCGCCTTTTGGAGTCAATAACAGCTAGCATGGTGTAGTAGTTTGAGCATTGGACAATATGACCCTGGAGAGTAGAATTTGATTCCCTGCTCAGCCAAGGGAAACCCACTGAGTGACCTTGGGCATATCACCCACTCTCAACCCCAGAAAACTCTGTGATTGGTGTGCCTTTGGGTCACCACAAATCAGAAATGACTTGAAGGCACACAACAATAACAACAATGGAGCTTGGGGACATTCCTCTGGTTTGGACTATAACCCTCAGAATCCCCCAGCCTGCATAGGGGATTCTGTATTACTGTATAGTCCAAAACAGGAGAACTTTCCCAGTCTCTGGATGTCACTCTCTTTTTGTGGCATTCCTTAATGCAGAGGTCCTTAGAACATGAACATCTCTTGCCCCACATGCCTGAAACATCACTATGGGTTTCCTGTGAGCGTCAGACAAAAGGTTTCCGCAGTAGATAGGAAGTGGGATTCCTGTATGACTGCTCTGCGTAACAGAGACCACGGCCATTTCCACACTAGCCTGTTATAGCGCTACAATTCCACTTTCAACATCCTCTGGAATCCTGGGGTTTGCAGTTTCGGGAGGTGCCGGCTGGAAGCAGCCCAAGAGTCCAATCCTGAGTGTGTTTACCAATTAAACTCAGCAGATCAGTGTGTACAGGAGCAGTGACAGATACTGGTGGATGGCAGATCCCATCAAGCAGGACAGCAAATGGCAATAATGGGAAGGCCACCCATTCCCACTTCTGATGTGTAGGATTGCAGCCTAAGTGTACTTCTAATACTTTGTTGTTTGCAAGTGCCCAGTTCCTAAAGGCAGCCTCCTTCAACCTAGTGCCCTCCAAATACATTAAGGGCCAGTTCCCATCACCCTGACAAGAGACGACAGGTATTGTAGTCCCAAACAAAATCCTGTGAAAGCACACAACTGCAAAAACAAAGAATCATAGAATTGCAGAGTTGGAAGAGACAGCAAGGGCCATCAGGTCCAACCCCCTGCCATGCAGGAACACTCCCTGAAGCAATATACCATGAAAGCATTCCCAACATATATTTAACATGCGTGATAAATGTTTACTGGTAGTTCTTTACAATTATATTTTTATAATGATATTGATGTATTGATTTATTGTACATGTTTTGGCAGGCATGTGCCTTTATATCATGTTAGCAGCGTGTGGTACTGACTGCTGCCTCCTTCTGTAATTTTAGAGACTGAGAGCCAGCATGGCGGCAGTGGTCTGAGCATTGGGCTACAACCTTGGAGACGAGGGTCCGATTCCCCACTCACTGGGTGACCTTGGGCACATCACACACTCTCAGCCCAAGAAAACCTTGTAATAGGTTTGCCTTAGAGTTGCCATAAGTCAGAAATGACTTAAAGGCACCCAACAACAACACCAAGTCCAGCTTAGCTGGTGAGTGCCAGGTTGGGAAAGATCTTGTCAGATTTAAAGTCTATGCCAGAGAAAGAATCATGCCACAGTCCAAAGGGGGTTGGACTTCAACACTCAGAATTTCCCACCTTTGCCTATGCTGCTCAGGGCTGATGGGATTTGTAATCAAATAAAATCTGGAGGCTGCATGAATCCCAGCTCTTGTCTAAACCGTGCAGGCTACATTGTTTGAAGAGCCCATGAACATGGGCACGGAGAAGGAAGGCTAGGGAATGGGAGAGGAGTGTTCATGTGAACCTTCCATCTCCCGTCTGGAGCTCCTTCCTCCCATTCCCTTGTCTCTGGCCGTGGCACACAAAAAGCAAGGGAATGGGATGGGGGAGCCCCAGAAAGGAATGCAAGGGGGATCGTGGAGGGGGGGTTATTTGCAGTTCTTCCACTTTCGTGAGAGTTCTGCACCCCGAACCCTCACAAAAGTGGAGGGCCCACTGTACTGTTAATAACAATACAGAATTAATACGCAATGTAAGGCAGCAGTACAAATAATATGAAACAACTGTAGAGGGTGAAGAGAGTGACATTTCCAAACTCTGTTGAAATGAACTAAAATTAAACATGTTATCAGCTACTATCTGGAAATAGACAGAGAAATGGGAAGGTCTAGGCAAAGAAGAAGGTTGATGGGTCCTCTCTGAGAGTGTAGCTCAGAATTTAGCTGCCACCAAAAAGGAGGGAGTACCCTTCTTAGGCCATTTCCGCGCTACACTCTTATAGTGCGATTGTTCCACTTTCAACATCCTATGGAATCCTGGGGTTTGCAGTTTCAGGAAACTGCAAACCCCAGGATCCATAGGATGTTGAAAGTGGAACAATCGCACTACAAAGTGTAGTGCGGAAATGGCCTTAAACGTGTATAATGGACATATAGGAACAAATAAAAGAGCAAGTTTTCCAAAACCAGTCTTACAGACCAAGCAAATTTACACAGATACAATCTGTTCTGAGATTAATTAAAATTGACCTCAAACTGCATTTGACTGTTTAGGATGTTTTGCTCAAAATAAGAACAGCAGCCTGGTTCAGGTGATAATCCTTTTATACAGCAACCCCAGAATACAAGTTTCCTGTGTGCCTCAGATAACATAAAACAATAAAATTATGAAAACATAAACCCTGTGGTAGTCTTCTGACTTCAGGAAATACTAAAAGATCAACCCTCTGGGACCAAACTTGTGAATCAGTCCCAGTCTCCCAGTTTGCCTCTTTTCATGGCACTTAAATATCACCCTCTACTCATAACAGATTGTAGGACCTCTTCTGTTCACAAACAGCAGTGCAGCACCTGTGAAAGCCAGAGTTATGGGTTAATTGTACTTCAAATATCTCAGTTCAGGTTTGGGGAATTTGTAGCCCTCCAGATGTTGTCAGACTGCAGCTCCTATCAGCCATAGACAACACAATTGATGGTGAGGGATGGAGATTGGAAACATTCCTTTTAGAGAACACAGCTCCCTGAATCCCCAGTCTGGCTTGGGGATTCTGGGAATTATAGTCCAAAGAAGTGATATTTTTTTTTAAGATGTAAAAAATGATTATGACTCAGACACCAGGGTTTGATTCCCCACTCAGTCATGGAAACCCACTGAGTGACCTTGGGTGCATCACATACTCTCTGTTAATACATTCGTCTTAGGATTACCATAAGTCAGAAATAACTTGAAGGCGCACAACCACAATAAGTGATTATGAGAGTGCCAGTCCAAAAACATCTGGAGAGGCACATTGCAGGGTGTAACATAGGGCTTAACACAGGGTGTACTTGGCTAGGCTTAACTTGGCCACAAACACTACACGTAACTATGCATATGCTTATTTTCTTTACCAGGGGGAGTCAATAATATTGGCATGAAACAACTAGTGACACAACAGTGCACACAAAGGCTCCAGTATTTCAGAGATGAAAACCAGGACACGGGTGACCAAACTACAACAGAGTCTGGTCAAGGTGGCAAAAGCTATTGGTGAGGAAAAACACAAAAGCCAGGAGACACTGCAGCAGTTTGCTTTTGCCTGAGCCAGCTGAGAAGGGCAAGACTCTGTCCGCTCGTCTCCTCTCCCCCCTGTTGAGCGCAAGCTACTTTTGCACTTTGAACTCCATCTGTAGCATTGGAGATAAGCTGAGGATAGAGCAGAAAAGTGGGAGGAGGAAAGAGAAACTGGGACATTTTAAAAGCAGGTGCAAACATGGGAGGACAAAATATTAATTGGGACTGTTCCTGCCGAATCAGGACAGTGGAAAGGCATGCTGAATATCCAAATAAGAAGTTCTGACACAGTACCACACCTGCAGCAAATGAGAATCCAAGAAAGAGGGGAGAATTGGAGAAAGACAGATATTAAAAGAGACTGGAGCAACTCTTTCATGTTATTTATCGAGGCAGGTTCCAAATCAAGGCCCAGTGTGTGTTTTCAGAATCTACCAGAGCTTTTCCTGAAGCCTTAGAAACAACCATGAAAGAAAATATTGCCTCTGACCACATGCTGAATGCCTTCTGAGCACTGAGTCATCAATACAGCTGTGTAGGGAGAAAGTGGCCGTATCACCCAGTGCAGCTGCCAGTCGGTTGTGAACCCTAGCACCTTTCTTCTCAGCAATGAAGCACCACAGGAAAATATTCTCATTCTCTTCCCCTCCCTCCTCCTTGTGGTGTGGTAACTTTGACTTTCCTCCCCCGAAACAGCAAGAACCAAAGAAGGAAGCACACCTCCTGACGCCTCAGCTGAATCATTCAGAACACCCTCCGAAGAGATTGCCTTAGGTCCCCTTCCACTTTCCCAACTGATCTTTGGTCCAAGAGATAAACGGAGCTGCAATCCAAACTCAGGTAAGGCAATCTTTGATCTTCCTGTCAACTGCCAGGAATCCAAGAGATTCTTCTTCCATTCTGGGGCCTCTCTCGCGCTCTTTGGGGTGGGATTTTTTTAAAAATAAATTATCTTTGTTAATTTCCATTGTAATCACATAGAATAGACAAATAGTTGAAGAAAAAGAAATGAAAAAGAAAGAAAAATAAGGAAAGACACCAATATAAAAATAACAATTAAAGAGCAATACAGTTTGTAGACAAATAGTAAAACAATACAAGGACTACTACTATAATCATTACAAACACCTAGATATATAATGACTTCCCACTCTGATCGAGCTACAGATTGAATATATTTGTTCTTATTGTATTACCACTTTTCATTATCAAATACGATTTTAAACATTCTGCCCATTGAAAAGCGTTCATATTAGTTATTTATCAAATTAGCCTTCTTTCTTAGTCTGATCCTTCAACCTTTTCTTTGTTAACAATTAGCTAATTGCATAATTCATTGCCGTAGCAGAACTTTCCTATGATAGTAACATACGTGTGTTTCTAACCTTATTGCGAAACATTCTAATTCCGTACTAAATCTTATCTCCTTTGTTAAAGTTATCCAGTTTTGCCTATAAGAATATTCATTATACAACTTAGTTACAATTAACAAACTCTCATGTTTCGTTTTCCACTACCCTTTGCCAGTAATTAAGAAATGGTTGCCAAGTTTGAAGAAATTTGTGGTTTGGGTTATTTATCTAGGAGATAGGTAAGCCTATCCATTTCTACCACTTCTATTAGTTTCTCCATCCAGTCTTCTTTTGATGGAATTGAGACCTTTCACCAATGTCTGGCACATACATGTTTGGCAACATTCCTTGACTTTCTCTCTTTTCCTGCCACCTATCCACCGTCATAACACAGGTTTCCCAGCACCATCACATCAGCTACTCATGTGAGGATGCCCCAGGCCATTTCCACACTACACTGTTATAGCGCTATTATTCCACTTTTCAACATCCTGTGGAATTCTGGGGTTTGTAGTTTAAACTGAGGCCAAGGAGCTCTCCAGCTGAGAATTCTAAATGACCCTCCCTAAACTGCAAACCCCAGGATTCCATAGGATGTTAAATTAAATGAAAATCTAGAAAAGAAATGCGGCCATCTGATATTATACATGATTACAGCAGCAAGAATGTTATATGCTTCCAAATGGAAATCTGATGAGACACCCCTTAGCAAGGAATGGTTACTTAAATTACTAGATATACTATATACATACATATAAATAATAACCAAAGTATAGACAAAATGAATCAGGATTGGAGAATAATACTATATACATATATATAAATAATAACCAAAGTATAGACAAACGGAATCAGGATTGGAGAATAATCAAACATATATGGAAAGAGAAATGGGAAGAAATGTTCCAAATAGATACTTAAATTCACAGAGATTTTATGTATTCCTTTTGTTTCTTCTCTCTCGTCTTGTTTGATAACTTAGGCGTAATATAAGTAATGACTATACTCAACAGGTCTAATTTATTCTGAGTACTTTTTTTTTTAAACCAAGACCAATATGTGACATTGAAATTTTAGAAAAGATATTACTGTTCTCACCATATTTAGTTATAGTTTATTGATAAGAGATATTAAGTAATTTTAAGTAATTTAAATAATATTATTAATTAAGTAACTTACAGTTGTATTGTTGATCTCCTCTTTTCTCCCCTTATAAGCATACTGTAGAATGATATATTTGTATAGTTTTTTTTTATATAACGGTTTATATCAGCGTTTAATGTCAATGTATGGTTAAAGTCAACATGTACGTAGATTACTGTTGTGGTAATATTAAATTTTAAAAAAAGAAAAAAAAGAAAAAAAAAGAAAGTGGAATAATAGCACTATAACAGTGTAGTGTGGAAATGATCCCAGTGTGAATTGTTTTAGAAATGCATGTATTGTTATTCTGAGTGATATGAAATTTGGGTTAGAATGACTTCTTCCCAAACCCTGCCAGTCTAAGATTCTTTCAGCCGGGGACTTTTTTGTGCAACCACACTGACTGTTCGTGGGGTCCAGAGATGAAATGTCTTTCATTTCCAGTCAAGTGAAGATTTCACCTCATCTTAAATGCCATTCTCTTGTAACCTATATATTACAATCTATGTGAAAATGCATTTTTGTATTTGTAATCTTCTTCTCTGTTATACCTTTTCTTCTACCTTTTTTTCTTAGCACATGAAAAAAAAATCAGTGGGGAAAATTCAGAATTACTAACTTTTTTTGAGGATGGATAATCCATTTCTAATTTGAATAATACAAACTAATATATCTCCCAGAGCTGTCCATCTAGAGCAGTGGTTCTCAACCTGTGGGTCCCCAGATGTTTGTGGACTTCAGCTCCCAGAAGCCCTGAGCATTGACCATAGTGGCTGGGGCTTCTGGGAGCTGAAGTCCATGAACATCTGGGGACCCACAGGTTGAGAACCACTGATCTAGAGGCATCTACATTATATTTCTAGCCAATCCTCTCCCAACATCTGGCCATTTCTTTGAAAAGTTCTACTGTTAGGAGCACTTTTCCTTGTTGTTGCTGTTGTTGTGTGCCTTCACGGGGTTTTCTTAGTAAGATTTCAATCCATCCATCCATCCATCCATCCATCCATCCATCCATCCATCTTTATTGTAGAATCACAGACCCTAAAAATGCAAAATATTCATCAGACAAAGCATGACAGAAAAACTAAACAATATAAAAGAAACAGGGCTAATATCAATTCAGGACTTGTTTAACAATTTAAAAAATAGACGGGTGTCCCCTTCCTCTCTCAGCTGCGTACACATCCCTCCCAAACCTGCGCATTTGGAAGAGGATGGCCATCCCAGATAGAAGGAGTGTACCGTTCTTTGGTCAAGGATATACAATAGCTTGCGCTCCCCTACTAGAACCTTGGCAAGATTTGCCTTTGCCTTCCTCTGAGGCTGAGACAGTGTGACTTGCCCAAGGACACCCAGTAGGTTTCCATGGCCGAACAGGGATTCGAACCCTGATCTCCAGTGTCGTAGTCCAACACTCAAACCACTAGGTGCTGCTGAATCCTTTGTTCTCCCGAAACACCTCTAAATACATTGCCCTTTATTTATTTACAAGTATTTATATATCGCTTGGATCCAAAAATGTAAAGCATTGTACATTAATATAGGGTAAAATGTAAAAAGTACAATTTTTATATCATCATCATCATTATTATTATTACTATTATTATTATTGTTTTATCCACCTCTCCCTGTTGTACCTTGCTCGAGGCACAATTAAAAACAAATTATGGCTAAAATACACAAAGAACACAAAACCATTTAAAATACAAACATATTATAATTAAAATATATCATATGTCATACTTAAAAGTACAAGTAGAATTAAAAGTATAATTAAACATAGACTGGGTAGGCCTGCCTGAAGAGATAGGTCTTTAGCACTTTTTTGAATTTGGCATATTTTTCTGTCAAATCTCTTCCAGCAGGTCATTCCACAGTCTAGGGTGGCCGACAAGAAGCTCCTCTGGGTGACCATTCCCAGCCTAGTCCTGGCCGGTTTAAGTAAATGGACCTCAAAGAACATGAGTGTATGGGGCAGATTGTATGGGAGGAAGCAATCCTGCGGGTAACTCGGACCCAAACCATGTAGGGCTTTAAAGGTAACAACCAACACTTTGTCCTTTGCCTGGAAACTAACTGGCAGCCACTGGACTGATTTTAATATCGATGTGATATGTTCACTCTTCGCTGTACCTGTAATCAGTCTGGCTGCCATATTTTGGACCAGTTGGAGTTTCTGAACTTAGTACAAAGGTAGCCCAACTTAGAGTGCATTGCAGAAGTCCAGTCTTGAGGTTACCAGTGAGTGCACCACCATCGTTAGGTCATCTAATTCTAGGAAGGAGCACAGTGGTGTATCAGCCAAAGCTGATAATAAGTACTCCTGTTGCATTTATCTGAGTTGACATTTGAACAGGCAGATCTAGCAGCACCCCTGAATAGCAAGCACCTCTGTCTTGTCTGGATTCAATTTCAATTTGTTTTTCTTCATCTAGCCCATTACCTCCTTCAAGCATTCATTCAGAGGAGACACACTGGCCTTAGCAGAAGCTGTTTTTGAAGGCATGGAGAAATATATTTGGGGGTCATCAATATACTGATAGTACCCTGCCCCATTTCTCCAGATGATCTCTCCCAATGGTTTCATGTAGATGTTAAAAAGCTTTGGGAACACAATGGCACCTTGTGGTATGCCATATAACAGCTCCCTTTTTTGAGGGGCAGCTGTCCCCAAGCACCACCATCTGGAGCTTGCCTGAGAGGTAAGACCAGAACCACTGCAACACAGTGCCTCCAGTTCCCAACCCTGCCAGGCATTCCAGAAGGATACCATGGTCAGTGGTATCTAACACTGCTGAGAGGTCTAAAAGCACCAACAGGGATAAACTCCCTCCGTCGACACTAAGACACAGATCATCCACTAATGTGACCGTGGCAGTCTCAACTCTGTATCCTGCTCTGATGCCAGTTTGAAATGGGTCAAGGAAGTATGTGTCATCCAAGACCACCTGGAGGTAGAAGGCAATTGCCTTCTCAATCACCTTGCCCAAAAAAGGAAGGTTAAAAACTGGTCCGTAATTATTAAGGTCCAGGAAAGCCAGGGAGGGCTTTTTCAGGAGTGCTCTAACCACAGCCTCTTTTAAACAAGATGGAAAGTTCCCCTCTCTGGTAGATACATTCATAATATGTTGCATTTGAAGCCTAACTGCCTTTCCTCCTTGGACAACCAGCCAAGATGGACAGAGATGGAGAAAGCAAGTCATCTTCCTTGCTTGTTCCAGCAGCTTGTCCACATCAGCAATACTCACCAATTGAACCTGATCCAATATCACCCCTCTCACAGAGTCACTGGACATGTCAGTAGCAACTTCTGCTCCAACAATGGCATATAAATTGGCTCTTATGTGAGAGACTTTATTTGTGAAATGATCATTAAAAGCATCACAGCAAGCTACGGAAGGATCTAAAACTGGATTCAGTAGGGAGGGTGTCCGGGTTAGACCTCTTACCACCCTAAACCGCTTAGCTGGAGGTGAATTTGCAGATGCAATGTGTGCAGAGAAGAAAATTTTCTTTGCTGCACATATTGCCACTCTATAGGAACAAAGATGTTCTCTATACTATATCTTGTCACATAAAAGTCAAGTTTTCTGCCATCTGTGCTCCAGTTATTTTCTTGGGAAAGTGATGTCAAAGTGGTATAATTGTGTAGTGGATACACCCTTGGTGTGAACTACCTTAAGTCCCAATTTTGGAAGGAAGAAAACATACAAATCCAACAATCAATCAATCAACACATTTTTAAAATGAGCATAGACCTAAAAGAAAAAAGAAACTGTGGTTTTGATCACCTGTAATTATGAATTATTATAAGTTAGGAAAAATCATTTTGAAACTAAGTGGGAAGGCCAGATGCAAGAAGACAGAGTCTCTCTGCTGGATAACAGAGAGAATTTTAACACATGGAGATTTTCGCAAAAATTACATCTGCTGAAATTCTGTCTTTAGCTTTCCAATACTGTTAAAGATGTAGGAGCACTGCATTTTAAAAATTTTTTTCAATATTTGGGCACTGTAAAATAAGGTAGAAATTCTTAACAGCTAGAACAATTAATTACAGGTATAATGTTATTCCAGAAAAAATACGATCTTGTATTAAAACATTAAAAAGGATTATTATTATTATTTATTATTATTATTATTTTGCTGCCTGCCTCTCCTCAGGTAGGGTACAACAGAGGTTAAAATACAACTAAAACCAGTATACCAATTAAAAACCAATTATGATTAAAATACACTAAAAACATAAAACCATTCAAATACAAATATATCATAATTAAAATCATGATCAAAATATATCATAGTTAAAAATAGACTGGGTAGGCCTGCCGGAAGAGATAAGCCTTTAGCAGTTTTTAAAATTCAGACAGCATATTTTGCTGTCTGATCTCTTCCGGCAGGCCATTCCATAGTCTAGGGGCGGCCAACGACAAGGACCCCCGGGTTACAGTAGCCAGTCTAGTCCTGGCCGGTTTAAATAAACGGCCCCCAGAGGACCTGAATATACAGAGACGATTGTATGGGAGGAGGCAATCCTGTAGGTAACTTGGACCCAAACCATGTAGGGCTTTAACCAACACTTTGTACTAATTGGCAGCCAGTGGAGTGATTTTAATATTGGTGTAATACGTTCACTCCTCGATGTACCCGTAATCAGTCTGGCTGCAATATTTTGGACCAGCTGGAGTTTCTGAACTTGGTACAAAGGTAGCCCAATGTGAAGGGCATTGCAGAAGTCCAGCCTTGAGGTTACCAGCGCGGGCACTACCATCTTTAAGTCATCTAATTCTAGGAAGGGGCACTGTCTGTTTACCTGAATAGGTATCTTGTTTTCTTTTTAAAAGTTTTTTTTTCTTTTTTTTAGTGAAAGCACTCAAGGGGTGCTTTGAGGACATTTTCAGTTCTGGTATATTACGAATCCATTATACGGATCCTACAATGTGACCACTTTAGTCAGCGGTATATACTATACCCTCCAATATTTAATGAATGAAAATCAGGACCCATGGCCAAGCAACATCAGAATGTGGTCAAGATGGCAAAAGTTATTAATAAGGAACAAGGAACAGCAGGGACAGGCTGCAACAGTTTGTTTTTGCTTGGTTTACTGGGAAGGACAAAAATCCTACCCTGTCCCTTTCTCCTTTTCCCCTCTCCATTGAGTTAGCCGAGTGCAAACTACTTTTCCACTTTGAATGCACTTTGCATGCACTTTGCAGCAATTGAAGTGAGCTGAGGTCCAACAGGGAAAGTGGGAGAAGCTGAGAGAAACTGGGACATTTGAAAAGCAGCTGAAAAAGTGGGATGACAGAAGATAAATGAGGACTGTTCCTGCCAAGTAGGAAAAGCTGAATGGTACATAGCAGTGACTAAAATGGTCACATTGTAGGATCTGTATAAAGCTTTACAGTCTAAAGCATCAGATTGTGAAGACAAATCACAAAGTTGGGGCCATGCTGATTAAATACGGGGACTAAGGTCTTTTTCACATTGTTATCTAGTTTCACTACAGGAACAGCTTTTGTCATTCTCATTATGGAACAGGGACTACAGTGCTGTTCTTCAGTTTCCCTTTGATATTGAGAGAATAGCACTCAATCCCACTGTTGTCTTTCCACACCAAGGTCTTTGAGTGCACCCCCAGTAAGCACCCCCTGCTAGTTTCCCTGCCTTTTCCCATATTTGGTTGTAACCCACCAAAGCATGGTGCATGCGCTTTAGTAATTTATTTTTTTAAAAAAAGGCAAAAATGCAGACTTGTGCACTCATGGTAATGCCCCCTTTCAAAGGCTAGCCTTTTTTTTTACAGTTAATGCCAAGAAGATGCATTTACAGCAGATATGTGATCAGTGTTATTAACACATTATTCTGGAGAAGTAAAGATATGGAATTAAAGCCAAGGTCGGTGGTGTCCCATCATTTTTCCACTGTGAAACATGAGTGTGAAACAGCCCAAGGCTTCAGCCTATTGCCATTTCTGCACTAGACTGTTATAGTGCTGTTATTCCACTTCCAACATCCTTTGGAATCCTGGGGCCTGTTTACCTGTGATGAAGAGTCACTGAATTCAGTGAAGGTGAAAAGCATTTATTACAAAAGCATACAATTTGCAGAAAAGCAAAAAATCTCTGGTCTGAATCCTTCCCAGTTCTGATCTGTTCTATCCTGTCCTGCCACAATGTTCAGCAGAACGAGAACAACGTTGCAGTGCATTTACTGCTGAGAGGGGCTGAAGGTCCCCTGTGGATTTGCAATAGATCTCCATGGGTTTCTGACTCCCAGCAGTAAAACAGCAGATAAGATGGGAGACTGTCAATGAATAGAAGGTACTGTAGGCTATATTTCAGAGGAAGGAACTGGCCAAACCACCTCTGAATATTCCTTGCTTAAGAAAACCCTATTAAATTTATAGGGTCACTACATGTCAGCAGGAGATTTGCAGGCGAACACACACATGGGAGGTATACGAAAAACTGTGAATGCTTGCAATATGCTAAGTAGTGTTGTTTTTGTTCTGGGACGAACAGAGACACCATGACAGTGGGAAATGACTTTGTCTGGTTTAAATTTCTTCAATGGTTTGCTCAATGAAGGTCAGAGCTTGGTAGGCTGTTTTCATGCTCCTTTTCTCCCAACTCTGACCCGACTGACTCGTCCACGCAAACACATTTTTACTGTAACTGTTAGAAATGTATTTAGCTGCTGTCATGCTTTTTGCTGAATGCATCTTTGAAGTTTCTTCTTAGCACTTTCTGGTGAAAGTGCTGGAAGGCTTGACTTCAGAACAGTCAAAAGGAAACTGCCACATGGCCTTGGGTTGGCACCGCAAATGGGGAGCGATGTGTGTGCATTCAAGTCACAATGAAACAAGCTCCGATCAGCTCTGCTGTAACGTCTAGCAGTTCCCACATCAAAAGAGCAATTCTTTCATGGTGGTTTTACTGGTCTGCTCTTCCTTCGTCTGCAGCACCCGCATATGTAGCTCAGTGATTTCTAGGTACTTCTATGTCACTGAACACCAGGTGCTGCAGGCTGTATTTCAGAGGGAGGAACTGGCAAGACCACATCTGAGTATTCCTTACCTAAGAAAACCCTACGAAATTCATAGGGGCACTGTAAGTCAACAGGTGACTTGAAAGTATGTGCACACACAGACAGATACAGTGTCACTGAGTAAGCATCAGACTGGGGAGTTGTTGGGGTTATGAACTTTCAAAGTCACTCTGACTTATAGTGACCCTACCCTAGGTCTTTTTTTGCAAGATCTATTCAGAGGGGATTTATCATTGCCTTTGTCTTGGCAATTTCCACATTAGGCTGTTACAGTGCTATTATTCCACTTTCAACATCCTACGGAATCCTGGGGTTTGCAGTTAAGGGAGGGGCCTTTAGGATTCCATACAATACTGAAAGTGGAATAATAGCACTATAGCAGTCTAGTGCGGAAATGGCCTTAGACTGAGGAAGTGTGACTTGCCCAAGGTGAGTAGGTAGGTTCCCATGGCTGAGCGAGGATTCAAACCCTGGTCTCCCAGAATCTTAGGCCAACACCCAAAACTCTGCGTCTCTCCAAATGTATGTCCTGCAGTACAGTCCTCCTCCACAATATGCTTACAAACAACCAAATGTTCAAACTTTTGTGGCTGGCATTCATAAGTGCCATGCACTTTTCCCTTTCCCTTGGGACAGGCTTTTGGGGGTTGTAACGAGGAGTATTTGTTGTTTTGTGCCCCCAAGTGGACTTAACCCTCTCCTAAGGTTTTCTTGGCAAGATTTATTCAGTGAAGATTTGTCATTACCCTCCTCTGAGGCTGGGAAGGGGTGACTTGCCCAAAGTCAACCAGTAGGCTGAGCAGAGATTCAAACTCTGGCGTCCCAGAACCCTACGCCTGGACTGAAGCTCATTGTCAACCATGAAGATGACATGATGACATCTTGTCTGTCACTAAACCTCAGGCCAACCTATAACCGACCTCTCGTTGTGATGCTGTGCTGGTAAAATGAGGGAAGATTGTGAATGGTGCCCTCAGCAATTCTGAGAAAGGAGGGGATAACAATACTGTAAGCAAATAAAGGAAGAACTGGGTGATATTTACACACTGCACAAAGGTACTTAGAAGTAGAGTTTGGAATTATCAGTGATTTAAACTTTGATATATTGATGTAATATTTATTTTTATGTATATTGGGAATATTCATGGGAAACAGTTTACATTTGATATATGGAATAAAATGTATATAAAAAAAAAGAAGTAGAGTTTGGAACAGTTACTTTTGGGGATTACATCTTACAGAATCCCCCAGTGTACTTCATACCCTCTCACATTTCACAGACGAAAACCGTGAAGGAAAAGGGCAAGATTCTGCCTTCTCTCTCATCTTGCGCTGCTGAGTTAATTGAGTACAAACTACTTTTGCACTTCAAACTCAGTTTGCAGCAACTGAAGTAAGCCAAGGACAAAGGGAGAAAGTGGGAGGAGGAGAGAAAAACCTGGACATTATGAAAGCAGCTGAAGAAGCAGGGAGACATAGGGTTAATTGGGACTGTCCCTGCCAAATCAGGACAACAGACAGGTATGTGAAGCCACGGTCATGCAGCAGGTGGCAGCAAAATAAGAACTCTAGATGTGCCTTTAATATGGCATTTCCAATTTAAAATGAGTTGCACAGAAGGCAAGTGACATTTCCAGGAATTTTAATTGGCTCCTGAACAAGGTGTACACTTCCTATGCAAAACAGTTTAAATTGAGAGTGCCTTATTAAAGGGAAGTAATTCCACTCATCCCCATTTGCCACCACTTGCCACTGAATTTTGGAAGGGTGATGGTGTCATCAATGGCAGCAAAGATGCTTAGCGATTCCTGGGGGCCTACAAAAATGTCTTTGGATATATTGCTGTTGTTATTCAGTGATGTCGAAGTGTACATTTTGCAGTATATGATAGATTAAAGAATTGTTCGTGTTGCTATTGAGTGCCTACAAGTTGCTCCCAATTTATAGTGACCCTAAGACAAACTGATCATGGAGTTTTCTTGGTAAGACTTGTTCAGAAGAGATTTGCCATTGCCTTCCTCTGAGGCCAAGAGTGTGTGACTTGCCCAAGGTCCACCAATGGTTTCTATGGCTAAGCAGGGACTCAAAACCTGGTCTCCCAGGGTCCTAGTTCAGCACTCAAACCATTGTGTTAAATTGAAACTGCAGGAGTGACATCTAAAATGGGCCTTAACCTTTGCTTGGTCAGATTCTTTGACAAACCTTCTTTGAGTCTTTCCCCACCACTGCTCCACTCATCTACCCAAGCATTTCATTGCCCTGTGCTCCTCAGAAAACCAAGGCACCTGTAATCTGCTCCCAAATTAAGGAAGCTTAGGGGCAACTGTGTCAATTGCCCAGGTCATCTCCTTGTTCTACAGATCAACCAGGGCATCAAAAGAATCACCAACTCTAGGAGCTAGAAAATCCCTCAGAGCATTCAGGGAACACTTTTAGATCCATTAATCTTGAGGAGGTGGACCATTTTAACAGGTCCACTATCATGGCAAAGGTTAGGAATCCGAGGCAATCTAAATCCTACCAGGTAGTGATCTGTCCATGACAGTGGGGTTCTTTCAAACTCCTCTACTCATCATAATCTTGACCATTGAAAACCAGATCAAGAGTGTGGCCTGCTAACTCCGTAGGACCAGTCATGAATTGAGACAGGTTCATGTATAATACAGTATAAATTCTTGAAAACTGTTCCCCCTTCATTCTCTTTCATCTCTTTTCTTTTCGTCCCCCTCTTTAATTATTATCTTATCCTTCTTTCCCCTCTTCTTACCCAATCCAGTTTTTGCTATAAAAATGTACACTAATGTTTGTTTGATTTCATATGGTATATTTTGAGCTGTTTAAATGATAATCTGAGACACTTCCGGATGTCTGAAAATTATCTTTACAATTTTAATTGTATACAGAATTGAAATTATAAAGATAATTTTCAGACCTCTTGTATACTTCTGAGCATTATCTAGCCTCGAATATGGGATTCCTGGGTTGGTCAAAGAGCCTCAAATCCTTATGTTTTAATGATGCTTTCCTTGCCCCAACCTCCTCGGGCTAGGTGCTGAGCTCCATACTGTGGCTGGCTTGAGAACAGAAGGATGGAAGAAGCAGCCAGGACACCATGGAAGAAGGTAGCTTCTGAGGAGCAATACACCTATATTGTGAAGGACCAGCTTCATGAGCCCAACTCCAGCCTTCTGCGCGCACAAGCTTCATTGCCCCAGAACCTGGCCTTCCAATACGACAGCAACAATAAGGTATTACCCTTTCCAAAGTGGGTGCTCCCTGTGTTCAGTTTGCATCCCTCCCTCAGTTCCCCTCTCCCAAGATATCCCTCTGCATCCTCACACCACCCGGACTCTCTAACAGTGCTTGGAAAAGTTACTCCTAGAATCTCTCCACATACTACCCCTTCAGCTACTTCCCTGCTCCCTGCTCAGTGTGTGGGAAAATTATCTTTTCTGAAGTACTGGAATTCCACCATGTAACTCCCTACAGAGCCTTCTCAAAACTTGGAAAAGATACTTTTTCCAGACTTAAACTCCCAGAATGTTGGTACCTTTGAAACTTTTCAGAGCACTGGAAAGTTACTTTTCTGGGCTATCAGAATCCCTCCACATACTCCCCTGATTGCCTCTCGGGGATTGGAAAAGTTACTTTTTGGGCTGACTATGATAGAGGGGGGCATTCTGGGAACTGTAGTCCAAAAATAACCTTTCCAAAATCTGCTTTCGTCTCCCTTTACCCAGGCCTTTCGCTGGCCATATGGGTTGGAGAATTCTTGGAGTGGACGTCCAATAGTGTAACTGTTCCCTCTCCCCACCTACCTATCCCTGGCCTAACTAGGGCCATTTCCACACTGGCCTGTTATAGCGCGATGATTCCACTTTCAACATCCTCTTTCAACATTCCCTGTGTTGAAAGTGGAATCATCGCGCTGTAACAGGCTAGTGCAGAAATGGCCTAGCATTGATTCCCTGATCTGCAACCACCATCAGCCTTTTACCATTTGAGATTTCAGTTCTTGTTCTGCATAAGTAGAGATTTTAGTGGGCCTCCACAGAGTTGGTGGAAGTGTTATATCCAGTAATTCCAAGCAAATTCCTCTGGCTCCCTACAAATTCCTCAGGAGATGCTCTTCACCCAGTTATCATCTGTATTCTTACACTGACCGAGAATGAGGCCTCTAAAAGATGCAGAGCTGACTGCAAACTGTCCAAAATACTCACAAAGTCACGGACTCTTCTGCATACCCAGCTTCGTCTTACCAAAGTATGTGAGGTTGAAGACAGGAATAGTATTTAAAGAAGAGTGACAAGTGGGTTTCTCACCCCAGAGCAAACAGTGGTTCAGCTACTAGTCTCACTCCACCCCACATGTTTCAAGCAGGCTATCCCTCTCCTTCCTTCCTTCCTTCCTTCCTTCCTTCCTTCCTTTGTTTTCCAATGCAGCATGCGCATGTCTATCCGTTAAAGAGAACAGCACTTTGCCCTATTAAAAGAAACTGCAAACTTGTTGCAAAAGAGTTCAACAATGAAAGAAGGCCAAGTTTGTTATTATTTCAAAGTGCAAATCAAAACTAGGAGAGATAGCTAAAGATGCAAACAAATCTTTACATTAAGCTAAATAAACTAAAAGGGAAAAATGTTTTCACTAACTCTTCCATTCTGTGAATTAATGAATAAGACCCGTCTTTCAATAAATCAATTATTCTTCTGGTAATTAAGTTCTCATTTGTAATAAGTTAATGCAAACATTAAAGGCACTTTTCATGACTTCCTTAGTCAAATTGTTATTGCTGGAGTATTTTTTCCCTGCCAAACCTGGGCAATATTTTTTCAAAAAATGGCCCATTTCTGCACTAGACTGTTATAATGCTATTATTCCCCTTTCAACATCCCATGGAATCCTTTGAGGCCCCTTCCTAAACTGCAAACCCCAGGATTCCATAAGATGTTGAAAGGGGAATAATAGCATGATAACAGTCTAGTGCGGAAATGGCCGTGATTGCAAAAGAGTTCAGGGAACGGGGAGAGGGATATTGATGACATCACAGCCTACTGGATCAACAAGGATCTTCCACAGGCAGATTTCCCCCTCCCACGCAAACAAATTTGTTTTTTTATCACTTATCCATTACTTTGTCCTGACATCTCAGGACAGCGTACAAATGAAATCAATTGAAACAGTCTGTAGAGTTTAAAATAATAAAAATAATTTAATTTCAATAATTTAAACTAAAAACATATTCAACAATTAAAGAAGTGAACATGGGTTGGAAGGTTAAAGTTCTTTAAAACTCACGTACATGTTAATTTTGGGGGACAGAAGCAACATCTTTAATAAAATGCTTGGCAGTTGACTGAAAGCAATGCTGGTACAAACCGGGCCTCTAAAAGGAAGACGTTCCACAAATGGGATGCCCTGCTGGACAGGTCTCTGATCCTCTTCTCCCCCACCAGCCGCGGCCTGGCCAGCTAAGTCATTGCTCAGAGTCCAGTTTCTCAGCACCACAAACCCTCTCCTGATGCTCTCCTTCCCAAACCCAAGGAAGGAGATGGGCAAGAGAGAGGAAGCACAGGGACCCCTTTCCCTCTCCTTTCTCTGACTGAGGCCATTTCCGCACCACACTGTTATAGCACTATTATTCCACTTTCAACATCCTGTGGAATTCTGGGGTCTGTAGTTCACTGACACCCAAGAACTCTCTGGCTGAGAATTCTAAACTGCCCCTCCCTCAACTGCAAACCCCCAGATGCCATAGGATGTTGAAAGCGGAATAATAGCGCTATAACAGTTTAGTGCAGAAACTGCCCTGGTTTGGACTCATTCTCCCCACCATGCCTCAGCTCCCTCCCCCTCATGAACACATTTTTTTAATTATTAAAAACACAAAAAGTTGATACATAGCATTCATTCAGGACCCATTACTTTCCACATATATCAACTTCCTCCTACCTGGTCTTGGTATAAAAACAGTCTTTGAATTTCATATCTATTTTTTCCATATTTAAAGCACTGACTTTATCCCATATATGTTGAAGAGTTTCTTATCTTATATAAAAATTTCATTCTGATGTTACTTATATTTATTTTATATTTTTGGGTAGTTAGTTTTATAACATTATAATCCTTTTTCTTCCATAATATTTCTATCTCATATTTATCTTCATTTCTCTAAGTTTGCTGTCACCAATTCACCCCATTCATTCTTCATATAGGATATTACCATATCTACAGACATACATTTTGATATTTGCGGTTTTTCCACTTTTGCTGGGGTCCTGTGCCCCTAACCCTAACAAATGTGGAGGGCCAACTGAAACATCGGCCATTTCCGCACTACACTCTTATGGCGTGATTATTCCACTTTCAACATTCTCTGGAATCCTGGGGTTTGCAGTTTCGGGAGGGGCCGCCTGGCCCCTCCCGAAACTGCAAACCCCAGGATTCCAGAGGATGTTGAAAGTGGAATAATCACGCTATAAGAGTGTAGTGCAGAACTGGCCATTAATTTGAATATTTCATGGTCATGTTTTGCCTCCTTTAAATATTTGGCAATATACCAGTGGAATGATCAGGGCAAGGTTTAGGGGTAGCAATTCCAGACCCCTTTCAGCAGAATCAACATGCAGAGAAAGGGACAAGCTAAGGATTTAAAAATGCAAAATGCGTGACAGTGGTGCCCAGCAGAGACCAAATATTATACTTCTCTTGTTTGAAGGCCCCAAAAACTTACGTAACCATCCCAGCGCATAAAGGGGATAGTTTTAAGCCCATTAAAGTTACCTACCTGTGCCTCTAGTTAGCACTAGGAGGCTGTATTTGCTGACTTCAAAAATCTGCAAGAGGAAGATTAGAGCCCCCTCTCACCACTCCAGTTCCCTCCAATATTTCACAGAAGAAAACTGGGAAACATGTTGCCAAGGAGCATCAGAGTGCAGTCGTCAAGTTGGCAAAAGTTATTAATGAGGAAGAACCAACAAGCTACAAAAGGCTGCTGTGGTTTTGGTTTTGTCTGAGAAGAGCAAGACTCTGCTCGCTCCTCTCCTCCTCTCCCCACACCGAGTTAACTGAGTTGGCCCTCCACATTTGTGGGTTTCACCTTCGCAGATTTGATTATTTGCCAGTTTCTCTAACCTCTGCCTCCCCCACCTCGAGCACTTCTTTTCCAAGGGAACCGTCCCTCTCTGGCTCCAATCAGGCTGCACAACCCTTTAAAAACGTGCCTCTGGTCTTCTTCCTCCTCCACCAGCTACTATCTGACCAGCTGAAGATGGCTCACGGCCCCATTTCTCCATGAAACCCCTCCTGATGCCCTGCATACACACCCAAGCAAAAAGATGGCTGGAAGAAAGGAAGTATATGGCCACTATGCAAACCCACCCCTTTTCCCTCTCCTATTTCTGACCTGGTTTGGCCCATTCTCCCTACCATGCCTTGGCCCCCTTCCCATAGACACACGCACACATTTTGATATTTGCAATTTTTCCACTCCTGCTCGGGTCCTGTGCCCCTAACTCTAGTGAAATGTGGAATTTGATTGCCCCTTTTCAGCAACTGAAGTAAGCTGAGAACAAAGAGGGAAGTGGTAGGAGCGGAGAGAAACCAGAGCATTTTAAAAGCAGCTGAAAAAGTGACACCACAGAAGATTGATCGGCACTGTCCCTTCCAAGTTAGGACAGTTGGCAGATAGACGCTCCCCTTGTTTGATCAGAGATGGCTAAATCATTCATGTTTGCACATTCAAATTTTTTAAAGGCTCAATCATTTCTGTTGAATTTATATAGGAATATGCTATTATGGGTATGTTCTTTTCAAAAATACAAACAATCCAAACAAAATTCTCAACCATCTGCACCCATCAAATTCCATCATTACATCTAAAAATATAAGAAGGATCCTTCTGGATGAAATTAAAGATCAATCTAGTCCTGTATCGTATTCATACAGTAGCCAGCCAGTTGCTCATGAGATGCACACCAGCAGGACATGAGCAGAGCTGCAACTTTTCTGGTGTTATCCCTAGCTAGGACTAGCATTCGCTCAGTTTCCTAGGTTAGTCTTGGTACAGAAAGGACATGATGTGCCTACTTCCCATGTTCTACATACCCTGCAACTGTCCTGATATGACAGGGACAGCCTCAGTTAATTCTCTGCTGTCCCACTTTCTCAACTGCCTTTAAAATGTTCCAGTTTCTCTCTCCTTCTTCCACTTTTCTTCTCTGTCTTGGCCTACTTCAACTGCCATGTTCAAAGTACAAAAGTAGTTTGCGCTCAATTAACTCTGGAGGAGGGGGAAGAGAAAAAAGGGCATGGTCTTTCCTTTCCTAAACTCAGTACATAAATTCCAAAGTTTCTTTACTTAAAATGGTAGTTTTGTGTGTCCTTTCTCACTAATAGCTTTTGCCTCTTGTTGCCTGGCCACACTCGTTGGACCACACTCTGCTCTGGCTCAGCTGCATGTGTCTCATTTTTCCGGTGTGAAACTTTGGAAGGCATGATTGTACCTGCAGAGCTTCAAAAAGTTATTCTTTTGAACTGCAGGCCCTAATATTCCCCTGACAGCACAGTCACACACATATACTTTGCATTACAACAAGATTATTGTTGTATTAGATTATTGTTAGGAAAATCCATCCTGCCTCCAGCTACTCGGAGGACTGAAGCTGGGCTCAATGGGAACAGGGAAGCCTCGAGGGGTGGCAGATGATATCATTGGCCCTGCTAATCAAGACATCCCATTACTTTGAGCCAAAGAGCCCTGGCTCCACTACAGACATGGATACAGCTAGTGGAAAGCAAAACTGGGTACTTAGCCTCCCTTTACAAACTCTTGATGCTTATTCAGGTAACAGCTGTGGTCAGCAGAGAGTATATCCCACAAGGAACACGTTTTGGACCACTGGTTGGGAAGATGTACGCCGGACTGAATATTCCAAGGAGCATGGACTGGAAGCACTTCTGGAGGGTAAGAGCTACCAAATATGCAATGCAGCCATTGCTGTGGTCAATGAGAAGTGATGCTCCATCTCACCATTTTAGGGACATTAGGAGCCTTTGGGTCTGTTTTTGGGTGGCAGACCACCAAAACAGCATTAGAAAGCTGAATCTAGCTCAAAGGAGTATTTTTAACTGAAAAATGTTATGGGGAGTCCAAATTTGGAGGGAGGATGAAGAGGGTTTGGGAAGGTTGAGGAGGCCCTGGCAACCCAAAAGCCATACTGACGTACCTTCCAACTGGCCTGGGTTGGTACGGACAGTCTCAATTTCTCCTCTGCCATCCCATTTTTTTCAGCTGTTTTTAAAATGTCCCAGTTTATGTATCCTCCTTCTACCTTTGTCCTCAGGCCACTTCAGTTGCTGCAAACTAAGCTCAAAAGTTGCTTAACTGCTACAGTAGTTTGCTTTTGCCAGTGGGGCGAGGGAGAGGAAAAGAGGGACTGGAATCTTGCCCTTCCATGTAGGCAAAAGCAAACTGCTGTAGCCTCTCCTAACTTGTCAGTTCTTCCTCGTTAATAATTTTTGTCATCTTGAGAACACCCTGATGTGCCTTGGCAATAGGTGTCCCAGTTTCCATCTGTGAAATGGCAGAGGGCATCCACTGCCCTGCTCCCAAAAGGGTGTATGTCAGTGGTTCTCCACCTGTGGGTCCCCAGATGTTTTTGGACTTCAGCTCCCAGAAGCCCTGAGCATTGACCATAGTGGCTGGGGCTTCTGGGAGCTGAAGTCCAAAAACATCTGGGGACCCACAGGTTGAGAACCACTGGTGTATGTGAACCATGGGCTGCAGAATCCCCATTCCTGATATGTAGGCTATGTCAATGCCACACTCATTCTCTGTACACAAATCTCAGTACAGAGCATTTCTTGATTTCCTTGAGAAAAGCATTCTGTCCCATGATTTCCCACCCCCATATTTGAAGTGTCTTTTTCAGCCTCAGGTTTACCAGCGTACCCTCTCATAAAGAACAAAGACAGAAATGTTGCCTCACAAGGATGAAAAATCTAAGGCTGGACAGCATTTTCATTAGGCCAGTCAAAATGCTACTAAGTAGAATGTAAGGTTTCAAGTTCTCCAGAAGTCTTCTGGATCAGTGGTACAGGAAGCAGAGGTGACAGGAATGCCCTAAAATTTAGGCTGGATGTTGCGACTATGAAGTCTGCAGAGGTTTGTGATCTCTTTATTCAAGGCAAGAGTTGGCAGATTACAACCTTTCAGATGATGTCTATGTCTCATCATCCCTAGACAGATGATGTCCCATCATCCCTAGACAGCATAGCTAATGGTGAGGATAGCCATGTTTAAATATTTGAAGGGGTGTCATGTTGAGGAGGGAGCAGACTTGTTCTCTGCCGCTCCAGAGACTAGGACAAGGAGCAATGGATTCAAGCTGCAGGAAAGGAGATTTCACCTGAACCTCAGGAAGAACTTCCTGACGGTCAGGGCTGTCCGGCAGTGGAATCTGCTGCCTCGGAGTGTAGTGGAGTCTCCTTCCTTGGAGGTTTTTAAGCAGAGGCTGGATGGCCGTCTGTTGGGAGTGCTTTGAGGCGTTCCTGAATGGCAGGGGGTTGGACTGCATGGCCCCTGGGGTCTCTTCCAACTCTATGATTCTATGATTCTATGAATGCTGGAAGCAGCACTCCAGTATCTGGAAGCAGTGATATATGGTGGCTTCCATGTCTGTGGGTTAGTGAATCCACTGTAGGTTTTAGTCTGTACTAAAGGAGGTATTCAAGGTGCTGAACCATTTTCTGCCACTGTCTGGAGGCCACAAATTGCCTTCATTTCGATTAAAGGAGGCATCAGAGGTAATCTTTGACCCTTTCTTAAAATTCATCCTACATGGGAGTCGGAAACCCGGTGTCATCTAAATGCTCGGATGCCACATCCCATAAGTCTCAGCCAGCATGGCTAATGACTTGAGGTTATGGGAGATGCAGTTCAAGGCAGGCAACCTAAAACACCTCCCTAAAGGAGATTTGATTAGCCTTCTCCCGTTTAGCTTTACTTAAACTTTCAGCCTTCAACTGCTTACAGCAACAGGTTGAGTGTGTTTTTAATTGTTTTAATTGGATTGGTTGTTTAATGCTAAAAAAAAACTTTTATAGTACATACTGTCTTAGCTACATTGTTTTACCCTACATTGTAAGTTGCTTTGGATCTCATACTGGAAAAAAGGTGGAGTATAAAAACACACACACACACACACACACACACACACGCCAAGATAAATAAGCAGTAGAACGATGCCTAGTGCTGACCTATATGAATTCGATCTCCAAAACCAGGCAGTTGGCAAAGCCCTTTCTCTGTGTAATCATAGCAAAAGAATCTATTCAAACATAAGTTTCTTTAGCAACAAATTAGATTATAGTGTAGCTTTTGGACCAAGCAGCTTATGGGAATGGGGAACATATTGGAGGGCCCCTAAACCTACTGGAGCATGCACCATGCCACTGCATTGCTGAATTTGCTACCATGGCATACAAGCAGCATACTGTGGCAGCAAGAAAACAAACCAAGCCAAACCAAAACCAAGCAAACCATGGAATTTCCTTCAAAAGCTAGGTGCATGCTTCCCACGCACCTTGTTTTCAAAGAAATTACCTTTTTTTTACACCTCCCAGCTAACAACATTCAGCAGAATGGCTGCAAACATTATGGGTACAGGTATAGCTGTAAGGGGAGCAAGGACAGACCTGAAGCAGCTACTTTTTGAACTACAAGTCACAGAATCCACTATCTAGCACGATCATGCTGGCAGGGGAATTCTGGCAGCTGATTGTTGGAAAATTAGGTTTTCCAAGCTGTGAGTAAAGGGAACCTCAAAATGGTTGGAGAGACACATGGAGTCCATGGGCCATCTGTTCCTCACCCATGGAGTACATCATTCATCCCCAGCACTTTATGTTTTGTCTGCTCAGGTTTTTTCTGCAGAAGGAGAACTTCACCGCATACTGGATGTGAGCGATTCCTCTTGCAGTAACTGGATGTGTTATGTGAACCCAGCTCGAGCATGCACAGACCAGAACCTGATGGCCTTCCAACACAACCTGGAGATCTACTTCTACACTGTAACACCCATCTTGGAAGGAGAGGAACTTCTGGTCTGGAACACTCGTGACATCCACAGGCACATTCAGTCTTTGATGTCAGGGAACCCGGCATCTCAAACAGGTGAGGGTGCTACCTATGCCATGGAGACCACACTCACGCCAATATCTTGAATAACAATAAATTGGACAAGGAACTTCTTTCCCCAGCTCATCAGCAGGCGGCCATCAAACTCCACACGTCATCTCACATTATGGAAAATGATAGAAGTTCATTTAGCATTTCTTGCTATACAGCAAGGAATGGGCACCTGGCAGAGACTAGACAACCACATTGGTACCTCAGGAGATCTTGGAAGGTCATGTGTCCTCATCATTCTTTTTTTAAAAAAGTCAACTTTTTGCCTTCAAATGCCTTTTCACCATATTCCTCCCCCGCCCCCAACTATTTTAGGCCCAGGAAATACCTTTTTTACAACAGGAAATGACCCACAAGTACTATCTCTGAAAAATGGGTATTTTTTTCTAGATTGTCTTCTAAGACAGGATAGAAAAAATCCTGTCTCTTTTACAAACACTTATTTCCTTGATAATAGGCTAGAGATACACTTGTTATCTGTTTTGTCCCTTGATAAGTAGTTTGTGAATGGGATTGTATGCTTGAATTATTGTTCTATCCTATGTCTTGTTGATTTGTGTCTGTGGCATACTGTACTCATCTGGACAATAGTGGATTGACACTGATGGCCTCAGATCTTCTTTATGGGTCTCCTTGAGTTAGAATTCCACCACCCATGAATAAATGCAGTTGATCAAGGGAAACAGAGAAGAGTTTCATAGGAAAAATCAGGTGAAGAAATTAATATTCCCTCCCGTCTTTTCTTTATCAATTACTTCATCCTACATATATGGTTTCTTAGAAGGGGCGAAAGAGGTATCAGAGCTAGCTTGCTTCACACAATGGGATATCTGAGACATGTTTTTTTGAATGGATATTTGTCTTTCTTGCAACAGTTTTTAGCCCTTATGGTTATGGAATATACATTTCAACATCATGAGGTCATATATAAAACCGGAGTGTTGAATTTCTATACATAAAAATGTAAAAATGCATGGGAATTTAGCCAGCCTTGAGGAATAAGTCCAGAATCCAATTTAATAAATTTATCTTTATTTAATCTAAGACTAAAGAGCCATTTAGCTGTAAAGACATCATTAATCTTATTTTTGTTTCAGGAGAAGGTATCTAACAGGAAGTGTTCATTGCTGTTTGAGAAGGGAATCATTTTACTTATTTTCTTAATTAATTTTTATATTTTCTGATTTTGATATACATTTCTTTTCTGTGTTTTATGTTCTTATTTGTTCATGATTTTGCTTTAATTTTCCCTCCTTTAATAGGTACTGGAATATAAACATTGTAACGTTTGGGAGGAATTTTATTTTGTAAGATCTTTTGTCATAAGAGTAATAATCATAATCATAATACGTAGGCAAGATGAAGAACAATAAAAAGGTTTCTTTCTTTCTTCATGAAATGTCTAGACTCAAGAGACTTCCTGTTAGACCACCAGAACCATAGACTACCACAGACTGGCTCCAAAAGTGACCAGGAATGCACATCATTTCCCATGAAGAGCAAAAATGGCAAAGGGGAAGAGAGCATTGGTGCTGAAGAACCAGAACAAGGCATGCCACGAAGAAGGACAGCAGAAAATCAAAATGTGGATTCAAGCATGCAGGCACCATTCAAGGACACAGTCAAAGAGCATCCCACAATACTTCACTCTCCTTCCAGTGAATCTGGGGAGGAAGCTGCACCGGAGAGGCTTGGATTTCCAAACCAAAGAGAGAGGGCCGCAGAAAAACAGCATGGCCTCAGACACTATCCCTACATTCCAACTACCTCAGAATGGAAAAAGCTTCATCTCAGCAACCTCTATTCCTCCTTCTCAGGGTGCCCGCCAATGGGCAACCTGCCCGAAGCCTACCGTTATGCTTGTAGTGCCATCACTGCCCACTACCCCAGGTTTTCAGTGACCCCTCAGATCATCTCCTTTCCATCAGGACTGCCACTGACCAGTCCTAAAGAAATGACACCTCTACATTTGTCCACCCAGGATGTCCTGGAGAAGGAAAGATATCCATATCCTGGCATGTATCGAACTGTTGACCCATCTACCTTGCCGCAAGATGCCAATAAGCCACAGAATCCCCTTCCCTTCCTCCATACCAGAACCTTTTCATGTGCAGGTTCTGCCAGTGGACACCATGCCCTTTCGTGCGACTCTGCAATTCAGCAGGTGAGGACAGGCTCCCCATTTCTCCACCAGACTGAGACAGACAACCTCAGGGTGCCAAAGACCTTTCCACCAGCCTTCCAGGAAAGCAGCACACCCATGCCATGCCCTCTGAAGAGGAAGAATGGGAAAATCAAATATGAGTGCAACATCTGTTCCAAGAACTTTGGGCAGCTCTCCAACCTCAAGGTATGATCTGAAAAATCAGCATACAAACAAGAGCCAGTCTGTGAAACCCTATTATTGTCCCCATGATGAATTGTATAATCCTGTTCACTCTTCCTAAGGCATAAGTGCGTGTACGAAATCTTTAGGGCAGATATTTGCACTTCACTTCTGCACCAATAAGTAATAGACCCCTTGTACACACAACTTCTACCCAAGCACAATTGCAATGTAGGCATCAGTGCTATCATGGCTCAAATTCAAGTATATAGTTATGCAAATTATTCTCTTCTCTTCTCTTCTCTTCTCTTCTCTTCTCTTCTCTTCTCTCCCACCTTTATCTTGACAGTGGAACTTTTTCTGCACTAGACTGTTATAGCGCTATTATTCCGCTTGCAACATCCTATGGAATCCTGGGGTTTGCAGTTTAAGGAGGGGATGGCCAGCCCCTCCCAAAACTGCAAACCCAGAATTCCATAGGATGTTGCAAGTGGAATAATAGTGCTATAACAGTCTAGTGCAGAAATAGACTCAAGGTAGCTAACAGCATTAAAATTGCACAAATTAAAACATCCATGAAGTATAAATATAAAATTTAAAAAAACAATTAAACCATTTCTGAAGTTAAAACATTACATGTTTAAAATATTAAATACATTAAAATACATTTAAAAACTATACCAACCCTAAAACAAACCTGTTGAGCATCAAGATTCCAAACCCAGTCAATTTATAAAAGCCTGGCAGCACAAAAAAGTCTTCTCCTAGAAGGAGAGCAAGGACATCCTGTCTGTCCTGACCTGATCTGACCTTCCTGACCTGTCTAGGGAGGGAGTTCCAAAATCTAGGAGCAGCCACCAAGAAGGCCTTCTCCTTTGGTCCCACAAAACGTGCCTGAGAGGGTGGTGAGACGGAGAGAAAGGCCTCTCTAGATAATTTTAGAGTTCTGTTGGTACTGTGATTTGTATTCTAATTTTGCAAATTTAGCAATCAGTTATTGGATTTCCTTTTTTTTTAAATTGGGCCACTTTTTAGCCTTGAAACCATTTTTATGGTTATAGCTGATCTGAAAGAACCAATACAGAGTAATGCTTAAACTGCTGGACTTGGAACAGGGAGACCCAAGTTAAAATCTGTTTGGTTTTGGAATTTACCTTGTGATCTTGGGCCACCACTATGTCTTCTGGTGTCTCTATGTCACACTGTTCATTTCACAGAAAGTGGCTGTACATTTTGCTACATATCTTTCTTCCTTGACAGCTAAAACCTTCCAAGTTGAAAGTCTTCTCAAATTTATTTGAAAGCTGATTGTCACACACAGAAAACATCTTCCTGTTAAAAGCATCAGCTTGGATACAAACCTAGTCCTGACTAGACTCAACTCACTGAAAGAAATGAAGTTCAAGTTACTCAAGACTACTTTAATTCCCCTTAATTTCAAAATGCCAGCTCTAAGGATGCCTAAATCTGGATCCAAGCCATTGGATATAAGACGTAACCCAGCCTAGTACTTCTAACCTAATTCCCTCTTGTGCAATAATGCTGCCATTATTACAACATCTCTAGGTTTGGATAAATGATACTGTATTCTTTGTATTCTTCCTAGATAGAAATTTGAGCCTGCCATCTGGAATGAATGGAGCATTCCTTGAAACTAATACTCTACATATTTCTGTATTTGGCCTGTTTTCAATTATTGATGGAGCTCAAAAGACACATTAATCCAGTTGGGTGCTAATACTAAGATTCTCCAAATACAAGGTTGTCCGAGTGAAAACTGAAGAGGACTCCTGAACATCACATAATTGCATGAGAAGCAAAACTTGTTGAAATTCCATCTTCTGCACAGCAACTAAAGGTACAGGGACTCTCTCCAGTTTTGAATCCGGCAATCCTATTTCAGTCTACCACAGTGGATCTCAACCTGTGGATCCCCAGATGTTTTTGGACTTCAGCTCCCAGAAGCTCTGAGCATTGACCATAGTGGCTGGGGCTTCTGGGAACTGAAGTCCAAAAACATCTGGGGACCCACAGGTTGAGATCCACTGATCTACCACCTGCACTCATGTTCATTAGCCTGTAGAACAGATAAAAAAACAAGGGAAGAAAGCATTGCTTTGAAAATCTCTAAGCTCTTTTCTCACCCTCAACCATATTTCCTGTTTTGTTTTTTACATTTATGTTTTCTGTCTTTTCTTGATCAAAACCCCACTTTTTGCCTCTTCTCCCATCTAGTTTTACCACATCACACATGGAGAGGGCTCTTGTACCTTTACATGTGGCCTGAAAAGCGGCAGTCACCAAATCTTATCAATAAAATACCATGATGAGCTATGATGCTGCTTTGGAAAGCTCTACCTGTTGGATCCGCCCCCCATTTGTACAACTCTTAATGATACAAAACTTTTTTTTTAGGTCTTAGATTTGTTATGTGTAGTTCCATCTCTTCCAGGCTCACATTGTACCATTGCCTACAGGTCCACCTGAGAATACACAGCGGTGAGAGGCCTTTTCAGTGCCAGATCTGTAAAAAACGCTTCACCCAGCTGGCTCACCTACAGAAACATCATATGGTACATACGGGCGAAAAGCCACACAAGTGTCTGGTAGGTGACGCTTCAGTTTACTCCTCAAAAAAACTTAGTGGAAAGTTGAGAGAATCTTTGAGAGTATGGGTGTACGTGAGTTAGATGAAGGGAAGAAACATTTCTGATATCTTGACATGAAACAAAGGTAGAAGCTCACCTGAGACCTTCAGGGCACTGTGAAAGTACCTGTTGGAAGAAGTTGTTTGGCAAGTAGCTTGCCAGTTTAGAGCCCCCCCGCCGCCGCCATGTATGTGCCTTCAAGTCACCTGTTGACTTATGGAGACCCCATGAATTTGATAGCATTTTCATTTGTAAGGAATACTGAAAATGGTTTTGCCATTTCCTTCTGAAATATAGCCTGCAGCGCCTGGTATTCATTGGCAGTCTTCCATCCAAGTATTAATCAAAGCTGACCCTGCTTAGCTTCCAAGATCAGATGAGATCTGGTACCTTAGTTTAGGCTGTTTAGACTTTTTTTTAACCCTAGATCAGTAATTCTTAACCTGAGGTCTGGGGACTCTGGTGGTCCACAGAGCCCTAACAGGGGGTGTTAAGTCCTGCTGCTGGCCACCAACCACAGCAGCAGCAACTCAGCAGTGGGAGGGTGCAGGTGCTGAAACTGCTCCCTCGTTTGCAGTGAGGAAGCAGTTTTGGCACACAAACACACCTGTCGCCATGTCTCTTTTGTCAGGAACACAGGAGCAAAGGGTGTGGGCACCGAGGGACGCAGCAGCAGGCAGGTACACACACCCAAACTGCTCCCTTGTTTGCAAATGAGGGAGCAGTTTGGGCATACTCCTCCTGCTGCCACGTCCCTCATGAAAGGAACACAGCAGCAGGCATGTCCAAACTGCTCCCTCATTTGCGCACCCAAACTATGACTCTGTAGACCAGGAGTTGAACTCCCACTCAGTCATGGAAACCCCCTGGGTGACCTCAGCCAAGTCACATTCTCTCAGCCTCAGAGGAAGGCAAAGGCAAAAAAATCTTTATATTTACAGGGGGTTCTGGTCAAGACAAGGTTAAGAACCACTGTTCTAGACTATCTAAAAGCTTTGGGATTTGGCAGGAGTTGTACCTGTACTGATTGGGATTTTTAAAAATATCCATACAACACACTTCCTGTCCTAGTCTGTTTTTCATGAATTTCTGGGACTAGTTGTGGCTGTGTAAGCTCAGGACAAGGTATACGTATTTTCCCCCTTGTTCTGGGAGTTTTAATCCTGGTATATTTAGGGACTGACTGGATACATACGCAGGAGTAACCATCACAAGGCATGAAATTTAGAAACAGAATAGCCTGACATTTCCTGGAACTATTGGGCCATCTGCAGGATTACTGCAAAAATATTTAAAAACTTATTATATCAGCAAACAAATTAAAATAGAATTTGTTAACATACGAACACTCAAGAACCGTACAGGATACATACACCGATAGCTAGACAAGAAACCAATTATTTTACAGAACGTTCAAAATTTCTTCCCTTACATTTTCATATGGTCTTCATACTGTTCTTACATCTAAGGGATGATTTCTAGTTCCTCAAAACAAACAAACAAAATACAACCCTTCATACTTGGAACTTGCTAGATTATTTTATAATGTGTAGTCATAACAATTTTAAAAAATCAAAACATTTTAATGCTATTTTTAACATTTGTACATTGTTTTGATTACATTGTAGAAAATAAGGATGTAAGCAAAGAGATGAAATATATACATTAAAAGCCCTGTCCCAACAGGCAAGTGGACCCAAGAGTGCATGTACAGGGCACAGTTGGGCTAAAAACCAGAAAGATATTGTAGGGAACCTTTCCGACTAAACAGATATCTTAACTATGGCACTGCCAGGTAATATAGAACTCATACATAGTAAGTGCTATGATGAGACCCCACTATCTTAATTCTGTTCCAGCTGATGGTTGAAAACCAATACCCTGATACCTCTCAAAAGCTCTTATATGGAAGCAATCTGACATGAGTCCTCTTCTGAAAGGAGAATGTTCAAGGCTTACTATGAGCCAGGACTAGTCATTTCAGAAAGGGGCAGTCTTTTCAAACCACCAGAGGGGTGAGGAGGGTGTCGATCGCACTTGCAAACACCGTCAGAGGGGTGTGACAGGGCCTGCTTCCTTTTCTCTCAGATGGGTACAGTGATTCCCCCAATCTGATAAGGTGCCCTGTCATTTCACACACAACTCTGCTTTCTCCTTTATAACACCATTTTTTGTGTAAAAGTGTGGAACCTTTCAGTGGTTATTTAGAACTGCTTAATGTTCTATGTGTGTTTTCTGTGTGTCTTTAAATACTGTATACCACTCAGCTGAGTCAGTATTTATAAAAAGAAACAGTAACATTTGTTAAAATAACACACAGAACAAAGTGTTGGAGTTCATAGGCAGATCAAAATTAATACAGTTCTTCAGAGTACTTTTAGTCAGTTCCCTTATATCTTTAAACTCTCACATAAGCGCAAGTACCTAAACAGCCCTTTGGATAAACTCTCACCAAAGGCAAAATCCCTCCTCTAGGTCACACCTTCTGAGCAGATTCTATAATGGTTTACTTACTCTTCTGCCTCTCTCTAGGCTTTCCCTGAAAATGAAACCCTTCCCACTCAGACAACCTCCGTGGCTGACTGAGGGATTTAGTTCAGCGTTCTTTCTCACTGAAGATGAAAATGACAATCAGTGTTTGCCTTTACATATCTTTTCTTCTCAGCCACCAGGCCCTGCCTCACACTATGGGCTGAGTTTATCTCCTGAAGAGCTACTCCGGTTGCCTGGGCAGCCTGTTGCTAGGCTGCTCTAGCACTCAGGATAGTCACACTCTCAGAACTCTGTCAAAGGGGGTGACCCCAAAATGACTGCCTTCCCCTTTTTTCTCCCCCTCGCAGCCCATATAGCTTCATGTAGGACAACCACCCCCTTTTTGCTTATGATTCTGCACATGTAGAACCAGGGGATTAGATCAGGACTCCAAGAGGGTGGGTCCCTCTGGCAGTAGACCAGGACCTCTGGAATTCTGGCTCGTGGATGGAAAAGGTTCCATAGGGGGTGATGCCATGGTTTACCACACTGGACAACACCAACCCTAGTGACATCACTGTTCCAAACCTTCCCCTAGCACATGATTGAGGTTGACAAGAACGGGTCTCTCTCCCACCTTCAGGTCTGCAGCAAACGCTTCAGCAGCACCAGCAACCTAAAAACCCACCTACGCCTCCATTCGGGGGTGAAGCCCTACACATGCAGCCTATGCCACAGCTGCTTCACCCAGCACGTCCACCTCAGGCTGCATCAGCATCTGCATGAACGCCGACCCCTGCACCAGTGCCCCGGCTGCCTTAAGACCTACATACACCTGTTTAGCTTGGAGGCACACCGCAAGGGATACTGCCAATTTACCAACTGCTCCCCTGCCCAATTCCACCATTTCAGCAACATGGTTGATCGCTTTGACCTCACTCTGGATGCTGACCATCTGGAAGAAAGAGAGCCTGATCCTGTCAGGGCTGCTCTGCTACTGGAAACCATCATTCTGAAGAAAATGGCAGCCACAGGCCAGGACAAAATCTTCTGCTCAACAGGCCTCTACTGGTAACCTTTTCAGAGAATGTCTCTACCTTTTTTGTGAAGAGCAAGTCCTTGCCAACACAACCAGCCTAAGGTTGGGGGTTTGAGGTAATGCTCCCCTTTGAACATTTTTGTGGGTTAAAGTGGGAAGGAAGCCTTTGAGGCCCTACTCTAGTTTACTCCTTACCTATAATAACAGGAAAGGGTGCCTTCCCTTCTGTGGCACCCTGTCTAGCTTTTCCTTTGTAAACATTGGGCCTGCCACCATCCTTGTGTTCCTGGGCACAAACCTTTTTGATTGACTTCTGAAGTGTTTGAGATTTATGCTGGCATTTTATTTTATTGCCCTGCAGTGTCTCGTTGCATCTTGATTTGCATGACTCATTGCCTTAACAAAAATTGGATTTTTTTTTTAAATCTTCTTTGTGAGCCTCTGAGAGAACACGTGCTGAAGAACAGCCTATGAACAAGCCAAATAAATGAACCAAGAAGACAACTTTTGTATTATTACAAAAAGGAAGAGAGAAGGGGAGGGGAAAAAAGAAAGAAATGTGGCAGCACTTTTAAGACTAACTGGTTTTTATTTTCCCATCAACTTTTGTGGATGGAAACCACTTCTTCGGATGCAGTTTTGTTGTTGTTGTGTGGCTTCAAGTTGTTTCTGCTTTATGGTGACCCTGAGATGAACCTGTCAGAAGAGTGAGATCTGTTGTCCAGCAGCATGGTCCAAATTAGCAAAGCATCATGAGCAAGGAGTTAAGGAAAGGTAAGGTTTATTTCTGCAGCAGAAAGAGGACCTTCTGAAGGTCCAAAGTGAGACAAAACAGATTTCTCAGTGCTCACCTTATATGCACTAAACAGGTGGGTTTTCTCAAGTAAGCATCCAGAAAACAATTAACACTTAGTTCAAAGCACATCCTCTCTCTCTGGCATCTATCAGCACTCCCAAGTTGGTCCAATCTGTTTATCATTTTTGGATAACATGTGAAATTAAACTAACAGGAACTTAAGTGTTTGCTCACTTCAGAGAGTCTGTTACCTTAAGCAAGGACTGTAATTAACAGTTGTGAATCAAGAAGGAAGCTTCCTTTCAAAATACACAATAGAGCCAAGGCTCTTAATCTGTTTAGCCTACATGACCCCCGCACTTCTAGGGAATGGACATCTCAATGCTTTGAGTTCATATTGGAAAGGAGGAATTCCTAGCTTTGAGAGGCAAGATTTCATTATTATTATTTTTATCACAAACCTGGCATGGGGTTTTCTGCGGCTGAGAGCGTGTGACGTGCCCAAGGTTTCCATACAACAGGTTTCCATGGAGTACTGCGTGATATCAAAGCTGCAGAAATAAAGCATATTTAGTTCCACAAGAGGTTATAAAATCTCTTCATAAGCCAACGGAAGCTATGGTGAAGCAGAAGCACTGGGGCGTGAAAGGCAGTTGATTCCGTGTTTCCACTGTATTGGCATTTGAGTTCTAGTTTGAATTGGTGCTTTACTATTGGTTTTTACTTAGCATACATGTTTTGTAAAGGCACCATAGGGTTTTGTACTGCCAAGGAGAACCCGCAGCTTGACCCGCTTTCAGGGCTGCATAAATTATACTTAAAATTATTCCAATGCAATTATGAGCACAGTTTAGGTAAATATTGGTGGCTGAACATTTGTTGAGGGAACCACCCAGAAGAACAACGACGAAGTTCTTTTGCCACCTTTCTGCCTTCATAGCATCTTCTGCTGTGCAGAAGGAGTCCTGCTTATGAGGTAACAAGATTTGGCACAAGAATTGGGTAAGAATTTGAGCACTCTTAAAGGTAAAGTGAAAGGAAGGTAAATCTCACACACGATGCAATAGTATCCATCTGTAGGCTTTCCAATGCTCTTGCAGGTTCCTTTCTTCAAGCCTTGTGCAAGGGAGCCTGTGTGGTTGTAGCGTGTGATGGTTGTAGCGTGGCAGAATAGGACATAAGAATGTTGTTGTTGTTGTGTGCCTTTAAGTCATTTCTGACTCATGGTGACCTTAAAATGACTCTGTCATGGTGCTTGCTCAGCCAGATTTTTTCAGAGTGGCTTTTCAATGGACCCATCTTTAAGAAAGCAGGACAAGCTATGCCATTGTTGTGGGCCTTCGAATCATTTCTGACTTCTGGCGACCCTAATATTTTGAAAGCTGCATTATATTTTCAAGGCCGCGTTATTCACAGCCTTCATACAATGTGTGTGAATGTTGCTGCTCAAGGAGAATATGCAGAAAACAAACACATTTGTACATTCTACCTGGTTCCCTTCCAAATATATCAAAGGTTAAAATCCATCATACTATAAACTTTTTTTTCATAATCCTCACGTAGGAATGACAGCTACCAGATCATTTACACACATGGCCTTCTCTTGGCACCGTTGATCATGGAATACAACATGTGCATTCACCATAAGATATTTAAGAAAATAATAGCAAAGCTCTTCTAAGCAAATGCAAGTTTGATGAAGTAATGGCAATGAGGGTGGGGAAGCGGATGGTGAGCTCTTGTGACATTAGCTGGTTTTGAAGGAAATGGATTGCTTAGATCCAGCCTTGTCCAGGTTCTGTCCTCAGCAGGACTTGAAAAAGTGACTATTTGGACTACAACGCTCAGAATGCCCAGCCAGCAGCTGCCTGGAAGATGATGGGAGCTACAATCTAAATAGTAATTTTTCCAAGTGCTAGTTACTAGATTTCAGTGTTGGCTGCCCTGATGGATAACTTGCACAGGGGGACTAGATAGTGAAAGTGCAGCTGTCTTGATTTTTTACTAGATTTTTGAATGGCATCAATATCATCCCCATGGTACTCTGTCCTGTCTTGGGCTTAGGATACCAGTATTACAATAATTTTGGTTCTTCCTCGACACTCAGTTTCTAGTACAGTTGGTCTCTACATTTGCAGGTCTGACTTCCATGGATTTGATTATTTGTGAGTTTCTTCTACCTGTTTCCCCTAACCTTCCCTGTTGGTGGCTCTGATCAAGGCCATGTAGCCCTTAAAAACCCACCACAAGTTCTCTTTGTCCTCCACCAGCCACTGCTTGGCCAGCTAATTATGGCTTTCAGCCCAATTTCTCAGCACCACAAACCTTTTCCCAATGTCCCACACACCCAAGGAAGAAGATGGACGAGAGAGAAAATGCCAACCCACCCCCCTTCTCTCTCCTTTCCCTGCCCCAGTTTGGACTCTAGGTACCCTTTCTCCCCACCATGCCTTAGCCCTCTTCCCACAGAAAGAAACACACATACATTTTGATACTTGCAATCTTTCCACGTTTGCAAAACCCCCGAGCCCCTAACTCTAGCAAATGCTGAAATCTAGGACGTGAGATTTCTGTTCTGGCCCACAAACTTTGTCTTATGGGGTACCGTAATCAATTCCCTTCAGCCTACAGAAGGCTCATCCAAAGCCTCAGGCTTTGAAGCGCAATTCTACCTCGCTTTTCCAGTTAAGCATCACAAGGAGGGTGTGGAACACTTGGGAGTTACCTGGATTCAGTTCAGAAGGAGAACAAGCTGAGTAAGTTCAGTTCAGAAGGAGAACAAGGCAGGAAAGACAGAGGTTCTGCGGGATGGAATCACTGAGATAATGTTGTATAGCCAAGCCTATACAGCAGACCTGCACAACTTGATAGTAGGTAAGGGCCGAAATTAAATAGGCTAAACTTCTTCGAGCTGCAGAGGGGTTTTTAGCACCTCACTTTCCAAGTAAAGTTATATTAATGGTATAATAATGTTTTGTATTTGCAAAATAGTTTAATCGCTAATTATACTATACTTATTATAGTATAATTAATGATTAAACTATTTTGCAAATAAAATAAACCATATTATAAAAAAAGAGAAATGAGGTAAGTTTTTCCTAATGTTTAGGTGGAACTTCTTTTCCTGCAGTTTGAAGCCCTCTCCATGTCCTAGGGCTGTGTGGTGTGGTGTGCTGTTGTATGGTGTTGATCTGTTGTTAGGACGACTGAGAGAATGCAGGTGTGGCAAACCAGTAAATAGGATTATTGGAAAGACAAGAGAGCTGTGCCTTAAGAAATGTAGCAATGTGTAATTTGAAGAATGTTTGCAAAAGATCAAAGGGGAAGGGAACAATTTGGGGTGGCAGGAAAAAAGTATTATTTATGAGGAAGGGGGAAGAAAATAGATTTGGACAATAAACAAGGGGAATTCCAGATGATGGGGGGTGGGAATGGAATTTATAAGGGTGCACACCAGGATAGACTCAAATTGCATTTTAAAATGCAATGTTTAAATGCACGTTAATTGTTTCTAATGCAATTTAGGAGGGATGGGGTGAATGAGGACACTGACCTGTAATAAGGTGCTTCCCCCAGAGGGTCCCAGTTCACCGTGTAACAGTCCATGTTGGCTTGCTGAGGGAGGAGGAGACCACTTCCTTTCTTGCCCCCTCAGCCCCAGCTGGTCTTCTCCTTTTCCCGGGCACTTCCACCCCCACCACCCATCCAAGGGAAGCAGAAGGAGAGGCAACTGCTGCCATCTTGCGCAAGGGGAAAAGGTAGCATCAGCTTGCCTCTCTGCTGCCCCTGGAGGGAAGAAGGAGGGAACAGCCCAGTCGGGCTCATTCAAAACCATCAGCAAACTAATTGCTGCAACATTTTTCAGCAGGGCAGCACAAAATCTTTTGGTTGGCCACAAGCAACCCGTGCGCCATATGTTGTGCAAGTCTGCTATACAGGGAGGAGTATACTCCCACTCAAGGATTAGGTGTGCTTTTGACTCATTGCTGCTGATATCTGTGCAGCTGGCATCTGTGACTAGGAATGCTTTTACAAACTCTAGCTTGCAGCCCCATATGGAACTGGCAGATTTGACCAAAGTTCTTCCTGGTCTGGTTACGTCCACACAGAACACTGAAATATGCCTTGTGTGAGGCTGCCTCTTGAGATAGACTAACATCCACAGAAGGAGCAAAATACAAAGGGGCCTAAGCTGGTAAGAGCTATTAAATATTGACACATAACTACTTGTTGGGATACTGATTCAAAAAGCTGGATTTGACCTTTAAAGTCCATAACATTTGGAGGACTAATATTTAATAAAAAGGACCATCTTCACTCATACAGTCCTGTGTTGGTGATCCTTCTCAAATGACCAGCTTTAACTACACGAGAGTGTTTTGCAGAACAGACAGAGCCTTCTGTGTGGTGGCCCTGAATCTGCAGAGCTCTCTTCCAATGGACCAAGTTTCCATTCAGCCCCTGTGACCTACCACTCACTAGTATATCCCAGAAAACTGAAACTGAGGGCGATTGGCAGTCTTCTTTTATAACAGGTAAAGCAAGACATCTTTCAAGGAAAGTGTCCTTCCTAGAGATTCGGGAATGCATTTCCTGACTACTTTTCCCTTTTGCTTTGTCTCACATTGTCTTTTTTCATTTATTTGAGAGGATGTAGCCTTATAAAGCTGGTTTAAAATATTACAAACACAATTTATGCATGTATTGTCCTCCCATGATTCATCTAGTATAGAATGGACTCAGTGTGGCTTTCCTGAAACACTGTGTTCAAATGTGGCATCCGATAAGTGTGTCCAAATCAGAAGCAATCTTCTGGGTAAAACTACAAATTGACATGCAGTTTGTCCCTGCGTAATTGCTACTTTTTAAGAAAATAAAGAATTTGGGAGGCAGGCTGGATCAAAACCAATGTAGAGGTATAACCTTTGACACTATCATAGTCTCAACTGGAAATCTGTGAAGTAGACACTCAGCTACATGCTTAAGAGGTTGAAGATCTGAACCCATTAATCCAAATTCAGCTGGAGAAAATGTTGCCTGCCAGATCTTGTTGCATTCTTACTTCCACCACTCCAATAGCTGACCCTGCCAGTTGGGAAAGATGGGAGTTGTAGTCCAGCAACACTGTGAAGCACTTGTTCTGCACCTGTGCATTACACTCACAATTAAAGCAAGGCCATCTAGTTCCTTAGGTCAATCTATGGCATCATTACTCACACTGAAAACAATCTGACTTATTCTCAGTAGGATTTGGTCCAGGTAGCCAGCTCACCCAGAAACCGATTGTCCTTATTCTTGTGTTTCCACACTGCTTTCCCAATTGATCACCACTTGGGGATGGATCACACCCATTCTGATTAGATCTTTGACTCCTGTGAGCACCTTGAAATGGGTGCCCTGTTTTGTAATGCAACACACCCTTCCCTTGGATTAGTGGGCCTTTCAGCTTTACTGTACAAAACATGTTCCTGCCTCTACACTTTTTCCATGCATATATATCAATTATGGCAGTGGAGGTATTTTGCACGTCTTTATATACTGGAGAGCTTTCTGCATTCAGTTAGGAAACTGGAGCAAGAAGGGAATGTTGAGCTGCTGCCTCAATGCCACAATCCTGATCTAAATGAGTTTCCCTCATGACTCCTATTAACATTTCTTCAGAGCATGATAGATCCTACAGTGTCTTTTGAACTTTTAATGTCTTTTAATCTTAATCTTTTAATTTACCATTACAGTTGGCCGTCCATCTTTGCTAGCGTTAGGGGTGCAGGATCTTTGCAAAAGTGGAAAAATCAGAAATATCAAAATGGAGGGGGAAACAGTTGAGGCATGGTGGGGAGAATGGACTGCCAGGGTCCAAACCAGGTCAGGGAAAAGAGAGGGAAAGGGAGTGGGGTCAGCTTGATGACCCTATACTTTGTCTCTCTCACCCATCTCCTTCCTTGGGTGTGGGGGAACCACTGGGAAAGGATTAGTGGTGCTGAGAAATCGGAGTACAAGCCATCTTCAGCTGGCCAGGCAGTGGCTGGTGGAGGAGAAGGAGGATCAGAGGTGGGTTTTGGAAGGGCCGTATGGCCTGATCAGGGCTGCCAAGAGGGAACAATCCCTAAATAGAGGAGGAAGGGGTTGGAGAAACTCACACATTAATCAAATATGTTAAAGTGAAACCCACAAATGTGGAGGACTGACTGTAGTTCCTTTGAGGATTGTTTTTTTTAAAAAAAAAACACACACCAGCTAGCTTTTTTGCCCTTTTTTTCCTGGCTTCTCTTGTTCTGTCTACTCTGAAACTTCTTCCATTTGGCATTACTGCATGATCTCAAATTTAAATATTATGGGAGAAAGGAAAACACCTTCCCTAACCACATCTCTTCCAGCATTGAGCAACTGTGGGTCTCTAGATCAGATTGGGAATAAGACAGGAAGTAGACAAAAGATAAACTGGCTGACCAACTTCTCTAATCAAGGTGAGACTGATATCTATGCAAGGCTGAGCACGAAGGGCGTAGCTATCATCTGCAGAAGTCCGTGACGTGCTATAACGGATGACACTGAGTCCATTGACAGATCATTATATGTCAGGAAGCAGGCCATAAACTGCAATTAACTAGCAAAATCTGATTTATGATAATGGGTGGCATGGAGAGTGAAGGCACAGATGATATGGAGAAGTATTGCCTTTGACAACTTAAACTGGAGTTTCATGTTTAGAGTTCTGGAAGATATGAACTTTGGAGATGATTTTATCAAATGGGTTAAATTGATCTATACCACACAGAAAGCACAAATAATTGTTAATGGAGAATTGACAAAAACTTGGTTTGGTTCAAAAAGAAATGACACAAAGATGCCCGCTGTCTCTGCTTCCATTCATTTTGGTTCTCAAGATACCGAATAGAGAGGTAAGACAAGATGGAAAGAATCTCAGGAGTAAAGATTTAAAAAGAAATTTACAAGCTAAGTGCATTTGCTGATGATCTGGTGATAGTTCTGGAAAATCCTTTTGAAGATATAGAAGTGTTAATGGAAAATTAAAAGATATTGGTGGGATGGCAGGCTTTAAGATCAATAATGAAAAGACAAAGATTTTAACAAAAGAGATGAATATAGAATATCATGTTGAATTGCTGGATAAAACTGGTCTCAAAATTGAGAAGAAAGTTAAATACTTAGGTGTTACTATAAAGAGTATGAATTATATATTATTTCAAATAATTATACCAAATTGCTATTCTTGTGTGCCTTCAAATAATTTCTGACTCATGGTGACCCCAAGGCAAACCTATCGCAGGATTTTCCTGGGGCTGAGAGTGTGTGACATGTGCAAGATTACCCAGTGGGTGGCTCTCAATTTGTTAAGCCATGAAATGAAACTGAAGATAGGTTAAGATTGGAGAAACTAAATCTGCCACTCTTAGTGAAAATTTCTGCGGTAAAAATCAATGTTTTGCCTAGAAACATGTTCCTATTCCAGATAATACATCTTTTACTACTGATGTACCTTTTAAGAAACGGCAAAAAGACATATTGAAGTTTGTAGGGCAAGACAAAAGAACAACCCATGAGTTAACTATTACAAGATGCAAAAGAAAGAGGAGGATTGGGTTTACCTGATTTGAAATTGCATTCCACACCCTAATGTTTGGTTTGAACGAAAGAATGTGTGATGCTGAGAAATAAAAAGAGTATTAGAGTTGAAAGGGTGTGACCTGGGGTTTGGAAGGCATGGATATTTATCATACGATAATGCCAAAATTAATGTAGATTTTGAAAATCATTTTGTAAGACACGCCTTATTGAGGATATGGAATAGATTTACAGTGTGCCTTCTGCCTATGTGTGGGTTCTGTTCCATTCGAGGAATCCCAGCGTAAAACAGAAAATGCAGGTGTTGCGTCTCACTGGAGTCTTAGGCTACCTGCTGATTAGGGAGAGTCAAAGCATATGTGACAGAATAACCATGATTCACTTCTCTTGCTCTGCTCTATAACACATTGCCATAAGTGCCAGCTAAGTGACGCAACTGTCATTACAATGTCCTGAAAAAAATAATTCAAACACACAGCTACTTTTGATGACAGTTAACAAATGTAGTTTAACTACTTATTAAAACCCATTAAGAAGTTATCTGTTGTTAAAATAACACATCATTTATTATCATGAATCAGTAACAATTTTGGCGTGCCTATAATTATTTATTTCACATTATTACTATATAATAAATAATTACAGGCATGCCAAAATGCCAGACTCAAGCATCTCTATGTGAGAAATATTTAGGGGATGCTGAGCATGCTCCGTCAGTCCTCGCTAGGCTGTTCTTGTGCCAGAAGAGCTGCCCCTTTAGTTGTTTTGTTGCTTTATACTTCCGCAAACCTTGTGGTTCTTTTGGGCATGCTGATACCTCCCTCTTGTGTCTCAGTAACCATATTTAAACCCCAGTTCTATTAGCAGTAACTGTCTCAGTTCATTATTGGCATACCTTTCAACATTCTGCAGATGAAAATGGGGACAGGAGCGGCAGAACCACATCAGAGTTTGGCCAAAAGGGTATCACCAGGTAAATGTCTTTACTGAGGAAGAACATAAAAAAATTACTATTTTAAGCAGAGAATACTTCTGCATTTTGAACTCAGTTTGCAGCAACTGATATAAGCAAGCCAAGGAAAATGGGAGAAAGTGGGAGGAAGAGAAAGAAACCCAGACATTTTAAAAGCAGCTGAAAAAGTAGGATAGCAGGGGATTAACCAGGGCTGTCCCTGCCAAACCGGGACAGTTGGAGCTTTAAGCACAAATTCTCATAACAAAAAGGTGTAAGATATCAGCCAAGGTGTGTGTGTGTTTGTTGCAGAAGGGACGTTGGGGGGTTATTTTGAGAACACTTTTTTTTGTTACCTTTTGCAAGTTCATCTGCTCACTTTCAACTCAGTGCCACGCTATGTTCCTAGAATTTTTGGTCTTTGAATGAAACTGTATATAATAGTAATAAAAAAAATAAACCTCAGCATGAAACATCAGATCTTGTTTTGTTTTAGGTGTTACTTGGTACATTTTCCCATCACAGCTCAACTTGCACAGAATAATTTGCACAGGTTAGTTGTGCACTGTAAATAGCTGAAATCCACAAATTTCACTGAAAGTATTTGACCTATTTAAGAAAAAAATTAGCCTGAATCAATTGTTGAATGCTGAATCTACGTGTTAGTTAGTCTCATTGATTTAATAGGTCAGCTCTAGTTGGGATTAATGATAGGATTCAAGTCTTAACGTTCTTATTAGAAACTGTGGAGGCAGTTGTTATTTGAAAAAGGAGTTGAAACAACTGAACTACTTCATACTAGTTTATTTCTCGTACAGTACCTGTTTAATGAGAATACTAACGTACTACTTTGTGGGCCCAAGGGACTCTCAAAGTAGCTTACAAAGATTTGCTAAGTAAGATTACTCCAACACAGTACAGAATTGAAGATTACACTGTGTGCATACAGAAAAACCGCCCAAAAGTAATTCCAAATATTTTTCCCAAAATTTTACTAAAAAAGCAGGAGTTCAAGCTGCTTTTCAGGCTGCAGTTAGCAACTGAGTTATGCCACTTTTTATTTTTTTTATATTTTATTTTTATTAAAATTCCATCTATTTACACACATATTTCTACTTGTCATATTCTTTTTTCAGATTGTATAAAAACATATAGCTCATTATACTTATACTTATCATACGTATGATACTTATATAGCTTGTAATAGATATTTATACTGCTTACAATGCTTATAATACAATCATCCATTTTTCCTATATCACATACTATGTTCTATCAAGGATCTTCTAAAAAGTTACGCCACTTTTTAAAGTACTTAATGCTAATCAGTGTTGATAACTGGCTATATCAACCACTGGAAACATATCTGATGAAAAAGACACCACTGATTTATTAGTCATATATCACATGTAATATTTCATATAAAATATACTTGACAAAGCATGCGGTAAGCGTGATCTTACAACTCACTGCCACCTTTCTCCTCTAGAGATAGGAATGCCTCATGTAAGATCATATTTGTTTTGACACATACGTGTAGAATTTTAAAATGAAGAAAATGCTTTTGACTTGTGTAAAACGTTTTATATAAAGGATGTGGTACAAACAAGGCTAACGGGAATAATAGATATATTAGGCTGGATCCAAAGCAACACTGTTGTTGTTGCAAACTGCCATCAAGTTGACTTCAGCCTCTTCCACACTAGGCTGTTATAGTGCTGTTACTCCACTTTCAACATCCTACGGAATCCTGGGGCCTCAAAGGCCCGTCTCTAAACTGCAGATCCCAGGATTCCATAGGATGTTGAAAGCGGAATAATAGCACTATGAAAGTCTGGTGCGGAAATGGCCTTCGATTTATGCAGCCCTGTCAGTCAGCTCCAAGCCACCTTGTTCAGGTTTGGCAAGTTCAGGGCCACGGCTTCCTTGATTATCCACCCATAACGAGGTCTTTTCCTGCAGCCTTCTACCCTGCCGAGCGCCCCTGCCCTTTCTAGCCAGTCATGTCTTCCCAAGAGTACAAAAATCTGAGGTTAGGTCATTTCCGCACTACACTGTTGTACTGCTATTATTCCACTTCCAACATCCTGTGCAATCCTGGGTTTGTAGTTTGCTGAGGATAAAGAGCTCCCTGGCTGAGAAGTCTAAATATAATGAAATAAATGAATAAAATTCAGATTGTTCTCGTGCTATTATTCCGCTGTCAACATCCTAGGGAATCCTGGGGCCTCAAAGGCCCGTCTCTAAACTGCAGACCCCAGGATTCCGTAGGATGCTGAAAGCGGAATAATAGCGCGAGAACAGTCTAGTGGGAAATAGCCTTAGTCTTCTGCGGAGAGTTCAGGCTGGACTTGCTCCGTGGCTGCCAGGCTGTTCTCACCCGCCCTGCTTCCCTGGTCGGAACAGGGAAGACCAAAGACAGGCATAACGAGGTCGGGAAGCGGGAGAAACCCAGGCGGCCACGCGGCCGGCGAGGCGCGCTCCGCCTTCTTTGGACCAGCGCGCACGGGGGCGGGCCTTGGCAGCCTCGGCCGCGGCCCCGCCCCCTCCGGACCCTGCGCGCGCGGCGCCGAGGTGACGCAAACGGGAACGCGGGGCGGGGCCGGTGACGTAGGCGGAAGGGCGCGTCACAGCCGCTCGCAGAGCCGTTGCTGCGGGAGGCGGCGGCGCCGCTTTCGCGCCGGCAGGTAAGGGCGCGGGAGCCGCAGCGGGCGAGGTTTCCCCCGGTGGTGGGAGCGGCGGGGAGGGAAGGTTGTCGGCGGCCGCCCGATCTTGCCTTCTCCTCGGGGCGAGACGCCCCTCTTTCTCCCGGGCTAGAAAGGCGGAAGGGCCGGGAGGGGAGAACGGAGGAGTCTGTTCCTCGGGTGTGAGGGTCGCGCCGCCCTTCGGTGGCGCTTTCTTCTGCGTGGCTGGCGGTTTGTAGTATTTTTTTCCCTTTTTAGACTCTGGCTCTCGCTTACCTTGTGGCTGAGGCCGTTTCCGCGCTGGACGGTTATTGCGCCATGATTCCGCTTCCAGTATCCTGTGGACTCCTGGGGTTTGCAGTTTCGGGAAGGGCCGGATTCCATAGGATGTTGAAAGCGGAATAATAGCGCTGTAACCGCCTAGTATGGAAATGGCTTTACTGTCGGACGTTTATATGCCTCCTCCTCCTCCAAGGAACCCTCATTAAATTCAAGGGGCATCGTCCTGGGTAAGTAGATATAACGCTGTTGCCCTGCTTCTGTTTCCAAAATAAGGTTAACCCAGTAGGAGCGATCCCAAGTAGACCCGTCTTGTGTGAGTGCCTCCTCCACGGGTGGGGGAACTGGCACCTCAGGTAGGGGTCGCAGCGTGCCCCCTCCGCTTCCTTATTCTCTTAGATCAGGGGCGCACGCTCCATTTCACCTTGGGCCACCTCAGCCTTATGGTTGCCCTCAACGGGCCGGTTGTATCTGTAAGACGGTATGTAGTCCTCCCTCCACATTCTCTAGGGTTAGGGGCACAAGACTCCTGTGAAAGTGGAAAAAAAAAAAACGTGCATAACTCTAGGTCCTCCTGAACTGTATTTAACAGATAAAAAAAAAGTGTGATCGCTGTATTCAACCCCAACCCATCATGGATTCCTTTGAGGCGTCAGGGTTCTTTCGTAAGGCAGAAGTGGGTGGCTGGTGGGGCTTACGACCGCCTCCGCTGCAGCCCCACACCATTTTTAATGGAGACTTACAAGCCTCCTTTGCAATTTCTCAGTCTCACATGGCTTGTAGTCCCTATTAAAAATGGCATGAAGAGGCAGCAGAGCTGACAGCAGATAACTCGTGAATAATCAAATCCGCAAAAGTGAAACCTGCAAATGTGGAGGGCTGACTGTAAATGTATCTACTCTTGTGTCACATTAAATAATTGCCTCTGCATTCAGTTATTGCTGGTTTTAAAATTGCCTTCCCTCTGCATCAGCTGTTCTTTTCTTGGGTATTATGGGGCTATTTGATCATAGCTTATGGTCCCTAGACCTCTGTGAAGTGACATAGAATTGGTCAGTATGTTCAAAGTGGGCCACTTTCTGCTCCCCAGACCCCCTCTGTGCCTCTTTCTGCTCCCCAGCCGCAGCTGCAGGAGAGGTGCAACGGCCACATGAATGGGCTGGCGGGCCGGATCTGGCCCGTGGGCCTTGTGTTTGACACATGTGCCTTAGATCGTGCCTTTTTTGCCAAAAAAGTAAATTGTTTGTTGTGGAAACCTCCAGAAATGTGTGTTCACCTTTTAAATATGTCATGGGGTAGAGGCTTCACTGTTTAATGCTTTGAAAATTACCAATTTTTCAAAATCTAATGTGGACTTCTGGCCATTCCCGGGTTTGGGAGGGCTTAATTATGTAGGCTCTGGAAAGTCACATGGGTAGAAGATTCCCCCTCTCCCCTTAAGTTGACTACCTCTGCCTACTCAAAAGTAAGCTATGTTGAGTTCACTAGAACTTACACTCAAGTGGTAATATGTAGTGTTGAGGCACGCTTACCTGAAACAGGTCTCATGAACTGCAACATGGCTTACTTGTCACACAACATCTCTCTTTTCTCTCTCTCTCCTACAGTGAACCACTTTCTGGAAAATGAATCTAGGATATATAGGAGGGCGTGTAGTATGCCTTAAGGACTTTTTAGTAGGTTATATTGGATGCTTTATCTAAAAGATGATTAAAACAAATACTCTTTCGAGGGATTTTACTCTTTTCTTTTTCTCTCACAAACACAAAACCCACACACTGTTAATTAAGAAAAGATCTGTCTGGTAGAATCTGTCTGAGGAGGTAGAGGCAGCCTGCGAAGACCTTCCTTCCACTCTCCTCATTTAATTGGACCATGGAAATCATTCTGTATTATATTGGTTTGCTTTAATATGATATTCCTCTTCTCTTGCCTGCGTGGGAGAGCTGGGGATAATAAAAAGCACAGAGGAGTTGAGAAGTTCTGGTCAATCATTTGGATGATGTCAAAATTTCCTAGATTTGTTCAGAACTTTCTTACCAGGCTTTGGCATCTTCTAGTACCAATTTGCTTTTTCTCACAATAGCGTTGAATTGACACAGTTGTCACATTCCTCAGAAGTTTTCCTTTGTCCCATTCAAGCAGCAGAAGTGCCCTATCTGGCCTTTGTATTTAACACTCACAAAGGAGATAAATTGGTGTTTGGACTGTGCTATTAGTTGTGGGAGTGCAAACTGGGCACTTTATTTAAATAAAATTTAAGAATATCTGTATATGGAAAACTACAAGAAGGCTAGGCTGCAAAGCATCTCCCTAATGTGATAGCTTTCTGTGTACAGGGACTTTTTTTTCTTGTAATAATTGAGTTGCCATATCTTAACATGAACAAAGGTGTAGATTTGTGATCATAGTCAAGAACTAGGCCCTGATCTGAAAAAGTATAGCTTTCTCTCTTTTGTTCTGCTCCCTTGTAATCCCCAGCTACCAGACTTCTCTGTTCCATTCAGCCTGTAATCTGCCAAGGCTAATGGTTCTCCATTTGGTTCTCTAGAGGTCCAGTTTCCCAGATCTCTTATTATTGGCGTTGCTGGTTGGGCTTCTAGGAGTTAGTCCAAAACATTTGGAGGACTGCAGATTAAGAACCACTGGCCTAAACAAATTGATGAAGAAAAACAGGGAGCAAGAACACAGCACCCATGCTGCCAGTACCACTATGTGTGTAACTGACAGTGCTATTCTCTATACAGTTAGGAAATTAAGTCTATCAGTTGTTGGAATCTTCCTCACTTAAATTGGGCAGACAATTTACCTGTAATTAGGAGGTGTATGAAAGAGGGTCTTGCTAATTCTTTGGAGAGGAGAATCCAATTTCTCACAAACAGCAGCTCAAGTGTTCTCAGACTGGTCTTTTCCTGTGGGGCAGGAGCCCCACAGGAACAAGAGTTCGGGAAAGATGGTACCCCTGCTTGTGGTTAAAACTGAAAGGTCACTCACTGGAAGCAGTAGTTTGCTTCTAAGGTAGTAGGCCAGGACACAGACTACCAAAAACCTTTCCTTCTTCAGTTTGACACTGTTAATTTGACATTAATTGGGGAGATTTTCAGTCCATCTTGCCCAAAGAAAGCCAAGTAAGATTGGGACTGTGATCAAGAATGATAATCAGTTCTGATCTCTTTCCAGAATAGAATGTGCCATTTGGTACATGTGTTTGCAAATATTCCTAATGTTTGCAGCGTAAAGCCTGAATGAGCTTGACACCATGGTACATAAGGACCCCCTTTTTCTGCATGTCTCAACATGAAATGTGGAGTTTGGGGTCAGAGAGCCTCCTCTGGGTATCCTCTTGGGTACCTTTTTTAGTGGTATTGCCCTGGATATTGAATACATGTGGTCAGTTTGGCATCAACTCCTTTAAGAACTTCCCGGTTGTAGATCTTTGTAGTTTTCATAGCTTTTCATGGGGCGTTTGCAAGTTTTTGGTTTATAACTGTGTGCCCTAAGAAAATGAGTATGGTGTAGTGATTTGAGCACTGCACTGCAACGCCAGAGACAAGGTTTCTATTCCCTGCTGAGCCATGGAAACCTGCTGGATGACCTCGGGCATGTCACACACTCTCAGGCCCCAGAAAACCCTATGATAGGTTCATCTTAGGGTCACCATATATCAGAAACAACTTGAAGGCACACAACAAAAACAACTCTAAGACTAGCAGGTTCATTGTACCATAGATTCCTGTTTTTTGATGAAGTATAATCTATGAAAGTTTATACTAAAATGTTGCATCTTTTAAGGCTGGGTTGGCAAATTTGCTCTCTGGACATTTGATTCCAGCTCCTATTAGCCCAAACCCACATGGCCACTGGTGGATAGTAGAAGTTGCAATCCAGCAGTATCTGGAAGGCCACATATTCCCTACCTTTTCTTTAAAGTGTCATTAGGTTTTGTTGCTTTTCATACAGTATGTTCAAACTGGTCACTTTTATTGTGAAGAACAGGCAGGCAAGTGCTCCTGAGTGAGAAATATGTGCTGAATCTGGATCACCAGTTTCCTCTTCAAAATCAACTCACCCCACAGCCCCTTCTTCCTTCTGTAGCCCTCCTGTGTCTTCTATTTCCATCTTTTTTTCCCCTTAAAACAAACCATTAAAGGAAAGAAAAAGTAAAATAGCAGCACAATGCTTTTTACTGGTAGCTATTTACTGATTTTTTTAGAATTAAGTTTTGGGAAAAGCCTCTCTGAATCGCAGAACTCTTTAAAAATCGAATAAAACAGATATTATTATTATTATCACCATCATCATCTTCTTCTTCTTTATACCCTGCCTTTTTCCTCAAAAGGACTCAGAGCAGTTTACAATATTTTAAATAAGAACATAGTTAAAACTATAGCATACAAAAGTTAAAACACACATTAAGCTAACAATAGTAATTAAAACAGTATTAAAATACATTATTAAAAACAATGTACAAATGACAATTAAGATGTATTATATATATAAAATAATATAACCAGAACAACATGATGACAAAGACAGCATTTTCAGAGATTGAGGGAACAGTTTGTACCAGTTAGAAATAAACAGGTTTTTGAATGCTATTTAAGTCAAATGCACAGATCTTTGTGTAGAGCGTTCTACATAGGAAATAGCAATTCTAAATGCTGTCCACGTGGAAACACTCGGTGGGATTGTGTTTCAGAATTCCTATATCTTCCCCCCCACCCGTACTTTCTCCCATTTTGCATAAATTGGAACTTTTTCTTTTCATCTCAAGGCCTGTACTTGAGCAGAAAGGACAATGTCGTGGATAAGAGAGGGAGAACTGTCCCTCTTGGAGAAATTCTGTGCCAGTGTCTTAAAGGTAAGTGGTACATATTTTGAGATATTCAAGTTTAATGTTTGCATGTGAATGTTAAGATAGATGGGACACCCATGCAATTTTGAGCAGGATGGAATAGTCTTCCCCTACTTGCATCCCTACAGATGCTTTTGGCCTGCAGCTCCCATCAGCCTCGGCCAGGGTGGCCTATGGGAAGGAATGATGGTGCTTGGAATCCAAAATATCTAGTAATCCAGGGTTGTAGTAGAATTTCTTTAGAGGATAGATCTGTCAACAGCAGTTACCCCTGATGGCTAAACATGCCTTCTAAGTACAGAAGCAGAATTCCTCTGTTAACTAGAGGCTTGGGGACAAATTCGTGGGGAATATCTTGAAGTAGAGTTCTCCCTCCACATTTGCATGTTTAACTTGCAGATTTCGTTATTCATGGCTTATTTGCCATCGCCTCCGATGCTGCCCTACATTATTTTTAATAGGGACTTGTAAATGTCTCTTCACATTCACAATATCTCTGCAAGCCACATAAGACTGAGAAAGACTGTGAGCAGGAAGCAAAGCATGTACATCCCTACTAAAAATGGCACAGAGCAGCAGCCAGCTGCTTCTGTCTTGTAAAGGAACCCCCACCACCTTGGAGGTAGAACCAGGTGGTTGACCTGCTCACCACTGAGGATTCAAATGTATTGTGTACTGTACGTTTGCATCTGCAGTGGGTTGAATCTGTAAATCATACTGTTTTGTATGTGCTAAAATATGGTTTAGAGGGTAGAGATAATTCAGTTTTTCCACTTTTGTGGGGGTTCTGAGCCCCTAACCCCTGTGGATGTGGAGGGACAACTGTACTTTGCTTGTTACAAATGGCAGGAAGATGCAAAAGATAAACAGATTTTGGCCCTCCAGATGTTTTGGACTTTCAAAAATCTCTGATTAGCCATGTTGGCTAGGCCAGTGGTTGTTGCTGCTGCTTCTTATCGTCGTCATTATCATTAGGCCACTTTTTCCTCAATTTGGGACTCAAAGCAGCTTACAAAAATTAAATACAAATAAAGAGGCACATCATAAAAAAGTGAGAAGTGTAGGTAAGCTGCCAATAAATTTAAAACAAGTTAAAACTTTATCATTAAAAAAAGCACCAACTAATACAGACAAGAGAACACATTATGTAAGTCCTGTTCCCCTGAGCAATCACTCTTCAATGGTCTGCCAAAAGAAATGAAATCTTAATCTGCCTGCAGAAAGACAGCAAGCAGGGCGGAAGTCTAACTTCCCCAAGAAGGGAGTTCAAGAGCCTGGGAGCAGCCACTGAGAAGGCCATTTCCTGTGTTCACACTGGATGTACCTGTGAAGGTGGTGGAACTGAGAAGGGCCTCCCCAGAAGATGTAAGAGCATGGGCAGGTCCCTATGGGAGAGCTGTCTGCCACTAAAATAGCCCTGGATCAGATTTGACAAAGCAGGTCTTCTAAATAAATTTGTAAGAGAGACTTTATATAATAAACCAGGAATGTGGACAGCAGACAAAAAAAAATGCCTTGAATAATTCATTTCTCTTTCCACTATTTCAAGACAGATTTTTTATTAATTTAATTCATAGCCCACCTTTTTTGCCACAGTGAAAGACACAACAATAAAAAACACATACTCTTTAGTCTCAGACCAATTATATTCAGGCAGGGCTTTGGAATATTAAAAGAAGTATTTCTAATCGTCCCAAAGACTAAAAGAGAGGGAGAGATGCTAGCCTCCCTCAGCAGTACGTTCAGAGGCTGGGAGTCGCCACCAAAAATTGCACATTGGAGCCACTTTTATTGAGCTCGGAGGAGGAGGCCTTGTCCCAAGTCTATCATTTTCTTGTACTGAACGGTACAGTGCTCAGGGAGTGGCTTTCTTAACACAGTGGCCCCAATGTGGATGTTACCCAAAATTGCCCAGCAGGTTGTGCCACTAATAAACTTCAAAGGGAAGATGTTTTTAATTGTTAATGCTGGAAACATGTATGAGTTTAGATGTTTTTACCACCGGTATTTTTCAGCTCTGTTGTGATCCTTGACACTTTATGTATGCATTCTCGCTCATTTGCAGACCAGTGCTTTGGGTCTGTTGGACTGCAACTCCTGTCATCCTCAGACACCCTGGCATGATTGTTTGGAAAGAGGGGTGTTGTAGTCCAGTACCTTGTGAGCCATAAAAGGGAGAGGGCTGTTACAGGTTCATTGTGAAATCAGACTGCCTCTTATTCCATCTGTTTCCTTTACACGTTTAGGCAGGGCCAATGCCAAAACACATTGCGTTCATCATGGATGGCAATCGTCGTTATGCCCAGAAGCATAAAGTGAAGAAACTGGAAGGACATTCTCAAGGGTTTGCAAAACTTGCACAGGTGGGTCATGCCTTTTTCTTTCCTGAGCGCTTCCCCTTTCCTTGTACCTTCCAGATCTGCTTCGCATCTGTCACCATTAGTTGCAAATTAATTATTTACATGGCCTCCCTCCCACACATCCTTGTAGGAGCTCAGGGCAAAGTAATAAACATAGTTAAGATCAAGGATGGCAGATGCATGAATCAGAGGTGGCAAAAGCTTGATAAAATACAGTAAAAGCAATACAACAGTAGTTGTATCAGGGTGGTGCACTCTCTGTCTTTAAAGGTCTTTAAACAAGGGTTGCATAGGCATATTTGGGGGTGCTTTAGATGTGTATTCCTGCATGGAGGGTGGTTGAACTAGATGACCCTTGTGGACTAGCTGGCCTTTGTCACTTGATTCTGCAAACAGTAAAAGAAGACAAGTCAGACACAGGTTTTCAGGTTGCTGTGATCTGTTGCCTGAAAGAGAAAAGTGGGAGGGACAACCAGGCAACAAGTTTCGGAGTTCCATAACCAGTGATGTGGGTCTCCCTCATCATTCATTCAAACAGGGGTGGGCAGCCTGCAGCCCTAGAGTACAATTTGGCACACCTCAAAAATCCTTTGAAGATGATCACTGGCCAGAGTGGTTTGCCATTCCCCCATGGGGAGGGAGAAAAGGAGAAAGACAAAATGGGATGGCTGTACCCATGTCTGATACTGATGCCTCCCCAACACCAGCACAGCTCCCCTAACAGAGCAGAAAAGATTCCGCATTTCTGTTGTAACATATTTTCCTTTTTCATTAGGCAATCACCCAGAGGATTTTTCCCTTGGGTATTTGTGTATAAATTCAGAGAACTTGGATAAACACAACTGATTTGGTGTGAGAAGGAGAAACTGACGTTGTGTGATAAGTGGTCCTCCAGGTGTTGGTGGACAGTAACTGCCATCAGGCCTCACCAGCATTGGTTCTGGAGACTAAAGCTGATGAGAGTTGCATCTCAACAGCATCCGGGGGAGGGGGCAGCTGTGTGATTCCCAACCATGTATTAGTATGAGAGCTACTAGAAGAGTAAGCTGTAGAATTAGTTTGGCCTTAGTTTGTCTGAATTGTATGGATGTTCAAAGCAATTGTATGAAAGAAGTGTCAAGGGGTAAAATAGGCATTAAAAGCTCCAGGTCATCCAAATGCCACCTGAAGAAGATCTGTCTTTATCTTTCTGAAATCCCAGTGGGGAGATGCACTTCTCAAACTCTTCAAGAAGGGGGTTCCAGCCAATACTCTTTTCCACCAATCTCAGTAAGAAGTTAGCCTTTTCCTGCTGTCTGGATTTTAGCTACTGAGTGCGAATGCAGTGGGCTAATTTAATAAGCAGATGAAATATTCCTAAACTTTGTTTTATGTTAGAATTACTAGCTCATTTGATTGCTGTGTTTAGGCTTACGCTTTTATTGCACTGTCTTTCATTGTGCATTCAGCATAAATTGTTCTTGTTATGAACTTCGCTATGGAAAAGGCTAGAGGTATGTCTGTCGTGCTTCCTTCCAGGGATCCCCTGCAAAACCTATGAGATCTAGGAGGATTTGGTGTAGTGGTTTGTGTGTTGGGCTACAACCCTGGAGACCAGGGTTCAGTTTCCTGCTCAGCCATGGAAATGCGTTGGGTGACCTCAGGCATGTCACACACCCTCAGCCCCAGAAAACTCCGTGACAGGTTTGCCTTAGGGCCACCATTAGTTGGAAACGATTTGAAGGCATACAACAACAGTGAGCTTGTTTTGAGAATAAAATGTTGAGGAAGAGACTTTCTGTGCCATCTTGAGGTCACTGAAGAAAAGAAAGCATTTTAATGGGACTGATAAATTTTTTTTCCACACAAATGCTGTAATTCTTAACTATAGGTTCTGTACTTGAATAGTAGGTCAGTTCAGATTAGATGTTCCTTATGACACAAACAGTATTTACTGTATTTACTGACCTTTAAAACATGACTGCTTATGAAAAGAAGATGTTTGTCTCATACCACAAACTTGTTTGCAATGTGTTCAGGTTGGAATTGTACAATGTCTCACTCCAAGGTTTGTGCTCACAGGGAGTGGTTTTGGAGGTATCAGTGTTACAGTAATCAGGGCAATCATTAGCAATAATTTCACTTTGCAGTTTAATAACTTTTAACTTTTGGTTAAGAAGGGATTTTTTTGGGAATATACTACAGATTGCAAGGAATGAGGAGATCACATTCAATTCAATCCTTCCAGGTTTTTTGGGTGGGATGGAGAAGGAGAAGACTTCCTTCAGATAAGAAACCAAACCCTGAGAGACAGGATTTTTCCTGGTGTGCTTGTTTTTGTTCACACAGAGAAAGTACTTCAAAATGCTATCCATGCCTAAACAGTTTCAGGCAGTGAAAAAGTTTTTTTCTAAGGACCTGCTTCCCAGTTACGTTGTAGTCCTTTAGGAATCTACCAGTTGCCCACCTTTGAACTAGAACCGGAAGCTGTCATTTTATCTGGAAGTGAACTCATTATCTGACTGGTGTTGCATGCCTTTCTTTCCCTGTTTTACAGACACTACAGTGGTGCCTGAGTCTGGGTATTCGGGAAGTCACAGTTTATGCCTTTAGTATTGAGAATTTCAAACGACCTCGTGAAGAAGTGGATGGCTTGATGGAACTGGCAAGACAAAAGTTCACTCGTCTTCTGGAAGAACAGTAAGACCTCTGCTACTCACAACCTGTAAGCCTTTGTGGCTACCTTTCTGAGGAATGTGACCTTTTCCATATGCATTAAAAGTTGGAAACTGTGACGTAAATTTTCATCATCTCCAGCAGGAAATGCAAGTCAGGTCTGCACTGGGCCACAGTTTTTAGTATGACAGAGGAAATTACAAGCTATTTACTATACTGTAGCTTCTGGAGGGTGGGATTTACATGTAGGTCCCCATGGAAAAAACTGGAGTTTCAGCACAAAAGGGGAGAGTTTGCTGTCCTGGAAGTTTCTAGAAGTGGTGATTCTCCTTTAAAACAAGGACCAGAGTCTCACTGTAACTTTTTCATCCGTCAAAAAAGTTTTTTACAAAATGAAGTAGACTTTCAATCACTTCCAGCTTCATGGGGAAGAGGGTGCAGTCTTCAGCAGATTCAGGGAAGATAATTAGCCATTGGGCCCTCTGAGCTCACCCACTCTGTTCCACAATAACTTCACTGTGTGATGGAATGTTGGAAGTAAATGTATTTTCATTAAAGTTTATCTGTTTATTTGAAGTGTTTGTAGCTTTCCCTTCAAAAACCATTCCCAGGAGGCTTAACTGGACAAATTAAACAGAAATACAATACAGAATAGAAGAAATAACAATCAAATCATTTAGTAGAGAGAAGTCAATTTAGAGTAGGGGTGGGTAACCATGGAAGACTCGGGGGGGACTGCACTAGTCCTTCAGGAGACCTTGGAATGCCGCACCTGCCTTCGCACACACGCATACACACACACAATAATTCCTCACCAGCAACATCCTCTGTGGGACATGGAGGCATATTTTGGGGCCTTATGGAGCCCCTACAGGGCATCTGGGACATTTTGAAGTATTTTTTTTTTAAATTACAGAAAGCCTTTTGATCCCTATGGGGTCTAGGGGGCTCCAAACATGTGCAAATGCCCTCTGTACCCCCTAGAGATAATTTTTGAAGATTAAAAAATAGTGTACCCAGAAGTAACTCTCATCAACTTCAATGGAGCTTACTCCCAGTCGGAATGTATAAGACAGCAGCCCAGGTAATTTAATTGCATTCGTATTACTGATTAGTGAAGTAATGCATTTTCAGCAAAATTTAACATGAACTTATGCTCACAGATGATACTTATTTTAATATATTTTTATTAGGTGTATTTTAGATATTAAATAGATTAAATATCTTGGCAAGAAGACTTCACATCTGTTTCTGCTTTGTTCCCCTCCTTAGGGCCTAGCAGCCAACTTTTCCTTGTGGGGAGATCATTATGACATATTTGTTCAACTGCTCCAAATATCTCCTGTGTTAAGATCTTCAAGAGGTAGCTGAATTTCTCTGTTGCAGCAAAAATGACAGAGATCTTTGTGCCACATCTAAAAACTGACAATTGGCATATTGTTTCATGCACTGCAGCCCAGTACATCCAGTGAAATAGACCCAGTCCATGGAAGCTCATGTCAGATACAAGTTTTAGTCCTTGTGATACCATTTGACTCCTCACTTTTGTTTTCAAGATGTAAACAGATTCTCTTGGAAGCCTCTCTGGATAACCAAAAGTTAATTAATCTATTCTTGTGAATCCCAAATATATATTGGCATTGCAACTTGTCATTATGTTTGACTTCAGGCAGGCTTTTGTCTTTTCACATTTTATAGGGAAAACTTAGAAAAGCATGGGGTGTGTGTTCGAATCCTTGGGGATCTGCCCCTCCTGCCACAAGATATCCAGGAACTAATTGCCAAGGTTGTGCTGGCAACAAAACACTACAACACGTGAGTCTTCTTGTGCTTCTTTGAACCTCTTCCCATATGCAAAAATCCCATGTTCCACAATGGGCAGCATAGAGTTATAAAAGTTACTGTTTGGACTTCCACTTTCAGAATTCTCAGCCAGGGAAACAAAACATAAAACAACTTTTATCACATAGTCCTGGTCATTCTGTTTAATCTCCATAGTCTAATAACTTCAGTGTAAGAAAACAGACACTTTGTAAAAAATGTGCCTCGGATGATTCCAGAGGTGGCCTGTTGCATATCAGTTGTAAAATCATCACATTTTGAAATCTCTATAATGGATAAGTGAGAGTCAATATGATGTAGTAGTTTAAGCATTAGACTACAACTCTGGAGAAAATGGTCTGAATTCCCATTCAGCCATGGAAACCTGTTGAGTGACTTTGAGCAAGTCCCACTCTCATCTTCAGATGAAAGCACAGATGAAAACCCTCTCTGAACAAATCTTGCCAAGAAAGCCCCATGATAGGTTTGCCGGAGGGTCCCCATAAGTCAGTAATGAGTTGAAGGCACACAACAACAACAACAACAACAACAACAACAACATCATCATAATGGATAAGTAACATCACAGAGCAAAGTATGTTCTTAAGGCCATCAAGGGGGCATTCATTAAAAATGCATGTCAAAGATACTATGACACCTAGCCAAGTAGAAGATGACATGGTCCTTATTTAGTATCAGTTTCTGGGAGCTGTAATTCAAAAATAATTTTCCCAAGCTCTCTGCTTCTGCAAAGTCCACAAACCAGCCACAAGGGAATCATCTCTCTCTGCTACAGTTGTGCTATATCTAGTACCCTGAGATACCTGAAACTAGCTTCTGTTTACCTGTCATGACCAACAGCCATAACACTACACAGTTGAGCAGTTTTGGTTATTGCCTTAACAGTCTTGGCTCAATCAAGAGATATCTTGGGATTCCTAATTTGGGAAGGTACTTAGTATTCTCTGCTAGAGAACTCCAATATATTTCCTGAACTGCAGTAGTAGAACCACCTAGCAGAAAATCCTTAAGTACTTCAATAAACTACATATCGCAGAATTTATAGGATGGAGCCATGACAGTTTAAAGTGTTACCATACATCTAGAACTATGTAGTGTAGAAACAATATATGAATTTGATTAATTCTCCTTTAAAGCCAGCTTAAGAGCATTGCTACCAACATGTCATGGCAGAGAATTCCATAGTTTACTTACAGACCATGTAGAGTCCTGAGTCTCCTGCCAATCACTCTCATTGCATTCTAGCTGCTGGTGGGTTTAAAACATTTGTGCCCCACTCTTCAGCTTAGTCTTGCTGAGCATTTTACCGAGACTAATAATGAGATAATTCCTTTCATCAGTCTTATAACCTAAATCATACATGGCACAGAAAGAAAGAGATCAGGAGGGAAGAAGAAAACAAAGCAAGCTCAAGCACTGTTCCTCATAAGTGCTCTTTCACGCAGAGAAGGGCAAAGCAGGCTCCTTGTAATTGCTTCGTCTCTGTCCGGTGGGTGGGGCTAGGTTGCTGTCCCCGGCTTGCAGTGGTGATCATCCTAGGAGGCAATTGGGAGTGGGAGGAAAAACCGGTCTCACTTTGTCCACACCATGCATAATCTCTTTCTCTCTTTTTTTTAAAAGGTGTTTCTTGAATATTGCCTTTGCATATACAGCAAGACAAGAAATCAGCAATGCAGTGAAAGAGCTGGCTTGGGGTGTCGAGGAAGGGCTGCTTCAACCCAGGTAATTGTGCATCTCCACTTGTATGCATGTGTTGAGACATATCCATGATTCTGGACGTGGGACCAGTTGTGCACATGTGGGACTTTGAACAATGTACTATATTCACAAGCACCACAAGGTCAGGGATGAAATGTGTTCTTGTGGCAGAAACCAGAGTCACACAATGCTGACTAGCTAGTTCTTGTTCCAATCACAAAGACATATCTTTCCTTGCCAGCCCTCTTGAGTGCACAGCGCTATACTCATACTACTGCTTGACTAGTCCTTGTGTCAGTAATGAAGCAGTGCCCTCCCTTTGTAAGATCAGCTTCCAAACAAATTAAAGTGTATGTGTGTTTAAAACACAGCAGGACAAACTTCATTCTATGTTTGTGTCCTGCAAAATGCAGAGTTCTAGTAACTGGAACCATGTGCAAAAGCTGTACATGCAGAATTACAGAAATGGTGCCTCTAAGCATAAAAATGGGTTTTAAGTATCACAACTGATTCAGCTCCTAATTTTTTCACACAAAACCCCACTCCTTCATTTCAGCAATACATTAGGGGATGGGATATCATTTAAGCAATTAATGTTAAGCAGTTGTAATTTGGAACTTCTATCTATCCAACTTGGAGGTAGCCCTGACATCTACCAGTAGATCACAAACTGCTTTCTGCCCACCAAAGCATCCAGGCAGACACTTGAGGAAATAAATAAGCAAAACTCTTAAAAACACCAGCAGAATAGACATGAAATATGGGAACAGGAGGATTTGAACTTGATCCTTCCTGGCTCTTGTCCAACACTTATTGGTAGAGTCTGCTGGTTCTTGTTTTTAACACAAGATTAACTTATTCAAGAAACTGATAACAAGCAACCACAACTGAACAGCAAAATAATCAGTGCTCAACAGTTGCATCACCTTTCCTCCACCTCCCACTGTCCAGGTGCATTGGACCCATCATCCCCAGCCTGCATAAAAAAGCAAAACAGCAAAGGCTGTCCCTTGTGGCCATTTTCTACCTCTGCTTGGGGTGGAAGGTTGGTAACAGTGCTTGGGAAGATTCATAGAGAGGAACACAATTGTTTGGGAAAAAATTGTATCTTACCCTTCAGTTCAAAACGAGAAGCAGGTATGTGTATGAAAGGAGTTATGAACTAGGTGCTGATGTTGATCACAAATTCTTGGGCTGAGCATGCTCTCAGAGGCACCCTGTTGCTTAATCTAAAGCATATACCAGCCTTCCCATACAATTGCTTTGCATGTGGTTCTGGTGGACCTCAGGATTCTTAATAAAGTTACTTTTAAAACTATCAGAAGCTTGTTGGAAATTATAGTCCAAAAAATTACTCTTCCAAAATCTGATGTGCCACAGCACCTAGCTAACTTGTGGAACTCCCTGCCACAAGTGGTAGTGATACTTTCTAGTGTTAGAAGGAATCTTAGGAGGCATCTGATGCACTACTATGTGTGATATGAGATGCTGAACTAGATAGACCTTTGTTAGCCTGAGCTAGGAAAGCTCCTTTTATGATCTGCATGTCTAAGTAAGGGCATGGTGTCTACAGATAAGAATGCCCATTGTAACTTGAATTCTTGTGTCTCTTTCCTTTAGTGATGTGTCAGAATTGCTAATTGATAAATGCCTTTATAGCTCCAAATCTCCTCACCCAGACATCCTGATCAGAACCTCCGGAGAAGTCCGGCTTAGTGATTTCATGCTCTGGCAGGTAAAACTTAACTGCATCATACCCTATGGTTAATAGCAAAATCTGATTTGCTGGCCCCAGTTCAGGAAATACACCAATAATCTGGCTCTGTGGTGTTGTTGTTGTGTGCCTCTTATGGCAACTCTAAGGCAAACCTATCACAGGCTTTCTGGGGCTGAGATTGTGTGATATACCCAGGGTCATCCAGTGGGTTTCCATGGCCAAGCGGGTCTACCAGGGTCATCGTTCAACACCAGGGTATAGCGCAGCCTCCCCAACTTGGCACTTTCTGGATATGTTAGAGTACAACACCTTTTATCCCCTGCCGTGCCAACTGGGGATGATGGGTGTGTTGTCCAACATACCTGGAGGTTACCAGGTTTGGAAAGGCTGGTGAAAGTGAATGAAGTGCAGTACTAGCACTGTTAATCCCTCAGAAGTGCCTTCTGCCACAAGTTAAGGGTAAAAGCCTGCCTAAAATAAAAAGGTCTTTGTCTGGTGGTAGAAAGGGAGCAGAGAGGGGGCTAAGTGTACCTCCCCATGGAAAAATTCCTCAGCCTGGGACGCAGACTGTTTCCTGTGTGCTTCCAAACATGCCTGGAATGGCGGGGGAGAGGGCAAGAGAAAACCTTCCTCTGATGATCTGAAAATTCAGGTAGGCTCATATAGTCTTTCAGATAGTATGGACCTGGGCCATATGGGGTTTTAAAGGTCATAGGTAGCATCTTGAATTCTGCATGGAAACAAACCAGTAGCCAGTGAAGCTGCTTCAACAAGAAACTAAATGAATGCTCTGAAAAGGTGTTTGCTGCCTTTATGAAATCTAGAAGGGAGGGAGCAAGCTGAATCTCTATAAGGGGGCAGTTCTTTAATTGGAATGACACTCCTTAAAAGCCTCTACTTTGGAAGTTAGTGGGATATGGAATAATACATTGGAATCAGTAGGTTGTTTCTTGTTGGAAGAAGATGTTTACCTTCTGAAAATCTATAAAGTCCTAAGCCGCTTGAAACCGGGTAATCACCAGCACCCAGAAACAAACCAAGAGGCAGTGCAGATGACAGCAGCAATATGTTCCCAAAATCATATACCAGAAACCTCTGTAACTGCATTCTGCACTGGCTGAAGCTTCTGAATTCTCTTTAGAGGCAGCCCAATGTAGTATGTATTACAGTAATCCAATCTAGAAGTGAGCAGAGTCAACCTTGTAATGAAACAAGGTGAGGCAGCTGCCTTAGGCTGCAGATTCTGGGGGACTCCATTACATGCCTGCACCACTCAACTTGTCTCACTTCACAGTATGGTCCAAGAAGTACACAGCTCCCAAATAACGGGTGAACTATAAAAACTGCACCAGGCTAGTTCTGTTACCAGCCATTTCTATAATACCAGAAAGAACAGTGTTGTTGTTGTTGTTTGTCTAGAAGAAATATTTATATGAACCTTGGGGTCATGAATGGCATTAGTCTGAGCCACTGACTCCTCCTCTTTCCCTCTTGACGAATCATTAATATGTGGTCTAACTCACCTCTTTGGTGTCAGATGGAGCAATTCCATGTGTCTTATTCTTCTCCCTGCTCAGGAATCACCTCTGTGAAAAATATTTTTGCTTGGGCAGTCTGTGATTAGTATGTTTCTTCCTTTTTGTGTGGTTTCTGGCTTGAAGTTAAATTCCTTATAAAAATTTTGTCAAGCCCACTTTCTGTTTGGTGAGAGAGGGTGGCCTTTTCCTCAGGCAGCAAAATGTCTTAGCCCACTGCTTGACAGAAATCACAGTGGCCAGATCAGCCTGATCAAAGAAAGGCTACACGTGCTATGTGGCTCTCCAGGTGTTATTAGACTGCAATTCATAGCACTCCTTTCCACTGACTATGCTAGCTAGTGGTGCTAGGATTGTCAGTTTTACAACATCTAGAGGGCAGCATGATTCTGGTCTGCATGAAACAAAAGCACTCCTAGACCCAGCTACCACTTGGACCTCCAAGGAACCAAGTTGAGCCAAAAAGTACCCCTAGGTTTTGAGCCTTGAAGGCAGAGAGTAGCTCCTTCGAGAATATAGTCGCCCGCTCTCTGCTCTCTTTCCTGTTTTGTTTATATATTTTAATTATTCTTGTATCTTTCAGCACCATAAAATTGCTGCACTTCTACTGTTTCACTGCTGTGACTAGAATTTTCAGATGCAACCAGGCCAACGTGGGAACCAGGCTTTGGTTCATCCATGCCAAACCAATACAGGAGACCTTACCATTTCATTTTACCTTTTCCACTACCGCAAGGATGCTGAATATGTGGCCCTCGAGATGTTACTGGACTCTGTAGGCCTAATAGGAGCAGCAATCCAGCAATATTTGAAGTGTCACACATTTCCTATTACAACTCTAGCAAGGCCAGGAGAATCTGGGCCCTTCCCATATGCTTAATTCCAGTTCCCCTCACAACTTAGCCAATCTTTTCAGTGGTGAGGCATAATGGGGATAGTGATTCATCAGTAACTGGAGAGCCAAATGTTCTCAATTTAGGATATTTTTATCCTGCAAGCCCTGTTGTGGAAAATTGTTGTTATAAAATTAGCTCAAAACTCTGTTAGATTCATGCTGTACAATAGATTTCCCAAACATAGTATTCACCAGATGCTGGATTACAACTACCATCATCCATCAGGAAGTCTGGAGTTGGTAGCAGTTGCAGTTCAGCATATCTGAAGGGTACTGGGTTGGGAAAGACTGTGCAGACTAGCTTCTAAAGGGGAATCTTGTAATACCATGATATCTTGGGAAAATGTAAGCTTTCCTTCTTGCTTTCTTGTTATAGCGAAGTTTTTCTCAGGTTGCATGGTGGAAAAGGAAAAATAAAACCAAAAATTGACTTTGGTTATTTGTCAGTTTCATATGAAGTAAGCTACAATTTAAGAAAGCATATGCCAAAGAAAACTTTTTAGTTTTCAAGGTGCTACTTGATTCAGCCATTTCTATGTTTTTCCCATGGGATTAGATTTACTTCCCAACTTCTCAACCAATTACTGCTCTGTCAAGGCTATCCATTTATTTTTGTTTTGTTTTGTTCTAAATCAAGTGGAAGGCAGGAGAAGCCCTAAAATAATACACCATATGTATGTTCTAGTTAATTTACATGCAGTTTGTAATTATCAGGAGACAATGTGTTGGACTCAAACTTCAGAAGACAAGGGTTCAAATGCCCACTCAGCCATGGAAACCCATTTGGTGACCTTGGGCAAGTCATACTCTCTCAGCCACAGAGGAAGACAAGAGTGAACCACCTCTGAATAAACCTTGCCAAGAAAACGCTATGATATGTTGCCATAAATCAGAATTGACTTTGAAAGCAGATAACAACAAATGTAATATTAGGACGCCTGCTTGTGGAATGTCTTGGGTTGAGATATGGTTGAGAAGGCGGGTGTTTCCTGCTAGGGATCCCTTACTGTCTTTGCAAAAACATAGGACTGGAATGCTTATCCCATGGCCCAGGACTAGCCCCTTGCATGCTGTACATGCATATCTTCCGTATGCCTGGCAACAGAGTTTAGTAAGGTGCTATCCTAAACCAGCCTGTGCAAGCTTGTACCTCTTGGATGTGTTGAGACTACAACTGGCCAGCATATTCTTCCAGTTTGCACATTCTAATGACAGATATTATTTAAGTAACAGAATTCCAAAAATCATCTATAGATATGATTCTGTCTATCTGCATTATTTTAAGCCTATTGCTGATCTACACAAAAAAGGTTCCTAGAACAGCCTACCTGAGCTGATAGACAAGCCTAGTCTAAATGGCTGTATAGTCTAAAATTGTTTCTACTCAAAGCTGTGGTCTATGGACCAGTACCAGTCTGTGAGCCATTGGCTACCAGACTGCAGAGAGTTTCCATGGAAGAAAGAAATGGGCATAAAGATGATACTGGCCCCTGGCACATTGGGGGCAAAAAATAATTGCCAGTCCCCCAAATCTAAAAACTGGGAAGTACTAAGCTAATTAAGATGACATAACAGGAAAAGAGATGGGAAGGGAGGAGGAAAAAGCAGACTTGGTCTTTGGTAGCAACGTTCTTACAGGCATTCATTCCCTTTCCTTCTTTCACAGGCCATGCATGAACATTCTTGTCTTTCTTTCCTCAGACATCCTATTCTTGCCTAGTGTTCCAACCTGTGCTGTGGCCAGAATACTCCTTCTGGAATTTATGGGAAGCTATCCTTCGGTTCCAGATGAATTATAATGCTTTGCAGGTAGGAGCTCAAATTAGAGGGAGAAGCAGAAGAACAAATGCTGAATTCTTCACAGAAATCTAAGATTTCAGAAACCAGTATTGCCCATGTCTAATCCTGGCAGCTGCATAATTTTGCTGGAAAGGTTCAGTGTGTCAAACTGTGGGCCATTTCATTCCATGCAGAACTGAGTACTTCAACTATTTACTATATAAAAATTCTAAGAAGTTTTTTTAGAAGCTTGCTGCTTAAAGCCAAGCATCCCATGTACCCCCTAGCTTGACTGCAAATCTGTACAAGAAACTATTGCATGTGAGAATACAATCATCCCTCCAACACTCGCTAGGGTTAGGGACACAGGACCCCCGTGAAAGTGGAAAAACCATGAATAACTCTGGGCCCTCCCAAACTATATTCAACACACACAAAAAAGTATGATCACCATATTCAACCTACCATGAATTCTTTTGAGACACCAGGGCTCCTTCATAAGGCAGAATTGGGTGGCTGGTGGGGCTTACTCTCACCTCCACTGCTGCTTCACACCATTTTTCATAGGGATTTATAAGCCTCATTCACAGTTTCTCAATCTCACAAGGCTTGCAGTCCCTATTAAAATTGGCATAGGGAGGCAGCAGAGGTGACAGCAAATAATCTGTGAATAATCAAATCTGCAAAAGTAAAACTCGCAAATGTGGAGACCTGACTGTATTCATGTATTTTCTATACCTTAAGTTATTTAAATGCTGCAATTTCAGTTAATAAAGTCCAGGGTGGGCTAAGTAAAAAGAAGATACAAGAATAATTAAAATGTATAAATAAAACAGGAAGTATTTTTAGGCACACATTTGACCTCATAGAGTCATATAGGACACAACTAAAGCACTCCTGAGAGATAGCTGCCCAGTGTCCAAAAGAGAGTCTGCCAATCACTGAAACAGTCCATTCCACTGTTGAACAGCTCTTCCAGTAAAGTTCTAGCCATCTTTAATTAATACTTTTATTATTAGGTATAACTATATTGCCTGTGACTATGGGAGAATGGCACAGTTTTACAAAGCAGAGTTCAGAATAAACTGAGCTGGAAAACAACATGAAATTTGGCTCTTCTTTACTTTTCTGCTTGTGATATTCTGATAATCAAACTATGTTTGTACCATACTTATTTGGAAGAAAATCTCACTAGAAATCAATAAGACATGGTTTCTAATAAATTGCACAGAATATGGGTATTCACCACCCTATTTTGTAAAGCTGACTCAGCAAAGGTATAGAAATGTAATTCTCAAGGTGAAAATGTACTTTAGCCCCATAAAAGCTGCACTTGACCTCAGAGCTTTTCATTGTTGTCCTCTACTTTATTTGAAGTCAAATGTGATAAGTTCTGTGCCTGCCAGGCTGTAAGAAATCCTCAGAATTCCAGGATGCCTGTTGCAATTAGCATGTCAACATTATGTGGAAATATTTTCTGCATCATTTGTGAAGTTGGGATGATACTTAATAATGTGTGTCAGTGTAGAGTTCCCAAGAAGGAAAGCATTAGGATCTTGAGACAGAAAGAACCTTCTTTTACTCACTAGCCAAGAGTTGAATTAGCTGAATGCCTTCTAGCAAAGGATCCTTGTTCCTCAATTCACACCTAAGTTATGGGAAAGGGAGGCTGTGCACATTCTCACCCCATCATCCTAACCTCATTTGAGTTAGAGGAGCTGCAACTTGGAGCAGAGTCACTCTATATCCTTTCACATCCCCAAAACCTGATTTGAACCCTAGAAAAACCTCTGGAACAGTTTTTAGGTAGCTCTGAAGGTGCAGTGTTAGGGGGAACAAAAGGAAGTTATACTACCATTGTTGTGTATTTCACCAGCGTGATTCAAAGAGTTGTCTAGATCTTTTCTAATTAAAAATTAGTGGCAAACCACAGAAGGGCAAAAATATTTACTAGCGACTAGATCTTCTGCATGCAGCAGTAAGGTGCATTTGCTGCTATGAAACAGGTGGCTAGTGCTCAGAGATACAGATGGTAGGGAAATTAGGGGAGGCTCTGGGAAAGCAAGGCTTGGGCATTTTTGTAGATGATGGGGAGAGACAAAAGGAGATCAGGAATGAAATTAGGCCAATTTTTAAATCATTTTTATTTTTTTGTTACTTATCTTTCTGTGTATTTGCACTAACCTTCCCCAATGTAGTGGGGATCAGGATGATAGCTGTGCTGGTTAGTGGAGATGGGAGTTATAGTCCAACACACCTGGATCACAACAAGTACTCTGCTTTAAGTTAATTCTAAAAGCCAATACATTCTTACTCCTTTTTCCTCCTTTTCAGAAAGCCAGAGATTTATATATGGAAGAGAGCGAGTGGCAGCAGATGGAGAATGACAAGGCTTGCGTCTTGGAGAAGCTGAAAGAGGAAGGGCCTGCGTCCTGTGCAGATGCTCAGAGACGGCAGACTCTCTTGCAGGAATTAAGGGCGAAACGAGAGGAGAGAGTCCAGGGATTTTTGGAGGCCTTGGAGAACAAAAGGATGGACTTCCTAGAAAAACTGACTATGGTATCTGCATGACAAGAAGAGCTTATAGGGCCTGAAATGGTTGCAGAAGGGTGATGGAGAGCAAGAACACGAGCCGAGTTACAAATAGTCCAGCTGCTACACAGAAAGGTCCACTTAAATAGTGGAAACCTAAGTTTGTATGTGTTCTTTGTAAACATGTACGAGACTTTACCTCAGGTTGAGGCAAAACTGTGATCCTCCAGATGTTGCTGGACTACAACTCCCATCATCCTTGAGCACTGGCCACACTGGCTGGGGCTGATGTGGGTTAGAGTACAATGACATGGAGCCACTAGTTCTTCATCCTTGCTTTACCTCCTTGATTTTTTCCAGTTACTATCCACTGTATAGTTGGGAACATATTGTCCAAACAGATTTGTTTTCTCATTCAAATATGGTTTAAAGGTAGCTGAATCCACAACAAAATATCTCTTGTTGTGCTAATAAAGGGACAGCATTAAAGTTGGTACCTATGTGGGAAAGTCTGTGCATGCAGTAGGGATTTTATTCCATTTTCCGCAAATACCAGCACTTCTATGCTTCAAATCAAGAGGCGACAAAATCCAAAATACCCATTGTGGTGATTAAACATTTTATCAGCCCAATCAAAAGGTGCAGAGCACATCATGCTATCTTTTGAAGCACAATGAATTTTTTTTGTCAGTCAAAGAAGCCAGTGGGCCTTGCAAACCACCATGATGAATTTTGTACCTTCTGTTCAGGCTGATAAAGATACCATCATGATGTGTATTTTGTTTTTGGTTTTTAACTGCTTCTGTTATATATTTTCTTCAGCATTTTTTAAAAAAATCTGTGTGTAATGAGGTACAAAAATGTTGTCATTGGTAAAGTTAAGAGGGTAACTTTGCACATAAATAAATGGGTGTCTGGAATGAGGTTACTGCCCTCTAAAAGAGCTGTTGTAGTCTTTGTTTGGGAGACACTTATGTCTCTTAATGTTTCATCCCCATTTCTCCATATGAACTGGCAGAAACACCCCAGTCTGGTGGACAAGAGTACCCATAAAACTCCACAAAATTGTAGTTTCAGTATGTTGGAAGAGTATTCCTCTTATTTTCCAGAGGTTTTGGGAAGTAGCCTGGCCCCAACACATAACTTTCATGGAAAACCTAATGTGACATTCTCTGTTGTTACTGTGGTATTGTTTTTTTAAAGGGGGTTCTAATTTTGGGTAGCATTACAAACGGTTCCCTTTTTAAAAAAAAAATGAAAAAGATAATAACTGTGAAGATTAAATTATCAGGCTATGAATAAAGCATTTTTGTGACAGTCACATTTTTTTAAAAAAACCTGATGATTATTAAGAGTTACTATTTTAAGGCTAAGCGAATCCAAAGAAATGTAGCTTAATGGTTTTTGGTCATTCATTTTGAAATGCGGATGAGTGAACAGCTGATAATGGAATTCAACAAGTTGCTTAACAGTTGCTTTTCATGCACATAACTGAGGCTATAGACTGAAACATGTGATGACCAATAAATTATGAGAATTTTTGTTTCATGCAGTGGTTTTAACTACTGGGGGACCTGCATCTTTATACTTCATAGATCTCTGAAAATAGCTCTTCAGTGTGATCTCTGATTTTAAGAGGTGGCCTTTCTGTTCTTGTACAGTGTGTATATGTTTCAGACATGCATTTATCTTTTAGAGATGGGGGGGGGAATATATTAGTAAATTTCCCTGATGCAAATATGCTGAAAATGTAAATAATACCTTCTGTTGGAAATAGAGTCACATATTGAAGGAAGGATCTCAGTATGGTTTGAAATAAGAAACTGGGCATTCCACTCCTTTCAAGTAAGTGATCCTAAGATGGCTGCTTGAAACATCTGTTAGGCTGTATCTTAAATGTTTCTCTTTATCATAAAAGTTCAATTACTATAGGTTGAGCATGGGACCCAAGATTAAACACTGATTTTTTTTGTTCCTCCTCTGACCCTCCATCATGATTCTTATTTTGTCTAAGTAAAGATGAAAGCCTGAGCAATAAATACCGGTCATCCTTCTAGGTGTCCCTGTTCTCTTTCTCAGCCCACCCTCTGTCTCTGGCCTTGTGTCTCTTTTATTCACTATTTTGCATCTCTCTCCAGCATTTCTCTGAAACGCCCACCAGCCTTCAATTTCTGTCTTGAGCAGGAGTGCCACAGCTGCCACCTCAATGGAAATGGGTGATTGGCAACAAAAAGTTTCAGTTTTTGGAAGGTTTTGAATTTCTAGATAAGTGAAGCTCAACCTGTATCAACTTCTAAGGATCAAGTTCTGGTATTATTACTATTATTGATTCATACTCCAGATGCAGTGGGTTTACTGCTGACTCTTCTCGGGGGAACCACTCCTCAGTAAATCCGCTACCTCTTCATGCCTTCCTCCACATTTGCAAGACTTCCCTGTGTTCCTGTGGGGAACTTCAGACATTGATGTTGGATTACTTTTATTCACTTCTCCAGTGTGAATTCAGGTAAAAGCCTCCTTGCCTCCACCCTTTATCGCACAATATCTTGTTGCTAACAAGGCCCAAGAAGGCATACATCCCATAATAGAGTGGTTTATTCAACTAGAACTGGTGAGACGCCAACAAACTCCTTATAACACCCCAATTTTGCCTGTTAAGAAGCCACCCCCAAAAATGTGGGGATCCTATACGTTGGAGATTTGTGCAAGACTTAAGGACAATTAACCATGATGTAGTTCCCCCCTTCATCCAGGCATGCCAGACCCAGCCACCATTATTAGTCAAATACCCTGGAATGCTGCTGGTTTTTGATTATAGACTCAAAGTCAACCTTTTTAAGTATTCTTCTCCATCCAGATTCACAACACTTCTTTGGATTCACTTGGGAGAGGCGGAGTTATGTGTGGGCCCTCCTACCACAAGGTTTCCAGGACTTGACCACTATTTTCTCCCAGTGTTTGAAGGCTGACCTCGACAGGTTTACTCCCCTCCCCGGTTCCATTGCGGTATTATATGTGGATGACATTGTGATGATGAATTCCACTTCTGAACCCTTGCAATGTGACAATAAAGAGTTGGTTTTTTATTTACATTCAAGAGGTGATAAAGCTGACCCCAAGAAGATTCAGTGAGTGTCACAGAGAATCAGGTACTTAGGATTCATTTTGATGCCAGAGGGCAGACACATGACTCCAGAACATATTAAGACAATCTTACAGTGCCCCTTACCAGAAACTAAGAGTTAAGGGGATTTGGGAGACTCACTGGATTCTCCCACCCCTGGCTGCCTGCTTCTAGGGAATTGTATAAACCCCTTCACAACCTAACTAAAATTCCTCCCCTGATCCTCTGCAGTGGACCCTGAATCTCAGCAGGCTTTTCAGTTCTTGAAGGAGAGCATCACTACCTCATTGTCTCTTAAACCACCCAGTTATTCCAAAAGCATTTCACTGTTTTTGTCCACAAGTGCTTGGGGGAGGGTCGCAAGTAAAACTTGGATTAGTGGCCCTAGCCCTTTTATTCTCAATAGGTTGAATCAGTGGCACAAGGGACCCCCTTGTTTACTCAAACTTAGATGGCAGCTTTCTTGCTGCTAAAGAAAGCTAAAACCCTAACCTTTGGACTGTCTGGACCTCTCATGCTCTCACAGCTTTGCTACACAAGGGAGTTGCCCATGTGTTGTTGGCATATGAACCACAACAGCTTGAAACAGAACTTTTAGAAGATCCTAATGTTATCTTTGATCAGAGTGGTCTCCTGAATGCTGCTACATTGCTTCCTGACCTTCTTGTTCTCGATGATCCTCATTACTGTGTGGAAGTCTTAGTTTTGAAGGTTTGTGATTACCTTTTTTGATGAACCACTTGATAGCCCAAATCAAGTTTTGTTCATAGACAGCAGTTCTCGTTACTTGGACAGCAAAAGAGTTACTGGTTATACAGTCACCACCAAGTGGGAAATTGTGAAATCATCTTCAGCTCTCGGCCACTGAGGAGGTTCATGCAGCCCACCTTTATGCTTTGGCAAGAGCATGCCATATTTCAAAAGGCAGTTCCATTACCATATATGCTGACAATCATTATGGCTTTGGAGTGCTTCATTATAACATTCATTTATGGTATCAGAGATTTAAGACTGCTTCTGGCAAAGACAGCATTTATCTTTGGGCATTTAGCCCTAGTTCAGAGATTGCTTTCTGCTCTTATCCTGCTGCCACCTGGTATCACCACCAAAGTGGCCATTATGGCTTTCAGACTTTGGTTCATTTTCTTACCTGATATTGGTATGTTCCAGATATACAATCTGTTTGTTCTTAAGAGTTGAAAACATGTACCATGTGACAAAAGAATCCACAATTTTGAGGTATCAGCATTCACTGTGATGGCTGCCCAACCCATCAGAACCTTTTCATCATATCTAGGTGGGAAATGTTGACCTCTCCAGAACAGAAGAAACATCTTTCCGTGTTCCATGGGATGGATAAAACATCCAAAATCAAATTGGTTTGTACAGGAATAAAACCTGAGACTCAGACTTTTCTTGTCTGGAGATGCTCATAGAATCATAGAGTTGGAAGAGACCCCAGGGGCCATCGAGTCCAACCCCCTGCTATGCAGGAGCACCCATCAAAGCATTCCCAACAGATGGCCATCCAACCTCTGGTTAAAAACCTTCAAAGAAAGAGACTCTGCCACACTTCAAGGCAGCATATTCCACTGCCAGACAGCTCTGACCATCAGGAAATTCTTCCTTAGGTTCAAGTGGAATCTCCCTGCAGCTTGAATCCATTGCTCCTTATCCTAGTCTCTGGAGCAGCAGAAATCAAGCCCGCTCCCTCCTTGACATGACATCCCTTCAAATATTTAAACATGGCTATCATGTCCCCTCTTAACCTTCTCTTCTGCAGACTAAACATACCCAGCTCCCTAAGCCATTCCTCATAGGGCATGGCCTCGGGACCCTCCATCATTTTGGTCGCCCTCCTCTGGACACATTCCAGCTTGAACTGAGGTGCCCACAACTGGACACAGTATTCCAAATGAGGCTTAACCAATGAAGAATAGAGTGGTACCATTACCTCTCTCAACCTAGATACTATAATCTTATTGATGAAATCAAGAATCGTGTTAGCTTTCTTGGCTGCCTCATCACACTGCTGCCTCAAGTTCACTGAGAAGATTTCTGGAGGAACCTTAGCTCCTCTTACAACTGGCCTTATAGTGGTAGTCTTCTAGGCAACATTCAAAATAAAATCAGGAAATTGAACACATCCAATGTATTTTTCACCCTGTGTCCATTTTGGGGCTAAAAGACATGCTGTGCTTTACAAAGAATAAACCAAGAAATCTTTATCCACAAATTAATTACGCATGTCAAAGTGAAATATGGTGGAAACTCCTTTAGGTATTCCTGGAAGATTCTGATTTTGCTTGATCTGGTGCAATAGTACAGAGTTAGCCTATGTAATGGATTGGACCCTTATCAAAAAAGCAGTTTTGAAGTTTGTGAATACTCCCTGACTCTCCCTTTCTGTTGGATTCTCAGGTGTAAGCTAGGAAATGCTTTTCCCCAGTCTTGGTTGGAAAGGACAGAAGAAATAGATATGGCCATTACATTACACTACATTAAGACTGGATTACTGCCTCTGGTAAGTATAGTGGGCATACTACTTATTTTAAATGCTTATATATCACTTCCCTGCCCAACAGAAACGCCTAAGTGTTTTCAAGTACAATTTCAATGCAAAAACTGAACAACACATACTTTTAAAAGACACTAAAAACTGTAAAAGCCAAAGATTTGACAAAATAACACAGAGTTAACTTCCTGTTGGAAGGACTACAAGAACAGGGCTAACCAATCTGGCTTCAATATGGAGGGACTTCTGCAGCAGGGATTCTGTTACAGAAAAAAAAAGCCTACCACCGTTAAAATCCCTTCAGGGATGAAACTGTAATACATAAAATTTCAGGATAAGGTAATACATCCTGAGGTAGTTAAGCTTCTGATCAGGGTCAGTTTTTTGGAGCACAGAGCTGTTGAAGGGGTCAGTTTCATGGATGCTGGTCAGTTTGCTGGTGTGATTTCCAAGTGGTGGTTATCCTTAAGAGCCCTACCTGAATTACACTCAGTATACCTGGAAAAGTGCCTATGTCTATATGATCCTGTCCAGCTATAGGGATGCCAGAACAGGGATGCCTTGCATGTTCACTCCAATCCAAGGGAATGCATGAGAGGGCTTCCTCAGCTACAGCAGGGAAGCCTTTGGCCTGAATGTTAAATAAGTTTGGTTTTGGATCATTTTGTCCTGTCAACTAGTATGTTGAATATGGTTTTCTTCGTGTGTGTGATGTATGCTGCTAATCCATTGACATTAGTTGCTTCAGGTGGTTCTAGTTGTGAACTAGAGCCCAGGCTATTTAACATCAGTGACTTTAATAGGACAAAACAGAGTGCTAGTGCATGCTAGTCAAATTAAACGAGTTGTATAGATCACACTGAGAGAACAACTAAGATGAATGTTGGTTGCGCTGTGGTGACACTTTGTTCTTCACAAGCACTGTTAAGGGACAGTATTGTTCCTGAGAAATAAGAGCAACATGTGATTGCATTTGTGATTGCAAAGATTGAAAGTTACTGGAGTTTCATGGGTAGGCAGATATTATAAGTAAGTCACATTTGCTTTGTATTTTATTAGAATTCCCAACATCCACCAACCTTAGCCCAGTGCAAAGAATTATGCTTAGCAGGATTTTAAAGGATTTTTATAGGGCCACAAAACACAGACCATCCTTCGTATACTGCATACGTTTGTACTTATTCTTTTCTACTTTTTTTCTAGAAAACTAAGCATGGGAAGACCTAATCAGGTTACTAGGATGAGAAGGTAAGAGGCCTTAACCCTTTGCCACTTGCTCTGATTCCAGTTTGGCTCAGGCCTCCCATACTGGCAGTTTGCATGGAGAGGGCAGAAGGTCTCTATAGATCCTTTATAAGTTAAGAACTAAGTTCCTCTAAGTATATTCTGAACTTAGGGATGTGTTTTCATTACCAAAACTGAACTGTGTCTTTTAATGCAAACTGAGCAAATGCATTGTTACTACTGTTTTTTTTAAAAAAAGGAGTTGGTCTTTTTTTTTTTTTTTGGAAAAAACATTACAGATTAAGATACCACTGGAGCCTGAATTATTTTTATTGAATATGATGCAGAAAATTGAGAAAGAACAGAAAAGAAAACACTGGAGAGTTATTCTTGACATGGTCACTGCAGCGAGGCTGAATTATGCAAAAAAATTGGAAAAGTAAAGATATACCCCGAATGGATGAATGGTTTGTAAAAATGAACGAAATGATGGAAATGGATAGATTAACAGGGGTAATTCCAGGAAGAATGCAAGGCTTGCATAAAGAGAGTTGGAGATTAGTAAAGGAATATATAGAGATAGAACTTAAGGATTTGACAAAACAGGATGGAGGAGATAATGATGATTAGAAGGAGTAGGTGGTAAAAATTTCATAGGGAAAGGGAAGAATAAATAACTAAATAAATAAATATAAATTAATAAATAAAAAGGCTGACGAAGTTTTAAGAATGAATAAATACAATATAACGGTGGAGGGAAAAATAAGTCATTAATAAGGTTCTGATTTATAAATATATTTTTTACAAATAATGATAGAAAGAAATCTAAGGGACAGTGAGAAGAGAATCTTAATAAATAACGAGGGAAATGAGATAAGGCAATGTCAAGGAAGTAACGAATGAGGAAGAATGAGTAATAGGGGTAAATTACAAGGTAATTAACGGGTAGAAAGTGCGAGAGATTGTCTGGTAGTGTGAAATAGAATATGGGGTACAAAGACATAAGACATAAGTTGAAGTTTGGTATATATCATGTTGGAATGTAGGGAATATATGTAGAAGAATGTAAGTAATTGTATGTGTGTACGAGTTGTGATATTTTAAAGTATAATGGAAAATGGAATAAAGAATATTTTTTTAAAAAAAAAGGAGCTGGAAAACCTTTTTTATTTATTGTGAATTTCACAGAGCTCTACTAAAAGATCCTGGTCTCTCTATCTTCTGCCCACCCACTATAGTTGCTTCTCAGGTAGTTGATTCATGGTGAAATAAACTCAGTTCCGTTAAATCCAGTGGAATAAAACAGCTGTTTTGTAGCTGCCAGTTTTTGGAAATTGACCCTTTTAACATTGAGTGCTGGATGTAGTTTCTAGTATTTTCCAATTCATATTAAACTCAAACACACAAGATTTTGCCCCATCTCTTTACCTGAAAGATGTGAAGGGTCAGTTTTACTCACAGAAGTGTTGATCCAGCTCTGTTTTAATCTGTTCCTTGGGGAAATATGTCAAAAGAAGATTTTGAGCTATTTTGATGAACCTATTGCCTCTTCTGCTATTGTCATATCAAAATCATACATATGGCCCTATAAAAATCCTTCAAATTGTTAAACTGAATCACCACAACCTTGGTTACATTTTGTTACTTTCTATTTCTTTACTAATTTTTAGGTCTTATTTAATGTAAGTGGAAGAGTCAATCTGGAGCACAGCAGCAGAGCAAGTTGTGCATATAGCAGGTACCAAGTTCAGTCTCTAACATGGGTAGGAATCATATAGCCCTCCAGATGTTGTCAAACTGTAGCTTGCAGCATTCCTTACCATTGACTGTTTTGGCTAGGCTCAGAATATTTGCAGTCCAATTCACCAACATCAGGAGGGTTGGGATTTCCATCCCTGCTCTAGCATCTCCAGGAAAGGTTGCCAATTGGTTTACAGAGTACTGAGATAGAAAAGCAAACAAGAATGATTAAGGTTATGATTATTTTACGACAAAGAATGTCTGCATTCCAAAGAACAGGACTGGCTCTTTTCAATTTTAATCATACAGGAAAAGCAATTGCAACCATGTTATGGCATAAGCCAATAAAATGGATAAAGAAGAATGTTGAAGAATGTAAGGGAGCACTGCTGAATTGGGAGCCCTTTGAACTTTATGGAGGAATATGTTTCCCGCAGCAGCCAATCACATGCTTTCAGGAAGCTCAGACGCAGAGTTTGATGATAATATTCCCCATCACTGCCATTTTGTTCCTTTGTTGTTCTTGTGTGCCTTCACAGTTATTTCCAACTTATGGCAACCCTCAGGCTAACTGATCACAGAGTCTTCTGGGGCTTGAGAGTCTGTGATGTGCCCAAGGTCACCCAGTGGGTTTCCGTGGCCAAATGGGGAATCAAACCCTGGTCTCCAGGGTAATAGTCCAACACTCAAACCACTATATCACACTGTTTCTCTTTGTTCCTTTTGCAAGCCGTCTTCAAGGCATCCTGTCTTTGAACACAGATGAGCAGAATGTCTACCACTGCTTTTCCTTTGCAGTGCCAAGAGACTATTACAGCTCACCTGAAAGGCAGTAGTATTTTTGGTTTGTTTGAGTGCAGGACGAAGACAGTAGAAGAGCAGGAGTTTGAATGCCCACTCTACCATGGAAACCCACTAGGTAAGCTACTCTTTCTCAGCCTCAGAGGAAGCCAAAAATCTCCTCTGAATAAATCTTACACGAAAACCCTATGATAGTCACCCTAACTCGAGTCAACTTCAAGGCACGTAACAGCAACTATTTTTAATTGCTGAGCAAAGGCTGCCTGTTGCAGATGCCTCATCCAAAGCCTGTATTGTTTTTTTTAATTGCTGTGGCTTTGGCCTTGGGGGGGTGGGGGATATGCCAGCAGACCAAAATGGTGCTGAAAGGGACAGCTCCTCACCTGGCCTCTGTCGGGGAAGCGAGTGGGGTAAAAGGGGCACCACCTTTACCCTCACCCCCTTCCCCCCAACCCTGTTTTTCCCCAGCCGGGGGGGCGTTAGATGGTAGCTGCGCCAGACTGAGGCCCTTTAGCGCCTGCTCTTGGAGGAGACCCTACCGGTTCGTAGCCAAGGTTGAAAAGGAAGGGGGCGCTCTGGATTCCGTTCAACCCCCGTCGCCGTCCTCCTCCTCCTCCTCCACGAGGCAGTGACCGCACCTTCCTTTTCCCTTGGAGCGAAAGGAAAGGCCACCATTTTCCACACACGCCACGCCACAAGATTCCACGATTTTTGTCCTTAAAGGTGGCCAGTACCGAAGAGTTAGGCGGGGGGCACCTCAACTGCGAGCGTTGCTTCCCGCCCTGCGGCTCTGGGAGGAACGTACGCGCCTTCCCCCGGTCAGGTGCGCCCGCAGCGGGAGGGAGGGAGCCCTGCCGCCTCGAGACACGCTTACCTGGGCCGGGCCCTACCGACCTCGCCGTGTCGCGTCCCCTCCAGATAATAAAAATTAAGCAGAGAGGCGGCGGCGGCAGCGAGGCAAACAGGAAAATCTAGTGATTTTTTTATTGTTCTTCTCTACATATATACGTAATAAAGAACAGCTCCTGCGCGTGTGCTTTTTCACGTCTTTTTCTGTACAGCAGAAGCGAAAAGAGTATGTCTTCCTATTACCACACACCGTTGTTGTTTTTTCAGGACACCGAACGAGGCAGCCCGAGCAACAGCTTTCGCCCCGAGAGGACGGCGGAGGACTAGTTGCGCGCGCGCTCCCGCCTCTCCTCGCCGCCTCTCGGAGCGCCCACCCCGGCTGGCCCTCGGCACGTGACGCGCCCTGGCCAATAGGCGGCCGGGGCGGTGGGGATCCGGCTGGAACCGGTTGGGCCGCGTCCGGCTCTATATAAAACTTTATAAACACCCGATTCAAATTAGTGGGGTCGCGAGCGACACGAGCGAGCCCGACAAGACGAGGCCCCCCTTCTTCCCTCCCCCCGGTCTGCCTGTCCTTCGTTTTTTTCTGCGCCGCTCTCCCTCACAAGTGGCCGTTTTTCCTTCCTCCCTCCCTCCTCCTGCTGAGACCTTGCGCTTCTCTTATTTCCAACCGAATTTTCTCTCTCTTCCCCCCTTGTCACGCGCCGCCGACATGCCCAAGAGAAAGGTACGTGGCTGAGGCGAGGGAACGTAAAAGGCTCGGGCGCGAGGGGGGAAAGGGAAGAGGTAATCGTTAAAGGGAATGATGGGTTGTGCGGGGGTGCGATTCAGGTCAGCCGCCATTTTTCCTCCTTTCTCCTTCCTCCTCCACACTCTTCGGCGTTTCTTCAAACAACCCCCCTCCGCGCTTTCTCTTCCCTCCCTCCCCCACCTTCCGTTCTCCTTCGGGCGATTAACGGTTGCAAGGAGAGCCGGAGAAAGCGCGTGCGCGCGCGCGCGCGGCGCCTCAACGGTTGTCGTCAAGACTTAAAAAGCGGGGGGAGGAGTGGGCGGAGCCGAGCCGGAGCGACCGTTAACTGCCGCGCATTCTTGGTGGCCTATAAGAGAGAGCGGGGGGTGGGGTGGGCAGAAGGGGGGCCGCGGGGCGGGCGGAAGAGGGCGCGCGCGCGGAGGGGCGCGCCGGGCTATTAATTAGTGGCCGTCGCTCGCGCATACCCCGCCCCTTCCTTCGCTTAGAGGGGAAAGGGCGCGCGCGCGCGCGCGCCAGGAGTGGTGGGGGAGGCGGTGGTGATGATGATGAGCGAGAACGGAGCGCGGGGGGACAACAGCTCGCGCTTCTCCGCTTGGGTTTTTGGCCGGAGGCTGGCTGGCTGGCGAGCGGGCAGCACGTGTGTGTTGTGGCGGGGGGGGTGTTGCTTGTGTGGCTGTGTGCATACGCGCGTGCTGGGGGAGGACGCAATTACGCTGATTTCGTCCCCCGCAGTGCCCGTCTTCTCGCCTTCCCTGCCCCCTTCCCGTGCGCGCACACATATACTTCAAAAAGCGCGGGAAAGCCTTTTACCGCCCAAAAGACGTCCTTGTTTTTAAAGGCCCCGAGGGGGAGGGGAAAGAGAAGTTGAGCCCCGGCTTGAGCGGATCTTATTCATCCCCGCCTCCCTCAGCGGCGATGTTGGAAGGGGCCCCCTTTTCGCTCTAAATGCGGGTTTCGCTCTTGGCCGCCTCCCTTCGTTCTGGCTGTGGGTCTTTGCTCCGTTGAAGGGGAAAAGGTTTCCGAACTGTTACGCAGCAAGCCCCGTTCGGCTTGGAGATCATTACCAGTTGCCCAACCAAACGTTCTGCTTGCTTCCTTGTTCCTACGGGCTGGTTTGGAATTGCCAAATTCTCCTTTCATCTTCAAGAGACATCCCAGATGAGATTAGTTGCCCAGCCGAACATTCTGGCTTCCTTTCTTCCTTGTTCTGTGGCTCGTTTGGAATCCTCATTCCCAATCCTCATTTCCAATGCCAAATCCTCATTTCGTTTTCAGATTTTTTCAGATCAGATTTTCCATTTTGCCTTCTGGCAGATGGGGAGCATTGGACCTATAAAGTTGCCTGAGGTCTGAATCCTGGGATGTTTTCTTAGATCAAAGAGACTGAACACATTAGAAAGGGCTGCAGGGAATGGCTTCATAGGTTCATAGAATTATTGGGAGTAGGCAGAAGAAACTAGATTTGCAGGACTAAAATTCCAGAAATAAGTGAGATCTTGGGTCGGCTACATGGGCTCAATAGAGGCCACAGTGTTCTGGAATAAAAGGAGCCATTATGTAGTCTAAAGCTGCTACATTGAGGAATAAAGGATAATGCATCAAAATGAGCATCTGGCAATGCAATTACCAGCACAACCCTCTAACAAGATATCTCTGCAGGGACATAAGTTTCATAAATGCAAAGCTGCATGTACTTATTAATGAATAGGAACACTACAATTTAATGATGATTACACAGGATTTTTTTAAAATAAGTCCTTGTGCTTATGACAGTTATTAATTAATTCAGCGCAGCTTTGTTCTGGGGCAACAGACAGCCTTTTAAAATTAGTATGTTATAAGCTTGATTCTTCTAATAGCTCAATAGAGCCTCACAGAATACCTACTGTGCCCATGTGCCACCTTATTTTTCCAGTAACTTTTGTTTTGAACTAATACACCTCTTTGTGCAACCAGAAAGATTCTGTTTATGATTTGCACAAGCAGTGTCTTGGTTTAGCAAGCAGAAGAATGTCAAGAACCAGTGGCTTGTGTCTTACTGCACATTGAGAAAGATAACAAATTCCAAGTAACTGTGAGACTAGATGCAAAAATTGCATAGGAAGCGAACAAGGCAAGAAGTCAGAATGCTGGCTTTGCAGTGCATCAAGTGTTATGTATTTAAATGACTTTTGTACTTAAAGTATGCTGTTGTGGATTTTTTCAGCCTTTGCATTTTTAAAATTTATAGGCTGAAGGAGATACCAAGGGTGACAAGGCCAAAGCAAAGGATGAGGTAAGAGAAATAGTTGTTTTCATCATAGAACTGTAGAGTTGGAAGAGACCACACGGGCCATCCAGGAACATCCTCAAAGCACTCCCAACAGATGGCCATGCAGCCTCTCCTTAAAAATATCCAAAGGAGACTCCACTACACTCTGGGGCAGCATATTCCACTGCCGGACAGCCCTGACTATCAGGAAGTTCTTCCTGAGGTTCAGGTGGAATCTCCTTTCCTGAAGCTTGAATCCATTGCTCCTTGAGTTGTACCTAAGCTTAGTGATACATAATTTCATTTATGCAGTGGGTCACTTCTGTGCCTAAACCCAAAGTCCAGTGTAGGGATGGACAAAAGGCACCCTGGGGCTACATGTGGTTTCCAGCAGTTGATTTTGTGGCCCCTGAACTGCCACCCTGTTTCCACTGGACCACCCTTTTTCTGACCACAAAAAAAAAAGAGTTATCTCTCTTGGAAGAGGCATTTAGCCTTTTAAATAGGTCACAGAGCCATTTTGGTCATGTTTAACATCAAAAATACCTGTTTCCAAAACTAGAAGCAGTTTTGAGCCACTGGCAGTTCCACCCCCACCCACCCTCCATTCATACTGCTCCCAGAGGACACCAAGCTGGAAAATTGACCCCTAAACCTGCTGAAGTTGACCCCTGCTTGATCTAGATTTTTGTTAGACTGCTCTTTGGTTAGACTGCAATTTATATGTTATATAAATTGACTACAATATGCTTCATTGTGAGTATTTTTTTCCTATTCTATACAGAAGGGGAAACACAGATTCTTAACTGTTGTCATCATTGATTTTCCTCTCTCCCTCTTCTTTTTCTTAAAACAGCCACAGCGGAGATCAGCAAGGTTATCTGCTGTAAGTATGTTGTGTGATAGAATGCCCTCGAGGGTAGTAGTAGAAGTAGTGGTAATTTCCAAATAACTACTAATTGTAGAAGCATGCATTAATTCGGGCACACTGAAAAGGACTTAACTTTGCTCCTGTGCATCACAGGACCAGTGTCTTATTTTAAATCTTCTTACTTGATGTATTTCCATTTCTAGAAACCTGCTCCTCCAAAGCCGGAACCCAAACCCAAAAAGGCAGCTCCAAAGGTAAAGTTAAAATTGTAGTTTCAGTTTTAATAAGTGTTAGTTTTGCAGTATAGGATACTCATAAAAATGTTTTTAAATATTTGGAAGGGAATTATAACAAGCCACACTTGTTGATTTATGAACTAACAGCTGCTAATGTATTTCACTTGATTGGCAGAAGGGTGAGAAGGTACCCAAGGGAAAGAAGGGGAAAGCCGATGCAAGCAAGGATGGAAATAATCCTGCAGAAAATGGAGATGCCAAAACAGACCAGGTATAATAGTGATATGATATCATTCTTTATTTGGTAAGCAAGCTATACTTAAATCATTGGCTATAGGCTGGATTGAATTTAGGCTAACATTAATATAGTGATCCAATATGTTTCTCGTAAACTATTTTTGTTGATTTGCTGTGAACAAAACTATTGACTGTGAATTTAGTAGTAAGAATAGCATAGTTGTGATGTATGAGACGACACTTGATTCTACTGCTGAGCCTACCTTTTCTGTCACAAATGTCTGATAATAGCTTGTATTTTGGTGTAGCAGGTATGTGTCGGATTCATGCAAACATTGCCGTGTGAAGAATAAATTCATATGACATATCAACATAAAGCACTCTCTGATAGGACTACCCTTTGTCTTTCAGGCACAGAAAGCTGAAGGTGCTGGGGATGCCAAGTGAATTGTGTGAATTTTTGATAACTGTGTACTTCTGGTGACTGTACAGTTTGAAATACTATTTTTTATCAAGTTTTATAACAATGCAGAATTTTGTTTTACCTTTTTTTTAAAGCTATGTTGTTAGCACACAGAACGCTTCATTGTTGTGTTTTGGGGAGAGGAGAGGGGACAAATGTCGTTGACTCTGTTACTTAGAACCTAAACTTTTAAAGTCCCTTCATTTTTGCAAGAGGGGATATTCATGGACACAAGAACAAAAGATTCCCTGATATTGTTTGTTTGTATTGATTTCTGAAACGGTTAAAGATTTAAATTTCCCAGATGCCTATGTCTTGAGGAGGAAATTTTAAAACTCTGCTTACCATGTTCATTCTTTTCACATTGTCATTTGCTTTTTATTTATCGCTCCTCTGAGAATGGCATTGGGATCTTTACTTGCTGTCTTAAATCAAGCCATTCTTATAGTGTCAGGCAATCCAGATCTCTGGTGTCAAATACTAACAGAGGAAGGATGGCTCACAGATGAGCTGCGTTTCTTTTTTATAGTGTGAATCTTCAGATTAAGAATTCTGCAGTTTTGTTTTCCTCTAAAAGTCAGGGTAGGCTTGTGAAAAGTTGTTAAACAACATACTAAATGTGAAAGTGTCCACCCTCACTCTAAACTTTCCCTGTCCCAAGTATGAATTGAAGATTCTTCATTGGATTTTATATAGTAATTTTACATTTTGGTAGTCCAAGAAGGGGAGTTGGAATTTGTTGTAAAACATTGCAGATTGTAGCCCATGTCCTGCCTGAATACCATTGACTGATCGTTTTATGAAAAGTACCTTTAATAAAGCTGGATATTGTTTGGCTTGGACTATTTTTTAAATAGTGTTCTGTTCACTTTGTAGTGCTGTGTTCTTTCAGTCTTACACTTCTACTTAAACTTCCAAATGTATCTGAAACACGGTAGTAGTACCCCCGTAAGGACAGTATGGGGTGCTTTATTTGCTCCAGCAAAATAAATTGTACCCATCTCTGGAGTATTTTCCAGTTAACAACATATATGAAGGAATTGCACAATTGAATATTTAGCCAGAAACAAATTAACATGTCACGGAGAGAGATTTTCCCTGGTGTTCTCCAAGTACTCAGTCATGTTTTGCTCCACCTGTCCAGAGAAGAACTGGCTGTAGTTTTTTCTGAGGCTCCAGATATATCTCCTTCAGCAAACTAGTCATCTTCCCTTTATTTTGCAAGTATTAATAAATGATTATTTAGTGGCTGCTGCATTGGAGAATGAGTACAAGTATGTGGATAAGCAATGGGTGAAAACCTGCACCTGAATACTTCGTACATAATTGGGTTAAAAGACAGGAGTTATATTACACTAGCCAGGTCATTCTTTCATTTTGATCTGAACATATTACTATACTAGACAGGAATAATAGAAATATTTTATGAACCAATAAAAAATGGTAACCTCATATATTGAATATCCAAGGATTCTTGTGGCTTGACATTAACAAATCAACCCCAGTCAGTAGCTCCTCTCAATAGCTCCTCTTAATGATACATGTAAATTCACATAGTTGGACTTTCTAATGACAAAATTCTGTTGCATGTTTTGAAAATAAAACGTTTAGTATCCCTGTCTGCTCTGTTCCATTGATCAGTCTGTTTATGCTAATGTTTATGCAACACTCTGTAACTTGTGTGTGTATATGGTTTTTTTCCTGCTCTTGTCCCTTATTCTAGCTCTCAGACCCCAGGACACAAGTAACAAAAGAATTTGTTAATGTTTGTTTATATCAATGGAATTGTATCCTGAGGCTTAATTCAGATACTTGCTCATCTGCACATACAGGGAGAAGTGTATCCATAACCCACTGTATCTGCCATGTAACTGGCATGAACGTAAATACAGTACTTAAATATAATCTGAGTTTATATAGACAAGTATATTTTGAAGCCTAAAAGTTTTTGATTCCTTCAGCGCTGAGTGTATTGTGTGCCATCAAGTTTTTTCTGATTTACAATTACCCTGTCTTGGGTTGTTGTTTTTTTTTGAGGCAGAGCAAATGATTCAGAGAGATTGTCATTGTCTTCCTCTGAAGCTAAGGGAATGTGATTTGCCCACCACCCTCATGGGTTTCTGTGTCTGAATATGAATTTGAACCCTGGTCCCTCAATGCCCTAGTCCAACATTAAAAGTATTATTAAACCTCCCTTCGTGCCTGCATATAGCAGGGCGATATACAAAGAATGAAATTAGCACCAAGATGAAATAGAGAACAAATTAGAGCAGACTGCTTGTATAACCAAATTTCATACATGTTTTGGCTGTTGAAATTGTATTGATGCCAGTCTTATTTTAATGAAAAGAATATTCTACAAATGGGCCACTACTCAGAAAAAGCACCTTTCCCTATTAAGCTGTTTCCTTTACCAAGGGCATGTGAAGATAAACTTTCCTATCAAGGAGCAATAAGGAACAGTTAATCGAAATTCTGTAATAAGACTTGAAACTAAATTAACCCAAGAAACACTACCTGAATACATTTCATAATTCTATCCTTTTTTTACTCAGAAGCTTTGACTGATGGGAATTAATCATAGGTAGGTGGGTATAAAACCTGTTGAGTTCAACTTCTGTGGAAAACCCTACTAAATTCAATGTACCTTACATGTGTCTAAGCAGAATTCTACTATAAGGCTGGAAACTAACCACATTAGCTCACCACTAAATACAAACTTATATGCATAGTATCCAAATGAAATTTTAAGTAATTATATGTAGCATTTACATTTTGACTTAGGAAGTTTCCTAAATAAATGTTCCAAAAATTCTAAGGAAAGAGTATTAATGCATGCATAACAGGACCAACAATGTTTGCATACCATGGCTTGTTTCTTTAACATCTCAGAGAATCATAGAATCATAGAAATGTAGAGTTGGAAGAGACCACAAGGGCCATCCAGTCCAACCCCCTGCCATGCAGGAAAACCCTCAAAGCACTCCCGACAAGTGGCCATCCAGCCTCCGCTTAAAAACCTCCAAAGAAGGAGACTCCACCACACTCCGTGGCAGCACATTCCACTGCCAGACAGCCCTGACTGTCAGGAAATTCCTCCTGAGGTTCAGGCGGAATCTCCCCTCCTGCAGCTTGCATCCATTGCTCCTTGTCCTGGTCTCAAGAGCAGGAGAAAACAAGCCCACTCCCTCCTCGACATGACACCCCTTCAAATATTTAAACATGGCTATCATGTCCCCTCTCAACCTTCTCTTCTGCAGACTAAACATACCCAGCTCTCTAAGTCTGTCCTCATAGGGCATGGCTTCCAGGCCCCTCACCATTTTGGTTGCCCTCCTCTGGACCTGCTCCAGCTTATCCATATCCTTCTTGAATTGGGGTGCCCAGAATTGGATGCAGTATTCAAGATGAGGTCTAACCAAAGCAGAATAAAGTGGTACCAATACCTCCCTCGATCTAGACACCATACTCCTATTGATGCAACCAAGAATTGCGTTGGCCTTCTTGGCTGCCGCATCACACTGCTGACTCATGTTCAGCTTGTGGTCTATGAAGACTCCTAGATCCCTTTCACACGTACTGTTAGCCAGCCACGTGTCCCCCATCCTATATTTCTGCATACCATTTTTTCTGCCTAAGTGTAGGACCTTACATTTCTCTCTGTTGAAGTTCATTTTGTTAGCCTTGGCCCAGCTCTCCAATCTGTCCAGGTCCTTTTGAATTTTGATCCTGTCATCAGGCGTATTAGCAACCCCTCCCAATTTGGTGTCATCTGCAAATTTGATCAGCGTGCCCTCTATTCCTTCATCCAAGTCATTAAGGAAGATATTGAACAGCACCGGGCCCAGGACAGAACCCTGTGGCACCCCGCTAGTCACTTTTCTCCAGGATGAGAATCTGCCATTGGTGACCACCCTTTGGGTACGGTCAGTCAACCAGTTACAAATCCACCTGACAGTAGCCCTGTCCAGCCCACATCTTACTAGCTTCTTTGCAAGAATGTCATGGGGAACTTTGTCAAAGGCCTTACTGAAATCAAGATATACTACGTCCACAGCATTCCCTTCATCTACCAAGCAAGTAACTGTATCATAAAAAGAGATAAGATTAGTCTGGCATGACCTATTTTTGAGAAATCCATGTTGACTTTTCGTAATTACGGCATTGTTTTCTAAGTGATTAGAAACTGACTGTTTGATGATCCGCTCCAGGATCTTCCAGGTACTGATGTCAGGCTGACTGGGCGATAATTATTTGGGTCCTCTTTTTTTCCCTTCTTGAAGATGGGGACAACATTTGGCCTCCTCCAGTCTGCCGGAACTTCTCCTGTCCGCCAAGAGTTTTCAAAGATTATAGCAAGAGGTTCCGCAATGACCTCTGCTAGTTCTTTTAAAATCCTAGGATGCAATTCATCTGGCCCTGGAGACTTGAATTCATCCAGTGTGGCCAGGTATTCCTGTACTTCCTCTCTATCTATTCGGTGCTGCATTTCCCCCACTTCCTCACCTGCTCCCCAACCGCCAGGTTAAGTGTTTTTATCCTTTTGGGAAAAAACTGAGGCGAAGAAGGTGTTGAGGAGTTCTGCCTTTTCTCTTCCTCCTGTTATTAATTCACCATCTTCTCTGCGCAGCGATCCTATCGTCTCCTTCTTTTTCCTTTTGCTGCGGACGTATTTAAAAAAGCCCTTTTTATTGTTTTTAATGTCTCTGGCCAGCCTAAGTTCGATCTGTGCTTTAGCCTTTCTGACCTTCTCCCTACATCTCCTGGCTACTTGCTTATAATCTTCTTTGGTGATTCCCCCTTCTTCCATTTTTCTAATCAATCAGGTGGCAGAGTAGGTGATGCGGTAAATACCTAAGATCCAAGAGAATAGCTGCTACTCTGAGTAATTAATAATGAGGTCGATGGACCAGTGTCACGAAGCAGGTTCTTGTGTTCAAATCTAAATCTAATGGCTAACAATTTTAGTATTTTCATCTTATTCTTCATGGAGGAAACCAGAAGTATTTTGCCGTAAAAACAGGCTGATTGGTTGTCTACCTCTGTAATTAATGTTAGTACTATCAACAGCTTTGTAGATATTAAAAAATCCTATGCTGAGGAATAGATGGGACATGCTGTCTTCATATTTTTGTGTGTGTTAGATTCTCAACTGAGTTCTCCACTCCTCTTTGCTTTACAAGTCCAGCTAAAAAGAACCATACATTATCCTAACTCCTTTTGCTACAATAAGCATTTTGAACAGAGATTTCTTTTAGAAGATCAAATTTGCACATAGAAGTGAATTATAAATATGTCCCCCTAGTAAGTGAAACTATTTGCACTGTCCTCTAAAGCAAGGAATCTGAACGCTCATTGCTCAGTTTTTCCAGGAAGATATTAAATCCTCCTAGACTTTTGATCCAGAAGAAGGTAGACATTTCTTACATGATTTGGTGAAAAGTGAAAAGCTTAGTCTTCATTTCTTCTGTAAATGCACAACAAGATGTGGCTCTCGCCCACCATCCTTTTTAGGTGAAACAATCTGTACGTGTCAGTCTGCCAATGCTGTATTTTTCTTTTTACACATAATAATTTGGTTGTGTTGCAGCATTTTGCATTTCAGATGTGTTGCAGGAATTATCAACAAGTGAATTGTGCTTCCTCTTTGAAAATCCTCTCATATGCTACATGATGGCAGAATTATGCAAACTAGAAAAAAGAAGAGCATTTTTAAAGTTTCCTTTTTTTTCCCAAAATCTTTTCAGAGTAATTTGTTGTACTGCCTACAAACAATGTGACATACAGGCTATCTGTCAGTGATTACTTGAGCCTCTGCTCAAAGGATCTTAACTTGATGCTTTGGTCCAATAAAATTGAATACTGCTTAATCAATGTTAATTCAAATGGCAACAACAGGCCAAGTCAAAGTCCCAGTAACTGATCCTGTCATAAATTGAGAATGTTTTTGAATTTGCTGAGTCTGCGTTCAAACTGCGGCTCTCACGGGAACTGTAATTTGTTTGCATGTTTCTATCTTTAATTGCAATTACCAGTACTTGCACTATACTGTCAGGAATAGTAGAAGTCCCTGAGGTAAATGTTTAAAATAGAATATATGAAAAAAATTAAGAAAACGCATTAAAGATTAAACCTTTTTTAAAATTCTATGCAATACAGAATACCATTTTTTCCCAAGCAGCTATAGCCATTCAATTCAGTTTAAAAGGAGACTTATCTTTAATCTGTTTTACAATATTCTGGGTTTCAACTTTATGCTACAATATTAAGGTACACCTAGTTTAGAGGGAAGTTTTTGTGTGAGCATACAGTGGAATAACTCAGAATTACAACTTTGCAGAATTAACTGGGTTCGTACTTGATGAATGGAACATGTTTGGCTTAGGTGCTGTGGTGTTGTGCCAGTATTTAGTATATCTATTGCATGTTGAGAGATGCGCAGCTTCCTATCAGGACTTCCAATGTTTAGCACAGCAAATGCAGGTATGACAATGCTGTTGCTATCTAAACTGTGCAGGGCCTCTTAACGTTGGTCAAACAAGACACAAGATAATGTAGGACAGAAGAAAGCCTTGCAGGATAGAGAGACTCTACCCTAACTTTGAAGGATGAAGATGAAGATGAAGATGGGAAGTTAGCACCTCTGGAGGCCTTTGTTACATTTGCTACATAGGTTGCTAATAGACAGAAAACCTGGAAATGAATGGAAATTTATTTGTGGTTTTGAAACATGATTCATTTGTAACATTAAAATACTGTAGGGTGGATCTTGCAACCTATTCAAAAGGTGGGTTGCCACACCTGGAGGCTTTCAAAAGAGGCAATTTGTCCTTTTTTGGAAGAGGAGGACTATCTGAAGAGTCTGAAGGTATCAAAGGCATCAAAAAAACAGCTTGATTGTATGCTGCCTTTAGACCACTCATAGTCGCCCCTGGTGTAAAAACTCCAACAGTGCTGGAACAGCGGAATTCAGTGACCGTATTCAGGCTTCATGCAAAGCCATATCGAGGCTTCATGATACTCTGGTTTAATGTACGGTGTTATTAAAATGAAGTTAGCCTCCTGGACTACCAGGCTAGAAAAATGAAGTTAGCCTCCTGGACTCCCAGGCTTCTGCCCCACTCCTAGTAGGAGCACAGGATAGAACTTTCCAGTTCTTAGAGTAACCTTTCCTCCTTACAATGCTGGAATTTAATCTGTTGCCCAAGACAACAACTAGCTAAACTTGATTGGTTCATGAATACTAGATTCCTAAATGCAAGTTTTACAGTTGGCTTGTTTCCATTAATCATAGTTAAAATTAGCCAGTTTGTCTGTTCAGGTGATATGATGAGGTCCCTTTCTCCACTACCACCATCATGAGTGCAAGAAATAAGCCCTGGAATATTTTGCATCTTGAGACTGCAGGAATCACTTCACATTCTCCCAGCCTACACACTAGAACAGAGCTTTCCAAACTTCTTGTTGGTGACACGCTATTTTAGACATGCATCATTTCACGACACAGTAATTCAGTTTTACTAGCAAATGAGGTTAAACTAACCCCTTATAAGAGACACAGACACATACATAAATTGTAATAACAAAATGCATGGGGACACAACATATCTCATGAAAACTTTTCATATATTTTTAAAAATATATGATTTATAAATAACAACATACATTTCTAAGATTGTAGGCAACACACTAACGTGCCACGACACACCATTTGGAAAGCCCTCCATCAGAATCATTTTGGAGGACCCCAAGCAAGATAAAAGCACGTAAGTAACGGTTAGAGCAGTAATATAGTGCTAAATGCTCCAGAATTTAGGGAGTTAAAAACTAATATAGAAATCAATCCATCGAGTGACTCATTTGCTTTGTGTGACAAACTTGTTTTGATACTTCAGGGCTTTTTAGCTATGGAAGCAACATAGTAATGAAAGAATACAGTTTTTAGAAGCACTGGTAGGATGAGAAATGTGCCCTTTAAAGTGAAAAAGTTTTATGATCAATATGGGAAACATAATGAAATGTTAGAGCTAGCTTCTTGCTTGCATTTTTTAAAAAAGCCCCTGATTTTTAATTAATTTAAAGGTGAGGAAGAGAAAATTTGCTTTGAGTTAAAACAGGCTGTACAAATTAGAGGGAACAGATTTGTGTGTTGGGGTACTGGAGTCTACGAATGGAATATAATGCCTCTCAAGGCCACCCAAAGCATGAGATAAGGGAGAAGATTACACGCTCATGTCCTCATTCCTTGTACAGAAGCAGGACGGGTAGTCTAACCTTATTTCAATAATGCCAGGGGGAAGAGAGTGCTGGATGTCAGGTAAATTTAAGGAGCCCAAGATGCCACATATGAATAACTGTAGAGTCCCATAGTCATAGTCCTGTGTTTGCTACTTGAGATGATCCCCTCATACAATCTGACAGAAGGGTTCATCCAGGTGACTAATGTATATCTGCAACAATATGGGAGAGTCATTTTTAAAGGTCGAAATCCTAAATGGGAAGGGAGTCCTGCTGGGTTCTTGCTGGCAGGAAAGGAAGGATCAACAGAGTTGAATTCTAGCTTGTTTTCTCTCCTTTGGGGCTGGCCTTTTCTTGTCACACTCACACATGCAGGGCTGATGTTTTCATTGAGCCGTCCAACTGGACTCCAAGGTACCTTTGCTTTCTTAGCTACACGCAACCAAACTGCATCAATAAAAATGATGTGCACTTTATTCATTAATTGCGTTGATATATAGCTCACTGGGCAAATCCCTTTGGGGCATTTTACAATCAAAAATCCAAACAGGCAATAAAATAACCAAACAACAACACAGCCATTTCCAGTATGAACATGTTAAAATATTAAGATGCCTTAAAAACAGCAGTAAAAGTGAAACTAAGGCCATTTCCGCACTGGACTGTTATAGCGCTATTATTCCACTTGCAACATCGTATGGAATCCTGGGGTTTGCCGTTTAGGGAGGGGCCTCATAAGCCCCTCCCTAAACGGCAAACCCCAGGTTTCCATAGGATGTTGCATGTGGAATAATAGCGCTATAACAGTCCAGTGCGGAAATGGCCTTAAAAGGACAAATGAAATATCAGATGCCTCTTGGGAGAGGGTCTGGCATTGAAATGCATATTAATTTACGCCTGTTTGCAGTACTTTACAGTTCTTTAAAGGTCATGTGCCATTTTCTTGAGCCATATGCACAGTTTGGAAAGAGACCTTTGAACCTCTCCACAGTTCACTTAAACTGGATTTCCTCCTGAAGAATTTGAGGGTGCCATGACTGAATATCGTCCATCACATCTGAAACTGCTTCTGAGACAGATTTTTTTCCACCACAATTTATGATGATTTGGGCAGGTGAGAGAGAGGTATAATTCAGCTGGAAGATCTGATGTTGATTTACTGTGCCCTTTGGGTATTTTTCACTCAGTGTGGCTCTTGATTCAATCCCATTTGTAATGCAAATATATAGCCTTAATTGATGAGAACCAGAATAGTTATTTACATTACAAATGCCACTCTTCCTCTTTTGCATCAAGAATTGTTGGAGCAATTAACATCTTCCTGGGTGAAAATGCTAATTGTCTTAACGATGGGTTTCCCACATTTTTCCCCTTATTATTATATGTACTCATACTTTATTCTGTCACATGGTGGCACCAGCTAACCATGAAATCACTGGCTGAAATCAATCCCGAAGGATTCTATGCAGCTCTAGAACTAAAATTGAAATGCATCAGTTGGACTTGCAACAAAATGTTGTGCTATGCATTGTTTTTCTTCAATTTCTTCTACCCTGCCATGCTTCCATACTCTTCTAGGAAAATCCATCATGATTATTATCATGATTATATTAATTTATATTTCATTTTTCTCCAGAATTTTTTTTCCCCCACTCAAGGAAGCTTACAAAAGTTAAATCAGATAGAGCCAAAAAAGCTCACATCATACAAAAGTGAAAAACATAATTAAACTTTAACCAGACCACTTAATTATTTTCTTCAGCCCATGAACACATGTGCTATAACTGCCACAAGATGGTGTGTTGTTCTCAGCACTCTCACCACTGAGCATGCTCAGATCTCATTGGCATATTTTTGGATCCTAACTCACAGGTTTGTGGATATTTTTCCGTACATATTTTTGAACTTCAGGTGCCATTCTGACTACTGTTAATTAATTATATATAGGCTCTTTAAACAACGAGCCAATTAAACAGCTATTCCCTTCTTCCCAAAGATCTGTAGTACCGTGATGAGGGTCAGGCACTCCGGATAATTATCAATACCTTACCAAGCTACAATTTCCAGAATTCTTTAGGGAAAGAAAGAATATTCAAAGGAAGCATACAATCAATAGTTCTCAACCATTGACTGTCCAGATGTTTTGAACATCTGGACATTGCTGTTCACCTTTTTTACTGTGACAGGGATAGTATTTACAAGGACATTCTCTTGGCATTGCAATCAGCAGAGATAATGTGATTTTTTTTAACCCCATTTTCTTCTGTCCTTTCCTCCCTTGTTGGCTTATATTGTCCTTCCATCTGTTTCACATTTTCATCTTTTATCATATTGCTTTGTGTTCTATGACACCAGGAAAGACCTTAAAGCTACAAGGGGGAGAAAAGTCAGACTATGAAACAATTTTCCTGAATTTCGAACTCTCCAGATCTGTGGGACTACACCTCCCATCGTCACTGGGACTGATAGGAGTTCTAGACTAAAACCCTTGGAAAGCAACAGTTTAGGGACGGGTACATGAAACCTGAATTTAGGACAATGCCTTCGTTCTAGAGCAGTCCAACATCACCATCCAGCATCCCTCAGCACCCTTTCTCCGAGGGCCCCCAAAATGATCACCATGGCTGCCTTGGGCCTTGTATGGCAGTGGCATCTACCAGCAGACATTTTAATAGGGGATGGAGAGAATAAGGTGATCAATAGGAACTTAGGAGAGACAAGTTTTTGGGAAACCCATTCTAGCTTGGGCATTTGTTGTTATGTACCGTCACGTTGACTTTGACATGGTGACCTTATGAGAGATGACTGAGTCCCAGTCATCAACTCAGGTCTTCCAAACTTAGGGTTGTAGCTTCCTAGACTGAGTCAGTCCATCTACAATGTAGTCCCCCCTTTTCCGGTGAGTCATATCATCTCATGATATGTCCAAAATCCAACAGCCTCAGTTTAGTCATCTTTGATTCTAGTGAGAGGTCAGGCTTGATTTGCTCAAACATCCATTCTTTTTAGTAGGTCCATGGTATCAGTGGAATCCTTCTCCAGCATCACATTTCAAATAAGTTGATTTTCTTCCTTTCAATTTTCTTCATTATCCAGCTTTTATATCCTATACATAGACATCAGCTGGCCTGGATGATTCTTTGGTATTTAATGATATATCTTTACTCTCGAGGGTATTTTCTACTTTCTTTATGCGTGCCTTTCCAAGTCTTAGTTGTCTTCTGATTTCTTGACTACAGTCTTCATTTTGATTAACGGCTGAGCCGAGGCATAGGACATTTTTAACTATTTTAATGTCTTCATTACTTACTTTAAAGTTATGCAAATCATCTGTAGTTGTGATTTTTGCCTTTTTAATATTCAGCTTGAGCATTATGGGAATTTTAATCCCCAAAAGTAATGTTTTCCAGCTCTAGAGGAGATCCATGGAAGGGATTTTGCTGAGTTGACCCTTCGAACATGGGACAATTTTGTTCTGCCGATATGACAGTCCAGTGCGATAACAAGTTAGCTGTAAGCCTGGAGCAGGTTTCATACAATTTGTCCCAAGACCAGGCACTGTACTGATGTAAAAAAAAAAAAAAAAGGTATTTTCTGTAAGATTATTAATGTAACAGATAAGGAAGTCAAGAGTGTGAAAAGAATGAATGACTCCTGCATGAATATGTTTAATAAGTTGCACTGGTGATGCTACCTTACCTGTTGCCCCAATTAAGCATCCCAGCTAGCTGAACCTGGCTTTTCGTCAAAAACCCTCAAACATGTTGAATCATTTCAAGATGAAAATAAAAATATTGAAACAATTAACAGTATGTCACAAACTACTCAGCATTTGAGAGCAAATCATCCTGTCCTGCAGAACAACTTGCACCTTGGAGAAGATGTTATTGCTGCCCCACCCGAATTCAGTTACTGCCAGGGTGAGGCAATTCAAGGCAATAAAATGGCTGTTAACTGAACAAAGGAGTCCTTAGTTATAGCCTTCCTGTTTTGAGTGGCCTGGATTGAGGAAAGTCATTGCTTTTTCAGAAAGGAGAAAGGGAGATCTGTAGAGGAGGAAGAATTAAGTTGGTTTTGTTGTTGTGTGCCTTCAAGTCCTTTCTGACTTACGACAGCGCAAGATTTGTCCAGAGAGGGTCTGCCTTTGCCTTCCTTTGAGGTTGTGAGAGTGTGACTTGCTCAAGGTCACCCAGTTGGTTTCCATGGCCAAGCAGGAAGGGATTTATATGGCTCTGGCCCTATCAGGTGTGGGAGAAGGTGAGGAAGGCTGAAATTGAAATAAGTTGTTATCTGCACTACATAGTTACACAGTTTAATACTAGTTTAATAATAGTTTAACTGCCGTAACTCCATCCAAAGGAATTCTGGTATTTGTTGAGATCCTTGGGATTCTTTGCCAGAGAGTTCTAGCCTCCTGAATTCAGGTACCCTGATTGCCTGTCTGCCTTACAGAATTTGAATTATTTAATTCTAAATCCCTTTCTTCTCAGGCATTGTAGTTCAGGAGACTGGATTAGATCTCTAGCTGAGAATTCTAAGTATGCCACTGAACCACAAATCCCAAGATTCCTTAGGACAGAGCCATAAGCGTTTCTTGTAAAAAGTTGTTCTACAAGAAAGTCCAATTACAAAGAAGATGAAACTGGCTACTAAACTGATATATCTGATTTACACCACTGAGTACCAACTTACTATATAAGTAAAACAACCACCAACTTACCTACATGCCATCTCCAGTTTTGACAGAAAATTAAAAGAACCAGTGACTTTAGTTCAGAACATCACAGCCTATCTGACTTGTTGGTGGTTACAACAGAAACTTCTGGCATTCTGGGTGGACCTCAAAGTCTCCCACCTTTTAGGGTAACCTTAGGGTCGAGCTTTCAGGGCCAAGCCTAGAGTTCCAGGGATTGGCCTGGAGTCACGGGGCCTGGACTGGGGTTGCCAGATCCCAGGGTCTGGACTGGCATCTCAGGTTGCCATAAGTCAGAAATGACTTGAAAGCACCTAGCAACAACAACAGCAGAACTAATACACAAGAATATGTCTGTCAGTACCACATTTCTGTACAGAAATTCTCAAGATGGTTTTGGCACTTTCCAAGGTGCTGAGACACTGTTCCACGTCTTGAGATATTTTCTGCAGATTTTTCAAACTGTCCTGTGTGAGCAGGCAGCACAATCTGTTCATGAAGCAACATTTAAACATCTCTTTCCACCACCCTGACCTCATTCCTCCCATCATTTCACAGCTAAACTGCCACAACTGGGTCTTTGTCACAATTTATGTTTGGAGCATGTCAAAACAGGAGGAAGGAATGACGATGCACAAACAGTGAGAGGCATGATAAATTATTTGGAAGCAGTTGCTGTTGAAAAGAAATTGTACAAGTCAGGTTTAGAGTTCCTTCCCTCCCTATAATAATAACCTTTTAATGCAACAGCAAAATTGTTTTTATGTAATTTCACACACATACATGCACGCACACACAATGAACTGGATACAAAGAAGACCCTAGCAAGCAAAAATAGTGTAGTGCATGGCTAGAGCAAGGGCAGGAATCAAGTGGCTCTCTAGTTATCACTGGACTGCAAGTCCCAGCATTTCCCACTTTTGGCTATGCTGGCCACAGCCAATTGGGACTTGCGGTCCAGGAACATTTAGAGATGTGAAGCTCAGCTTAGTTACTAACCTATTTCACTCTGCAAAGTTATACCACTTTGATACCACTTTCATTTTCCTTCAGTCCCCAAAACTGTAGCATTGCAGTAACCTCAAAGGTCAGGAGAGCATTTTATAAACACAGTTTAGGTGTGCAAAGAAAAGGGACAGGCAAAGTGACCAAGGGAATGGAAACGCATAAAATTTAAGAAGTCAATGGTTGTAGTCCAACATCCCCTCAGCATAACACAAATACACCATACCAGCACCACGCAAACACCATGCAGTGTGCTGGCAACTGGTTTCTGTGGTACAGTGTGCAATGCACAACCACAGTACGCAACTCTTGCTATTAGAGAAAACATCTGTTGCACCACAGTGAATAATTTAACCCTACATGCACAACTTACACATGTGTATGTCACTAACAGGTCTCCAGTCTACATGTGAATTATTTTCAGTGTCTCACTCTCTGCATTGCTAGGAATGTGGGGTTTAAAGGAAGACTTAATTGGGGGCAGAATTCTTATCTGGGGGATAATGTCTGTCACGCCCCCATCCCAGCACCCAGACAGGACCCTTCCCAAGAGCCACAACACAGAGACATGAATCAGATAATACTTATGGCAGCTGGTGTAGATGAAAAAGGGAGAGCCCAGGAGATTCAGAGCATTTATATAGCAAGAATGCATCAATTAGACAAGCAACTAGGGGGAGGCTGTCAGCCTGTAAAAACAGGGAAAGGGATGGGAAGAAGTCGTTGCAGACAACTGATCTTATCAATGGAAGCAGCACGCCTCAAGGCTGCTGGGGTTCCTAGAAACTTTGACCCTTGCCTTGTGTACGGACTTTGCTACTGGACTGTCGCTTTGAATTCGCTGTGGACTTGGACTGCGAAAACAACAACCAGTGCTGGCTAATAAACTGTCATAAACTTTGCTTGTGGCTGCTGATAAAAGGCTGTAATTGGAGAGCTAGAAAACTTGGCTGGCTGCCAGCACGGGACAACATCCTCGTTTTGCTCCCTTGCAGCTACATCCATGGCTTCACAGACCTGTTTTGGTTACTGTAATGTAGGAACAGGAATTATGCAGTCCTGCAGAGGTCATTGGAGTGCAGTTCCCAGAAATTTTCACCATTGACTCTGCTGTCTAGGACTGATGGGAGTTGCAGTGCAACATGTTCTAAAGGGTGGCATGATTTCCGCTCTTGCTGTAACACATCGTAGATGGGGCTGCCCTTGAAAACTTCTTGCAAGAAGTGCTATATTATTGTTACTATCTCACTGACATCATGCTGCTATTTCTTCTTCTCAAGGTGCTTTAATACTTTCCTCAAATCTGTTTTTATGTTTTAGTTGCGTCTGTTTTTATTTGAATTTTATTATACTCGCCAAAAGGTGTGGCAGAGACACAGGTAGATTGGCAGGCTGCAGTTCTCTAGTGGTCGTCTCTCCTCTTGCCTTCTCCTTTGTTTGCATTTCAAAGTTTTTACTCTTATCTTTAGCACGACAACTTCCTGGATTTCTTCATTCCCATGGATGGTGGTTTAGAAAGGTATAAAATAAAAAATATATATGTATATCATAAGGAACCTGGGTCATTCTGCTCCCTACGCACAATGAATTGCGTTGTCTCCCTCAGGCAATTGTTTCAACCTTCCAGCCTGCCCTTTCCTGAAATTGCATGCATTTTTTTAAAAAGGATGCCTGAAGGCACATTTTTATCACATGTAAAATAAATTGCAGGCTAGGTTTTCCCTCCTGACTCAACTCCTAGTGCTGAAAAAGAGCGGGAGTCAAACAGCTCAGAGATTTTCTCTTCCATTTCTCCAGCTACACATTTAAGATGTTAGAAGAGAATAAGAAAACAGATGGGGCCACAGAACCAAAATAAAAGGGAAACTTAAGAATTATTCTTAAGGTGAATGCACCCGGTCCCCATTTTGCTTTCTGGTGAGAGTAAGCCAGCATGAGATAGTGGTTTAAGTAGCAGACTAGGACTCTGGGAGGACCAGGGTTCAAATCCCCATTCAACCCTGGAAATCTGCCAGGCAAGTCACACTCTCTCAGCCACAGAGGAGGGGCAAGGGCAAACCACCTCAGAACAAATCTTGCCAAGAAAACCCAGCCACCATAAGCTGGAAGCAACTCGAAAGCACAAAACAACAACAAATTGGTGCATCCTGGGAAAATTTGTCAAGAAAGGAATAGACTGAAACATGATTTATGAAGATGAAGCAATCCAATCACGAGGAATAAGGATGACTGAATAGCAATAATTTACAACCTCTGTAAAAAAAAAAGTCAAGATAGTTTGTCTTCCCTTAGCAATCAAGATGGTACAATAGGTCAAGGGTCACGCTTAATACTGGATTAGGACTGCAGTCTAAGAAGCTGATAGGAAAGGAGACTGAATAAATCATGTTCTCAGCCTGAGTCCCCTTGTCTATAAAATAGGCATTATATTTAGTTAGTATTGCTGTTGTTGTGTACCTTCAAGTTTCCTCCGGTTTATGATGACCTTCTCCTAGAGTTTTCTTGAAAAGATTTATTCAGCTAAGTTTTCCATTGCCTTCCTGTGAAATCTGGGTGCGTGTGACTTGTCCAAGATCACCCAGCAGATTCCCACAGCTGAGCTACAGAAACCCACTGGGTAACCTTGGGTGCATCACACACTCCCAGCCCCAGAAAACTGCAAGATGAGTTCACCTTAGGGTTGCCCTAAGTCACAGACAACTTGTAGGCACACAACAACAGCAATTCCTGGAGCCCTAGTGCTACACTCAAACAACAAATAACTATACCATACTGGCTCCACTTGTGGTGACCCTATCATAAGTTTTTCTTATCAAGACTTGTTCAGAGGAGGTTTGCCATTGCCTTCCTCTGAGGATGAGAGAATGTGACTTACCCAAGGTCATCTCACAGGATGATAGGTTCACCTTAGGGAGCAACTTGAAGGCACACAACAACAACAACTAGTAAATGAACAAATGCCTACAACAGCTTTGTAAAGGAGGCCGGTACTATTTTCCTCTTCCATGAGGCAAGCAAGGTGAGAAGAGAATGAGTCACTTGTCTGAGACACCATAGGGAGTGTGTGGCTGTCAGCTCTATAAAAAAAGGACTTAAGCTGTCAGGTAATCACCACTCTTTTAATTTAGGGTTCCTGTTTAAAACAGGAGACCAAAAATCCCAAGTATGGATTTTAGAAACCCTTTCTGCAAGCACCGGAGGAATAACGATCAAAGCTGGCAGTACAGATTTGTGTCTTGGATCCAGATTCATTTATTACTGGAGTAATTTCAGACTGACAAGGTGATCGTTTGCATTTGGAACTGGTAGAATATCTCTGGAGTCTAGTCTTCACTCATATTTCAGCAAGATTTATAATACCATTTTTACATGCAGGACGGCTGGTAGAAATCAAACGTTTGCTCTTCCCCACTTCTCGTTATAATGGTTCCTGTTTCATCGAGCTTGCTGAGTACAATCGAACATGATACACTGATAAATAGAACCATTCCTCACAGCTATGTGTAAAAGCTGTATATATTCAAGTGATGAGGAAGCAGATCTCAAAATCATTACATTTTTGGATTACAGTTCTCAAAATCCTCCATGAAGCATGGTATAAACAAGGTCAGGCAACAATCCGCAAAAGCTTATGTCTATTTTTTTTTCCAAAAAATGGTAGGGCTAAATCTATTTTTCATTGCTGAGTGACAAATCCACACTTATGTAAATACAAATTGAGTAGGTTTACCTAAAAGCCCTTCCACACTAGAAAGTTATAGTAGATTCCACTTTAACTGCCCTGATTCTATCCTGTGGAGTCCTGGCATTTGCAGTTTAGGGAGAATCATTTAGAATTCTCAGCCAGAGAGTGCTAGAGTCTCGCCTAATTACTACTCCATGATTCCACAGGATGCAGCCATAGCAGTTTACGGGAAGTCACAGTGCCCTAATTCTGTAGTCTGAAAGGGCTCCTGGTTGGGTCTTGTACTTTCTACGGCCATTTCCACATTAGACTGCTATAGCACTATTATTCCACTTTCAACGTCCTATGGAATCCTGGGGTTTGTAGTTTAGGGAGGGGCTTTCGAGGATTCCATAGGATGTTGAAAGTGGAATAATAGCGCTTTAACAGGCTAGTGCGGAAATGGCCTAGGCTTTGGCCTATAAGGCATCAGGAGACTGCTGCTTTTGCTGAAACAGACTAACACAGCCACCCCACAGCAAACTGGCTGAATTCTCATACCACACTCCTTTCGTTCTCCCTTTTATCTTTTCATTTCACCACCACTATACACAAAAATTGTTTTGTATGCCTGCATGCAAAGGCAATTTCACATCACTTTGTTTAGCTTGCACATCTCAATTTTTAAAAAGGTATTGTTTTTCCTCTGCTGGATGGTAATGTCATATTTTGAAAAAGAGCAGAAACTGCACGTGAAAGATATTTGGGTCAGCAACCTTGCATGTCACACACATATATTTTTCCTTTTGTGACGGGTTGGTCTCCAAGTCTTTATGTTAATTGCATGTAATTGGCTAATTCCTATGATCATGGTTGTTAGAAATGCTGGAGCCTTTTGAGGCAAGCTTGGGCAGCATGGAAGCCCTTCCACAAAAGAAACAGTCAGCAAAACTTAAGATTTGTAAGGAAGTAGGTGATGTGGCCCATTTGGGCACTGCCTTCTCGTGGTGGTGAGCCTGCGTGCTCCTGGAAGATGTCCTGTGCTGGCAGCCAGTCAGACATCTAATTAGCCTGTTATCGGGAGCTAGCTAGCAAAGTTTGTCTTAGTTGTTTTGTTGTCCAAGTTCTCAGTAGATTTAGAGAGACAGAGTCCGAGTTTACCATAAGCCCAGAGAGAGTGAGTCCAAAGGCAACATCTGTAGATGGGGAGAAGGCCCAGGGTTCTAGGAGCACGAGTAAGGAATTCAGGAGTAAGCTGGGCTGCTACCACCGATAGGATTGGCAATGTCAGGAACAGAATCCACACACAAATAGTACAATGCATAAAGTACTATTTGGAGTGAAGGGTGTGTAATGACTTTAGTGCGAAGACTTAAGGAAAGCAAAAGTGATTGAGCTTAAGATCACCCCAGACCCCTCCCTCATCTGGAGTCCCTGGGAATCTGGCTGCCCTTATCAGTGCATTCCATTCCAGTGCTAGGCACTGTTCTCAGCTACATCTACTATATACTACATAGTCGATTAACATATTATGGAGGGTAACCCAACAGGTAGGCTACAACAGGCTGCTATAAGTATTGGCTGCTTTAAGTACTGTGCCTCTCATGCCTCTAGGATGTGGCTGGTGGGAAGGGTCCTGTCTGGGTCCTGGGACAGGGGTATGGCAGGAGACAAGGGGCTATGCTGATGGTAGCTCTGCTGCTGATGGTAGCTCTCATGGCAGACTGGCTTTTGCTGAGAGCCAGACTATGGCTGCAAGACTGAATGGCTCATCATACCATAGCAAGTCCACACTCAGACCGATGCCACGCTGTGCCACACACAACCACCATAACTTACTGAACAGCCTATAACATCCCCCAGATGACCATTCCTTGCTTTGTGGGAGACAGGCAAGATCACAGAAGCATCTGGCCTACATTCCCATGGCCAAGGATGAAATGATTACAGCAGTGCTAAGACCCCCAGAAGACCCTGGCTGGTGGACCGTGGCATAACTTCACATCTGGTTATGGGGTTGTAGCCAGGTGCTTCTGTGATCCTGCCTCTTCACCACAAAGCTGAGAATGGTCATGTAGGGTAGCTTTCAGGGGCTTTCCAGTAAGCAGTGTGGGGTGGGGGCTTTGAGTCACTGCAGAGGGAGGAAGGAGATATTAACTCCTGCAGCACCCTGAAAGAGATGCCCTCATGCATAAAGGGAATTCATACATATAGATGTTCTTAACAGGATGCCAGCCAATATGTGCAAGCAGCTAGCCTGCAGAAACAAAAGTTGGGAATGACACCGGCAGAAGATCTCTCACAGACAATGGCAATGACACCATAGCTAACTCTTGTTAGTACTGCTTAGAAGGAGGTGTTGGTAAACCATTTCTGAATGTCTTTGATCAGAAATGCCCTATGATGAGACAATTCAAAATGAAACAAGAGATAGTTTCAGAAGGCATTCAACCCGCTACTGGGGAAGAACAGAGGAAAAGTATGAGTAGCATTGTAGCCAACAATACAACTGGACTCCAGCCGAAAGGACATTCAGCTGCCAACGTGCTCAGATGTGAAAAGAAAGTCTAAAGTTGCACAACACTTGTGATGGGAACACGGAATGTGACAAGCATGAATCGGGGGAGACTAGATATTGTAACACAAGAAATGAAACATATGAACATAAATTTGGAGTGAGTAAGCTGAAGTGAACAAGAATGAGACATTTTCAGTTAGATAATTATACAGCGTTTTACTGAGGAAATGAAAATCTGAGAAGAAATAGAGTGGCATTAATAGTGAAGAGAAACATAGCAAAAAGAGTCAGGAGATAATGCAAACTCTGACTGAATAATATTAGTAATATTTTGGAGGAAAGCCACCAATGTAACAATGATCCAAGTTTATGCTCCAACAAGTGAGGCAGAAGAGGAAGAAATGTAAAGTTTCTGTTCTGGTGTCCAGGAGAAAATTGATCACATACAAAATGTATTGAATTTTGTGACACCAATAGTTTCTTCACTGCAAACACATTCTCCAAAAACCAGAGAGATGACTGTATATATACATATCCCTGATGGCCAATACAGAAATCAAGCAGACTACATAATTGGAAACAGAAGACGAAAAAGCTGCATTCTCACTGCAAAAAGAAGACTAGGAGCAGAGTGTCACACAGACCATGACCTACTAATATCAAAAATCAGAGTAAAGCTGAAGAAGAGCACTAAATCAATACCTGTGCCAAAATACAAAATGGAGAACATCTCTGTAGAATTTAAAGATCATATGAAGAATAGATTTGTGCTACATAGGCCTAATAGTCCAGAAGCCAGAAGAACTCTAGACTAAATTCAGAAGCATTGCAAAAAGACCCAATCATCAATCAATAAGAAAGATGACAGATGAAACAGTTATGGAAAGGCAAGAATTAAAAGCAAAAGGTGAGAGAAATAGGATCAGAATCCTAAACATAACTGTTCAGCAACTCGTTCATAGCCACAAGAGCTAATATAATAATTAATGCAAAGAAATAGAAAGTAATTACAAAAAGGTAGAGCAAAAAACCTCTTCTACAAGATCAAAGAAATCAAAGGGTAATTCAGACCAAAAATGGGAGTGCTATATGTCCAAAAGAATTTTACACAATTCCATGCTGGCTTATGCTACTTCCTTACATACTGTTGTGGGTATTCAAGCTTCGAATATTTTTGCATGCTATTGTTGCATGAAATCTGCTCTCTAGTTACACCTTGTTGACCAAGCCAGGCAACAATTATGTATTGTCTGTCCTATTTTACATTCTGTTTGCACGTTCTTGGTATTCTTAGCTGGGACTAACCAACAGGATTCAGGCTTGAGAGACCAAATGAAATTCAAAACACATATTCAGGACACAATTCTGTGCTTCAAGTTTACAAAATAGTTCATGTCACCCATTTATCCCTTTTAAAATAGAGATTGGAAAGACATAAGGCCTTAGAGCAGTGGTTCTCAACCTGTAGGTCCCCAGATGTTTGTGGACTTCAGCTCCCAGAAGCCCTGAGCATTGACCATAGTGGCTGGGGCTTCTGGGAGCTGAAGTCCAAAAACATCTGGGGACCCACAGGTTGAGAACCACTGCCTTAGAATATGAAATATCCCTTGATCACAAAGACATCAGTGAAATGTGGTATGTATTTTTGTTGACAGTTTCAAAATTCAAACACTATCTTGTCCCTTGTGCAGCCAGGAGATAGAATGGGTGATGCAAAATACATGTTTGTTTTTCACACACATACAACCACCCCAACAGAAAATAACAAGGAAGGTGGAAGCCAAAAGATCTGATACAGCGAAAACAGGTGTTTATAAAAGTATCTGTCTATCTAGTCATCCATCCATCAGCAGCATTTGAAACAAAAGATTATCAACAGCTATTATATGGTTGGCTGATATTAGTTTCTAAAGGTAGATGTAGAAACGCTACAAGAGGACTTTAATATCAAGGAAAACTACTCTCCTTTGTGCTGCAGAGAATACCATAGAGCCGGCCCAACCGTTAGAGAGAATGGGCATTCACCTCCATCAACAGATGTTGGGAGGAGTCAGCACACCGCTGAAAGGGAGAGCTGCGTGCCATAAGGCCTGCACTAAAACTAACCTGCTGCCTTCATGTACGGTGGAAGGTTATGGTCCTCTCAGCAATGTTGAAGATCCATTTTCCAATCCCACATGGAATTGAAATCATGCTCTGTTATTCTTTATCTTGCTTTTAGACAGCAAGACATCTTGGACCAGGGCTAGGATGCCTAGATGTAGCCTCTCTGTAGCAAGTGTGGTAGTCAGGGCTTAAAACAGCCAACACTTCAGTCACTAGTGTTTGTCATTGCTTGAAATCTCCTGCAGCAAGCAATGCTCCCAGATCCACTGTTGGTCTTGTTATCTGGGCTTTAGAATACTCAAGACGGCCAGGATGGAAATAGTCAAGCAATGGGTACACTATCCAGGGCCAGTTCTCAATATTATGTCTGGTAGATATATCAAGGCAAATTCCCAAGGTTATTGTTTAATGTGATACCCCTTTGGAAATCTCTCTCATTAAACAATAACCATAGAATCATATAGTTGGAAGAGACTACAAGGACCATTGAGTCCAACCCTCTGCCATCCAGAAATATATCACGAAACCATTCCCAACAGATAGCCATCCAGCCTCTGTTTAAAAACCTTCAGAGTAGGAGACTCCACCACACACTGAGGCAGCATATTCCACTGCCGGACAGCTCTGACCGTCAGGAAGTTCTTCAATGATTAGATGGAATCTATTTTCCTGAAGTTTGAAGGCATTGCTCCATGTCCTAGTTTCTGGAGCAGCAGAAAACAGGAATAAAGTTTCTAGGAATAAAGTTTCTATTCTAGTAATAAGGTTCCTAGAAACACATCTGCTATTCTTCACTTACCTATCAGGCAACTTGTGGCCCTCCAGATGGCATTGGACTACAACTCCTATCATCCCTCATCACTGGCTCTCTGTGCTGGGCAAGGTTTCTGGAAGCTGCAGTCCATCACCTTCTGAAGCACACACTGCCACCTCATATCAGTAGGAGAATGATTCAGTTTGACTTCCCACCATCATAGCTCTCTCCTGAATCACTTCCTGACTGTTGTCATAGAAATTCAATTTATGTGAAAACACAAGATGCCCTTAGCGAGCTTTGAGAAAACTACAACTGAGTCATATCATATATATCAATAGATTTATTGGTAAATATAAGAGAAATAAATTTCTGAAGGTATAGAGATTTACCCTTTGTCAGTACTACTACTAGTCTCATCTTGTCCTAACTTATCTATCTGTATCTTATAAAAATGTATTGATACACATGGTAGAGTCCTTTAGCACTGGCAGAGTGTAAATCTCTGAAGATGGGCTAGAACTACTGAAGACCAGAGTTCAGATCCCTGCTGGGCCCTGGAAACTTACTGGATGACCTTGTGCTAGCCACGTTATTTCCGCCTCAGAGGAAGACAAGGGCAACTTTCTTTTACCCTCTTTTGAATAAATCTTGCCAACCCAGTCCTAGGATAGTGTTGCCATAAGGAGGTGTTGACACAAAGGCACATAATAGCAATGAACAACATTCTGTGCAAGCCCAGATTCACCACATGTATCTCCACAGAGACTCTCAAGAGCAAGAAATTCAAAGCAAAATTAAGCATTAGTGCAAAATCACAAAGATTTGCAGTTTGGATAGAACAAAAGGTACGATCAACTGCGATCTCTGTCTAGGTGGGAGCCTCACATGATTGGTTTGCCGCAAGGAATATTTAGGGGTAATCAGTTCTATTTATACTAGCGGCTTTCAACCTTTGGCCTTCCTTCAGTTCCCAGAACCCCCAGCCAGCATGGTTAGTAGGGATTTTGGGAACTGAAGTCCAAAACCTCTGGACAGCCAGTGGTTCAGAACTACTGAACATAACAAAATTTTATGCTTTGTCTACTCCTTTGACTATCATTTCTTTCCCAAAGGAATTCTGGAAACGGTAGTTTGGTGAGGTACTGAGAATTGTTAGGGGTGCCTGACTCCCACCACAGAACTACAGATCTTTGGGATAAGGGGAATAGATATTTAGTTGGCTTATCATCTAAATATCCTATATGTTAGAGTTGACTTGAAGGCACGTAATAACAACAACACAAAATCTCGGCCGGTGCACTTATGCTGCTGCTGATGGGGACACCACCACCGTAATCTTCTTTACTGAGTGTACTAAGGCTGCCAGCAGCTCCCAAACACAGCTATGGTGCACATCCAGATCTGAACACTTTAGGCGGGGAGAAGAAGCAGTCATTTTCTCCAGGACAAAGGTGGAATTTGCCTTTTTGTTCCTAGGTGCATAAACACAGGCGGGTTGTGCCTGCTCAGTGGGAGGAGCTGCATCCGGGAGCACAAAGCTATTGTGAAGGAAGGTACAGAATACCTGCTCCCATTAAGTGTAATTGTGTTGGTGGAAGCCAGCATCACACCCTGTAAAACACCAACAGAGTTCGGGCCCTAATGTTCAAAATGCATGAAATAAAAGACATACCAAATTATGTGAGTGTCTGCAGTCTCAACACCCTTGATGATATCTTGGTATATTGTGACGTTAGGTGCATGCTACACATTCCTGTGTTCATTAACTCATAACCCTTGTTAAACTACACGTTAAACTGGTGCAGGGGATTGAAAACAACACAGAGATGATGCCCCTTCGCTGCATTCATGTTCCAAGCCAAATGTTCAATCACAAAAGAACCATAAAAGGGTTACCATGGCCCAAGGACTACCATCTAGTCCCTTCAACAACATCCTGGCAATTCTTCCTGTGTCAACCAAATAATGACATCAATTTGCTATAAAAATGTGCCAACAAGTACGTTGATTAGAATTATTGTTTCTTTTTCTTTTTCAAGAATAGATTTTTGTTTCCAGTGTAGAGACAGTGGTAAACAGATACCCCCAAAGCCAAAAGGAACCAACCTCCGTGAGAAGCTCAGCCGATCAAATGGGCAGTAGCGTCGCTTCTGTTGGTTGCTCTGGCAATAATCTTTCCATCATCCTTCCCTCGTCCCCCCATACCAGAGATCTCCTGTTTCCTGAAAGGAAAGAAATGAGCAGCGAGGGTCTCAAACATCTTTTCAAATGGTGCCAAGGCGTTGACACCCTAAGCTCATAAAGATAAATTCTCTAGTCAGAAACTGCCTGACTCTTCCTAGGGTGCATGTTGGCCAGCCATGTTTGAAATTGCAGCCATGCAAATGCTCCAAATGTTCTCAGTAATCACATGCTGGAAGCAGGACTGAAGAGTGGCCAAACTCATCACTTTGGTGTGATAAGACGGTATCTTTTAGCAAAGTACCACAAAGGCTTAAGGCCCCTCCCTAAACTGGAAGCCCCAGGATTCCATAGGATGTTGAAAGTGGAATAATAGCACTATAACACTCTAATGTGGAAATGACCTTTGTTGTTGTGTGCCTTCAAGTCATTTCTATGGCAATCCTAAGGCAAACCTCTCACAGGGTTTTCTGAGTCAATAAACTCAAGGATTTCCTGAGCATCACTTCATTAACAGAAAATTTAGTACCAGAGGCAGTAATAACATGAAAAGAACAGGGATAGATTCCTACACCACAAAAAAGAAGACTAGTTGGACTTGTTTGAGCAATGTTTTTTTTCCCCAAAACTCACAATATACACCTGTGAAAGCAAACAAAACATTCTGAACCTTCTTAAGACCATATGAAGGCTTCCTCCAAAATGCGTCCAGGGATGACAGCTACCATTTTTCTTGATTTCTATTTGGGTGTTCAGACTTACAGCTCTATGCTTCTTTAACATACTGGGGGAGCTGGTGATATATGCTTCCATACTGCTCTCTCATTTTCTCTCTGTTTTACTGTTCAGGAGTGCCCACTAAGGGATCCTGGAGGCAGCCCTTTACCTTGCCTGTTGTAGGAAAGTACACATGGTTACAGTATGATTAACCAGAGCTGGGTCCTATTCTTTCCTAGCTCAAGTGTTACTGCAGATATGCTGCTGCAGCCTGACGCCAAAAGGCTGTGTTTCTCTAGCTCTCCTTCACCATTCCCCCAGTGCTGATGCTGCTAAAGAAACAACTTCTAGTTAGACAAAGGATGAGGAAGAAAATGGGGTTGAGTGTAAAAAGACTTTGGAAAAAAGAGCTTATTTGTCAGAGGCTTTGTTAACTGGGATAAGCCTGTACCATGTTTACAGCAGATCCATTCCTTGATCCTGGTTCAGTTTGTTAGAATGTCCTGGACTAGATATAAACAATCCATCCCAGATTTTACGTTGTGTGTTTAGGAAGCGTAGAACAGATGGTTTGTGGCTTTGGACAGGGAAGTAAGTACAAAACAATAAAGCCTGTGTCTTTTGATTATAAGAAAATCCTACAGTCTTGCTTCTAAGAATGCAGGCCTCTAAACACAGCAATAACAATGCTGTGATACAGCCATTACTTGTTTTCCTACATCTTCCACTACCTTTTCCCTATTGCTTTCTGTTGCCTTTAGAAAAACGTTAGGATTGAGAAAAGATTGCTATCTATGGTTAAAACTTGTGTCAAAATGCCTTAAATCCCCTTGGTAAGTAATGTAGAAAAATAACCAAAAATGTTAGCCACTGCAATGTTTGCATCTTGCTTTATTACTTTGTTGCGTCCTGTACCAAAAAGGGGCAATTCATGACAAGTTCTGAGCTTGCAGAGAGCTCAGCTTTTGCCTCTTCTCTTCTCCATCCCAAGCACTGTTTTTTCGTTGAAGGACTCAGTACCGCAAGATATGAAGTATGAGTAGATTAAATTGCCACTGAGCAACTACAGAATTCATTTCTTTCACTGCTAACTACAAGTAATTGTGAGACCCCAAGGTCCAGAAACTGACTAGTAGTTGTAGCCAGCAGCTAAAGGCTTAAAAGAAGAGCAACAAGGCAAAGCTTGTAAAGCAGCAAAAGCTTTAAATAACAAGACTAGCTAAATGAAACAACCTAAAATGGGGAAGCAAGTGCAATCAGATGCTGGAATAGGGTTAGCTGTGTGGTCTGCAATGTCTGGAGCCCCCAGATTGGGACAATGAGAGAGAGAAGAGCGCGCACTACAAGAGTTGAACTACTATTACCTATGGCTTCATTAAACTTCGTTGTAATACTTACTTTCACACCCCCAAGGTAGGATTTGGTATTATAATTTGGGACCACCTATATGCATATGCACAATGCTCGAATACTGACATAATAATGCAGTCATGACTAAGGCCATTTCCGCACTACACTCTTATAGCGCGATTATTCCACTTTCAACATCCTATGGAATCTTGGGGTTTGCCGTTTCGGGAGGGGCCTTTGATTGCCTCCGCTAAATGGATTTTATCCATTTGATAAATGCCCCATGAGTGTGACACATGGGGACAGGATGGCAGCAGGCTGGTGACAACTTCATGCAGAATCAGCAAAATAAATGGTAGTTATCAACAAAGCCTTCAGCAGGCTGCTGTAGAATTTATAGCCAGGTTTCTCCAGCCAGGTGCAGCATGTATAGCCAGGTGCTTAAATTAGTCAGTGTCCCCTACATAAAGAGTCTCTGGGACAGATGTAACTTCTCCTGCACCTTAGTAAATTGTTGCATTGCATCTTCAAGCTCCTACTAGAGAGTAGGGCTCCCTTCTGACTCAGCCCCCAGCATCTCTGACTCCAGAATTGTAATTTCTAACATTTCTGGCACTCTGACTCTGCATCTGAATCTTATGACTCCAGAGGGTGAGTTATGACAGTGATTGAAAGAGCATTTGATGAAGTGATGCTGTATACTCTTCATGTCAACAGCTGCACTCCCTTGGGAATAATTTGTTCAGAACTGTATAACAGGAATTAGGTCAGCACTCCTTAAGCTATCCGATGTGAGGGACTGGCAATATTCTTCCCAAATGTCCGAGGGAATGGTACCGGATTTGTGCCTCTTGATAACAACTGTTTCTTTCCTGGAAACCTTCCAGGGACTGGCAGCTGATGGTTTGTGGCCTGGCACCACTCAGAGAAAAAAAATGAGTGAGGCCATCCATTTTTTCTTTCTGCTGGACTTTTCAAACTCTTTCTCCTTCTGCTGCTCTCTGTTTCCTTTAGTACCTTTTCTTCAATTGTTTTTCAATTTTTTTTCAAAAATGTTATTTTGATGGCCTTTCTTCCTGAACATTTTACAGGTACAGGGAGCATGTCCTTCTTGGCATTCAGTCAATGTCTTTCTCTGTTTAAAAAATGTCATAGTGCCTCAACTAGTCTTAGCTTGGGTGAGACCCACTTCTACATCTAGATGCATCTATTGAAGAGCTATAGCTTAAGCAGCGGCACCAGGGATGTGTCAGGAAACAGGAGAAAGAGTGCCTCTGAATGTATGGTTTCATCAGCAGATCATCCCTACACTTGGGACTGAAGAGTGAGACCACTAGGGCTGACAACGTAACACGGAGCTGCTGAGCCCATGAGGCACACTGAGCTTCCTTCCTCAGGCAACAGACTGGGAGGGTGACACTATGCTTACCTTCCATTTCTTCTGACTGACTGCCTGTCTCCATCAGCCTTCAAAGCTAACCTACTATTCAGCTCCACATAGTTGACAGTAGATGACCACAATCTTACGGCCCTGACATAACATTTTAGAGATATAATATGTCAGCCGTCTTCTGCTGGCTATAAAGAGTCTCAGCTCTTTAAGAGTGCCACCCTGCTAGTTCTGCTGCTAGGACCAGATAAGCTCCTTGGCAGGAAGGTTATGGGTGGCAGAAGCCCTGGGTGGTGCAGAGGCGGTGATGCCAGGCCAAGATCTGAAGAACTGACAGCAGACATCATTTGCTTCTCCACACCAAGTGCTGTGTCAAAGCACACCCTCCAACTGTCCTGATTTGGCAGGGACAGTCCTGATTAAGCCTCTGCTGTCCCACTGTTTCAGCTGCTATTAAAAGGTCTCACTTTTTCTCTCCTCCACCCACTTTCTCCCTTTGTCCTCAACTTAATTCGGTTGCTGCAAACTCAATTCAAAGTGCCAAAATAGTTTGCACTCAATTAACTCAGTAAGGGAGAGAAAGGTGGAAAGGAGAGTGAGGAATCTTGCTCTTCCCAGTAGGCTCAGGCAAAAGCACAATGCTGTGCCCTCTCCTAATTTGTGCGTTCTTCCTCCTTAGTAACATCTGCCATCTGGTATTGCTTGGCCACATGGATCCCAGTTTTCATCTGTGAACTTTTGAAGGGTATGTCATAGACAAGCCCTGCAGAAGCACCCTTTGGCAGTTCTAAGTGAAACAAGTAATTAATTTATGCCTGGTGTAGCAGTTTGGGCATTTGACTATGACCCTAGAGATCAGAGTTCAATACCCCACTCGGCCATGGAAATCCATTGGGTGGCTTTGGGCATGTCAAACACTCTCAGCCCCAGAAAACCCTGTGATGGGTTCGCCTTAGGCTCACCATAAGTTGGAAATGACTTGAAGGCAGACAACAACACAAAGCTCCACTGGGGAAATCCAAGGCAAGTCAAGAAATAAAACTGCTAGTGTTTTTGAATCTCCGGCCTCCTGCTACTGAGTCAATTGCCTTAAGCTGAAGCAGCCAGCAGGGGCTCTGTTTCTTTTCTTTCCAGTGAAAAGAACAGCATCTTTCCTGAACAGTTTTTTTCAGCCTGGACTGGATGGCTTATTCTTTACATGGGATGCATGCATCAGATGAATTCTGTTATTCATATGAACACTTTTAGTGCACCTTGTATGCTCTACCTAGCAGCACTATGTCAGTGCCTTGGGAAAGGCAAGACTAGACTGAGGGGGTCTAAGTCCCCTACAAAAGGATCCAGAGAAATTGGACTGCCGAGACTCCTATGCAGTTGAGCCCTCTCAGTCAGAGGTGTATGAAATGATCATTATTTTGCTACTGTTTTCATGACACTCAAGATTGTTACCAGCTTCAGCTAGAGCAGTGGTTCTCAACCTGTGGGTCCCCAGATGTTCATGGACTTCAGCTCCCAGAAGCCTCAGCCACTATGGTCAATGTTCAGGGCTTCTGGGAGCTGAAGTCCACGAACATCTGGGGACCCACAGGTTGAGAACCACTGAGCTAGAGGAAGAAGAGAAGGGGGATAATGATGATTGTTTTAATGCCACAAACTCTGTGCTTTGTTTTGTAAAAACATACCACCAAGTAGTCAAAATTAATAATGATCTACTGGTCAGTATGGTCCCGCCACCTTAAAAATAGTTCCACTAGGATCCCTGTCTGCAGGCAACCAGTTTAGACCTCTGAAAGAATGATCTGTCCCTGGCCTGTCCCACCAGCCTGTTGGGCAGTGAGGAAAAGGGAGAGACAGGGTGAAGGTAGGTAGGAGAAGATGTCTGAAAGAGAAAGAACAAGAGAAAGGTTAGCAGAAGGATAAAGAGACACGAAAAAGTGTTGGCAGAAGGAGACAGAGAGGAAAAGAGGCAGCACCATTTACAAACAGCTTCAGCTCAGCAGCTGTCCCCACCCCAGGAAACCAGGCCCTCCATGGAAGGGTGGAAAAGGTTCTCCACTGTTGGTGTCATAACTCACCCCTTAGAGGACTCAGACAAGGAAGAGGAAGAGGAAGCAAACTGCCAAGAAGCTGCAACTTCCTCTGAGTCTGAGGAGACGGGGGCTGAGGCAGTGGAAGAGGATCCATTCCCCAGCAAAATCTGGCTACAGACACTGAAGACAACACAGCCCCATCCTTCGTTGAGAGGCAGAGGGCAAAATGGGAAGCCCAACACCATTTAAGGAAGAAACACTGACCTAATTATCACTTATGAGGCACCTGTGACCTTGAAGGAACTGCTCATAAATACCAGGACAGTTGCCTCCCAGCCTTAGTGCGGACAGCTGTTGAATCTGGTTGCTTAGCAGTACTCTTTTCTGTTTTGCCTCCACCTTGGACTGACTACCTTTTGGACTGCTTTGTGATCTCTTTGCCGCCTCGTGTACCTGGACTTCCTGCTGATGCAACTTTTGGTCTGGCTAAAGACCACCCTTGTGCTCCTCCTTGCATCTTGACTGCACTAAATTGACTACTCAACTGCTCCTACACACCAATCTGCTGTCATAGGCGCATGTCTGTGAAAGCTTTGCTTTAGGTTGCCATAAGTTGGAAGCAATGTACAGGCACATAACAACAAGATGCAGGTAGAAAGTGCAAGGAAAGTACAGACATTTTTAACCCACCCATACCCTGTCAGCTATTGAGAGATTAAGCCTACCACTCAGTCAGGGGCCTCCTGAGCATTCTTTCTGTATGGACAGCCATTAGTTGAACAAGGAAACAACAACTGGCAATGCAGCACAGCAAAAGTAGTACAACAATTTGAAATCATATTTGCTGGAGCAAAAGGTTTTAACTTTACCCCATCCCAATGCTAAGGGCAACAAGGTAACAACAATCCAGATGAGGATTACTGAGGAAATGCTAACCCCATCCCCTGACCTCTGGGTGTTTCAACTTCCCCCATCTCTGCATGCTGAAATTAGGGAGTGGGGATGAGGAAGCAGGTGCACATGTGTGCATGCACATGCACACACATACACACAGTCAGCCCTCTGTATTTGTGGTATTTGTGGATTCTGTATCCACAGATTCAACCAACCATGGCTTGAAAATAGTTTTTAAAAATCCAAAAAGCAAACTTGGATTTTGCCACTTTTTATGGGGGACACCATTTTACTATGGCAGTATACATAATGGGACTTGAGCATCCATGAATTTTGTTATCCATGGTGGGTCCTGGAACCAAACCCAGCAGATACCGAGGGCCCATTTACATACACAGTTGGCCCTCCACATTTGCTAGGGTTAAGGGCACAGGACCTCCACAAAACTGGAAAAACTGCAAATATCAAAATCTGTCTGTCTGTCTGTGGGGGCTGAGACATGGTGGGGAGAATGGGCACCCAGGATCCAAATTAGGTCAGGGAAAGGAGATGGGTTGACATGGTAGCCCTAAATTTCTTCTTTGTCTTGCCCTTCTCCTTCCTTGGGTGCTGGGGTGGCATCTGGAGAAGGGTGGTGATGCTGAGAAATCAGTCTGCAAGCCATCCTTAGCTGGCCAGAGAGCAGCTGGTGGAGAAGGAGAGGACTATAGGTGGATCTTTAAAGGTCTGCACAGCCTGACCAGGGCCGCCGAGAGGGAAGGTTCCTCCAGAAAAGAAGCACTTGAGATGTAGGGGGCAGGGGTTGGAGAAACTTGCAAATAATTAAATCCATGAAAGTGAAACCCACAAATGTGGAGGACTAACTGTACGTGTATGCATGCATCTGTGAGTCCCTAATTCCTTATGCAGCAGTGCATAAAGTCCTCATAGCCAAAAAAGGTTGCCAGCCTTTGTTAGGCCAGTTGGGTGTAACGTCTATTGGATCCAGTGGAACTTAACTTTGGTTAGGCAAGTATAGGATTGAACTGTAGATAATCAAACATGTGGTATGTAGGCATAAAGTCCGAAATTCAGTCTCGGCATCTACAAGCAGGATGGCAACTATGCCCCTTAGATGTTTTTGATCTCAGCTCCCGCAATCCAAGCTGGGGGGAAAAACTTAGGAAGCCCCCTCCCAAAAAAATATTCAGCAGGTTTACCCTGATCTATAGTTTAGAGCAGGGATGGAAACCATTTGATCTTCCAGATGTTGTTACACAGTGGTTCTCAACCTGTGGGTCCCCAGATGTTTTGGACTTCAGCTCCCAGAAGCCCCACCCACTATGGTCAATGCTCAGGGCTTCTGGGAGCTGAAGTCCAAAAACATCTGGGGACCCACATGTTGAGAACCACTGCTACAACCCCAGTAGTTCTAGCCAGAATAGACAATGGTGGTGAATGCTGGTAGCTTCAGTCCAACATCTGGAGGGCCATGTGGTTTTTCTCACTAGATTAAATGAATTTGGAGTATTAAGGCTGCCTTTCTTCATGAGATCCTAGAGAAACACTACCACTCAAAGGTGACAATACTGGACTTCCTGGTATGACTCAAAAGAAGGTAGCTTCTTCTGTTTCAAAGGCCCCTCCCTAAACTGCAAACCCCAGGATTCCACAGGATGTTGAAAGTGGAATAATAGCATTATAGCAGTCTCGTGTGGAAATGACCTGTGTTTCAGCAAATAAAAACATCCACGTGTAAGATAACATTAGGAAGCCATACATGAGTAAACTGCTAGATAATTTTTTAATCTCCTTAACACCATTTGATGACTTCTTCCAAAATGTACCCCGGGGTGACTCACTCTTTCTTTCTTTCTTTCTTTCTTTCTTTCTTTCTTTCTTTCTTTCTTTCTTTCTTTCTTTCTTTCTTGGAGAGTTTCTTTTTTAAAAACATGCTTGGGGGAGCTAGTGAGTCAGGCTTGTCTGCTCTCCCCTTTTTTCTCTGCCTTACTTTGCCTGTTGTAGGTAGGCCCACTACGTTACAGCAGGATTGGCCAGAGAAGAATCCCACTCTTTCCCAGCTCAAGCTTAATTGTGTTGTTTATCACTGACATGCTGCTGCAATCTGACATCAAGTCTGTTTCTCCCACCTTTTTTCACCATCTTCTCAATGCTGATGTTGGTAGAAAAGAAAAAAAACCCCACTCCCATCATCCCCACTTTCAGCTTTGCTGGCTGCAACTGATAGTAGCTGTGGTCCAACAATTTCTGGAAGATCACATGGTCCCTATCCTTGAATCAAAAAGCCCTCTGCAAGTGGTTTACCTCATGTGGAAGGGAGCCAGCCTTCAACTCATCCTGTTTGAAACATGTGTCGCCATTTGTCATCAAGGAAGGTCTGAGCTGGTCATCAGCAGCCCTCTTGCAAACTCAGGGAAGGCTGATCACTGAATCAACCCACCTGTAATGTGGTCCCTCTCTTTCCCTGCTTCCTTCCACTTTCACCAAGCAGGACTGTCTTTTTAAATGAGTGGTGCCATCTTGCCGTATGTCCAAAGTACAGTGGGCCCTTGGTATCCTCTAGGCCGCTTGGTTCCAGAGTACACCATGGATATCAGAATTCATGGATGCATCCCTTATATAAAAAGGCAAAATCAAAGTTTGTTTTTTGGAATTATTATTGTTGTTGTTATTACAGTCAGCCCTCCACATGTACAGGTTTCACTTCTGCAGATTTGATTATTCACAGATTATTTGCTGGCAGCAATACTGCCTCTCCCTGCCATTTTTAATAGGAGCTTCAAGTCTCGTGAGACTGAGAAAGTAAATCCCTATTAAAAATGGTGCGGGGCAGCAGTGGAGGTGGCCGTAAGTCCCACCAGCCCCCCACTTCTGCTTTGTGAAGGAATCCTGATGCCTCAAAGGAATCCATAGTGAGTTGAATATGATGATCATACTTTTTTTGTCTGTTAAACATGGTTTGGGAAGGCCTAGAGTTATTCAGAATTTTTTCACTTTCACAGGGGTCCTATGCCCCAACCCTAGCCAATGTGAAGGGATGACTGTATTATTGTTATTGTTGTTGTTGTTATTATTATTATTATTACTGCTGCTGATACTACTACTGCTGCTGGAACATTTTCAAGTGTGGTTGGTGGAATCCATGGATCCATAATCTATGGATATGGAGGGCCAGTTGTGTAATAGCCTCAGTTTAGACATGTTGGTTTCTATTGAAACATCCTCTTTAAAAAAAAATAACAAGTTGTAGACGAGGTAAAGAGGACAGCAAACCAAATCAGGAAGGACTGTAGTTCACCATCCTTTTGGACACAGAAGGTCCCAGAGTCTATCCCCATAGTTCAAGTTTAAAGACTCAGGTCACAAAGGCCAGGAAAGACCCTGGAACCAGAGAGCAACTAAGGCCTTTTCTGCACTGGATTGTTATGGCACGATGATTCCACTTTCAACATCCTATGGAATCCTGGGGTTTGCAGTTTCGGGAGGGGCCATGTGGCCCCTCCCAAAACTGCAAACCCCAGGATTCCATAAGATGTTGAAAGTGGAATCATCACGCTCTAAGAGCGTAGTGCGGAAATGGCCTGACAGTTGAAGGAAACCATACTAGATGGATGGTTTGGCTTGGTGTAAGTTAGCTTCCTAACTCTTTTTGTTGAGGTGGGAGGAAGTGGGAAGAGAACACCAAAAAACAAGACAAGAGAATGATTCTGTAAATTCTCTGCTATCAGTTTATCCATTGTCGGTTCCACTGCAGCAATTCACAAGGCATTGCTAAATGTACTGCTTGGCTCTTTGCTCCCAGGTTTTTGGTTAACATCTTGGATTTTCACTTCCTCTGCTCTGTAACACCACTTGCCATTTTTTATTTGCATTCATTGATGCCTCCGAGTGCTGTTTTTTTCTCTCTCTTTTCTCTCCACATCAAAGGAGCAGACGTGGCTGTGAATGGCAGTAATGCTTCCCGTTGTGCTTTCTCTCTGCGTTATTATTGTAGCTTGTTCATTTTGGACTGCTTGGAGGAGCAAAGACAAACTCTACAGCAGTTCGTTGCAGATCATCATTTCATTACAAGTAGGGAAACGACTGAAGCTGCCTTTGACAACTGGCAACCTTATTTATCTTTTCTCTACGTGCCTTTATGTACCTAGAGCAGATGGCATTATCTTGATGAAATTGATATTTTATACCTTCAGGAGTAACCATTTAAGCTCAAGTGCACATTTATAATGCACAAAATATCTTTATGCGCTGAGTAATGGATTACTTAAAGAGACAGTGGCCACAATGGCCTAACAGAGCAAACACAACACCGGTTTTGTGACATCTTTAAAGATTAAGGGATTTCTTGTGACCGGAGCTTTTCATGGACTGGACCCAATGTTGACAGTAAAACAGCAGCTTTAGAGAGCAGACAGATGGGGTTGTTTTGGCATTTGAATTCCTTAGCCGAAGCATTTGACCAAACAACAATTTCATTTGCCAAATGAGAACATAGAGGCAAGATTTATTCCGAGAAGGTTTGTCATTGCCTTCCTCTAAGGCTGAGAGAGTGTGTTTTGAGCAAAGGCATCTCGGGCTGAGCAGGAACATGGACTCTGGGAGACCAGGGTTCAACACACACACCGTTATACCATGCTGGCAAAGCCAAGTCTCAATTCTCAAAATGGAAATCCAAGAATATTTTGTAAAAAAAATTGTTAGTAGAATAACCTGCAGGATGTATATACACAGGGTGAGGAACTGTAAACTAGGGCTGAAGAACTTACTGCCTTCCAGATGACTTAACTCTCATCATCACCAGCACAGTCAGGGGTGATGGGAGCTGTAATTCCATGGCATCCTGAGGGGTACCAGTCCCATTTAACTCCTCTCTATAAACTGTGGGGCCACTGGCCACGAAATGCATGTAGTCTCTGACAATACTATATAGCAGGGGTAGCCTCCAGGTGTTTTGAACTACAACTCGAAACAACCCTAGCCAGTAAAGCCAGCGGTGAGGGATGCTGGGAGTTGTGCTCCAACAATTGCAAGGATTACAAGGATTTCCTACTCTACTAGATAGTACATCTAAAAGCAAGCTCATTTTTCAAACACTGGTCATTGTAAGGTCAAAGCAGTGCTACCTGCCACAAGAAGTCGGTATCAAAAGATTTCTGGGGGAAATTTAAAGTTTGCAAAAATACAGGAATACATTAAAAAAAGAACTCTTAAAGGAGGTGGCAGCTCACAAAACATTCTACTAGTACTGAGCATGCTCGGTGGCCACAGATTGCCAAGCGTCTATTGAAGAGAGAAAAAGGAATACTAAGAAAAAAGAACGAAATAGAATGGAGTGGCCCAGCCTGGAACAAAGTATGGCTGGCAGTTTGGAACCCTGCAGAAGTACTCTGTGCTGCAACATTTTGTTGTAGTTCCCACTGCTTCTGTATGAAACTTAAATGTACGCAAGGTATGTACCATGATCATTTCCTTGATTCATTCTTATTTATTAAAAAATATTTTTCCTTCTCCCAGCCACCCAGATGGTATGCAGGAACCATGAGCACATTGGCAATGTAAAAATAAAAATACAATAAAACAAAATCACAATAATGAAACCATTTGAGCAGCAGCTAAACAGTGGCATATACTAATCAACATAACCAAACTTAAAATACTTGGATCAATGCCAAGGTTTTACCCTGGGGACAAAAAGCATTGCAACATTGGCATCAGCTGTAACTTATTAACAGCAGCAGTAATATCTGTTAAAATGTTTCTATACTGCTTTCATTTTATGGTCATACAGAGCAATCGATAGAATAAATAGGCTTTAAGTTCTGCCAAGATTCTATTCCCTTTTTGCAAAAGCTTTTCTTCGTAGTCAGCCTAGGTAGTGCCAGGCAATTATGATACTTACAAGCCTTCAGCCCACTACAGTCCAACTACTCCCATCCATACTAATCCCATTACTGGCCATGCAGAGCAAGATGATGGGAGCTGTAGTCCAACATTGCCGGGAGGATCCCAGGCTGGAGAAGGTTGCATAATCATTTGTGTTTATTGTTTGCTTACCTGTTTGATCTTTCTGGTACTAGGCTGAAACAAGTGCATTACGATTTCACTTGCGATTCAACTTAAGCCTCAGATGCTTTAATTCTCCATTATCATTGTCAGGCATACTGTCAATATGCCAGTTTCCTAGAAATAAAGGACCTGAGATAATCCAGGCGATGAATGGGGGGGTGGAAAGGGAACAGCAGAGCTGGTTCTCTCCCGAGCTGTACCAGGATGCATTTACTGGCACCTGCCTTTTCCACGCACTTGGTGGACATTTGTCTGGTCATTAACTCCCCGCTGTGTGTGACCTTGACAACCAAGTAGTTACTCTATTACCTGTCTCGTGGCTTTGGGGTAATTAAAAAGCAAAGTTTTATTCTAAACTTATTTCCTCTATTTGCAGTTGACCCACTTGACCTCTGGGTTGTTGATCTCCCAGGAGTGAAACCAGGAACCTCAAAACTGTTTCTGAGATGGGGAGCAGGGGCTGGGGTCAAGACTCAAAGGGAAATCAATCTTTGCTAGTCTCCAAAGTGCTACAAGATCCCTTTGCATACTGATCTACATTAACACAGCTAGGGCCCTGCAGCTCTAGACTGTTCTGGTGCTATTATTCCACTTTCAACATCCTATGGAATCCTGGGGTTTGCAGTTTAGAGAGGAGCTGGGGCGTTGGCCTTGGCCCCTCCCTAAACGGCAAACCCCAGGATTCCATAGGATGTTGAAAGTGGAATAATAGCACTAGAACAGTCTAGTGCGGAAATGGCCACAGTGGAATGACCTGCCGGAGAAGATTCATCAACTGGGTATAGATTGTGTTCAATATGTATTGGCTTTATAGCTTCTTTTAACAGGTGTTATGTGTTTAATCTCTTGCTGTTCCCTACTTTGATTCAAAGAGAGAGATGCTTAGGGAGCTGGGTATTTTTAGTCTGCAGAAGAGAGGGTTAAGAGGGGACACAATAGCCACATTTAAATATTTGAAGGGATGTCATGTTGAGGAGGGAGCAGGCTTGTATTCTGCTGCTCCAGAGATTAGGACAAGGAGCAATGGATTCAAGCTTCAGGAAAGGAGATTCCACCTAAACCTCAAGAAGAACTTCCTGATGGTCAGGGCTGTCCAACAGTGGAATCTGCTGCCTCGGAGTGTGGTGGTGTCTCCTTCTTTGGAGGTTTTTAAGCAGAGGCTGGATGGCCATCTGTTGGAAGTGCTTTGGTGTGGGTTCCTGCATGGCAGGGAGTTGGACTGGATGGCTCCTGGGGTCTCTTCCAGCTCTATGATTCTAGGCAAGAAATGACTATTATATTATTGTCATCAACAACATCATGGACACTTCAGATTAGTAGTTCCTCAGTGGGCTCAACTAGATGGAAGTCTTGGTCGTTCTGATTGTTGGTGCCTTGACCCTTGATGATGTCACCATCTTGAGGAGGGCTAGCCTAGACTTAGCGGGGTTCAAGTTCTCTTTGCCCTATGCTCCAGTGTCCATGAATTAAACAACCATAAGAGACGGGGGTTTTTTCCTCTGCCACAGTTTCTACAAAATACTGATAATGGTCTAGGCCTTGGGAAGGCCTTTTACATAAGGATTCTTTAAGGATGGCCAGCATTTGGTATTTCAAAATGCACGAGATGGTCAGCATTTGCTAATAGGCAAGTTTTGCCAATTATCATCCACACAAGGCTGCTTAATATTCAAAGATCAGTAGTGGGTATTTGAGTTCATGATGACCTGAGAAGTCATTACAGGATTGCAACAAATATTGGTAGATATAGGGTAACCTCCTCCTGCAAGATCTGTCATGCTTCTAGTCCTCAGTGTTTCAGAAGAAAACTCAGCAGGAAATGGAAATGATAAGATATTAAAGGGGCATGGGGGGTACCTTGAGGTCATTTACGTGTGAGTCAAGACTCGGCACTAAAATCCTGGTCAGAAGGTGCAACTTCAGCTACATTTCGGCTTCACCATCTTTTATTAAGAACCTCCTCATATTGCTATAATATCTCCACCTTTCTACAAAAGCTCAGACCCAAGGCGGCTTACAAAAAATTAAAGCAGGTCCAGGTAAAAACACACATTGAAAATGTTTTTAGAATGTAATCAAAGCTATCAACAGAATTAAAATGCATTTAGAAACGTATCAATTAAAACATAAGAAAAAAGAATAGTACAGCACACTAATAAGAGTCTTTTCCTTATAAAAAAGCCAGTTCTCACAACCTGTTGGAATCAAAAGGTCTTCATCCATGGACGGCTGGTGACAAGGAGGAAGCAGTGTAGCTTTCTTAGAGGTGTATTTCCAGAGCTGGGGAGCAGCCACCAAGAAGGCCCTCTCCTGTATTTCCATCAGACAGGCCTGTGATAATGTTGGGATTGTGAGGAGAACATCTCCTCAAGATCTCAAAACCCAGGAAACTCATATTGGAGGAGATGGCCCTTCGGACAGCCTGAATCAAAGCACATGGGGTTTTCTAGGGTTTTCATAAACAGTACTTTGGATTGTGCTTAGAAACAGATGGGTAGCCGGTGGAGCTGCCATAATAAGGAAGTTACATGCTTCCTGTAACCGCCCTCAGTCAATAGTCTGGCTGCAGGTCTTTGGGCCAGCTAAAGTTGGCAAAACACACTTCATTTTTTTTAATATACTTTTATTGAGTCTATCAGCTTAAAATCCCACAAAAAGCACAAATAAGTACTTGATCTTTCACAGTACATTATAAATCTAATACATCTCAAATAATATTAAATAGAAATCCTATATCCCTATCTTTAATCATCTACGAACTCCTTTCTCCAAAAGTTTTGGGCGCTTCGTTATTTTTTGTTCTGCTTCAGCATACTTTCTAAATTGCATATAACTTATTTCTTTACTTTCAACCTTTGGTAATTTCCCTTTTTTAACCTATAAGTATATATGTTTTGACATGTTTCCTAATAATTATTACATCATGCATAACCAGAAATACACATGTATGCTTAACCAAAATTTCTTATGGTATTGAGTTACAATAAAGATCAAGGTAAAATCTAAGCATTTGATCATATCCAATATACTTAAATTTTTAACACTCCCACTGTAGCTAGTTCCCCCCATTACTTCTCCCACAGGGGAGCAACCATCTTCCATATGTCAAGGAATTATCTTTTTTTTTTTTTTTTGGAGAGCATCATTGTCAATTTGTCTAGTTCAGTTATATCATATAATTTCAGCAACCAATCCTCTATGTTTGGCATATTGTCAGATTTCCAATGCTGGGCTATTGTTAAACAGGCTACTGTTATCATACACAGTAAAACTTTTTTCTCATGCTTTTCTAATCTCTGAATTTGAGGAATATCTTCAATCATATTTCATAAATAACATTGTGGCTGCATTGGGTATTTAGTTTGTAATACCATTGTAACTGAATCATGAATGTTATTCCAAAGTTTCTTTATGTGTTTACATCTGTACCACAGGTGGAAAAAAGATCTTTTTCGTCACATCTCCAACACACTTCAAAGGTGTTTGAACACTGAGAATGTTCCAGGGATCAAAATGGGATGCAACTAAAGCATGTGTTGTCAAGGCCAGATCTGGCATCTCTAGCAACAGTAATCTCAGAGAAATTAAGCTCTGTTCACGAATGCCGCAATTTTCACTGTCGAGAGTAGCTTTGCAGAAAGCTTTCCAGTTCCTTAAGAATGCTCATCGTGATAATCCAATTCTAATCTCAGGGTTTAAAAAAAAAATCACAGCACTTCTTATAGGACTTCTAGCTAGCAGCTAAAAGAAAGCCAGGTGCAATCTAAGGTAAATGCCTTTTATGTGGGCCTAAATCGTGTGTTAGTCTGGAGACATTGTAGAGACATTGAATCCGTTGGATTTACCTATGGATTGGCTCACCTCCAACAGGTGACTGAAGGGGATTATTCTCTATTTGCCAGTGCGGTGTAGTGGCCTTTTGGACCAAGACTCCGGAAACCCACTGGGTGACCTTAGCAAAGTCACTCTCTCTCAGCCTCTGAGGAAGGCAACGGCAACCCCCCTCTGAATAAATCTTGCCAAGAAAACTCTGTGACAGAGGTCATTTTAGGGTCACCATAAATTGGAAATGACTTGAAGGCACATAACAACAATTCTGTCTGGGACCGAGCTACAGGATTCCGACCATAGTCAGGAATTCAGCGCTCTTGTTTCACGGGATGCCTAAACACTTTACCCTCACCTATCCCATCTCATCCTCTCCTGAAAGTGTGCTCTCAGCATCCTTGCACCTGGGTTAAAAGGGGTCACTTGGAGATCCGGACGGCCCTGCTGGGCAGAGCAGATGCATCCATAGATGGAGCAGCATTCATGGTTCTTCTATTCCTTATCTCTTTGCTCCTGCTGAGATATATTTACCGGCCCAAAGGCCCTGAGTGACTTGAATGGTTGAAAGAAATTAAACTTGGGATTTGAATCCGTCAGCCTTCCAAATATTGTTGAAGCCCTGGTGGCACAGTGGTTAAATGCCAGTACTGCAGCCACAATTTTGTGAGTTCGATCCTGCAGGGCTCCAGGTTGACTCAGCTTTCCATGCTTCCCTATATAGGTTGGTAAAATGAGTACCCAGCTCGTTGGGGGCAATTAGCTAAACACATTGTAAACTGTTTAGGGAGCGCTCAGCACTGATAAGCGGTATAGAAATGTGACTGTTATAACTGCTATTGCTATAACACCCAAAATTCTCTTCCACTGGCTGTGCTGACTTGTAGTCCAACATCTGGCCAGCTGCACACAAGTCTCACCTCTAATTCAAACCAGTCTCTCTTGGATCCTTACCCTCTGGGACTCATATAACGCCTTACAGAGCAAGCCTGGTGTAGTGGTTTGAAAGTTGGACTAGGACCCTGGGAGACAAGGGTTCGAATCCCCTCTGGGGGAGGGAAACCCAGTGGGTGACCTTAGGTGGGTCACAATCTCTCAGCCTCAACATGGAAGGCAAAGGCAAACCTTACCAAGACAACCCCTAAGTCGCAAATGACTTGAAGCCACACAGCAAGCAACAACGAGATCTACGCAAAAGCAAATGCCACTGAGTTGGACAAACAGTTCCACAGAGAGTCTTCCTTCACTCCCTGGCCATTTCTGCACTAGACTGTTACAGCGCTATTCTTCCACTTTGAACATCCTATGGCGTTCCACAGGTCCTACGGATTCCATAGGATGTCGGAAGTGGAATAATAGCACCGTTAACAGCGTAGTGCCGAAATGCCCAGTGTGCAAGACTGCGGCGTGTGGGCAGGCACACACACACACACACACACACAGCCCCTGCCGCCGGCTCTCGTTCCTCGGTACAAACACAAAGTCGCGGCTGCGGAGGAGCGGACGCGGCCAGCCGAAACCACGCGCCCGCGCGTGGTGGCAGACAGCCAAGGCCGGCCTCGGAGGGCGAGCTCGCTGAAACAAGCCGCACCGACTCGCGAGTAGCCCTCCCTGACGCCTTCCGAGGAGACCCCAGAGGAGGGCGGTCCGCAACCCGCCCGCCGGCCCCCCGGGCCACCGCTGTTTCCCAAGCACCCGGAGCCCCTCACTCCGGATGGAATGGGTTCACTCCGGAATGACGAAAGAGGGAACGAGGAACAACGGCGGAGGGAACGGCCATTTCCGCACCGGGCTGTTACGGTGCTCTGATTCCACTTTCGACATCCTACGGAATCCTGGGGTTTGCCGTTTAGGCCGGCCCCTCCCTCAACGGCAAACCCCAGGGTTCCGTAGGATGCCGAAAGTGGAATCAGAGCGCTAGAACAGCCCGGTGCGGAAACGGCCAAGGACTACCCGGACCAGCGGCGGGCGGGCGTTACCCTCCGGCCCGGCGGCGCCTCGCCCGGCTTGCAGGCGGCCGCCGAGACTCCTCCTCCTCCTCCTGCGGGGGGCCCGGCCCCCCCAGCCCCGCCAGGCCGGGCGGCCAATCGGGGGCCGGGGGCCGGCCTTGGGCTCCTCCTCCGCCGCCGCCGCCGCCTTCCAGCCGGGGCTGCGCGCCTGACGCTGCGGGCTGGGTGGCCGGGGAGGCAGCGGGAGCGCGGCGGGCGCCGCGGGGGCCGGGACGCCGCGGGGGCAGCGCGCAGCGCCGGGCTCTCTGGCCGAAGGAGGAGGCCGCCTGGAGAGGGGCGCGCGGCGTCCCCGGGGCCTCCGAGGAGGCAGCCGCCATGCCGCTCGCCCAGCTGGGAGCCGAGCCTTGGCCCGACGTGGAGCTGGTGGACATGGAGCTGGACGCGGCGGAGGTAGGGGCTGCCGGAGCTTTGGAGGAGCGGGGGCTCGCGGGCGCCCCGTCGCCTGGCGCCGTCCTCCCTCGGGCGGCGGGCGGCGAAAGTCCCCGCAGGACTCCGCCAGGATCAGGGGGAACAAAAAAAGCGGAACCCCCTGCGCCCGTGCGCTGGGCGCTTATAGCGCTACGATTCCGCCGTCAACGTCCCGTGGAAGCCTCCCGCGCGCCTCCGAGGCCCTGCGAACCCGGGATCCCATAGGAGGTTGAAAGTGGGATAATAGCGCTGTAACAGTCGAGTGCAGAAATGGCCGCGAAGAGCCGCGCTCCCTTGCCGCGGGCTCGGCTCTGGCGCGGGATCGTGGCCAGGCAGGATTTCCCCTTCCTGCGAAAGTAATCCCACCGCATGATCTCGTTGCTCCCAGGCCACATCCGCGCTGGACTGTTAGAGCGCGACGATTCCACTTTCAACCTCCTATGGAATCCTGGGGTTTGCAGTTTCGGGAGGGGCCGCTCGACCCCTCCCGAAACTGCAAACCCCAGGATTCCATAGGAGGTTGAAAGTGGAATCGTCGCGCTCTGACAGCCTCGTGCGGAAATGGTCCCCGTCTTTTCGCGAGCGCGGACCCTTTGGGCGCCCTTTCGCAGTTCTCGTCCTGCGGGGTTTCTTGCCCGGGACTCTGGGCGCAGGAAGGCGGCCAGTTCCTTCTCCTGGAAGCCATTAAAGGTAAGCGTCCCAGGCAGCTTCCCGCCCGCTCCCCCCGCCCCAATTAAAGTAATCCGACCCTCAGCATGGACCCGATCAATAGGAACTGCACCAGAGTCTCCTTCCTTGGTAATCGTTCTGGTCTCCTTCCTTCCTCCCTTGGTTTGGAGAGGAGTTGGGTAGCACTAAGGAGCCTTGCTGGGGAGGGAGGTTCGCTTCCCCGATCCTTGGTAGACATGCCCAGCGGCAGACAGTAACGCTTGTATAGAGTTTTAGTGATTCTGCCCCCCGAGGGATGAGGCATTCAGGATCTTGCCTTCCCATGCCACTCCAGAAATACTAGGAGTTGCAGTTATACCTATTCCTTCAAGGAATGGCAACCTAATGGGTTGGGGTTTTTTTCCGTCTGGGTTCTGCCTTGAGAGATGGAGGGCCAAACTTGTGGGCTACGTTATTTTAAGGACAGGACTCATTCTTGGATCAAATGTCTGAATAATTTGTGGCTTCTCCCTTGTGATCCTGCTAGAGGTTTTTTTTTTTTTTTTTTTAATGCTTGGAACAATTTCCTGCTAAGATCTGGTGTGAACTCAAAGCCAGGTGGAGAAGGTAAGGAAGGAACTGGGATTAGTAAAGGTCGCAGAGGTAATGTGTGTAAAGTAAGTGCGTGATGGAAGAAGGACTTTCAAGAGTAGAGCTGCCCTCTTGTATATACGCTTACTTTGAAGTAACCTTCATTGAACAAAATGAGAGTTACCTGTGTGTATAGGAGAAAGAGCCAGTGTGGGATAATGGTGAGAGCCGGCATGGTGGAATTCGATTCCTCGCTTGGCTATGGAAACCCATTGAGGTGACCTTGGGTGCATCACACACACTAACAGCCCCAGAAAGCCCTGTGATAGAGTTGCCCTAAGTTGGCACACAACAACAGTGGATATGTGTGTGTGTGTGAGAGAGAGAGAGAAGGAATGAGAATTATTGGATGTGTTTTCCTGACAAATCCTTGTGAAACTGTGGTATGAATACATTTCGCTGCTCTTTTAATGGTCTTTAAGCCTCTGCAGTGGAAGTTGCAGGAGCCAGCACAGTGTAGGAGTTTGCATGTTGCATTAGGATTTAGGGGATTTGGTTCAAATCCCTGTTTGACTGTGGAAACCCTCTGAGTGACCGTGGACAAGTCGCACTGTCCCAGCCTCAGAGGAAGGCAGTGCCAAGCCTCCTTGAAATAAATCTCATCAGGAAAGCTCTAGGAGACGGCTGCTTGCAGGCAGAGTTGACTTGAAGGCAGGTAAGAGCAATTGCGACTGCAAAGTCCAGTGTTTTGTAGAACTCGGGAGGGAGAGCTACAGGCCTTGCCTGGAAAGCTCACAGTCACACACTGCAGGAGAAACGGCACAGGAGAAACCTTGATAAGGAGCAATGACTTGCATGGGCTCTGCGGTGGAGGAGGGTAAACGTTAGGCGGAGTGAACTTAGAATGGCCCCCGTGAAAGGCAACCTGGAGACGATGGCCAAAGACCTGGGCTCTACCATCTCTCTGGCTGACTGGGTGTAGTGCTGTGGTGTTCAGCTATGAACATGGGAAGATTGTCTGTGCAACCTGGGGATCTCCTCCTCCTTCCGTCCTTGTGAGGACCAGAGGAAACCAGCCATGCTGATTAAGCAGTTTGTGCTGGCTTCTGTCAGCTGCCTGGGTTAGCAGGAGATTGGCGTCCACAGAATTACCCCTCCACTTCTTGCATTTTAAGCATTAGAAACCCTAAACCGAGGGTAGAGAACTTGTGGTCTATCAGACATGGTTAAACTTGAGTTCCCATCATCCCCGCTGGGCATACTGGCTAGAGGTGAGGGCAGCTGGAGTCCAACAACCACAGGTTCCTTGTCTTGCCTGAAACAGTGTTCCAGTTTCTGAATTAGAATTTTTATGAGACTCTTAGAAGACTTGGCACAAGGAGAGCTGTGACTAGTAGCCTGTGCCAGTGGTGATGTTTTTAATTGTTATCATACAAGACCCAAAGGGGTAGATTAACTTTTGAGTTAAGAGCTAAATACCCAAGGAAGCGTATTTAGTTAGCATAGAACTGGGAATTGTGTGACCCTGCGGATACGGTTGGACTACAACACCCATCAGCCCAGCCAACAGTGAGAAATGTTGGGAGTTGTCGTGCAGCAACATCTAGAAGGCCTGATGATCCCCATCCATAGTTTAGCAAGTGCAATAAGGAGTGCTGATGCATAATATCCTCTAGAGCCAAATGCTTTCACTGTTCTCTCAGCCTGGAAGTGCTGACGTGAGTTGATGTCATTCATAGCTCAGAGTTTTTATTCCAGAAGTAGGCATTTTGTGGCCCTCCAGATATTCTGGGATTGCATCTCCCCATCACCCTTTACCATTAACTGTGCTGACTGGGGCTGATGGGATTTGCAGCCCAGCAACCACTTGAGGGCTCATTCTATTCTGCTTGATGGCTTCTCATAGCAAAGAGGTATAAAGCAATGTCACGAGGTGTTCTATTCATTAACTAACTGGTTTGCCTTCTTGCATTCCAGATACAGTTCAGGTTCTGTGAACTACAGTCTTGTCAGGAATGTTTTTACAAACCTACAGTGCACAAAGTATTTTATTTATTTGAATATTTATATCCAGCTATTTAAAAAGTACAGAACAGTAAAATCAGTTTAGCCAATTTAAACAGTATAAAACATTTGTTTAAAAAACAGCCTGAAAGGGTATTATACAATATGCCAAGTTTAAAAAAGACAATTTAAAGCCGTAGTTAAAGCAGTTTAAACTGTAACTCACATACAGATTTAGGTAAAATCCATTAGGAGCCAAAAGCTTTAATAAAAAGGCCCATTTTCACTCGACAGAATGACGCCAGTGGGGAAGCCAATGAGGCCTCTGAGGGAAGATGTTCAACAACAAGGTGCCGTCGCAGAAAAGGCCCTCTCTCACAGAGTTTTCCTCCTGCTGGTGGGGTACAGAGGAGGGTCCCTCTTGCAGAATTAAATCTTTGGAAGGTGCTGTGTGTGCGTGCGCGTCCGTGTGCGTGCGCGTACACGTATGTGCATATACACAAAATACAATTAGTACTCCACATTTGCTAGGGTGAGGGGTACAGGATCCCCACTAAAGTGGAAAAATCTCAAATCTCAAAATGTATGGGTGTGTGTCTGTGGGAAGTGGGGAGAGGCTTGGTGGAGAGAGCAGTCCCCCCCCGTCCAAACCAGGTCAGGGAAAGGAGAGGTAAAGGGGGTGGGTGAGCATGGTGATCCTTTTTAACTCTCTCTTGCCCATCTCCTTCCTTGGATGTGGAGGGGCTTGGGGATAGGGTTTGCGGTGTTGAGAAACTGGACTGTGAACCATCCTTAGCTAGCCAAGTAGCAACTGCTGGAGGAGGAGGAGGACCAGAGGAAGGTTTTTAAAGGGCTGCTTGGCCTGGTTGAAGCCACTGAGATGGAAGGTTCCCCTGGAAAAGAAGCACCTGCAGGCAGGGGTTGAAGAAACTTGCAAATAATCAAATGCATGGAAGTCAAATCTGCAAATCTGGAGTTTGTTTTGAGGTGTTTTTGTTTGTAAAGCATTGTGTGTGTGAACCGCATGCCTGTACGCACACCAAGAATAGCCATTGATCTGTTTAAATGGCATAAGTACTTTCTGTGTCTTAACGTTTATTCTTAACAGCCAGTTGGTTCAATATAATAACTAATGGAGTGCTTAAACCTTCTGTTAGATGAAGAAAGAAAGAAGAGATAGCTTTCTCTCCCCTACACACCTTCCACTTCTTTTTCCCTCAAAAGGCTCCAGTCCCCAAGGGGTTTCCTCTGATTCTTTTCTTTGCTTCAAAAGAAGAATGTTGCATCATTATGGAAGTAACTCAGTACCTGTCAAATTTGAAGTAGAGGCTAGCAACCATTATTGCTATTCATCTTTATTTATTTATTTTTTTAAAAAAAGTATTCCACAGAGCTGGATCCACCCTTGATTGCACGGTTCACACTGCACGGCTATAGCACTTTGACTGGTGTGGCTCCATCTGATGGAATTCTGGACTCTTCAGTTATGGGATAGGTAGTTGTGGAAGTTAAAGTGGAATCGACTCTATACTTGAGGCCTTCTTAAATTCTCCACTGCTCAGAGAAACATGTTTGTTTTCTCACGATGTGATATGGGAAGAGTTGCTCTGTTCCCCATTAGGGACAAGCTGAAAACCCTGGCAGTCTGCCTGGTGTGAGAAAGATACAAGAAGCCAAAGTGGTAGTATTGTCTGTACTGTGACAGATAACAGGTGTGGGATTAGTAGCACATCCAAAGCATTGTGCAGTAGAAAGTAGTATTTATAGACTGCAGATTGTAAGCATCATTTTTTTACCAGTGCTCCCCACATGTAATAAGCTAGCACATCAAGGGCTTTGTCGACAAAGTCTTTCTCTCCCTGTATTCCTAATGTTTGAATGCTACTGCAGGTGAATGGATATACAGACTTGTTTCTGTGTAGAACCAGCTAGCATCTTTGAGATGTGGGCTTTTTTTCCCCTGCATACAAAAAATAAATTGTGTGAGAGCAAGGGCTAATTCTCATGACAGAATTATAGCACTGTCACTCCATTTTAACAGCTGTGGTTCCACCTATAAAATCCTAGGATTGGCAGTTCAAGGAGGGGTGTTTGAAATTCTTAGCCAGAGTGCGGTACTGGCTGACCAAACTACAAAAACTGGGGCCATTTCTGCACTGGATGGTTACAGCGCTATTATTCCACTTTCAACATCCTGTGGTATCTTGGGGTTTGCAGTTTAGAGAGGGGCCTTTGAGGCCCCTCCCTAAACTGAAAACCCCAGGATTCCATAGGATGTTGAAAGTGGAATAATTGTGCTGTAACCATCCAGTGCAGAAATGGTCTGGGATTCTATTGGATGGAACCAGAATAGACCATAATTCTGTTGTGTGAATGAACCTCACGTGTGTTTTTCTGTCATTTGAACACTCAGGCTGGCATTCTGTTGATTAGTCTCAGCCGGAGTAGTCAATTCGGTCAATTGTTGAGTAGCGAATCAACATGCCGATAAATATAAATATAATAGATCCAAAGGGTCTCCTCTAGTCAGAATAAAATTGGATTTAAGCCTCAGTCCATCTGAAGTGATTCACTCCCACTTGATTCTGCAAACAGAGGGTATGCCGGTACAAAGAGCATGAGATACTGTTTGATCATACAGATCCTCAGTCAGAATTTTGGTACATTTGTAAGCATAGCAGCTCATTTTGACGTTGCCTTTAGCCATGCCACTGGCATGTATGTGTCTCTATGTCCCACCCTTCTTTTCCCTTATTTATACCCCAAAGAGCCAACACTCTGGTTAAAAACTGCATCATAAAACACAGACAGCACAAACAAAAAAAACAAGTGACAAAGTCTCACAGTTGGAGTTTGCAGGAGCCCTATTTGGCTGTTATAGAATAAACATGCGAGGAGAGTCAGTGTGCTAGCCCTGCCCCTTCCTTGTATATTTCTGTTTCTCTCCTAGCTTTCTGAAGAGATGAGCTTCCTCTCCTCATCGCCTCTCTTCATGGTATATGAAATCCTGGAAAATCACAAAAAGAGGAGGCTGTCTTCTTCTTCTTCTTTTAAACCTTCTCCATGTGAGGGGAGTGATGAAATTGTGCAAGATGGGGATTGTTGCTGGCACACTCCATTTCCTCACTTGGTTATTCTATAACACCTGAATATAGCTAGAGTGTGACTGTGGTCCTGTGTGTACTTGCTTGGGATGGAATTTCGCTGGCGAATTGTGACTGCGTGGTTTCAACTTGTAAACCACTGAGCTTCAATAAATGATCTTCGTGCAGCTGAAATGTTATCTTTTAACCAGAGATGCATACAGTCTTGCCCATATGCGTGTCAAACAGAAGTGTCTGTCACTTGCACCCTTCCTGATTTCCTCCATGAGAATTTGTCATAAACTGGTAAAAACGTGAAAGCTTTGTTACCACTTCGTTCCTTAGGCCGTTCCTGCCCTAGCCTGTTATAGTATGGTGATTCCACTTTCAACATCCTCGGCCCCTCCCAAAACTGCAAACCCCAGCATTCCAGAGGATGTTGAAAGTGGAATCATCGCGCTATAACAGGCTACTGCAGAAATGACCTTAGTCAGGGCAAGGAGGGTCCATCATTAATTTTGGTGTCTCAGCAAATCACAACTCCTGCTTCGAAAAAACAAAAACAAAATTGAAGTGGCCTTTCTCAGAATTTCCTCTTTGCTATATCACTGGATTGGAATAGGTGGTATAGCTGACTTATAGGGAAGTGCTGATCAATGGTTTCATACAGAATACTCACCCCTGCCCCCCACCCAGCTCTCATGTCCCATCTATTCTTTGTGTGACTAGCACCAGCAAATTGTTCTGAGAACCTAGAATAGCAATGAGCTCTTCCTTTTGATATGTGAGTACAGATCTGGGTTTTTCAACCTCCTGAAAGTTTAAACATATTGAAGCACAGTGGTGGAAACAACGCCCCACAGTTGGATCTGGAAAACAGAGGTATCTGGCTGTCCAAACCATTAAGAAGCTCAACTGTAATTTCCTGCCTCCTTCAACCTACATGGCCCTTTATGTTTGCATTCTCCTCCTGCTTACGAGCAAATCGCTCTGGTTTCAGAATTGCCTTCCCTTGTATTCTGCTAGGCTTTGTGTTTGGCTAGGTATTTCCGTTCTCTGCATGCCAGCCACGATCTCTGGAAAGGCCAGAGCATCAAGTAACAAGTTGTATATGAGAGCAGCGAGTGCAGAGGGGCAGTTGCAGAGAGAACTTTTGTGTTATTCACGTTGAATCGGGCAGGATGCTCCCGAGGAACAATCAGAGGCAACGTGGTGTCTTTGAGAGTTTGATCCAAGAATGTTTAGAAAGGGAGGACTCATATTCCTTTGTTGCAGAGGCCACGGAGCACTTGCGTAATGATGATATTCGGTTCTACCTTTGGTTTCTCTGCTTAAAAAATATTGGGTGTCAGTTGAGGGGAAAGACATTTTTTAATCATATTGTCTTTGTTTTGATTTTTAAGTTGTCTGGTTTAGGGAGAAAGGCAGGGTATAAATAAAAGTGGTGGTGATGGCGATAATGTTCTTGATAACCAGGCTCTGCCACAGACTGGCCCCTGAAAGTGTGATGGCCTGCAACTCCCAGCATCCCCATTTGGCCCCAGGCAGTGTGGAGTATAAGGGATGTACTCCAACACATGTTCTAGGGACCAAGTTTAGGATGGCAGAACTAGACTGTTCTGGGTTAGCGGACCTGCAGTCTTGCCTGTCCTTGGCGAGTTCCTGCATTGCTCCCAAATGGAGTGGGTGGCAGCTTTACTTTACTCTTGTTATCAGGAGTCACACTCTGATAACTAAAAGAAAGGTTAATGTCAGTCTCTGTGACACAGGGCTTTTGTCAGGGCTGGGATTTATTCGTTAATTCTGCAAGATGGGCAGCTGGGTGCTTTTCTGCTGGATGTGGTTATTTGAACACTGTGGCTCAGCTGGTGAGTTTGTATTTGATGGAGATTTATCAATACAGATGGATATTGTAGTAGTGTCTTTGAATTTAGGCTCTTTGCAATTGAATTTAGACTCTTTAAAACAAATGAGGTGGAATTTTTCACAATCCAAAAAGCAAGCAATCGATAGCCTGTCCTTTTCCTACTGATAAATAGGCATCTGGTGAAGTCCAGAAGGGTTAATAAATTGCTTGAAGCTGCCTTAAGGTGAATCTATCTAATGGTATTTCTCATGGCAGACGACTGACAAGTGACCAAATATCTCCTGACGCAACTTTGGAAACACTAGTTCTCCTTGAAGTAATACTTCATGTCCATGGTTTGCATCTTTTGCTTTCAACAAAATTGTGTGACAGAAGTGAAACTTGTTCAGAGCATCATAAAGCTGTAAGCAGACCTCTTATCCAGGATTTTTATTGTTCCAAGGTACACTTGCTCTCCATTTTCCCCCTGCTAGTTTCATTGACTCTTCTGTGGTACATGCATGTGTGCCTACATTAGAGATTAATGAAAATCCTTGACCTTGGGGCATATCTCTTCTACAGTCTCTGCTGTAACTGTTGTAGATTTTCCCCAAAGTATTCTAGACCTTTGAGGTTGCTGATTTTTTTTTTTTTTTTGCATTTTTTAAGAACTGCATTTCCAGCAATTCCTTGAGAACAAGGTATGATTCTTTTTTGCCTGGGCTATAGATATGCCCTCTCCCTAAATTCCAACAAAATCCTCAAACCATTCAAGAGAAAGCTGTCATGCTCTGTGCATGACACTAATACTGAACCAGCAAATCACCAAGTCACACAGGGTGTGTTTGAATAGAACTTATTCCCTCAGGCTCTTTGCATGTGTCATATTGTGATCTGGATTATGGGAGTTAACTTGGTTTGTATGGGAAGGGCTGATAGATGGGTAATCCTGCCATAGCGTGGGTGTTAGTGACCTTCCGATCCTTTCCAGACATGAAAATCCTGTGATTGCCCCACACATGGAACTGTTCCTTTGTCCTGGGGTGATTTATATCTTTTTTTAAAAAAATCAAGTTGGTACAAGAAGGCATGAGACTTGGTACATATTCAACTAAAAAACAGAGGAAGCCAGCTGAGAAAAATTGAGTTATAATCCAAAAAAGTAATTTTTCCATGCCCCTGCAGGAACAATAGAAAGATTTGGGGGTATAAATATTTGCATTCTGGCATCAAACAGTTTTGTGAACAAGTCCACTAAACAGTAACTTCTGTGACCTCTTTCTGAAATGGTTTAACACTGAACAGTTTTCTAGAATAAAAATGTCTATTTTGTCAAGATGTTTCCAGGAGTGTTTTGTGCCCAGTTTGTATACGTTGTTAGCACTTTACTTGTCTGCCCGGTCGTAGTGTTTTTACCTTTAAAAAACCCCCACTCTAACCTGTTTAATCAACTACAGATGATTTTCTTTGTTGCAGTGAGTGATTAAATTAAATTAAATTGGTATGTTTGCTGTCCTTCTAGGCAGGTTTTGTCAGTGCTGATGCCCTCATTCTAATTTTCAAAGAAGCAGCTGTGTTAGTCTCATGCAGCATAAACAGGAGAAAAAGGAAATGTGGCAGTGCCACATGTTTTTTATTTTAGTGTGAACTTCTGTGGATATAATCCCACTTTTTCTGCCTTTTATGCCCTCTGCTTTATGCAGTTTGAGTAGATTTCTGTACCATATGAGCAACTGGATCCAAAGCTGCATAAAGCCTTTGGGGCATATATCATTGCTGTCTTGGGAGTGGATGTGGAAGATTACCTGTGTGTTGATATCCTAATTATTGCAACTGATGTAGACTCTGACAGACTTCAGTCTTTTCAAGTTTGCTTCATCATCCATGATGACTGTGAATATTGTCTTCCCTTCTTTCTTTCCAAATTCCCTTTGATAGCTAGTAGGTAGGATGGAAAGATGATCGTCATGTTCAGTTTGCCTACAGCACCCAGTAACTGGAGGTAAACTGCATTTAATCATGGAAACTTCATTTTTCTGCCAGACCCCATATGCATTGATCAAGAATGGATAGGTGTTCAGATTCTCTGTGTGATTGACCATTGCTGTATGCTGACTGGAGGAGCTCTCCCATGAAACAGCATTATAATATAGGGAGCTTTGTAGTGTAGAAACAAGATAAATAAGTGAGAGATACAGAAGTGTTTAATATTATGTATAGTCTAATGAAAAATGGGTAGATACTGAAATCTAGGTCCATCCAATGGAGTTGATTGATAGGAAGTTCAAGGCAAATAAAAGGAAGCAATTATTCACACAGTGCATAGTGTGATGGTGTATAGTATGAAATGGGTTACCTTTAGATCAGATGATGGCTGTCAGCAGTCTTATACACTAGTAGTGCCCTATGGGTGAGGGTCTTGCACAGGCCGGAGGTAGCAGCAGCGGCAGGATAAACTCAGCCGCTGGCTATACGCAGTCTGCTTCATGAATACCTGGCTCCGACCTGGCTTTGGTGGTGATGCAGTGTCTAAATAGCCCAAGTGGCATGGAAAGTCCTGTACCATGGCATGGGTAATTGTCTAACTCGCCTTCCAATTTCTGTTGGTTTGGTGGACCCCTGTTCCCCAGAAGCCCAGCACTTTGGGAAACAGGCAGTCTCTCCCTCCTCCGGCTGTCTTTGTCTCTTCCAGAGTAGTTATGCCACTAGTGGAGCCTATAGGACTGTGGTCTAAATTGCCTCCTGTGATCAGAGGCAATATGTCTCTGATTATCCGTTTCTGGGGAATACAACTGAAAGGAAAGGTTCTCTTGGCTCTATAAACAAAAACAAGCAGGATGGCATAGAACCATAGAATAATAGAAATGTAGAGTTGGAAGAGACCCCAGGGGCCATCCAGTCCAACCCCCTGCCATGCAGGAACACCCTCAGAGCACTCCCGACAAGTGGCCATCCAGCCTCCGCTTAAAAACCTCCAAAGAAGGAGACTCCACCACACTCCGAGGCAGCATGAACAGAATATATTCAAAACATGCAGAATCAAAACATAGACAGTCAAAACATAGACAGTACAAAACATATACAACACAGAGAATAATATAATCAACGCCTATGCAGTACGGCAGGTTTCTTGGATGATACCTGTTTGGACCAAAACAGTTTTCTTCAAAGTGTAAAGAATATTTACTGCAACCCATTCTGGGAGCAAACCATTCTCTCACTAATATGTAAACTCTGTTGTATTGTATATGTTTTGATTATAGCATTCTATATATTGTATATATTTGGTACTGTATATACATTTTGATTATAACATTCTATATGTTGCACATGTTTTGAATATATTACTCTTCATACAGTCCTGCTTGGTTTTGGTTTCAACACCTCTGGTGCCTTCCCTGTTATGATTCCTCACCAATACCTGTCTTTTTTTGTTGTAGTTTCTGTTGGCTCCTTGCTTGTGGGCTTCCCATAGGCCTCATCTTGGTGGCCACTGCAGTAGCAGAATGATGGAATAGGTTAAGTGGGCTCCTCTCCTTGATTTCTGGCATAAATCAGCTCCCAATGTGACAAAACCCACTTCAATACTGGGAGCAAGTCTGAACCCAGACAGTGTAAGGATTTACTAGGCTGGTAATCCATAGGGAACTAATAAGATTTGGTTACGGTCAGAATACATTTTTTTTAATGCAACTAGAACAGAAACTCCAACTAGCTGCTTGAATTGTGAGCTAGCATATGGCTCAGTATGGGATAGGCATTGCAACATCGTAAAATCACTGCCAATGTGTGCATTACAATAACAATAATTGATCTAATACGTGTTTGTCTCTCTCTCCCTCTCATCCATCTGTCTCCTTGCTGGAGCTTCTCTGTTTGTCAGGGAGAAATTTAATGGATGCTGTATTCTTATTTACTGCTTCCCTGTGCTGGAAGAGGCATCACCTGCTGAATTTCTGCCTCTAATGCCCATAACAGAGATACGGGTGTGTTTTCCAGAAAAAAAAAAAGTAGCAATGGAATATGTACATTACCCTGGGATTTTTGCCATGAAATCCTTTAAAGGGTTTTCTTAAATCTTGGGGTGTCTGAGTCACAGGGCATGGGTGTTATCGTGATTGCATTGGGGGAGCAGGAATAAATGTTATGTTTGCATTCCTCAAGCTGTGCAAGTGTTAGTATCTTAATTTTTGAGATTAGTCATGGGTATGAGTGTATGTGTGTGTTTCCCACCCCAAAGGTTATATCTCCTGATGCTGTTTGCATGGCTGACACCCATATAGGAACTTGGAATCTTAGAGTTGGGGCCAGCTTGTCCAACCCCATGCCATGCAGAAATTCACTGCTAAAACACATCTCCCAATGGTGGCAACCTGCTCTTTGTTTTAAAAGCCCCAGTTCTGTGATACGCTGTTAAACTGTCAAACAGCTCTTGGAGAAAAACAGTCACATCAATCTGTCACAGCTGTCTGCTGCAAACACTGTAAAAAGCTTTTTTTTTTTAAATTTTATCTGCTTTCTTCCCTTCCCTATGCGTGCTAAACTTCTTGTTTGTGAGTATTTGTCCCTTACTGTACTACTTGTTCAGCATGCCGGTCCATCAGTCTTGCTTATGAGAAAGAGAGAGAAAGAGACAGAGATTGAGAGAGAGGGACAATTATAGGAATGCTGTGAACTCATACCTCCACGTCCAAGCTTCCCTGTTGTTCCCCTATGAGATCATCATGGCTGTACAGAAAGATGATCAGTGGCATTTGAAATGCAGCAGTCACTTTTTTGTCAGGGTAGTGTTCTGGTTGAAAGCCAGCTTTTTGTAGTGATTTGAGCATTGTACTGTGCCCCAGACTCCACTTCCCTGCTTGGCCATGGAAATCCACCCTCAGGCCCAGAAAACACAGTTTTGCTTTAGGGCTACCACAAGTCGGAAACAACTTGAAGACACACAACAACAAGTGTTGTGGTTAGTGCTAGACTAGGACTGGAGAAACTCAGGTGCAACTCCCCTCTCAAACTTGTCTGCACTATCTAACCCCCTCGCAACTGATCTACCTTTCAGAGTCCTTATAAGGATGTAAAGTAAGCAGGAAAGTCCTGTGTACCACTCTGGCTCCTTAGAGGAAATGCAAGATAGAAATACAACTAATAGTAAATTGTTGTCCAGATCTGTCTGTCTCTTCCAATGATTGCAGTGTCTGGAGCAGCTTTTCCTTGCAGCTGTAAATTGCAGACGCTGCTGTGGCTACACGACAGACCTGAATATTGCTGTAGATGTGCAATGTATGTTGTTATGCTAGAGTTTCCTCTCCTGTTTGCACCAGGCCCTAGAAATTTGAAGGCCGCCATGAAAGGCAAGAATTGCTCACAATGCAGCAAGCCACATTTTCCTGTTTACTCAGAAGCACATTTTGCCATGTTCAGTGGACTTACTTAGAGACAAGCGTGCGTAGGACTGCGGCCCATTGAGACTGAAACAATACAACCAGGAGAATCATGTAGTGCGGACCTCTTGCTGAGTTATACTATTCAGACTGGGGCACAGGGTTGCAAGCTCTGTGATTTCTTGAAAACCAAATTACAGTGTGCATAGAAACCTAGTATGTTGAGCAAATGGCTAGGATAGACTCATTCTAATTTTTTTATGTGCAGTTTAAAAATTAATAAAACAACACAGGGGTAATTCCTCTCCAACATTACTCCACTATTGGTCCAAATTATAGAGCCTGTTTAGAACTGTTTTACTTGAATCCTTTGATCATGTTTCAGCTCACTGTCCAGTGAGATTTATTTCCAGATTCATGCTGGACAGGATCATAGTATAGTGGTTTTAATGTTGGACTATCACCCTGGAGAAGAGAGGTCAATTCCCCACTTGGCCATGGAAACCCACTGGCTGAGCCGGGGCGCTTCACACCCTCTCAGCCCCAGGGACCCCGTGATCAGTTTGCCCGATGGTTTGCCGTAAGTTGAAAATGACTTGAAGGCACACAGGAACAACAAGGATAGGTTGCTGTTACTTTTAAGTGAGATGTCCAAGGTCTATGTATGCGCACGCGTGCGTAGGTAGGTAGGTCATTTCAAGTCACCTATTAACTTACGTTGACCCCCTGGATTTAATACCATGAACTGAAATGGGGTTGCTATTAACACAGTGGGTTGGCCTTTGTCAGGTATACATTGAAGGAGAAAGTGCAGTTCAGGTTTCACCTGGCAGTTCTTGTGTTATGTTAGAGAGCCCCAAATTATTCCATTGGAATCTTGGAATTGTTCTCGCTAGCATTGTGTTTCCTCCTGTCTTTTTTCCAACCCACTGTGCAAGACTTTCCAGTGCTAATGAATTCTGACTTTCATGCCAAGAGCTGTGCGGGAGCGTGGGACCCTTTACTGGCAACAGCAGGAGCAAAATAGCAGTAAAATCTAGTATAGTGAATCACAGTGAGCTCAAGTATAGTAATGCTTTCTAAAACACTGAACAGGGCTATACCCCTGTGAGATGGATTTGCTGCATGCGAAGTTGGGAGCTTGAGTGATCATTGTATATTTGGCACACTCATTGTACAGTTAATTTGAATTCTGCTCTCTCCACAAAGGTTTGATTTTATGTGTTGGTAAAGATGACTGAGTACCAAAGAGTAGGAACTGAATGGAGTTTCAAGGTCTGCTAAACAATATTGAAGCTTTGCTGGTACTTTATTATGTTAATATAACAGCAGTGCAGCTAATGTAAATGTTGTGTAACCAAACGTAAACTGGAAAGTTCAAGCTGGAATTAATTTACCTTTCATGAATTATACAACTCCTCATGTATGCATGTGCCTTCAAATTGCCTGTCGACTTTTGGCGAACCCATGAATTTCATAGGGTTTTGTTAGGCACCATCCTCAGAGGTGGTTTTGCCAGTTCCTTCGTCTGAAATGTAGCTTACAGCACCTGCTATTTGTTGGTGCTGTCCCATCCAAGTACTAATCAGCGCTGACCCTGCTTAGCTTCCAAGATCAGGTTGGATCTGGTGCCTTTAGGTACTTAGGCCCACAATCTTCTCACTTCTCTTGTTGTGTGTTTCCAGTACTAAGTGGCGTATTCAGAGAGGTTGTCTCTCCTACTGCAGAAAATTAAGATTTTTGCATGTTTGCCCTCATTCAGGGGTTTTTAAAGGCCTGTTTAAAGAGTAGGAACACAATGAACATTCAACATTTTCAGCTGCTGAGATTTGCATGTGTGAATGAGGAGCTTGAGTTCTGCAACCCTCATACTACCCCTCACCCCATGAAGAAATCCAGGTGGTTTTTAACAAACCCACTTACTGCATACCTGTACATGGTGCAACATCATTGTACCTGAAGGAGAAAATCCAAACTGGTCTTCTTTGCTAATTAGCATAAGACACAATTCCTTAGCAGTTCTCCTACACATTTCTCATTAAAATGAGCAGAAGTCTTGTGTACCTTTTAAAAATGTGACAGTTTTACTGCTGCACGGTTTCACAGAGGCAGCCATGGTGATTTATTTCATGTATCACAAGGTATGCTGTCACAGCAGTAAATCTGTTAGTCTTGTAAATAATAAAACTCTGAATGTCTTTGTGTGGTTGTTATAACTGAATCGCACATGTAACTCTCTCTAGTTACAGTGATCAAAGCTTGTAGAGATCCTCTTCATTTCAGTGAGGCTTGTGAAGGAGAATTTGCACCAAAGAGAGCAAGGACGTCTTCTCTGTCAAAGGCAGGCCCTAGGTCTCTTAGTTTAGGTTGCTGGAAGGAAAGATGTTGCTTGGCCATAGGGTAAATATCTTAATGGTAAGAGCAGCTCAGCAGTGGACCCACCTTTGCGGGGAGTGGCTGACAGCTTCATTCACTATGGCTGTGAGTGAACAATTCTGGGAGCTGAAGCCCAAAACATCTGGAGTGCCAAAGGTTCCACTCTCCTGTCTTGAGGGCAGTGGACTTTCTTTTCATGGAATTCTTCAAGCAGGGAAGCTGGAGAGACAGCTATTGGAGGGCCAGTGCTTTACTTAATTTTTCATATTTATTTATTTATTTATTCATTCATTCATTCATTCATTCATTCATTCATTCATTCATTCATTCTCTCTCTCCACCAAAAAAGAGTTTTCATGACAGCTAACAGTAATGAAAGGTGGATCATAAAAAACTGACATAAAAAACAAATAAATTAAAAATATGGCAATAAAAGACACAGCCAGTGCCAAACTAATAAAATTCCCTTCAGCAGCACACCTGTTCACATGCCAAAGGCTTACCTGAATAAAAGTTTTTGCCTGACTGTATAATACTAAATAGAATGGCCTAAATACTCTGAAGGCACCAGATCTCATCTGACCATGGAAGCTAAGCAACGCCAGGCCTGATTAGTACTTGGAAGGGGAGACCTCTGTGGAATACCAAGCACTATTGGCCTGTACTACTCCAAGTGGTGGTCACTGGACCAGTGCTGGTCTCTGAGCCATTCACTTCCAGTCCTTGGCAAGTTTCCATGTGGTCAGTGGGCACACATATTGTCTCTGGCCCAGTGGGAAAAAAAATCATTGGGACATCCCATGATATAGCCTGAAAAGCACTGCTATAGGTTATATGATCTGTAGAATCATAGAATGCCATCAGATTCACCCACCCCACTCAGGGCAGGAGAGCATCCCTTTCAGGTAGCTGTCCAGCCTCTTTTTGAAGAAATCCAGAGAAAGAGACATCACCACATCTCTAGATAATTGTTTCCATTGCCAAACTGCTCTTACCATCAAGAAGTTCCTTCTGATGTTCAATTGAAATCTCCCTTTCTGTAACTTAAAACCATTAGACCTGCTCCTATCCTCTAGGACGGCAGAGAACAAAACCTGAGTGTTGGACTATGATCCTGGAGACCAGGATTCAATTCCTGGCTTAGCCATGGAAACCCACTGGGAGACCTTGGGTGCATCACACACTCTCAGCCCTAAGAGGAACCCATGATAGGTTCATCTTAAGGCCACTGTAAGGCGGAAATGACTGACTTCTCTTGATTGGGAATTCTAGAGATTGGGACAGGCACCAACATGCCTTCCCCTTTTTACTTCCTTGGCAACAGAACAAAGAGAAAGGCTGTATCTCTTGCGTTTTTCCTTCCAGAGAGTGAGGAGCTGAGTAGATAACATATGGACTTGCTCAGTTTCCTTGTGGACTGTGCCTTGTGATGGGGGGAAAGGATCTTCCCTGTCCTCCACCCACCCATGCTTCAGAATTAGTTCTTCTAACTATTATGCTCCCTTTTTCTCTTCTCCTTGCGTGCCTCTCCTTTCATGAATGTTCTTTGCTCAGCTAATGCTAGAGGGCTGATGCATCCATATTCTTAACGGTGGCGGTGATCTGGTTTCACATTTCCTGCGATCGAAGCCATAAGTCTCCTCTTTGCTCAGCTTCAGAACTTGCCTTGGCTTCTCTGGTTCACTTTTGCAGATTACTTTCTGTCTGCACAAAGGATTATGTGGAATTAAAGGGCTTTAACAAGCAAGTTGCCTCCAGATAAGCATCTTCTACTGCAGTAGCCTCAGGTGAGAAGTTATATAACCAACTAGTCTTGGCTTGATAATTGAAAAGATACATTCTAGCTTGGAGGAAGAAGAAGAATAAGGGAGGCTGGTGGAGAAGGGCAAGTGCTGTGGGGGTGGCATGGAGATCTTTTGCTGGCAAAGCTGCTTTCTTAAATCTGCGAATTAGCCAGAGTAAGCTACAGTTGATTCAAAATGCAGTGGCTTAGTGGCTGAATTACAGATAAGAAGATCCCGGGTTCGAATGCCACCTTTGCCACGGACTCAGCAAGTGATTTTAAGCAAGGCCCCCTTTCTTAGCTGTCCTGTTCCCCAATTGGAATAGGTGGAAAAGCACTAGTGACCTACCTTGTAGGGCTGCTGTAATGATTAAAGCCAGATTATGCATGCAAAGTGCTTTGAGCACTCAACCTGTACAAAATGCTCATTCTTAAAGATACTGTGTTCAGCTCCTCCCACCCTGCTTCCGTTACCATTTCCCTGAATGTCTGCATCAAAATGCCAGTGATGACTAGACTGTAGGATGCTGAGAAGTCTCATAAAGAATGAGCCAGTCTCTAGAATCTGTCTCTATCAATGGATCGCTAAACCATTGTTAATACAGCAGTGAGTCTTAGTACATGATGGTAGATTTCTTTCATTCCCACTTGTAGTGGGGAGGTGTTGGAGGAACTTCCACAAGGCTGGTCCTTCCCATTCAGCAGAATGAGACATAGGATTGCCAGACGGTAGGACCTGGCCACTCTTTGCCAGTTCGCAGGCCAAAAAGGAAGCATCTAAGGCAAAAGCGCTGCCTTGAAAAGTATTCACATATATGCATTTTCCTCATTTCTTGGTGTTTTTTTTTTCCTATTTGAATGGTGTACCATATATGTATAAGTCTAGAACTTTTAGTAAAAAAAAAAAATCAACCCCAGAAACCAGGGTCAACCTATCCATGGGTGAATGTAAGTACTGTACCATAACTTTTATATATATATGTAAAAAGGAAACATCCCTGCTTAGTCCATCCTTGGAGAACCTAACAGCGGCACCAACCCACACTCTACTTTCTCCACCATGGTATGCTTCTGGCCATTTTGAGTGCCTGGGTGAGAAGATGGTGGCAGTGGCTGCCAGGGGCAGCTGGCCCTCTGAGGGAGCACTGGCACTTTCCTCTCTCCATAGAGTGACCCTCAACTTATCCACAGGTCATATCAGAATCCATAGTTTAGGCCCTTAAACCTGCCCTTGGTTTATATACAAGTATATACAGCACTCTCTGTAATTGTGGCTGATGCATACTTTATCTTGCTTGATGGTATCACCAGAGGTGGCCTGGTGTAAAATGACCGTAGTAAACTCACCAGGATTTGCCTCCTGTGACATTACAAGGTGTCAGCTCTAACTCCCACGTTTTAGCCCAGAAATCCCAAGGCCAGGAATAGTCCTAGCCTGGAGTAGGTGCCATGGAAGGTCAGTAAGATGTATTATTTTATTATTAATTGTTGTTGTTACAGTCAGCCATCCACATTTCCAGATTTGACTTTCACAGATTTGATTATTTACAAATTTCTTCAACCCCTCCCCACTACCACCTCAGGTGCTTCTTTGCCAGGAGAACTTTTCCTCTCTGTGGCTCCAATCAAGCCATGCAGCCCTTTAAAAACTGGCCTCTGGTCCTCCTCCTCCTCCTTCTTCTCTACCAGCTGCTGCCTAGCCAGCTAAGAATGTTTTGCAGCCCAATTTCTTAGCACCACAAACTCTTTCCTGATGTCCCCCTGCAACCAAGGAAGGAGATGGGCGAGAGAGAGAAGGATTATAGAGCCATTATGCCAACCCACGTCCTTTCCATCTCCTTTCCCTGGTTTGGACCATGGGTGCCTGCGTTCCCCTTCATGCCTCCACCCCCTTCCCACAGACACACACAATCATTTTGATATTTGTGATTTCTCAACTGTCCATTCATTATGTACATTCATGGGGATAAAAAAATGTGCAATACTTGGAAGATAGGGAGGCTATAAATATAATGAATTAAGCCTGCTAATGAGAAATTGGGGATTTTTTTCCTGAGATACCAAAATAACTTGACCAATATTAAAAACTATATACTGTATGTACTCCTGTATAAGTCTAAAAATTTTAGGGAAAACATTAATGCAAAAAACTTGGGTCAGCTTATCCACGGGTCAGTGTACGCACTGTACCCCTAACTTTTATCAAAAAAGGAACCATCCCCTTCTCTGAGTGGAGGGGCAAAAGAAAGGCGAGAGTTTGGGAGAACCAAAAAGAAGCACCGCTCCCTTGACTTGCCACTGTGGTGCTGCTTCTGGCCTTTTGAAGGCCTGGGTGGGAAAATGGCGCTCCCCCTGAAAGGAACGCCGAGAGAGTAGATGGGGGTCAGTGCTTCTTTTAGGTTTCCCCAGGATGGATTAAGCTCATTTTTTTTTATTAAAATATTAAAATGTTTAGAGCTATGCATGAGTATATACAATATTATGGCTGCATTTTTATGGACAAGAAAGGGGGGAGAGGTGTTTTGTCAAATTTTTTGCCCTAGGCACCAACATAATTTGGCTAGCCTCTCACTTTTCACCGCTTGATTCAGAGAAGGGGATGGCTCCTCTTTTTGATAAGGGTTAATACTAAACTTTTATCAAAAAAAGGAACCTCCTCTGAGTAGAGTGGCAGAAGGTCTTCTTGAACCGCCTGGGCAGGAAAATGGTCGCGGTAGCAGCCTGGGGTGGCTGCCCCCCAAGACATGCTAAGCGCTTTCCCCTCTCCACAGAATGACCCTCGACTTAATGTCAAAATCCATAATTTTGGGCCCAAAGCCTGCCCTTGACTTGTGCATGAGGCCAACTTATGCATGAGTATATCTGGCGCTTTCCCTGTGGGGATGGAATGCCTCCCTTTGTTGCTCTGCCTCTGGCACCAAAATGTTTTGGGCTGGCCCCGGGGGAAAGGAAAGATAAAGAGCATCCTTACTTCCAAGGAAAATAACCTGCAGTCTGAGGCACAACCATAAATGGTCTTCCCTTCTCTGCTGTCTATCTCCCAAGTCAAGGCACGCAAGCATCCAAAGCTGTTGTTTTGATGCCTGAGGCAAAAGAATCTGCAGCTACTGCCTCTCCCCCGCCATGGCCTGGCAGTATTATTCATAAAATAATATTAAATAAAATGAGGACGCTCCCCTTTGAGCAATGGAAAAAAACCTGCACAAAGAGGCTAAGATATGCAGCGTGTCAGGACGTTAAAGAAAATGTATATAAGATATATCTTAGATGGCATCTTACACCTGAAAAGATACCAAAAATGCAGTTGTTCAAATAAGTGTTGGAAGTGCGATCATGAAATTGGTACTTTTTGTCATCAGTGGTGGTCATGCAGAAAAGTGAAGCAATACCCAAATAGAAAAAAATCTAGGTTTTCATTAGGAAGTGACTCCTGAATTGTATCTGTTATCTATCATGAATGATGATCTGGAGGAAAAGACTAGAAAACTATTGTTTTATATGACAGTTGCAGCCAGAATGGTAATAGCTCAAACGTGGAAACAGAGAACTCTTCCCTTGTTAATAAATTGGGAGATGAAGTTGTTTGATGTCATACAGAGGGACAGGTTTATGTGTGTATTAAGAGGGGATAAACTTGAAAGAGTCATCAAAGATTGGGATAATGATTTCAGGAATCTTTGGGGTGATATCAAGATGGCAAATACTAATTTTTGAGAATAAGGACAAAATACACAGGTACAAGAGTTATGTTGGTTTGACCGGCAGGCAAAAGATTTGCCGGTTGTGTCTTATTGCCTCTCATTTGTGGGGAAATCTTGTAAGAATGTAGAATGATGTAAGTGGATGTTGAATGTATGTAATAATATATCTTTCTTTTCTTGCTGGAATGAGTGTCAATGTTACTATTTTAATATTTACTAATAATGATGAAAAAGAAAGAAATGAGGTTGCTTTAAGAGTGATAGCATGGTAGGCAGGCAGACATGAGCCACGGAGCGCAATCCACTGGGGAAGTCATTTTGTACAGAAACCACTGAGATGAAGGTGTGTGAGGAGAGTGTGTCACAGTGGTTCAGGTATTGGACTAGGATCTGGGTTCGAATGTTGACTGACCTGGCTATAAGTCACTGTCTTTCAGCCTATCCTTTCAGTGATCTTTTGAAGGGAGATAAAATGCAAGAGGGAGAGCAGTGAATGCAGTTTTCTAGAGCAAGGGTGGGGTATATGGGGAGAAAGTCTTGAGAGTTTGAGAGGGAGAAAATAAATAATGGGAGAAGTGCAAGAGCATTGCTGCGGGAAACATGCAAGAGAAGCTCCCTCTGGCTTGTTTCTCATTTCAATTTGTGTGCGACCTTTTTACTTTCATGGCAGGGGTTCTGCCCATTTATTTAACATTGCACCTTATTATTTATATATTTCTTCTAAATATCTTTATGCCAACTTTAATATAATTGTAACAGGATGGTTTCTAAAATATCATTTAAAAAAAACTAACAAAACTGCATCATAATACAGCTATGAAAGGCAGAAGTGAACCATGCCATGCGCAGTAGCTTAAGAACAGCCATTTAAAATGTAAGCAATTTTTTTTTTTACCATATTCGGTTGCGTGCAGTCAAATCCCTGTTGCTGATACTGGGATTTGAGTGTACATGTAGCGCTATGTCCCAGTTTCCTGCTCAGCTATGGAAACTCACTAGATGACTTTGGATGCATCACACGCTCTCAGCCCCAGAAAACCCCATGATAGGTTCACCTTAGAGTCGCCGTACGTCAAAAGCAACTTCATGGCCCAGAACAATAACAGTGGTGAGAGACGTGGATTTTTCACCTTCTGCAGTGCAATCTCCTGTGTATTTACTCAAAGTTTAGTCCCATTGTGTTATGTGGAGCCTGCTCCCTAGTTAGGCTTTTTGTTATTTAAGGGTTGTAGAACTGTTCTGCCCGACTGACTTCCTGATCTGCTTAATAACAAGCATACGAGCAACAGCGAGAAGACGTTGGTGGGTTACTGGAAAATCTGTTTTTATTTAGGCAAGTTGAATTAGAAGAAGAAGGCTTCTAATAGCTTCTAATAGACCAGTAGAATAGCCTTTAGATATGTCAAATTTCCAAATACTTGCAACCGGGGGGGCCCTCTTTTGGTAAAAAAAAATTTAAAAATGGAAATTTTCGGAATAAAGTTTTAAAAAATTAAATATTAAACCCACCCCCTTTAAAATGTGAAAATCATTTCTTGCTACTTTGGAACATTCGTTATCTATAACTTTCTTTGGCATAAAATTGTGTTTGATGTATTCTGGATAGATTGTACTGTTAATCTAATGACACGTTGTCCTTTTTTGAAATTTTTTACTTTTGCTCCAAATTGAGCTACAAGGTTCTGAATTGTAATAAACACTTGAACTTAACAAGGAGCCTCTTTGGTTTTGCCAGTTTGAGGAACAGAGCAAAACATAATCAAAACAGAAGAAAATTTCAACGTTAACACAAGCACCAAAACAGAAAATTAATTTGTCTCCACTAGTTCTCCCTAGTGTCAAGCAAACATAATGCACTCATCCCCATAAAAAGAATCAAGAAAAGGGAAACATTACCAGAAATTGTTGTGATCTGATACTGTGCATAGTCTTACATAAAAGTCTTTTATGTAATTTTTAGCAGTGTTTTTGGGGCAGTAAATATGTGATCATCTTTTTTAACATCTGAAACTATAAAACAAAATACTCCCATCAAACTTTCCCCCCAATTTTTCTGGGAAAAGTGATTGAAAAACATGAACCCCCCATTTTTTTCCATTCCGCCCCCCATCCTTTGCCCTACTGGTTCTTTAGGTGTGTTGTTGGTATTCTAAAGATAATGTTTGTTTCTGAGGCTTGCTGTTGGGATCAAGGATTATTAAGGCTTAAAGTGATTTAATTTAACATTTGTTCCCCTTGATCCCAACAACAAAAGTCAGAAGTGGGATTTGCAAGGGTAGAGTGGGCGGTTTGCACTCAGTGGGTGCAGTGGAGAGGAATTTTAAGCACTAAATGAAAATCCAAGTGTTGTGCTTTTTTTAAAGCACCGTTCAGTTCGATAGGTTCTGTTCTCCTTGGTTGACTTTGTACTTCTGTAGGAAAGGACAAGGATCCAGCTGATAAAACTCTCCCTCTTAAACGCTTTCCGTAACTGCAGCTGCCTGCTGGGCTACCTGTGGGACACACCCCAGCCGAGATTAGTCCTGGCTGAGTCATCCTTGGAACCGTACCGCCTAATTAACTCTTTCCTCTCAAGAGCAAGGAGGAAGCCTGCTCTGAACTTTATAGCGGTGTTTTAAGGTAGCACTGTGGTGCAATGGTATTGCGACTTTATGTTTTCCCTTGATTATATATTGCACCAGTGTATACACCTGGCATTGCCTGAGATTTTGTTTTCTCATAGGTAATACTTGATAGATGTACTTTAGGAATTACCTTACCTTACTTTAGGAATTAGATGCGGTTGAAATACACAGATTTGAGATCCTGTGCCTCTAATTCCCCAAACTGTCTTGTCCAGGACCTGTAACTTTTCCCCGTATTCCTCAATCCAATCTGTATTCAGAGGTAACATATGGAGGTTCGGTTTCTGAGGAAATACACTGCCCTCCTCCTTGCTGCTAGGCTTTGTCTCCATATCAGCTGGCCAGGCTTTAGAGTTCTCTGGCTGAGAATTCTAAAGTCCCCTCCCTAAACTGCAAACCCCAGGATTCCATAGAATCTTCTTAGGCAGCCCATCATATGAGGTCTTCTCTGTCTGACACAGACAAACAGACAAACTGTGACTTTTATGCAGTAGGTTACATGGTCCTAGACAGAATGGCTACAGACAGAGGGCATGTGTGGCATGTGGTGGTTGAGGTATAAAACTAAATCTCAAGGTCAAATATCCACTGATTCATGGAGCACACAGGGAGGATCTTGGGCCAATCACTGTTTCTCAGTCTGACCTACCTCACAGGACTGTTGTGAAGATAAAATGGGGTAAGAAGAGGAGGGAGCTGTACAAGTTGTATTGAGTGCCACAGAGGGAAGAAAGGATGTATAGTAAGCTTTGAATCTTAATAGTAGTCCCAGTTAGAGCAGACCTGTTAAATAAGCTTTGAATTGTGGGTCAACATGGATAGAAATTCAATTAATTCAATTATTTATTAGTCAAAGTGTTTATGTCATGCCCAGTATCATGAGTTTGAGGTCAGTATACAAATAAAGGAGCCAGTGTGGCATAATGGCTTGAAGGTTGAACGGGGAGGGGGGACCAGGGTTCGAATCCCACTTAGCCATGGAAACCCACTGGATGGCCTTGTGTGAGTTACACAGCCTCAGTGGAAGGCAATGGCAAATTCCTTCTGAATAAATCTTGTGAAGAAAATCCTATGGTCGGTTTGCCTCAGGTTGTCGTAAGTCAGAAATTACTTGAAAGCATGCAAAAAACCCAAAATACAAATAGAATGGATTCAAACAGTTTGAAAACACTTTAAAACACTGTAAAACTATAAAAAAGATTCAAACTAAAAACATGCTAAAATTTAACAAGTTAAAGAGGTTAAAAAGACTAGCAATAGGAATTAGGTTGTAATCTTCTCTGTCTCTGTTTTGGGATCTGCCAGTAGAGATCTAGAGAGCCAGTATAGTGTAGTGACGCCAGGAAATGAGGGTTTGAATCTCCGCTCAGCCATGGAAACCTACTGGGTGAGAAAGTCACACTTTCTCAGCCTCAGAAAAGGCAAGGGCACAAATTACCTGTGAACAAATTCTACAAACAAAACTCCATAGTAGGTTAGCGTTAGGGTTACATAAGCCAGAAGAGCTGTGAATGCACACAACAACACTAGAGATCTTTCTTTATTGGGAAGTGATTCTTCTCCAGTACTGGAGTGTTCTGCAGAAGAGATAGCAAAGTGAGAGGATTGTGGCGGATACTTTCCCAGGATTTGTTCAGATACCTTCTTGGCTTAGGGAAGAGACAGGGCAAACCTGTACTTTACTTTCTGCTGCAAAGTGAGACTCATTCTGCTTTTCACATCCCTCATAGATTGCTTGGGATCTAGTAACAAACCTCTATATGCAGCAATAGTGAAAAAATTGTTAGGATATCAGCACATGTTACAGTGGGAAGCATTCTCCTGTTTTGAGTTAAGCCCATCTCCATTACCTATATTGCTAATGAGATGTTGACTCTTGTTGTTTTCCAGAATGGACAGGCTGCTCCAGAAGAAAGAAAAGATGCTCTGTCAAAGGTAAGAACCCACATGAAAACCTTCTTCTTGACTTACTTACACCATTTCTCCCTGTTAACTGTAGTATGTTTTCCTTGTCTGTGCTGGGCCCGATGTTAAAAAAATATATTTATTTTTGTTCAGGTATTTCGGACTATAACTCCCTGGGTAACATAGCTAGAGGTCAAACAGGGAAGAAGAATTCCCAAATTATCACAGTTTAAAAGCTGACTCTTACATTCATTCAGAATAAATTTGCAGTGATGGCGGGGGTGGGAGCAAGGGGGAAGAATCCTGTATATTCTGACCATAAAACCATTTTCTAAGCATGGATCCTTATGTAGCCCAAACAACAGCATTTATGGCAGTGCTTCTTAAACTCTGATCCTTCAGATGTTTGCAACTTCAGCTCCTGGAATTCCCGACCACTAGCCGTTATGGCTGGGGCTTCTGGGTGTGGAAGTCCCAAAGTTTGAAGGACCCAACATTGAGATCTACAACACAACAAGGACTAGTAAGATTGGGGAATACTAAGGTTTGAAGGCATTGGGGAAAAAATTCTAGGGAAGCAGCCCTCCTTCCATTTGAAAAAACCAACCTTGTGAGGAGAGAGCTTGCTCAGAGCACAAGGAATGCTGGTGGATTATTGTGTGGGGTGGTGGTGGTGGAGGAGGCGCGAAATGTCTTTGAGGAGAGCGTGGTTGCTGGCCATTCATATTGCATTCACGTTGCAATGTTTTATTTAGGTCCCATTGATTGTGTACTTTGCATTTGTTGTTGTTTTGTACTGCTTGTATGTTATGAGAATCTCATAATGACAAGAGACATAGGCTCTTCTGAGGATAGTCACGTGGCCTGAACTACTGTTTGATCAAAAGAGATATACCTAAACATGTAGTAAAACATAATCCACTGGGAAAACTTTAAATGAGGAAATATGATGGATTACAATAATTCCGTAAGCTGAATAGGTGGTATTGTATCTTCTTACTTCAGATAGCAAATAGATCTTTTTGAATACCTTTTGAGTACCTGGTGTACTTGACCTCTCTGTAGCTCAACATTTCCACAATTCAGTGCTTTCCAGGTGGGTTGGACTGCAGTTCCCACCACCCCCAGCCAGCATAGTGAGTGGTTGTGCTGGCTGGAAATTGTAGGAATCGTGGCTCAGTACAGATAGCAGGCATCAGATTGGGGAAGGCTGCTATAGCTTCTTACAAATCAGCGGTTTTCATATTCTGCAATCTGAACACAACTTAATGCAAGCTAAGCATTGGTCTTTTTTCTTGGCTCACACTGCTTCCCTGATTCAGGCGTTCAGATTACTTTCAGCCTTCTGGAAAGGAAGGGGGTGGCAGAAAGGGAGATCAGAGACGGTGAGTTACAGTGTCTAGTGCATTGAATTTGCTGAGAATTTGGGTTGTAAAACCCCTTTTGTTTCCGTGTGATCCAGTAAATTTTGCTCCCTGCCCTACAGCAGCTGTGATAAGTATTGTTTCTGTTATTCCTCAGTATTAGTAACAATAGCTTGATTTTTGTGTACCAGTATCCCTTCCTTTCAAGTAATCTTGGGTTAGTAAGATTTAATTTCTTTAGAGGTGAGGTTTATGCTTCTGAGTCACTATAAAGTATTCAGCTTTGTAACTTTCTTCCATAAGCTTTGGATTACTGTTTGTTGCAAGACGCTGTGAGATGTGTAGAGTTCCTATGCTCCTACAGAGTCAGAGTCAAAGAAAGTTTTTAATGTAAAAATTTATGCGAGAGCCAGCGCGGTGTAGTGGTTTAAGCATTGAGTTATGACCCTAAAGACTAGAATTCAAATACCTGCTCAATTGTGGAAACCTACTTGGGCAAGTCATACTGTCCCAACCGCAGAGGAAGGCAAAGGCAAACCCCACTCTGAATAAATCTTGCCAAGAAAACTACATGATAGGGTCACCGTGAGTGGGAAGAGACTTGAAGGCACACAACAAAAACAATAAAATTTGCAAATTTCATCCTCATTTCATCTCTTTCTTTCGGAAAGTGTTGTAGACAACCGAGGGCAAGAAAAGCCCAGCCAACTCTTGCTGTCTGTTAGAGGAAGGTCCTTTCACTTCTTCCTCCAATATTGGATGTGATGAAAACATAAGGCAACTAAGGAAAGTCTTTGGAGCTGGGGGTGACGTAGTTGAATTGACCTCTGCTCCATAGTTCTGGGACTATGCATCATAACAGTGGCAGGGCACTTGTTTTCCATGGAGATGTCCCACTTTCAGTCCTAGACCATTTCCGCACTAGCCTGTTACAGCACGATGATTCCACTTTCAACATCCTCTAGAATCCTGGGGTTTGCAGTTTCGGGGGGGCCGGCACTGCAAACCCCAGGATTCCAGAGGATGTTTAAAGTGGAATCATCGCGCTATAACAAGCTAGTACGGAAATGGCCCTAGTGTTTCTGGTTGATCAAAAGGATCAAAGATCCATTGTGATATACTGGATTGAATGTTGGGCTAGGACTCCAGGAGACCAGGGTTAGAATCTTCCTCAGCCACAGAAACCCTCTGGGTGACCTCAAGCAAGTCACGTTCTCTTAGCCTTGGAGGAGGATATTGACAAGCCTCATCTGAATAAATCTTTGCCAAGAAAACTTTGTGACAGGGCTGCCATAAATTGGAGTTAACGTGAAGAGTGTGGTGATAGGGAGGACCAGCTGCTTGAGACCATAGAGAGTTGCTGCCAGTGCAAGGAAGCAATATTGGGGCCAGCAAACCCCAGGATTCCATAGGAGGTTGAAAGTGGAATCATCGCGCTATAACAGACTCATGCAGAAATGGCCTGGGTTTGGTTGACCAAGGCTGTCCAGGTTGGGTAGAGCCATGCATATGCAGACTTGTCTTTCGTTGGAAAGGTGCTGTGTGTTTCTCTTCAACTGCCGCTAAAGCACAGTTCCTACCAGTTTCTACACAGAGTTCAGCCTGTTCCCCAGTCTAACGTGCCTGCTAGGGAATTCCCTTGGGAAACTTCCCTTGAAGGAAGAATATTCCAGGCCTTGCTGCCCTGCTGCTGAATACAGTTCTCCCTCCACATTTGCAGGGTTTAACTCTAGTGAATTTGGTTATTTGTGAGGCGCCCATGCCTCTCCCCAACATCCTCCTCCTCCCATTCCCTTGCGTTTTGCCGGCACAGAGAAAGAAGGCAAGCATGCTGAGGGGAAATGTAAGGCAATGGGAGGAAGGCGTACATGCTTTCCTTTTGCCCTTTGGAGCTTCTCCTCCCATCCGCTTGCCTCTGCCCTGGCACTGATAACTTGTACCAAGGCAAAAGATAAGGAGATGGGAGCAAGTAGGGAGTAAATTTATAGGTTGATTTACACTTTTTATTCAGACCCTCTCGTGGCATTTAGTTTGTTCTGGTTAGAAACTGCTCTCCTGAATCTCTTGAGTTGCAAGCCATGCCATCTTGAGTTCCTTTTTAACTGGAGATATCAAAGACTGAACACTCAACCTTTCTTCATGTAAAGCACATGACTTTTCCACTGAGGTACAGATGACCCAGCTAAGTAAAGTTAAGGAGAACCAATCTTAAGCGCAAAGAAGGACATTTAGGTAAATCCTCTGTCGTCTGTATCTCCAGCCTGTTTTGCAGAGCAGCAGCAGCAGCGGTGCAGACCTAAAAGCATGTTCATGTGTTAAACATGTGTGCTACGGTAGTGTTTAACAAAGTAGCTGTTTTGCTTTAAAGCTGGTGTGATTTCAGGCACGTTCGTCTGTTCCTCCCAGAACTCTTCGCCATCCTGTGCCAAAAATGGGCCCCTGCTAGTGGGAAACTCTTCAGTGCCATGAAACAAATATATCAATTCCGCTTTCTTTGTGCTGTAGTCTTCAATTAATAATTGAATAAGGATCTGTTTACAGAGCACTGCATTCCTCATAACCAGCTAGCTTTTTTTGTAGTGCTGTGGAAATAGCTTAGTTGCACAGCTAGAGTGTCTTATGGCTGTTCTGAAAGTGCTCGAAACTACTTACCTTGCTTTTGTAAAAGGTGCATTCAGATAGAAGCTACTTCACATTTTTTGTCCCTAACTCCTCTCACCTTAAACAAATTGGGAATAAACATAAGATACATCTTCTTAATTGTCATTTGGTTTCCATGGCAGCTCCTAAGAAATGTTTGGAGTTAAAAGTGTTTTGAGTTTTGTAAGGAGGAAAACAGATTCTTTAAGACTGGGAAGAAAGTATGACTTTATTTTCCTCTCAGAGGCTTGGAATGCACACCATGCTATCTAATCTCTGAACCTGCAGCTTCTTTCCTGCTCCTTTCTTTGCCCTATGAAGATTTCCCATCTCCACTTATTTTATGTTAAAATCCACTCTCTACATCCCATCTTAAGCTATTCAGGCGCAGTCAGCATATATATAGCGATATTACTTTCAACTCCTGTGCGCTTGTATATTCCACAAATTTTTCTAAGTCTGCAACAAAATGTTTGGATTTAACTGTGGAGAAGACCCAGTACTGACCAAACAAAAATAGTTTTCCCTAGTTACAGTCTCTGTTGCTGAAACAAAGGTTCCTTTCGAAAGAAACAAACATTCATGTACCTTTCATGATCGGTGAAGAATATAAAGTAAATGGAAGATCGAGGCCACCCAAATTTCCTATAGCAACAATAAAGTGATGTGGATTTCAGCCGTCATAGAGACTCAAATACTTTCAAATTATAGAGATTTTAAAATGCAGATATAATTATTTATTGCAATGCGGTCTGTTCATTTCAAGCAGAAGATGGGCAATTGCAAACTACCATGATTTGAATTTGTACGGTTCATATCTTGATATTATGTCAGCATTACCAGCCATGTGATCTCATTGGGGTTGAGAGAGGAGATACATCTTGGCATTGATCCAGCTGACATGACTTCTGATCCAATTCCCAGTAAAATCAGTAACCCTTTTTATATGACACGCAGGAGAAAATAAATACTTTTGAGGGGAGAGCAGAATTATAGTGGCTATTCCTTACTTTATTTGCATGATAACGTTTCTAAATGGGCATAGCTATACAGATGTGTTGGCTGTAGTCTATATAGACCAGAGACAGGCAATTTCCAATTTTTGTCCCCAGGTCCATCTTGGGGTGCACCATGCCAGAAATGTGGGTTAAAAAAAATTGGAAGTCCGCTTCTATTTTTTTTTCCAGCTATTTTTATCAACAAGTTGAGGTTTCATGGAGTCCTCTGTCATACGACTGCTCTTTCAGGCCCCAGGGGTGGAAGACATTGATTTTTCATGATATGATTTCTGGGCTGGAGTGAGGCAAATGCAACCTGTCAGCCACATGTGAAACTCTCTCCCCTGGTGTTTTTTCTTTGAGAGGGATGATCAAAATGCCTCCAGGGGAGTATAGGTCAATCTCACCATGTTTTTAGTCTTAGGAAAGGCCTCTTCTCAAGCAGGAAGCAAGCTAGGAAGTTGACTTTGAGGTCACTTCCTGATCAAGAAAAGGCCTTTCTTAGATCAAAAGTAATCCAGAGAGGTCAAAAATGTGACAGTAGTGCCCCCACTCCCCAAAAGAGAGCATTTGAAGGCAAAAAAAAAAGAAAAGAAAAAATGTTAGGAATGCAGCCCTTCACCCAAGGTCTCCTGGAGTAAGATTGTCCGATTGAAAACTTCTGTACCTTTTAATGGCTGTATAGAAGATGGAATTTCAGCAGGTGTGGCTTGTCTGGCAACCAGGTAACAAGCAGCACCTGTTAAAATCCCCCCCTTTTTTACACAGCCGTTAAAGGAATTGGAGCTGTTTTCAATCTGTCAACCCTACCCAGAGAACTCTGTGCCCCCCCAACTCCTGAATGTTGTCCCCTTTTTCTGGATCACAGGGAGCTTCAGGTTTGTCAGCTGCAAAAAGGAGCTGTGTGGCCACATGTAACCCGGGGTGGTGCTTTGTCCACTCCTGATGGAGACCTTCAAATGAAATGTGCAAGTCAGAGGTGAGCCCTGTCCCAGCGTACCACTTATTTCTCCTCCCTTTCAAGTGCATTCCTCCTGCCCTGCATGTTGTCTAATGATGGGTAGCTACAGAGACTTTCCATGAAAAATTAACTTACGTGCCATTGATTTCAATTGGATTTAAGCATGACTAACTTTAATTGTACAGGGGACAAGAGCCATAACATATGAGACTTTGTTAAATTATCTATGTGAGGCTTGTTGAAAGTGGGTTTTTTTTCCTTGAATGGTGAAATGGTTCTATGAGTGGCATCCACACTCACTACAATTTCTTCCCTAAGATTTGCTCGTCTGTAATTGGGTAGTTTAGCTTTGTCCATCTTGTTGTGTGCCTTCAAGTTCTTTCCCACTTGTGGCGACCCTATGGCAAACTTGTCACAGAGTTTTCTGTGGCTGAGTGTGTGTGACGTGCCCCAGCTTACCCAGTGGTGAACAGGAAGCAACACCACACTGGCTTTCTTAGGCCATTTCCGCACTAGCCTGTTATAGCGCGATGATTCCACTTTCAACATCCTCTGGAATCCTAGGGTTTGCAGTTTCGGGAGGGGCCAGGCGGCCCCTCCCGAAACTGCAAACCCCAGGATTCCAGAGGATGTTGAAAGTGGAATCATCGCGCTATAACAGGCTAGTGCGGAAATGGCCATAGCCCTCCTATTTCCCCCCTTTTTAAAAAAGTGTTCTGACTAGTAAAGCAGTGTCTCTGCTGGTTCTGACTAATGGTTCAGCTTATGAAGAACCTGATCTTCTGCAGTTGTTTATTCCAGAAGCTTTATGGCTGCTTAGCACATTGCCTTTAGTGGTATTCACCCAAGGATGCCTGCAGTTAGAGGCAACCTGCATCTTATGTCCTACCTTCTTCCCAATTGTTTTGGCAGCTATTGCATTGTGGTGTGTTAGTCAAGATATGAGATGTAATATGCTGTTTCAGTATCACAATATCCAGTAACATTTGAATATCTTGTTTCCTGTTGTGTATTCTTGGGCTGTTTTAAGTTCAAGTACATCCTGAGCATGAGAAGTGGTCAGGCTTAGCAGCTGGTGATACCTTTGGTTTCTAAGTAACCTGTTTTCAGTTGCAAAATTTTTTTTAAAAAATCACTTGTTTCTGAACCTTGTGCTAATGAGTTCCACAGGTGATAGCTATGCTATTTTTAAAAGGCCACGAATTTGCATAAGTAAACATGGTTCAGCCTACAGATGTCAGTGAGATCTAAATATAAACAGCATTACACTAGACTGCACTTTGCTTATTCATATGTTATAGCATAACGTGGCTCAATAAAACAATGAGATGGCATCAGTGAGTAACTGTTGTCATCTGCTGGATTCCTTCATTGCTGAGGCTGCAGTCCCAGACAGATGTACCTCGGTATGGCAGGGGAATACACAGCCCTCCAGCTCTCGTGGGACTGTAGTTCCCATTATCCCTCGCCAGTGGCTGTACTGGCTACAGCTGATGGGAGCTGCAGTCTCACAAGATGTGGACAGCCATATAGTAAGCACTGCTCTAGAACCTTGGAAACACTGGGAGTTACTTCCAAAAAGACATGCCTACAGTTGCACTAGAGCAGTGGTTCTCAACCTGTGGGTCCCCAGGTGTTTGTGGACTTCAGCTCCCAGAAGCCCCAGCCACTATGGTCAATGCTCAGGGCTTCTGGGAGCTGAAGTCCACAAACATCTGGGGACCCACAGGTTGAGAACCACTGCACTAGAGAATGTGTTCTAATTTGATCTGGAGAAGTATTGTTTTGGTATTGTTTGGTATTCTTATTGTGTGCCTTCAAATTGTTTCTGACGTACTACGGCCCTAAGGTGACCCTATCGCAGGGTTTCCTGGGGCTGAGAGTGTGTGACATGTTCAGGTTCACCTGGTGGGTTTTCATGATGAGCAGGAAATTGAAGCCTGCTCTCCAGGGTCGTAGTTCAACACTCCAACTGCTTCACTGCGTTGGATCAAAATAAATGAGTCATGTGCAAGCACATAAGCATTATATACATAATTAATAATATGAAAACGTAGGTAGTACATACCCTCTGACATGTCTTGTATGAACTTATCACAGGGTTTTCTTGAGAGGTTTCTTCAGAGGGGCTTTGCCATTGCCATCCTCTGAGTTGAGAGGGTGTGACTTGCCCAAGGTCATCCCGAGGCGTTCCGTGGCTCAGGAGAGATTTCAACCCTGGTGCGCAGAGTTGTAGACCAATGCTCAAACCACTGCACGACACTGCCTCTCCAGCATGCCTTTTACCCCTCACTGCACTGTCTTCCTACATTCTGTCTTCCTACATTCAGCCACTGGTCAGAGGTGCTGATATTGATAACTCTTGGCAGAAGCAAATAAAGTTACTTTGGAAAGCTCTCTGTCTTGGAAGAACAGCCTTAGCTTGAGTCGTTGCTGCTGTGCAAATAGGACAGTGGTTGGGCAACAGACTTGACCTTCGTACCTCTTGCTTTTTGCACCACATTTTTATATGCCCATATACATTGTGTGCTAAAGGCTATTCACATTTCTTAAAAGGATATTCTTGCCTGAAAAGATGACTCTTTCCTGCGTTACTCAGGGAAATCAATATATTTGTCTCTCCATCGGTCACCCCCATGAGATGTCTCTCTTCACTGCACCTTTTCTCCCTCTCCCGTATAGGCAGCAGCGAAGCTTTCTGGCTTGTCGTTACAGTCCTAGAATAAAGTAGGAGCTGAAAATTGGTTAGGTATAAGCAAGGAAATCACTGCTTTGAGTGTTTGCCTTACCCAAGGATAAATTAGTTGGCTTTAGGTGAGGGGGGTACATGCAAACTTTCCTCCCTAATCACTAAAATTAGTCTGGGGTGTAAGGTTGCTCTATAAATTGTGAAGTACACAATCTATACACTGCTGTGGCTTCAGATTGTTTCCAACTTACGGTGACCCTAAGGTTTATCATGAGGCTTTCTTGGCAAGATTTGTCCAGAGGAGTTTGCCTTTGCATTCTTCTGAGGCTGAGAGGGTGTGACCTGCCTAAGCTCACCCATTGAGGATTTGAACCCTAGCCTCCAAAATCATAGTCCAATATAGTTGTTGTGCCTTCAAGTCATTTCCAACTTATGGTGACCCTAAAGCAACCCTGTCTTGGGGTTTTCTGGGGCTGAGAGTATGTGACGTGCCCAAGGTCACCCAGTAGGTTTTCATTGCCAAGCAGGGAACTGAAGCCTGGTCTCCAGGTTATACTCCAATGCTCAAACCACAACACCAGGCTGGCTCTCTCCAGTTTATATTACCCCACTATTAAACCAGAGAGGTTTGAATGGCTATCTTCATATGATCAATAAAAACCAGCCCCTTCTTATCCTCAGGCTTACAGTCTAATGTTTTGTTGTTGTTGTTGCTGCTGCTGTTGTTGTTGTGTGCCTTCAAGTCATTTCTGAGTTTCTTCACAAGGTTTATTCAGAGGGGGGTTGCCTTTCCTTTCTTCTGAGGCTGAGAGTGTGACTTTCCCAGCATCATCAGTAGCTTTCCATGGTAATCACGGATTCAAACCCTGGTTTCCAGAGTGGCAATCCAACACTCAAACTGCCACATCGTGCTGGCTTTCAGTCTAAAATAGGGAGGCTCAAACTTCAAGCTTGTACAGTTTGCTTTGTTTTTGTTTACTAAAAAAAGCTAAAACAGAGTACCATCAGGCATGAGAAAGCATAAAGCTCGATATTAAAGGCATCGGAAGCCAGGAATTTATTTTGATGTAGCAGAAATGAGTTGCACTCAGAATCCTTCCATCCATTTTGTCACAGAATCATTATGTTATTTTTACTCTTCTATGGGGAGTCCAAAATCCTTGCTTAATCTACTTCAAATCTCCCAGAAAGTTGCCAGTAGATCCAGATTTTCTTTTTCTCCAACTGTGGTCTTAAAAGACACAACAGAATAGGAAAAGGGGTTGGCGGTAAAAGAGAGAAGGGTAAGCAAAATTGGCTGCCAGTTTTTTAATGTTACGAAGCTCTGAGATGGAATGCGGAACAGTTCAAGGAGTGGAGGAATCAGGCGTTGACGGGTCTCTTGGCAGAGATAATGGTGTTTTTGACTTCCTTCTCCTCCTCTCTCTTCATTACGGTTTGTTGGAAGGGTTGCTGCCTGCTGGGAGTTGAATGAAGGACTGGTGTCTTTTGAAAAAAATATTTTTCAAATCAGTTTTATAAAAAAAAAAATTACAACACAGTTCATTAAACAGAATACTAATTCAGCTATAATGTTTGCTTGCGTGATTGATTTACTTGGCAAAACAGGTTGACAGAAGGAAAAAGTACAGAGAATTTCATTCCTAGGAGGTTTTTGAAAGAAATAAGTCAAGCTTGTTGAAATTTTAAACCAAGATTCTTAACATTTGTCAGTGTTGCAAAGATTCCTTGAAGTTTGCTGTTGAATTTATTGTTTAAGCTTTGTGGTTATACCAGTCTTCCTGCATAAGGAATATTTACACATTCTGAGAGCATTATGTCTCTCCCTGATATGGTGGTGTTTAATATTTGTTTTACTGAATTGCAAGGCAGTCTGCTGCAAAATGCCAAACTAAATGTGTGTGTGTGTGTGCATATGCACACATAAACCCAAATTTGAATACGTGAGCATGTAGCGGCCTGTATGGAAAGACATCATGAAAACATAAAGCTAGATTACAGCATGGTTCCTTTGAACAGTCAGGTCAGTGATTATCTAAATTCTCCTTGTTCATATCGGACAAGTAGAGCTTGGGAAGGTTAGTTTCTTTTTGCTGTAATTCCCAGAATCCCTTAGCCAGCATTGATACTGAGAGTTGCAGACAAAAACCAGGGTCTGAGGGCAGGGGTGGAATCTTCTGGCACTGCAAATTCTAAATATTGTACTTAAGGGCTTGAGTTTCTAGCTCTTAGGGAGAAGCCTTAACTCAGAAGCAGAATATCTGTTATCCACGTCTAAGGTCTCAGGTACGGTCCCAGCCATCTCTGGTTTTCTAAAGAAGAAGCAGGTTGTAGGTGCTGGGAAACACTTGTGCCTAGAGAGCGGCTGCCAGTTGGACGAGACTAATAGTCTGACCAGACATAAGGAGTTTCCTGTGGTTTTGAAATCTAAATTGCATGATGACTGGTTTTGCCCCCAGTCTCTAATTCTTAGACACACTGCCGCCATGTTTCCAACTTGTCTGCTGCTCAGTAATTTGGGACAGAGGAAAATGCTTGTGCTCAATATCAGTTTTAAAAAAGGTTCCCAGAAACCTTTCAGCACATGTTTTCTTGATTTGTGGCTGCATGATTTTTTTTTTCTTTTTAGCCATTGAGCACTGGATCATTGTTGTCGGTGTGCGTTCAAGTTGTTTCTGACTTGTGACAACCTTAAGGTGAACCTGTCATGGGGTTTTCTTGGCAAGATTTGCTTAGAGGGGGCTTGCCTTTGCCTTCCTCTGAGTCTGAGAGAGTATGAGTTCCCCAAGGTTTTCCATGGCTAAGTTGGGATTTGGACCCTGTTCTCTATACAGCTGTAGTCCCATGCTGAAGCCACTACACTTCTCTGGCTGTCAAATACTAGATTGTTCTGTGGTTTTGTATGGGCCGGGCTGTGACACCCACGTCTTAGTCCCGCTTGTGAGTGTAGCCGCTTACCGATTTTGAGAATTATAGTGACGTGCAGGAGGTGGCAGAAGGCAGGCTGATATGGTGCAGAGTGTCTGCAGATTTCTGGTATAGCTGGAGTGTGGGTGGTATCTTTGAGTGCATACTTGGGCTCGCCAAACAAAGCCGAAACATACATTTGACTGTTCAGAGAACATGAGTAAGCTTCTCTTGCTTGTTAAGTTTAAAAGCACACTGGTAGCCCGTGCATGGAGCATGCAAGTCTGAAATGGATTCACTCCTCTACTCCATGAGGAGGTGCTCTTTGATGCTATTTCTTTTGGTGGTGTTTACTGTTAGTAGTAATAGCAGCAGAAGTAATCTTATTTCCTCCATAGAACTTCAACAGTGGCTTTCAAGACTTAGGCTGTTTCCGCACTAGACTGTTATAGCGCTATTATTCCACTTGCAACATCCTATGGAATCCTGGGGTTTGCAGTTTCGGGAGGGGCCGGCCGGCCCCTCCCGAAACTGCAAACCCCAGGAGTCCATAGGATGTTGCAAGTGGAATAATAGCGCTATAACAGTCTAGTGTGGAAATGGCCTTAGAGAAATAATGATTAAAAATAAAAAAATAGAAAGTGAAGTTAAAAGCAGAAATATCTGATGCTGTCTGTGAAATGAGAATTTCAGTACAGTATGAATTAAAGGGGTGAGTTACACTTTAATACCTCATAGTTCTGTGTGCCCTGCGCATTAACGATGCTTCTGAATCCAACCCACATTTTGCCACTGGAATCTGTGATGACTTCTGTGTAGTGTTGCTTTGTATTTGAGATCACTTGTTCATGTGTTGTGAAGTGTTTTGGTCCAGAATGGAAATGGGATTTTTGCTTGATAGAGTCCCAGTCTGAACCCAAACGTTTCAGGTTCACCTAAACACGTGCACAAGGTGAGTTTCCAAGATTTCTAGAAAGCCTAGTGCTCCACAAGGCTCCTGTTCATTGCATCTCAAGACGGCAGGCAGACTACATGACTTTTAAGATCAAGGTCTCTGTCATTATGGCATTTTGATACCACCTTAACCACGGTAACACAATCCGTAGGATTCCTGGGATTTGTTGTTTCATGTTTGTTTCCCTGCCAAAGAGGACCAGTACCTCACTGAACTACAAATCCCAGGATTCCATATGATGCAGCCACGATAGTTAAAGTGGCATCAAAGTGCTATAGTTTTGTAGTGTGAAAGAGACGGAAGTACTGTATTCCTCTCTCCCATTTCCCCAGCCTGCTTTTTGAGATGTCTTACCTGATTGCAAGATGGTAAGATGTCAAAAGCTTGTGAACAGTTTTGTGTCTCTTGAGTTCACCTGATTAAGGTATTACCACAATATGGATTTTGAAACCCGCCCCTGGCAATTCAAAAGTGCTTATTTACACTTGAATACAAACCTGATGAACCCAGGTGAAAGAACCCCAGATTCAAGAGGCCTCTTGTCTGCTTGAGGTACTCTCCTAGCCATATCTTTTTGAACAGCCTGTTTCCATTTCACGAAGAGAAAAAGCTGAGTGTTGCGTTGTGCTTGCAAAGCAGGCATCAATCTGAAGCAAGGCACTGTTGTGGTTGTGCACTGGGTTGGGGAATTGCATTATCTGATGGCAAAACAGGCTAGTCTTTGTCTAAACAGGTATTTGTACCTTGGCCGTTCCAGTGATTTTGCTGGACTGAAAGAGGAAGCACAGGGCCTTTTGTGTGCAAATGACACACTCCAGCCTTCCTCAGGCAGAAGGTTTGGGAACGCCATCAGGATTGTAAACGATCAGTTATTTGGCTAATTATTTTTAATCACTGTCGGTCTGGACTTTCTCTGCTTCAGGCACTGAATGGTTTTTAGGAACCTCTGATTGCTTCCACATTAGCTGTTCTCCAACAGACATCATTGAGTATTTTGGAGGATTTGAATACTGCTGCTGTTCTAGGTGCTGCTCCTTCAGAAAGGCAGTTTGGCCAACCAGGAGAGGAAGCAAGTAGGCCTGATTCAGTCCATCCCCATTTCCTCCAGTGAAGGGTGTTGGCTTTTTTCACCTTACCAAATATAAGTCCTCACCCCAATTATTATTCTACAACTACCTTTTGCTTCTTTTTATGAACTTTCAGTTCATAAAACAGATGTCCACATTTCTAAAAAGCACAGATCAACAATGTGTTCAAATTCCTTTGCTTGACATTACTATGCGTTGCTCACTTTTCCCTTAGGATCAGCTTTGTGGAGCTGTAATTAGGAATGTGTGTATGTGTCTTCAGATTGCCTGTCAACTTATGGTGACCTTATGAATTTCATAGTTTCCTTAGGCAAGGTTTGCTGTTGCCTTCCTCTGAAATGTAGCTAACCGCATTTGGTCTTCTTTGGTGGTTCTGTGGTGGAGACAGTTTCGGGTCAGGCTAGATGACCACTAGGTGTGGGGAAAACAGTAAATTGTCTTTGCAGATGCAGTCTCTCTCTCTCTTTGTGTTTGAGGGGAATACAATAGAGCTCTGTAAGGTAAAATGTTAGTGAGGATGAAATGTGGCATGCTACGCTTATGCTTCCCTTACTTTGCAACATTTGTAAGATTACGCTAGAGAATGGTGGGAACTTGTGTACAAAGATCTGTTTCCGTTTCTTGAACATGTGATGATTGTATTGGAAATGTATAAATTGCTGTGAATATGAACAGGCGGGGCTCAGTCTTTTGGGAATGATCTCACTGAGACAAATAAGCGATTTTCCTTAATCCGTGGGTCTCTATCTCTGTAATGCGACAGTTCACCATTGAGGCCTGACCTGCTTAGCTTCCAAGATCAGACAGGACCTTGTGCCTTCAAGGTATTTAGACCCTACCCTAATAAGGATTATAGCAAGATGTAAAGTATGGTACAGAACTTGAGTGGGAATTATGTGGTCCTCCAAATTTGGTTGGGCTGCAACTTCCAGTATTTCTCACCGTTGGCTGTGCTGTGGTGGCTACTAGGAGATGCATGTTAACAATATTTGGACTGCCACACAACTCACACCCCAGTGTTGAACCCCAATAATAACTATGAGGTTGCTTAGGACACTGGCTGAAAGTTATAGGGGTTCACTTTCTGGTGGATCATGTTCCTAATGGATCACATCTATCTCTTTCCCTGTAAGCCTTAATGAAACCCACCACTTCTGTGCAAAGCTGACTTAATACAGTTGTGTTGTGTTTCTGGTTACATTTCTGATTACAGATATACCTCCGTTAACAACACCACTGACAGAGAAGCTCTTTGTACAAAGTCTTTTTACTTCTGCTCAGGTCCTGCTTAATGTCACGATCATCTGTGTAGCTGGAAGTTATTTTGCAGCATGGGGATTGAGAGAATTGTGAAGGATGGCAGGAAAAACATAGATTTTTGGTGGTGGTTTGCAACCGATGTGTGCAGTAAACTCTGCAATAAAGCTTATGCTGGGAATGAATGGGATTCTGCTGTAGTTGATCTACTGTACCTGTGTGTGCTATAGCAGAGGCAAGGTAAACAGCTGCTGGCTCCAGAATCCCTTACTAAGTATTTATGAACTGAAAAACAGAGAGAAAAGGGGAATGCAAATAAGCCTGCCTCACAAATTACAAGCATGACTTAAAAAAAAAAAAGTATAGATCTGTGAGTCTGGTTACCAAAATAGAAATAAAAAAAAAAATAGAGACTGGTGAAGGAAATATATCAACCCTGGATGAATTTTGGAAGAAGCTTTCAAATGGTCTCTAGAAAGTTCAAAAGATTTTGTTTAGCTATGCAAGGCTTACCTGTCCTGGTTGTGTAATTTCACATCTGCATAATGTTAGTTTTGAATAAAAAGTTTGCTGAAGTATGTTGTGAACTGCCATTGTTCTTTATGGAATAGTGACCTATCTCTGGTGTAGTGGTTTGAGTGTTGGACTACAACCCCGGAGACCCAGATTTGATTCGTCACTGGGCGATCTTGGGTATGTCACACACTCTCAGCCCCGAAAGACCCTGTGATAGGTTTGTTTTAGGGTTGCCATAAGGCAAAAATAATTCAAAAGTGCTCAGCAGCAACAATCCTATCCATAATTTTTCCATGTTATTTTTGCCTCTGGTACCAAAGAATGATCAGAAAACACATCTACTTTGTTAACTGAGGTATACCTACATTCTCTCTCTCTTTTTTTCTTTCACCTATGTGACACTGGCTTCTGTTTTCTCAATTTCTCAGATGTAAGTTTAAATCTGTCTTTAGTGTACATGGTATTTATGCCCCCTTCAGGTTTGTGGAGTTAGTACAAGCTGTCCATTTGACAATTCTGAATGTGCTTTGGAGTGCAGGAGACAGGCTATTTTGTTCATCTGACCTGCGGCAGATCTCCCTCGTTCAATAGAGCTGCTTCTCATAATTTCCTGTTCAGTCTAACTAGAGACACTAGAGATTGAATCTTGGGCTTTCTGCAGGTGAAGCATATGCTTCATAACTGAGCTCAGCATCTCGAACCAGATAGATCCTTCCTCTCTGGTGTATCTTTTTTGAGCATGTTCTCAGGGGATCTCCCACTGCCTTTTGTACTTTTATTAGGAGAACCAGTTCCAGGAAATAACAATACACCCAAACGATATACGTGTCTTATTATAAAACAGGGCCATGGAATTTTCCAACTTTTGACAGAGAGCACATTCTGCAGTTAACTCCTAGCACACTTTGCTTTTCCCAGAAACAAGTACAGAGGCTGGACTTGTCCGCACATGCAGGAGAATGTGGTAGAACCAAGGTGGTGGAACGGACTGTACCACTTGGGGTGGGTGGTATCTTGGAGGTTGTAAGTGCTCTTTTCCTTAAGATTTCCAGAACGTTACCTGTGGATTGAAAATGGCACATTAAGGAAGGAAATGCCTGTGATAGAACTGGCATTTCAGTTTCTATTGAAATTCTTGAAATATATGCCCCCTCCACAAAGTGGAGTCTTCCAGTCTCCCAGTCTTCCAGCACCGTATTCTGCTGCCTGTGTAGACATGGCCAAACTTTCTGAGCGGTGCCAGCAATGCGTCAGGACCCTGGAATGTGAACCGCCTGAATCCTTAAAATGAAATGGAAGATGTAAGAGTGTGGCTTCAGTAGGTAGCATTTCCTGCTATGATAATTTATTGACGTGCTATGATGATTTATTGATTTGTTGACATGAAACTCTACCTTGTGGTTTTAAAGTCTTCTACATTACCTTACATTCACCCACTACAAGGTAACTTTGTCAACTCCTTTTCTGTATATGTTGAAAGGTCACCACGCGTGTGGGTGAGTATGCGATAACAAATGTTAGAACAAGAATTTTCCCTTTATTTTGGATACAAAATAGATAGAAGGTTTTTCACATAATCGTGAGATATACTTCCCAATACCAGGACTTAAGAACTTCCTTTTAAGAACTAATGCGTCCTCATTACTCATCACAGTATTCCAACAACTAATTCCTTGCAATTGCTCCTTGCGTATTGTTCAAACGTAACATGCTGAATTTGTAATTACTTTTCTCTTACTTCTTGTTATTCTCCCCCAGACCACTTAGGATTGATAAAATAATGCTGTAAATCTTGAAATAGTTTTGTAAAATGCCCTTTAAAGGTAATGTGTACAACTTACTAGAAAACATTACTTTTTGCACCAGTAGAATAACTTGATTCCCACTTGTTACATTAACTTTGAAGTTACCTCTTCATGACAACAAGGAACAGCGAGTAACTTGTCACAGGTAGCTGCGCTACTTATAAGTGGTCACATTCGAAATTCTGCTGGATGCATAAGATGGAGACTTTATGAATAAGCTCCCCTTCAGAGAGCCAAGAGCAGTCATGGGCCCTTATGATTTTTTGGGGGGGCGAGCTGGAGATTTGCCTGGTCCCTAAAGTCTCTTTGGAGAGGGGGAAACATACAGTCAATGCCATCCATAAACAGTACCCGCTCCTGGATACCTGTTCAGCATTCTTTTGCAGTCGCATAGGGATGGGGAGGGCAGGAGGTGGTTTGCCCTGGATGGCAATGTTTTTGGGGTGTCTCAGTCCATACCCACACCCCCATGCACGCTGGCTGTGCCCCCACGCCCATGCCCCCACGCACAGTGGCCACAGTCCTAGCGCCGGAGACCCCCGTCCCCCTACACTCCAAGTTCCATCACTGTTTCTTTGATCTGGACCATGGGCCCCTTGGTAGCCAGACCAGCCAGGAAATGTCTGGGAGTTGCTCTTGGAAGCCAAAAAATTGACAAAGGATTGGGGGGTTGCTTGCGTGGGCCATGGAGATGGAGCTGCTGCTCCTCCTCCAAACACCTGAGTCTGAGACTCTGTTTCCAACTGCCACCATCATTGTTGGAAGCCTCACATCTGAGGTGTGGCTTCTTTGTACACTGCCTGCTCCTTCCTTCCTCCTACTTACTGATTCTGCTCACCTCCGGCTTCCATTTGGCAATGTGGCATTTTATATTATTATCATTCGCTTTGCAATTCACCAAATGTATACTGAATGTCAAAAACAGTTGACAAATAAAGGTGCTGCAGAGCAAAACAGAAACTTATGCAACACAGTTGGTTCCCAGGCTCCATTCTATATCCCTGGGCTATATCCATTCTATATCCCTGTACCACCTTCCCCCTTTGCTCTCATCAGCCCCCCCCATGATCTGCCATGTCATCTATTAATTTGGTGGTATACACCCAAACTGTGAAAACCAGCAAAATTAGAGCTCATCAGGTTTCTGAGCTTTCCACTTGATAGTTCATTCTGATTAGGATACACTATCAGTGTGTAAAGTCCACCCTCCCCAAAAGATGGAAATACATGTGTATTTCTTTGTGCATGTTCCTCCCACTGAGGAAGAAATGTTTGTATGTATTTCCCAAATCTGCGCATTAAAATATTTTTTTTTACCTTAAACATGTTGTGTGCTCAGAAAATAATGGGCTCCCTACTATGAGTTGTGCTGTTGGTCTGGGAGATATGAAGTAGATTCTGGTTCAAAACAAATTGGAAAGAATTTATCACCAGTCCCTGGTATGTATACATGCCAATTTTGTTTGTTCCTCCTTTCCCTTTAAAAGAGAAGCACCATATGGGTGAACATCTTGCTTCCCGTACGACACTGTTGGCTCTATCAAACTGCCACAATAATTGATATGCACACACAAATAAAAACAAAAACAACTCTCTAAAACCTGAGACCCATCGGCTAAGTGCAGAACTGGTAGGAACAAAGCCAAAGATGGCAGCTCACTGAGCCCTACACTGGGATAACCTCTACGTGTAAGTAGACATGTGCATCTACTACAGACCATGGATGTTAGTGGTATGAGTTGGTGGGGAGAAGCCATGTTTTGATGTTGAGTTGTTAAAACAACTTGGAGTTGGAAACTACTGCATATCAACCAGTGATTTCTCGGAATGCAACTAACTTTCTTTTTATATATATATATATATAATTTTATTAAAGTTTCAGCAAATAAAACAAACAATTATTTTTGCAATGTTTACATGCAATATTATTTCTTCTTCTTTTCCTTTCTGGATTACAATTATTAATATTTCCTCTATTTATTATACCACGTATCGCAATAAAATGTTAGTAATCTATAATTTGTTAGTTCCTGCTATATATCTCCACTTTACTTGTTACATGATATTTCATTGATTATTTCCCTGTATAGTAATTGATATCGTGAAATATGTATTGCCTTCTGTCTACACCCAACCCAAATCTGTAACAATCTTCCACTCTTTATTAATGTTTTCATCTGATTTCTCTTTTAGTCTTTGTGTAAGTATGTCCGCATTTCTGTTTTCCATAAAAGTTGTCCACCACTGTTCAATAGTAGGTATAGTTTCATTTTTCTAAAGTCGTGCATACTCAATGCGGGCTGTCGTCACCATGTATGATATTATTCTCCAATATTTCTTGGCTGATGTTCCATCTAATATATGTGTCATGTTTAACAAGTAAAATTCGGGTATCATCCCAAATTGGACCTTCAAAATCGAACTTATTTTCTTGTGTATTTCTTTCCAATGTTTTTGTGCTTTGGGACATGACCACCACATGTGAAATATTGTGCCAGAGTTCTTTTGACATTTCCAACATTGACCTGTACCCGTGTTGTAAATTGTCTTTAATTTTTCTGGTGTCATGTACCATCTATGAAATAGTTGGAATGCAATTAACTTTCTGAGCATTTATGCATTACCGCACACTGGCCCTCTGTCAATGGGCTTTTTAAAAATGTCCTACCTCAGGTGTTCTAATAAAGGTTTATACACACTACCATGAGGCAATAAAGGAGACAATCTGTATTAAAATCCTGCAACAAAAGGGCATGATCTCAACCACAAATGTAAAAGACATACAAGACCATTACATGAACAAGACAAATAGCCAATAAATATAATATTTATAACAATTCTGATTTTGGACATACATATTGTTATATAGCGCGTTTCCTTTGGATTCATGTTTTTGACACCATGTGTTTTAATATATCTACCCCACGTATTTAAACAGAGTTTGGTATTTTCTTGTCTTACATATATTGTTACCTCTGGCTATGTTATTTTTCATATTGTATGTATGACATTCTATTTAGCTCTACATATATTTCCATTTCTCTTATTTTTCAGAATTATTATAAAAATATTTCTTAGTTGTTTGTCTTGTTTATGTGATGGTCTTGTATATCTTTTGTATTAAAAGCCTGTCTTTTCCCAGTTATCTGCTGCCCAGGGGTTGAGGACAAGAGAACAAGTAAGACACAGAGTCTGGTTTTCTCTAGTTCTGCTGACCTCAGAGTGGTCACCTCCACCCACTTTTCCCTTTTTGTGAGAATTCGTCACTGCCAATATCCTCTTTAGCAACTGGCACTGTCTATTTGTAGTCTCTTGGACTTCACACCTTCTGGAACAGAGTTTCCTTCCTGTGGCAGCTTTATCTTCCGTGTAATGGGAGATTGAGACATTAATAACACTTTTGTTCATTTGGGAACCTGTGCAAACTCTGTGCAGAACAATCTACAACGGTTATCCTATGTGGGTCAAAGTTCTGGTTTCATTGAGATCAAACTGGACAGGTGGTGGCCACTGGCCACATGGGTGAGGGCTGAGGAAAACTGCAATCTTGCAATGTAGGGAAGGTCACAGCTCATTCCTCCCTTGATGTAAATGTGAAACAAAGAGGGATGACGAGACATTTTAGCTGTTGTTTATTTCGTACATTTTGAAAGGTCACTTTGACCACCTTGTTTCTCCTGTCAACCTTTCTGTCTTGGAGCTTTAATTGTTCACACACGCGCTTTTTTATTATTATGACAGCATGGAACATCAGTTTTGAACTACCATTCCGTGGGCCAGCATGGCAGCTGCCCATATTGACTGAGGGATTTTGAGAGCTGCAGTCCCAAAAGCAAACTTCTCCAAGCTCTGATTGTTATCGAATTAGTAGTTACAATTTGAGAGAATGCTATGCCCATGTTATGTCTCTCTTTGGCCAGCCAAAGTGGATGTAAGTGTATGCAAGCAGTCAAGTTACATACCACTTGGCAGCAGGCATTGGACAGAGAGGTTGGAAAAGTCATCTTTAACCAGACAGGTCAATAACCAGCTCTAAGCCTGGCAGCTGTTTCAGTTTAGCTGTGGATGGATGGATGAGAAGGAAGAGAGCAATAGTTTGGAGCCCAGCAGACACAGTTGTGGCTACACCACAGTGTCCCTAGCCAACGTGCCTAACTTATTCCTTGCCACACATGCCACTTGAGCAGGCACGCTGCACCGGCATTTTTATCAGTTAAGCTGTAGTTGCGCAGCATCTTTTGCACAATCCATAAACCAGCGCAAGGAGGTCGCCTGCGTTTCCCTTATCAAATGTAAGAAAAATCTAGATGTAATAAACACTTTTGACCTATCTTTAGGTCAAGCTCTGCCAGCAGGCATAGTGAGGCAGCTGCCTCCGGCTGCAGGTTTTCACTGTCATGAAATGGGGAGAGCAAATTATTCATCTACCGTATATCTCCGTGGAAAAGCGACCTCACGTGCAAGTCGAGAGCAGGTTTGGTGACAAAATTATGGATTTTGATAGGACCTGTGAATAAGTCACGGGACATTCTGCAGAGAGGAGGAAGCGCCAGCACCGCCTCATGGGGCCAGCTGCCCCTTTCCACCACTGCCGCTCTTTTCCCACCAAGGCATTCCAAAAGGCGTTCCATCACTCTACTCAGAGAAGGGGGATGATTCCTTCTTTTGGGTAAAAGTTAAGGTTCTGTACTAACTCTTATCAAAAAAGGAACCATCATCTTCTCTGGGTAGAGTGGCGAACGCAAGAGCTTAGTCTGTCCCAGGAGAACTGTCCCAAGAAGCACAGAGTGTCTCTACTCACTCCTTTGGGGGAAGGTGCCATTTTCTAATCCACACATACAAAAAAGCCAGAAGTGGCACTACAGTGGAGAGAGCAGGGAGGGCCGCTACTTCTATCAGGTTCTCGCAGGACAGACTAAACTCTCAGCTTTCACCACTCGGCTCAGAGAAGGGGGGTGGTTCCTTTTATGATAAGCGCTAAGGTACAGTACTTTCATTGATCCATGGATACGTTGAGTCAGGTTTTTTGGGTGAATTTTTAGACTTATACGTAAGTATTTACAGTAATATGGTTGCATTTTTACGGACAAGAAAGGCAGAGAAGTGTCGGTCGGATTTTCTGCCCCAGGCACCAACATGGTTTAGCTAGCCTAGGTAATACACACCTTGGCAAGGTGGAGGACGCAGTCTCCTGTTCTGCCCCAGTCCTGACCTTAAGGAGTTGGCAATTCTGTTTAGGAATACAAAGTCCAGTTGGGGTATCCTGTCTATTTGAAAGTGTACCATCTGAAGGAAAATACAGGCACCACCTGTTCAATCAAGCAAACCTAAAGGATTTGTCCCACATGAAGATAACATGTTAACTGTGACAGAATTTCTTCTTTTCTAATTTAATTTTTATTAAAATATATAGCAAACACGCACACATACATACATACACTTATAGTACACACACACACACACACACACACACACATATATATACCATCACATAAAAAACAAACAGTAACATTATATCCATATTTTCCAAGTTCGATAATCCATCAATCTACTTAATTGTAATACCAGTTGATCTTCGACTATTATACATATCCTAAAAAAAAAAAGCAATATATATATGTACAACACAGAAAGCTCTTATTATAGTCCTTCCTGAATAAGCACTTGGGTTTACAAGTTCTTTTATCACTGTCATACTTATTTATAAACTTCTATAACCAATTCGTCATTAAGTATCAAGTAACTCCAGAGGCCTTTGAATTCAAAAATAAGCTTGAGATAGAATATATTTTTTGTAACCCATGCTCATTTTACTGTTTATATATAAATAAATGGGCATTTTGTCAAGCTAATGCCTCAATAAGTAGTTTCTTGATAAATACCATTTACAGTTTTATTACCTATATTGATCTATAATTCAGTTCCCACCATGATCCTATAAGAGGTTTATTATATTTAAGTACTTATTCTAATGTATTTATTTATATATTTACTTGCTTACTTACTCATCAACAAGTAGGACCATAACTTAATTGTAGAAATGTTCTGTTACCAGGGCCCAGTCCATCTTAATTTTATCCTCACTTTTACCTTTAATTATATGTGTTAAAATATCCATGGTTTTCATTTCAAAGATTTCATGTTGCCATTCCTCCATAGTTGGATTTTCGCTTTTCCCCCCATATTTTTTTTTTTTTTGCATATACTATTCTAGCTGCCATTACTAAATAAAGCACAATTCAACTGTGGCAGAATTTCAACAGGTTTCTCCAAACTGCCTCAGGTCATTGTTGTGTGTTTCTCTCCATCCATGTGTATATATTTTGCTGATAACTTGTGATGAAATTTCCCACACCATCCAATTCTATACAGTGTTGCTTCTGTACCTTCACTTTTTAACAAGCAAACACTTTCACTTCTGCAAATAAACAGTTGTGAAATATGCGTATGGTACTAATATCTATGTGTGTGTGTTTGTGTATGCACACACATGTGCCTTCAAGTTGCCTGTTAACTTATAGCACCTCCAAGAATTTCATATGGTTTTCTTAGGCAAGGACTACTCAGAGGTGCTTCCCCCCCCCCCCCGTTCCTTCCTCTGAAATAGAGCACACAGTACCTGGTATTCAAGTACCATCCAAGTACTAAGGCTACTCTTAAAATTCAACAAAACTTGCTAATGGCTGCTTTTATGGTTGTCCTTTTAATTACTCTAAAGAGTACTTACCACATGAAAGGTGGAGGTTGATTTCTAAGTACGCTGATTCAAGAGGTAAGGGCTAAATTCACGTTTCCCCCATACTACAGTCCTAACCTAATTCCTCTCCCTTAGTGTTAAGTTTTAAAAGCATCAGCTAGCTAGTCCCTATGCTGTATCCAGTACCAGTCCTCTCTCTTTGTTCTGCAGCTGCCCCATCTCCTAGCATTATTTCTTCTAGTTTCTAAACAGACTAGTTGCTAACCCTTTGAGAAGCCTCAGAATTACCCAGACAATAATTTCTACATACTGTCTGGATAATTCCAAGTCTTCTGAAAGGTTTAGCAACATTTACGCGGTGGAAATGTTGGTTAACCATCAGCAAATTCCCTGAAATGTAACTTGTTTTATCTCTACATACCTTCCTTTGTGGTACACAAATGCTAAAAATTTGAGTACATCTGAAGAGATGTACTCAATTCACTGACAATTCTAGTTAGGCCCAAACAAACTTGGCAAAACCTGGCGTGGCAAACTTGGCAAAATCTGGTGTGTACTCTGATACATTTTCCAACAGCATCCTCCCAAATTGTCTGCTAAAGAACCCCAATGAGTTGCAATATGGTGCATGTTTATGGAGGGTTGAAATTTTGCAAACTTCTCACTGGTTTGTACTGTGCCAAATGTGTCGATTATACATAAACCCACTCTGTCATTTGGCAAAATAAAACAGCATTGTGACGTACAGAAAATATACACACACACACACATACATAAAACACTTGCTGTGTAAACAGTGAAGTATAACAGAGAGACACAGTCAATTAAAAAAAGTAACTTTTCCAAATTCTAGTGTTCTCTCTGTATTTGCCACTTGAGGTTGTATGGTTCAACAATCTCATGGAGTCAGCTGCAGTCTACAAAAGTTTGTGCCAAATTAGTTTGGAAGATGCCACTGGATATTTTTGTTGAATTTGTTGCAATAGACTAAAAATGAATCCTAATTTACCAAAAAGGCTATGGGCTCGCTCAGCTGACACTAAGGCAGCTGAACCTGTTTTAAATTCAAACCCCTTTCAGCCTGGAAAAGGTGGAAGCTACTTGGGACTGTATTGTGCTGCCATTGTGGATATGTTCATGGCCGAAGGGAACTTAGGATCTGGCATAACTTCATTCCATCCTTGCTCTGCCACCTTTTTTTTCTCTTCTGCCATTGATTGCAACCAGCAGAACAGTTATGCTGGTAGATCCTTTGCCAGCACATTCAGATATAATCCAGCATGAGCTAGCTGGCACAAGAGGCCTCTGTTTCTTCCTAACACTCTATATCGATCACAGCCTTGCATTAGGATTGCGCCGTACTCTAAACTGTACTCTCACCGCCTCCCCCCCCCATGATTTACTGACATCACTGCAAAGGTTGCAGTAAAGGTGAATTGTGAATTGACCTGTGTTTTGAGGAACAAGAAGTTGATGGTAAAGCTGTCAGTTTAAAGCAGCAGTTTTATGGGGACTGGTGACATGCCTTGCCCCTCCAATTAGAACCATCTGATCTGCAGTTTGGTGTCAGATTTTGGCATATAGCATTCCACTCCCCATCTGTCAGTGGTCAAAATTCTCATTCAGCGTATTCTAAGCCTGTGGATATCTGTGAATGACCTGTATGGAGAATCTGGACTTGCAATATGGTGAGCTACAAAAATGGCTGTGTAGGGAAGAGCATCATATGACTGGAATAATTGAACCAAAGTGGCAGGTCCCAGTGATTTTGGTCAGGGTGTGTGTACGTGCAGACCTGTACAGTTTTTTTTGGCAAAGCCACATTCTACAGCAGTAGTTGCCAGTTCCTTCCCCAGAGCATGGAAGAGATTTCAGCAAAGCATGTAGGGACAGGAAGAAGTGCAGCCCTGGCTCTGCTATGGTAAGGACACATGCGTCATTCGGGAAGCACCATGGGTGGCACTCATGTTCTAGAACACACCGAACTAGACAGAACAATGGTCTGGCTTGGTATAAGGTAGTTTTCGGTGTTTACAAAATGCCTGGGAGGATTAAAAGCATTTTTGCCTGGCAGTAAGAAGAAAGTAATGTTGGGATCAGATGAGCCTTCATGAAGAAGGCGTTCTCTTATCCATTCATCACAGTGGAAAATGGCATTTCTCCTTCGTTAGACTACATCCTGCCATCTGCCAAGGACAGCATAGTGGGAATGGCCTCTGCAGATTCCCTTAAGAGTGTGGGCAGGTTGGTATGAGAGAGGGTGCTCCTTCAGGTTATTATCATAGTGAGCCCAAAGTGAAGATGGAGGGAGGGAGGGAAAGAGGGAGTTCATGTGAACATTTTTAGCTCAGAGTCTTTGGAGTGGGGCCAGAAGTCTCACACATAGCATAAAGACAGCTGCGGTCTTGGAGTGGCTCCATCATACCAGGAGCTTCCTGTTTATGAAATGCTGATCTGTGCTTTCGCACTGTTTGTAACCAATACCACTTTATCCACCTAATCTACAGGATATATATGATCTTGATACACAACAGCGGCTGGTTTTGCTTTTCGCTCTCCTGAGGTGCTCTGCTGGGGAAAGCCAGGTGCCCCAAAGTTGCCCATGGCTGTTCACCTATCAACTGGCACAGAAGCACAGAGACCATTGTGCCCAAGCTTGAAAAAGAGGGAACGGAGTCATTTTTGGCAGCATTCTTAGCATACAATAAAGCCATCATACATCTAATCCACTGTGGGCTCAGGCCAGTTCTTTTTCCATGACGGCTGATACTGTATTACTGTTCTTGTGGTGTTGGTGTTGTACCTTCAAGTCATTGTACAGCCCCTCTACTCATCATGGATCTTTGTAAAGGCTGATGGATCTTCCTTATAGTCCATGTGCGTGATCAGGCTGCGCTTTACAACATTTCCCTGTGGCTTTGCAGTATAAGAGGAAGACCAGTTGTGGTGGACAGAGCTTGCCTCTCCTTTTTCAGAGAAAGCTTTTGTGTTAACACTTACCTTCTACTTTGAGGAACTCCTGGCAACCGCAGGGTTCTCTGGAATTTAGTTTGAAAACTCTGGCACTTCTGTCTTGCGGATGATTCCTAAGATAACATCAGATGTTGAATTGCTAAAGGAGCTTGTAGATGACCTTATTCTCCATCTCAAAATGTGAGGTACACTTTTTCTTTTGAGCCAGCTGTGGATTGCCACATTAGGTCAGCCTCCAAGCTAGGTAGATGCACTTAAGAAATCAACACTCTAATTGACCATGAATATCTGTTTCTTGATCTAGAGCTGGTAGTAAATCTAAGTGTCAACGTGTGGGTCCCTGGGAATTCCATTTTGGCTTCCTAGTGCCTCTGCTGAGAGCCGACAAGTATAGTTGTTTGAGTATCGGCCTTGGTCTCTGGGAGACCAGGGTTTGAATCCCTGCTCAGCCCTGAAAACCCACTGGCAGACCTTGAGGAGGTCACCCTCTCTCAGCCCAAGAGGAAGGCAATGGCAGACTTCCTCTGGGTATATCTTGTTTGCTTGAGACATATGAATGTGCCAGCCTGTTTCAGAGGTACTCCTGCATTACTTCTAGTGCCCCCAGCTGATCTGCTGGGATCTTTGGCTATAAACGCTAAGAGAAAAAGTGTCTTGCTTTGTCACATCACATCCAGCATCCTAGTTCTAGCAACTGACAGCCAGACGTCTAGGCCAAGAGGCTGGCATCTAACCCTGGGTTGCCTCCTTCACCTACTACTCAGCAATAAACTGTTTCTCTACATGCTTGTCAGATGCATTTAGTTATCCTTCTGATTGCTGTTGATGGACCTATCCTTTGTGCATTCTTCTTCTGGGCCACTGGCTTAATGCCCTTTTTAGAAAAAATTAAGAAGCGACAGCTACATTTTGTGCACTGCCTCAGGACAGAGGTTTGGACTTCACAAAGATGATGTCTTGTGCTGCTTCCCTGCCCCTATTTTTTGAAGCTCACTTGGGATCAGATGCAACATATAACATAATTCCTTCTAATAGAATATTCAGATGGTAAGTGTTGAAAGAAATGGAATCAAATAGAGCTTTTGAGAAACAAAAGGAAGTTATGAAGATATTTAGGGGAGTAAATCCTTTCAGCCCAAGCATGCTGATTGTCTGCTGAAGAGAGAACTAGGAGGGAATGGAATTCCCAGTGGATGCCCATTCTGGAGGAGGAAATGGATGATTGGAACACTGATACTGGGAGAAAGGATATGCTGCAACATCTTGTCAACACCTTTTCAATGACAAAAAGCAAGCTTAAGCTGTGTTTTGTAGGCAAGACTACAAAGAATACTTTTGTGGTCATCTTCTGAATGAAAGTATGCTAGCATCCTACCAGAATCATGTGTAGAGTTTGGAAAATCTATGCTTTTGACCTCCCCCCCCCGAAACTTCCAGCACCAGGGAGATTCTGGGAATTGTAGTCCAAAAAATAATGTTTCTGAGCTCTGGCCAGTCTGTCCCTTAGAAGCATACAAACACACTCCACCACTACCTATCTAATAAATCAGCTGTGTCTCTGTGCTGGAAGTGCTCTTTGTGGTTTATTGGAGGGGAAATTGCACAGCTTCCTCTGTGTTGAAAGTTCCAGAATATGCCCAGTTGACATAGTGCTGCTTCTTGGGGACAGTCCTGTCAGTGTCCATGCTCTGGGGAGGGTGACTGGTAGGCGATGGTGAGAGCAACTCCAGAGATGATGATGAGGTTTCTCTTCCGCACCAAGGCAAGTGCAACAGTCCTTTGCGATTAGCTTAGTTTGTCCATGCATGCTTCCCTGTTGTGTGCTGTACAGCCTCCTGGCGCGTGTGAGTGTGTGGAGTGTGAAGAGTCTGGGCCTGTGGGATGAGAGGAGAGGAGGTGAGCAATACATAGTCAGAATTGTGGCCAAGCCACAGAACGTGCAGAGGTTGCTTCATTAATTCATTCATTTGGACTAAAACTCCCAGAATCCTGCAGCTTGGCCATACTAGGCCAAAACTCCCAGCCTTGCCAAGTCTAATACAGAAAAGTCAAAGTTTGTTTTTCTGTGTCAGGCAAAGACCTCATATGGTTGGCTGCTTAAGAAGATTCTATAGGATCCTGGAGTTCGCCGTTTAGTGAGGGGCCTTTAGAATTCTCAGTCAGAGAGCTCTGGGGCCTCAGTCAACTGTGCCTGTCTTGAATAGACCGGGTGCTATGGAGATGAGGCCTAGCAGCAAGGAGGAGGGCAGTGTATTCCCTGAGGAACCCAACCTCTGCATGTTAATAACTCTGAATACACACTGGATTGGAGAATATGGGGAGAAGTAACAGGTACTGGGCAAGACAGTTTGGGGAATTTATGACACAGGATCTCAAATCTTTCTAACAAGTATTACCTATGAGAAAATAAAATCCCAGGCAACACTGGGTATATACGCTAGTAGAAAATAATATTCCCAAGGTCTGTGAATTTAGGTAGGGTGGAAGAGGAGAAAAGCTATTTGGATTATGGAGCATGCCTCATGTTCATACTGGTTCCTAGTTTTAGTGGGGCCCTATAAACCATAGAGTTGTAGGAGTGCTTTCTTAAAGTGCAGACTGTTTGTTCCAAACTGGCTTGTTCAGACTGGCAGTGGCTGGCTACACTATTTGTCAGGGAGAGGGACTGAACCTGGGACTCTGCCAATCAGCTGTAATCCCTCCCCCTGCACCAAGGGAAGGCAGTACCGTATTCCTTTTGCCCAAAAATACAGTGTGGAGACTGACTTCTGTCTGTTTTGACAAAGAAAATGAGATATTTTTCTTGCGACCTTGATAAGTCACTGCAGTAGAATTGGGAGACTTGACATGGGGTTGCAGCTGTGTAACTGAGATGAAAGAAAGGTTGCATCCTAATACAGTGCCCCCTCCACATTTCTGAGAATTCGGGGTGCCAAACCCTTGCAAAAGTGGAAAAATCATGAATAACTCCACTGTCATGATTCCCTTCCCATTCCCTTTCTGGGCTTTGGTGTGGGGGCCTTCCTTCCCCACTCCCAGGCCAGAGGCAGGAGAGTGAGAGGGAAGAAGCTCCAGAGGGGAGAAGGAAGGCGCATGTGTGCCCCCCAATTGCATTCCTTTTTGCTTTGGGCAAGTTCTCAGTGCCAGAACAGAGGCCTGGGGGGGGGCTCCAGAAGGCACGAGGAAAGTGCACACACATGTGCACGTGTCCCCCCAATCCCTTACCTTTTGCCTCATTGCGAGTTCTCAGTGCTGGGGCAGAGGCGTGGGGATGGGAGGGGCAGCTCTGGAGGGCACAAGCAAAGCGCGCACAGGTCTTCCTCCCTCCATCCCCTTATTTTTTGCCTCTCGTGAATTCTCAGCACTGGGGCTAGAGGCAAGGGGATGGGAGGAGGAGCTCCAGAGGACAGGAGGAAAGCGTGCACATTTCTCTCCCACCTCCCATTGCCTTACCTTTTATTTCAGCATGAGTTCTCAGTGCCGGGGCAGAGACAAGGGAATGGGAGGGGAGAGCTCTAGAGGGTACTAGGAAAGCGCATGTGCCCACGTCTCCCCCCACATTGCCTTACCTTTTGCCTTGGCATGCTTGCCTTCTTTCTCTGTGCTGGCAAAACACAAGAGAATGGGAGGAGCAGAATCTGGCAGAGAGGCACGAGTGTTTCCTAAATAATGAAATTTGTGGGAGTCAGACCCACGAATGTGGGGGAGAACTGTATTATCAGGCTGTGGAGCCTGAGTAGAACTCAAAAAAGGTATTTTCCTTGACTACATATCCCAGAGTCCTCCATCGAGAATGAGTGTTAGCCATGCTGGCTGGGGGTGCTCTTAAGTCCAGAAAAGTAATTTTTCAAAATTTGGAGCCACAATAAGGGCCAGATGGCTGATTTTGCAAGTCAGGAGCTTTTCAGTGGTGGCACCTTAACTTTGAAATGCTATTCTTATGTGTGTTTGCATGGTGACAAGACCAGTTTCTTCTGTACAAAATTAGAAACCATTTTCTGTGCTTTCCTGGGCTTTTAATGCTTTTTAGATCTTTTTATAATGCTGCTGTTTTAATAATTCCATCTTAAATAAATGGTGTTTGCGTTTATTTCTGCATATTTTAGTGTGTTAATCTAAATGTTTTTACTTGCCTTGGGGACACTGTTTTGAAAAGGCCAAATAAAGTGTTCTATTAAGGAGCATAAATATGAGCCTGCTGTATTTTCCAATGATAATTTCTAAGCAGTAATAATCCCATTGCACATGCCTTTACTTAGATCCACGACAACTTTATTGGTAGTGAGAGCCAAAAAAAATGGCATGCCCTGCTTGGCTTATGCATTCTTTTGGTCCCCAAAGGATTGTGAGGCTATTATTTCTCTGTATTTCCTGTAGATGCATGCAAAAGCTAAGGTCAGGATTTCTGTAAGTCATTTCTTAAAAAACCACAAAACCTCATGTTTTGAATATTTGTGTAGGCAGCTAAAGAAGAGCTTTAAAGAACAGGAAAGAAAGGAGAGTCTAGAACCTGGGGGTGTGAATCTTCACTTATTTTGTTCTCATAGGCAAGAACAAACAAGTTTGCTCTATGTTTGTTGAATTATTAGAGCTCTTATGCGTTTTTATTTTTTTTTCTTACTTTGAGACTTTTTTTGTAAAAATCCTTTTTGTGCATTTTTGCATTTGTTTTGTGCAAAAAGCAAAGGTTTTTTGCATAAAAAGAATTTTCTTTTTTTTTAAAAAAACCCAAAACATTAAAAAAAATCTTGCAGCACTTGGCAGTTTGTTTTTTTAAATGGATGTGCCAATGTTTTGAGATACCCCTTCTCACCGAAGACAAGAAAATTTGCAAGTATTCTTGACCTTCCTGTTGAAACTGTATTTGGAACTGGAAGGTTGCAGGGTGGTGTTGCCAGGTTTCAAAACAGCAATAAGGGAGAGTCAAAATTCATGACATGCAGGGCTGACAATCAAGAAGTAGCTATTAAGAAGTTTTGTGCTCTACTTAAACAGCAGATTAAAGTATCAGTTTTGGTGAGCTTATGCATGTGTTTTTCTGTAAAATTAAAATATAGTCCACATCCATAAATTGCACAATCACACGATGCACAGATTTCTGTCTTTATGGAGGATTTCTGTCCAGTCTTGTTCAGTTTGAGGGACTTCAAGCCTTCAATAGGGGACATCTCTTGTAATAAGGAACACCTTCCAGCCTCATAAGGGACAGGGGCACTCCTTACAATAATGGACACCTGTAGCCCTATTGCAGGGCAGAGGGACCTACTTCATTCAGCATGTGGTACAGTTTGGGAGAGAGCAGTCTTTCTTAGCGTGGGATGACTCCTGATCACACACGAAGCTATGCTGCAGTGTTCAGAATCAATACAGGGAAACTTGGACTCTTACGGTGACTGCCGTCTCAATTCCTCTCAGTGCCCCGGAGCAAGGGAAGCATTGCGGGAAAACGAAAAAGGGAGATCTCAGCTCCTCCTTGAAATGTTGAATCAAAAAGTAGAGGTGGAAGAATAAAGGAGAATTTGGGGTAGATACCAGCGATGGAATCTACCAAAGCATCGGGGCTCCAGCCGCTATCCAGTCAGGCATCCTACAGCGCCATTCTTAGCGGATAATATACAGACAGAGGCCAGTAGGGATTGGACTCGTGAAGAATGGTGCTGTTGGAGAATCTTGGGTCAGGACCAAAGCTTGGGAAAGGTACGTTTTTTATTGCAGTTCCCAGAATCCACCATGGCTATCTGGGCAACCCTGAGAGTTGTAATCCCCAAAAATAACAGTTTTGTGTTTTGGTTCAGATTGTTCCTCAGCCACTAAACTTGCCAGGCAATGGCGAGCCCAGGTGCAATTTCTCTGCCTACTTTGCCAGTGGAAGGCAGTTATGAGAACAATTTGGCACTGATCAGCCACGTGTATTCTCCTTAGCTCCTGCCTGAACTTAAAGGAAGAAGAGGATACAAATGTAAGAAGCAGATACCTAGCTTGGAGGAGTTGCTGCCTTTCCTTTTATTCCAACTGTATTATTAGTGATGGTAACAAAAATGACACCAATTGTGCATACTAGACTGTTTCCACTTTCAACATCCTTTGGAATCCTGGGGTTTGGAGTTTAGGGAGGGGACTTGGAATTCCATAGGATGTTGAAAGTGGGATAATCACACTATAACCGTCTAGTGCAGAAATGGCCACGGTAAATATTCCCCCAAATACCGTGACGTAAGCTAATCTGTCACTTGTCCACAGTCGCCCAGTGAGCTTCACAGCCAAGTGAGGACTCTAGCCCAGGTCTCCCTAATCATGACACGAACCACTCTCTCCAGACTGCCGCTTGAAATATATCAGCTGGGGTCCATTCTTGCTTCTCCCTGTAAGTAAACTATGTGGCAATGCAGGTATTTGCTTTTTGTGAAAAGAAAATAGTTTAGTACAACAAAATGTTGTGTCAGAAACAATGATGTGTGAATATTCACCCCTACAGACTCCTGAAAACGATGTGCAGTGTATTGTTTTCCTTAAGTAGAGGCTGGCGGTCTTTAAACAAGCTCTGTTTCCAGTAACTAGTATAAATGTTTAAATGGACTGTGCGTAGTGCCTTCCTCCACATGCTCTGTGTGATTTAAGCAACCTTCTGAAGAAGTTCCTCCTCGCCTTAGATACAAGTGAACATCCTGTTTCCAAAATCAACTGAAAGACAAGATGCAGGAAGGGGGCAGGAAAAAAAAGCTGTGTGTGTGTGTGTGTGTGTGTGTGTTTTGCAGAGGAGTGTATGTGTGGGCAATTTCTTCAGTTTGAATACACCAGACACCACTTTAAGAACAGAATCACTGTGTCAGAGATGACCCAGTAGACCCATGACAACAGACTCTCATTCTCAGTCTTTCCCTGAGGGAGTGAGGTAATCATTGTCATTTTCGGCTTTCAGTCTTAGTTTTTGTCAAAGCATTTGTATGTGTTGGCAGGACAGCACAGCTGGATTTCTGCAGTGCCTCAGTTAACAAAATCTCTTAACAAAGAATCTTCTTTTTACAAAGTCTTTTTATACCTGCCAAGCCCCCTCTCCCCCCATCCTCTGTCTAGCTGGAAGATTTTTAGCACCATCAGCATTGAGAGCATCGTGAAGGAGGACTGGAGAAACACAGATTTTCAGTGTCAGGTAGCTCTATGTGCCTGCCTGTAATAGGGAAGGTAAATAGCAGCTCACTTCAGAATCCCTTACTGAGCATGCATGAAATGCAAAAGAAGGAGAACCTGGCATACTACCTTCGCCCTGTATGTTTTAAAAAAAAAAAAAAAGGAGGGAGATAGATCTGTAAGTTTGGTCACCAAAATGGAAATCACAAGAAAAATGAAGTCTGGTGAAATAAAAAGTTGTCCCTGAATGCATTTTAGGAAAAGCTTTCAAGTAGTCTCTACAAAGTTCGAAATATTTTCTTTACTTATGCAAGGCTTACCTGACCTGGTTGTTTCGTTTCATATGTATGTATTGTTTTGGATAAGAAGTTTGCTGAAGCATGTTGAACTGCCCTTCTTTTTTGTGCAGTAGGAACCTATCCTTATTGTTTCCCTGTTATTTCTGCCTCAAGTACCAAAGTTTCTGTTAAAGTAACAATCAGGAGCACAATCTACTTTGTTAACTGCAATATACCTGCATTGAATTTTAGAACGAAGTGGGAAGACCTTGTTCATGGGCCTTTGTTTGTTTGCTAGTTTGGTTGGTTGGAGACTGTATCAGGTGTGTGTCGTATTAGAACTGAATCTGTATTTGAAGAATTCTTAAATCTGTCTCTGGCTGCTGTGCATCACCTCTGGAGCCCTAGGACACTGAGAGGTGATAAACAAATGCAATAAATTGTGTGTGTGTGTGTGTGTGTGTGTGGTGTGTGTGTTTGTGTGTTTATATAATCTAAATCATCCAGGAAGTGGTCCCTCCACAGTGGGAGCTGAACCAGTTTTGCAGTTTTGCAGATTGAGAGAAGCGGAAGGTGAATCAGTTTTTGTTTCAAGTGGCCCTTTTAAGCCTCGCATGCTTGCAAGAAGGATTGTGGTTCCAACATATATTTCACTTCTTTCTTCAACTGAGGGATTTTTTTAAAAAAAAAGTATGTTTAAACTTTAGCTCATCTCCTTGAAAGCGACTTGTGTCCTTTTTCCGTATGAATTTTAAAATAGCTTTAGGGGACCTTTTGTCTTAAATTGTCTCAGTAGACAGATCCTTTAGATGTGGTTAAGTAGACTGTTGGTGGAGGGCAGCACCAGGTGTTAGGCAGAAAATCTAACTAAAATAGGTAGGTAGGTAGCTAGATAGATAGAGGTGGTTGCATATCTTCCAGCATTTGTACACTTGAAAACAGCTGAACTATATGTATTTTTTCTATTTTATTGATTACGTGTGTATGTGCCTTCAAGTTGCACAGTCAAGCCTTGAATAAGGATCTCCCAGCATACTAACAAACTGCTATAGTCATTGTTGTTGCTCTTCCTGCTACTACTTTATTAGGGTAGTATCAATCCACGTATGCTTTAAAGTAACCTAAGAGCAGTGAGATGTTGGACTGAGACTGGGGAGGAAAAGGGCCCTTTCATACTATACAATTATAGTGCTATGATTCCACTTCAACTGCCTTGGCTGCATCCTGGAGTTTATTTTATTATAATTTTTATTTATTGAATTTATATCCCACCTTTTTACCAAGATGGGATTTGCTACCTTGCGGTTGATGTGACTGTGGTTGATCCTGTGGTTGATCCATTTTACAGCAGATGTCAGAGGCTGAACTGAGAGCAAATGCAGGCAAGTCGCATAACTGAGATTTAAGATTGCTCATGCAAGTGCTGAAAGGAGAGCAAATGCGTGGTATTCAGTGGGGATGTTGGGAGTGCGCACTAGGGAGGAGTGAACCAAAAAGCTTAAGAAAAAAAGGCAGGTTTTGAGCAGGGATCCTTACTTGGTTGTGAGCACCTCTGTGTAATCAGTCTTGGAAGGAATTCCTGACTTGTGTGCCCATAAAGCTGATCACTAGAGATTACAGACAGGTTTGTAATTGAAATGTGTTTTCTCCTTCCTCTTCTCCACCCACCCTCATCCACCAACACTGACTAAGTTCTTGTCAGTTTTCCATTTGATCAAGTGTTGGTAGTGGGGGAAATTTTGTAGATATCCATACTGTCAAAAGAGCATCTACCAGAGCTTAAAAATAGGCACAGTACCAGGAAATTTGACATCATCATAGGCGATGGAATTGATTGCTTATCTATGGTCTGCTTTTACAGAGATGAAGGTGCTACAACTGACTGGAGTGTGATATCCCCACTCTCGTTGCTACTGCAGCCTATAGATTTACAGCTCAGAATATTAGATTTCTCCTGCCCTTCTGTTGCCCCTTTCCTCCCACACTTACTTTTTCTCTAAGTTGTGGATAACAGACGGGGAACAAGGAGACTATCCACTATATGCTTATGGTATCTTTAAGTGTCTCTTGATCTTGAATTTTCCTCAATGGCTAAAAGATATCTGTATTTCTAGGTACCATTTTCCAGGTACCATTTCTAGGTACCGTGCACTTCCTTGCCTCCTAAGCCTAAGCGTGCTTGGATCCATCAAGGTGCATTGTGGTTTTCAGAGTACAAGAGTTCAAGTTCTTGCCCCAAGGAAGTTAGTTAGTCTAAAATTTACAACTGGATAAACTTCAGGAGGGAGGGGGGCCTAAATACACTTGTTACTCTCAACTGGTTTAGGGTTGTTGAATGAAAGGAAATCAGGTTAAGTGCTAACCTGCCAAATTCCCATTGATTTATAATGGTTATGGTCTTACTGGGAATAAGAATTGCACTTAGGCCATGGAGGTAGTCTGTGGTTCTTCCAGTTTAATGTGCTTAGACTCAATTATCAGTTGGAAGAGAGCAGGGTATGAGAATGAGGATTGTACCAAAGGCTTTATGGAACAGCTGGATTTTGAACAAATATTTGAAGAAAAAACCATGCCGTCACTCTGGTGTTCCTCAGAGGCAATTCCAAATGCTACAGGCAGGAAGTCTTTTGATGGTGGAGTTAGAGTAATGAAGATCACCAACAGAGAGGTATCAGGGACTGATATAAACCAGTGTTCAGAACAGAATGGTACAGCACCTGGACAGAGGAAATGCTCCTTCCACCCTGGCTAAAGTGGCCTAGTGATCACAGTTTTCCCAGAGTAGAGTTTCAGGCAAAGCTGGAAAAATACCAAGTCCATCTGCCTGGAGAAGATTCCTGAAGAACTGAAAAGCTTGCACACTATTGAGTTACTTGTGCATTGGCCTCATAAAAATATTTTTTAGTTGATCTAATGAAGATAGTACCGTAATAGGATTTCAGTTTTTTTCTGGTATAGAACACTGTGTGGCAGGTTTTCATGATGCATGTTGTAGCTGATTTTTCAAGTCCTTGCCCTCAGTCATATAGACTAGATTGGTGGTGGTGGTGGTGGTGTGCCTTCAAGTCATTTCTGACTTATGGTGACCCTTTCGTAGGGTTTTCTGGGGTTGAGAGTGTGTGATGCGCCATAGATACTTATACAAGAAGAGAGAGCAGATAATCTATACTACATGTTCACTCGTGTGTTGTAAATTATGGGCAGACAGAGTGAGAGATGTGTGAATAACTCATGCTTCTCCTTTCCCAGGGATGGAGACTAGTGCTTCACAATCTTCCCAGGGTAGATGTCAACCTCCATCTGTGCTGTGCTTTTTGCATACAGGTGTATCCCAAAACAATGGTGGATACTTGTCTCATCACAAGTTCTTCAAAGCCAGTCCAAGCCTAGATTCTGACAGTGGTTCAGCAGTTGGAAGAGAGCTCACTGTTCAAGACAGTTTATTACTGTTTAAATATGCATGCTAACTAGAAAACTGAGCTTCCCCAAAATGTTCATGGGAACCCCCATGAGGATTCTTTAAAAAGATGCTAAAAATTCTTGTCTGCTCTAAGCATTGGACAGGTGGTAAGATAGGTGGGAGAATAGGGGAAAGCATTGGAACAGAAGTAGCTCACTGGGGACAGCGGCTGGAGGGGAACATTCAAACAAAGCCGCATTTAGCTCTCTAGCTCTTCCTAAGACTGTGGATACTGGTACCCAAAAGCATTCAGATTCTGCAAGCTTGCTTATGAAATGTATATAATGCACTGTTGCTCAATGCCTTCTGTTTCCAGGATTTAAACCAGAGCTTGGAAAGTAATGTGGTCAAAATTATACTTGCAGCGCATTACTTTTCTGGATAATGAATGGTTAGAAAGCCAGCATGGTTTAGTGGTTTGAGTTTGGACTAGGACACAGGAAGACCAGGGTTTGAATCACCACTCAGCCATGGAAACCTACTGGGTGATCTTGGGCAAGTTACACTGTCTCAGCCTCAGAGGGAGGCAGGGGCAAACCCCCTCTGAACAAATTCTGCCAAGAAAATCCAGTTAGGTTTGCCTTAGGGTCACCATAAGTCAGAAATGACATGAAGGCACACAACAACAAAAACAACAACGCTCTTAATGTTTTAAAGGTAAAACTATATGCATACCATTTACTTATTACTCCTCAAAAGCTAGGGGATTTAGGGCCATTTGAGGTGAGGGATTTTTAGGGCCTTTAATTAAAATGTGGTGCATTAGCAATGTGCTACTGACAGATAAATTAACAATTTCATTCTAAGCCGAGCGTAATGATTAACACAACAAATTACATATTGACACACAACATTCTAAAGAGTAATGGGAATGAATTGCTACTCTCCTCCACCTCCCAATTGCCACAAAAAATACCAAGCTCTGATTTAAACCATTTGTGGAACAGAAGAGAATGGCAAAGAAAAATGTAATCCCCTTCCCACTTTGTTATGCCAGTATGTACTAGAAGCTTTGCTTGAAAAATTCGAAACCTAAGATGTAATAGATCATGAATACCATAGCAGAATACCACCAGTTCTGTAGATAATCGATAATCTTTCATATGTTGCTCTTCTGACTGGCAATTCGGCAAGGTCTGCAAGGGACATTCGCTCTTCAGGTGAAAGCGTTAGCAAAGTGTTGTTTGAATATCTGTAGGTGTTCCGATACTAATTTTTGTTTGTTCTGCAGGCAAAACGGGAACCCACTTGGATAGAGAGAGACTCTGTGAACACTACCGATAAGGTAAAAAACACATTAATACAGAAGCTCTGCTCTCTTCTTTCACGTTCTCACTCCTTTTTGTATGTCATCAACTAACGATGAGAGGTGAGCAGTTTATCTCTGTACAACCTTGGAGTAGAATTAACGCGGGTTGTGTCTCATTATTTTCTTCTGAAGTCATGTATTATCTTTGTGCTGTTTATTCACTCTGAATCTAAGCCTGGAAGTGCCCAAACTGGTTATATCAACAAAAAAGTTAGGGGAGAGTTGTAATTGCTTGCCAAAAAGTTCACCAGGCTCCACCAAACCTGAAAGCAAAGGTGGTCAATGTTCCTTTTCCCTCTCAAGCAGGCCGGAGGACTACGGCTGTCATCCATCACACTTCTGTTTCTGAGCGAAACAGATAGCAAAATAGCTGACTCGTATTTTACAGTCTTCTCAGAATTATTGTTGGTGTGACCTCAGCTCAACTTTGCAAAATGAAGACATTAGGAGATGACCAGTTTTTCAACCTATAAAAAAAAAAAATGAGATTGTGATTCTCTGGATTATGTTAGCTTCAGGATTATGAATTAATAACTTTTTTCCTAGCAGCTTGATCTAGCAGTTACAAAGTTAACATGAACTGGAAGGTCCTGCTTTTAAAGAAAGCACCTTCCTTCGCATCAGTGTAGATTTTCTGTTACATGATTTCTGGTACTTGATCAATAGATGCCTAAGGACATCTTCTTCTTTCTTCTCCTGGTCCCGTGCTACACGTTGTGTATGTATGTGCCTTAAAGATGCCTGTCAACTTCTGGCAACCTCATGAGTTTCATAGGATTTTCTCAGGCAAGGCATATTCAGAGGTGGTTTTGCCAGCTCCTTCCTCTGAAATATAACCTACTGTAGCTGGCATTCGATGGTGGTCTCCCAACCAAGCATTAACCAGGGCTGACCCTGCTAAGCTTCCAAGATCAGACAGGAACTGGTGCTGTTAGGGTATTTCATCCTTACTTGCTGCACTTTTAGCTTTTGTGAATGTCCATAATGTGAACCCAACCGCAAAGAATCTATTGGCACCTCAAATGTGAGCAGGAAGAGGATTTGTATCTTGGCAAAATCGGGACTCAAGGTGGCTTACAATTTAAAAAGAAGAATACAGCTGAAAAAAGGTGAACATTAAAATAGAATCAAATTATTCACAGTATTAAAGCAATTCAAACCTACAGTTAAAAGAATAAAATGTAATTTAATAGATTTTTAAAAGCTATTTTTAAAAATTCAGTTTAAAACAATACAGCTCCCCTCAGATCATTCTGTAGAAACAAACTATTTCAAGCTATTTCAACTGCGTCCAGTTCTGGGCACCTCATTTCAAGAAGGATATTGACAAGCTGGAATGTGGCCAGAGGAGGGCAACCAAAATGGTGAAGGGTCTGGAAGCCATGCCCTGTGAGAAGCGACTTAGGGAGCTGGGTATATTTAGTCTGCAGAAGAGAAGGTTAAGAGGAGACATGATAGCCATGTTCAAATATTTGAAAGGATGTCATGTCAAGGAGGGAGCAGGCTTGTTTTCTGCTGCTCCAGAGACTAGGACAAGGAGCAATGGATTCAAAGTGCAGGAAAAGAGATTCCACCTGAACCTCCAGAAGAGCTTCCTGATGGTCAGAGCTGTCCGGCAGTGGAATATGCTGCCTCGGAGTATGGTGGAGTCTCCTTCTTTGGAAGTTTTTAAGCAGAAACTGGATGGCTGTCTGTCAAAGGGAATACTTTGATGTGGGTTCCTTGGTGGCAGGGGGTTTGACTTCATGGCCCCTGGGGTCTCTTCCAAGTCTATGATTCTATGAAAAGCCTGTTGGAAGAAATAGAGTTTTGCCTACCAATGGAAAGACAGCAAAGAGAGGGCCATTCTGGCCTCTTTGGAAGAGAGTTCAAGAACCTAGGGGCAGCCACTGAGAAGGCCCTATCTCCCGTGCTCACCAACTGTGCTTGTGACAAATGGTGTCTGAAAGAAGAGCCTCTCCTGATGATCTCGGGGCCCAGGCAGACTCATATAGGAAGAAACAGTCTGCTAGATAGGCTAGGTCTGAGCCATATAGGACTTCATAGGTCATAACCAGCACTTTGAATTGTGCCCAGAAATTAAACTGGCAGCCAGGGGACCTGTTGTAGCAGGGCAGTAGTATGGTCCCAGTAATCTGGAAGATTAGTAAATTTTATTTGGCATATGCTTTTGTGGACTACTGGCCACTTTTTGGGATGCATTAGAACATAAGCCATGATGTAGTCCATAGCATCGTCTCTCCTAATATCCAGCTAAAATGGAGTAGGGAATCTGTGCTCTTCCAGATACCAGTAGACCTCAGTGCCCATTAGTCCAAGTCAGCCTAGCCAGTGGTCAGGAATAACATTCAGAGAGCAAGAGCTTTCCCACCCTTGCCCTGGGAGACTGGCAGCCCTTTTTGCATTTTTTTTCTTTGGGGCAAAGTCCTTTCTCTTCTTTGCTGTTCTATAAATTGCTGTAAGTAATGATGGTGTGCTGTCCGTGTGAGGATACTATTCTTGCTTCTCTGGCCACTGTGAACCATCTTGAGAATTGGGGAGTGTTGGCTTCCTTGAGTGTAGCAGAAACTCACATGTACCTTCCCTGAGAGCAATGACTGTGAGCATGAAAGTGGGCTGCCTTTTTGGCTGTTAGAAGGTGGATCTGATCTGTGATGGATAGATTCCAGCCTTCTGTTTCCAGTAGTTGGCTTCCCAGATGCCTTGGGGAAGTCCACAAGAAGGACTTGTGAGCAATAGCACTTTTATGTTTTTGTTTCCCTACAGGTGGCATTGGGCTGACATACTACCTCTGAAACCCAGAGGTTGCAAGTAGACATCAAGACTAGCAGCCATACATAGATTTTACATTACAATCCTGTGGATATTTCCTTAGAACCAACTCTGTTGAGTTCGTTGGGGCTTGATCTCACATCACTGGTTATAGGATTGTAACTGTTTACTCACGGACCTGGCAGTAGTTTCCTTTGGATCTTATCACTGAATAGATATCTATAGGATTACACTATGGAATCCCACCTTCGTCCCCACTCCCCCTTGGATGCTTGCCAACTTCAATGGCTTTTAGCCAGATGTTTTGCAGCAAATCCTGCAAATCTGGTGATGTGATATTTGCAACAAAACCTCCTTTTGTCTCTCCTGAATCTCTGTCTAATTGGTTCTGTTGGGTGACTTGCAGGTTCTCACATTATGGCCACACCATGCATAATTCTCCACCATCTCCCACTCCATCAAGTGCCCTCACTACCCACCTGTGCAAGGTATCAAAGAATATGTATCGTTTCCATAGAGATGGTGGTGCAGCACCACTCAGAAACTAGTAAGACTGCTCAGTTTTGTGTATATACAACCAAAAAAAGAAAGACCACTCTGATAAACAAAGCAAAAATGGGGGAAACAACAAAATTCTATTTTTGTGCCATCAAAGGAAAATAATTGTAGTTCATATGGAGCCTGTACAGTTGTTGAAGAGCAGGTAGAAGTGGTCATCTTCTAAAAGTAGGCTGCAGCTCATAGCTATCACTTCTTAGCAGCAACTACTTGCAGAAGTGTGAGCAAGTATGCAACTGACTTATGGATCATTTTTGAGGTCCCTGCTGAACAACTCAGTTGGCACTCAGAGCATAAGGGCACTCTTCCTTAGTACTCAATGAAGTTATCAATTGTATGGTTTCCTGCTCTCTTGTGCTTGCAGCTACACATGCCGTAGTTCAAGAAGGACAGCTGTACATTTTTGTTCCTCTTTTTCTATATATATATTGTCATATTTGGGAAACAGTGAAGAGAACTGTATTCCTTAGAAGACTTAAAGAAATAACAGATTGTAATCTATTGAAGGATATAGTCTTCAGCCATTTTTCGAGTACTTGGGAGGAATATTGGCAAAGAGTGGCCTTTTGGTCAGTGGGTGGGGAAGCAAACAACAGTGGCTTTTATTCTTCTCTGGGAAGAGAGCACCAAAAGAAGAGATGTATATTTTTCAAAAGAAGAAATACTATAGACACTAGAAACACATAATACAGCAGATTTCTACTCAGTCTGCTATTACCCGTCCATAAAGGCTTGCAATTCTAACAGATTTTTATGAACAGAGGGGCTCTTTCCTTTTGCAGGTGTTACCAGCAAAACATCCCACCAGTGAAATTGTTTTCTCCACCCCCACCCTGACCTTTCTTGTAGTTTCAACTCTTCTAAAGGAGAAGAAGGGGCTGCTGCAGGGAGAAAAGAGCAACTGATGAAATTAATTTCCTTCCCCAAGTCTTCACTGAATTAATGGCAGCTTAGCAAAGCCACACTTGTGCAAATTTTGTTGATTCAGTGGGTCTGTTCTACTTGGCACTAACAATTTGGATGTAAGCGGCACACTTATTCAACACATTTTGTTAACAACATTATGTTCCTGTTACTACGTAGGGAAAAATAAAGCTAATGGCCAATAAACACGATGAAAAACACTTCCATCTGCCAGACACATTTCAGCGTTGTGGTCGTTTTCAGTGGCTTATGAGGATCAACCAGTGGGTTGATCCAAAGGAAAATAAAACGAACAATCAAATCAAGAAGGAGATGAAGCTGTAGTTGGCTAGTCCTTTAGCTAGCTGATACGATATGGCTTAGAGCCCATTTGAAGGCCTCCTTGGTGTGTGTAGGGAGTGTTAGCAACTTAGTACTCTGCCTCCATCACACATCCACGCAGCTGCATCAAGTGGAGCGTGTTCCAAGTTGTGAATAAATTTCTCCTGGCAAATCTAAGGCAAATGGAAGGGTCTTACAGTCGGCTGCTGGGAAACTTTTCAAGGTTATGGTGTGTTTTAGTTATATTTCTGAGCTTTTGCAGCCAGAAGGACTCAATCCTGTACATTTTGTAAAAAAATCTATACAGGATTTTCATTTGGGTATTGTGAACTTTAGGCTGACAGAATTGGAGATATAGGAATAATGAACGTTTATAAGGCACATATATAAACCTACATGAGAGAGATATTTTTCCACTTGATGGGAATTGTCATGAGATCAGCACATTTTAGGGCTACTTCGGTTGTTGCAAGAAGCACTTTCCACTTTTTCTTGTCTTTCACTAATGCTCTTCTAAAGGGTTTTCCTCATATTCAACTTAGCCCTATGGGTCATGGCAAGTGCAGGAGCCAGATACGTCTGTCTGTCTGTCTGTCTGTCTGTCTGTCTGTCTGTCTGTCTGTCTGTCTGTCTGTCTGTCTGTCTGTCTGTCTTTCGATAATGACTACAATCTATGTCTGTTATGAGGCTGAAATTTTTTCTACTCTGATGGAAAGGAGTAAGATGTGTGTCCTGTAGAGATTTAAAAAACACCAAAACTGCTATAAACCGTGCCCTGTAGAAAGGTTTGGCTTTGAACAGCAAACGTGAAACTGGGCCATGAAAGCTACCAGCGCTCAGAATTAACTTACCACAAGTGTTTTGCTTCAAGGGAGGGCAGGAAGCTGTGTTTTCAAGCTGCTGTGCTTGTAAACCTGCGCTGCCCCAACACTTCCGTTCAGTTTGGTTTCTGTCACCTGTATCAGTGGCTAGTCCTCTGCGAAGCAGAGTGTGCTCCAGCTGATGGGGTGCTTACACACGTCAGCCATGGTCCCTTAGGGAACCCAGAAGACCCGTCACTGGGAGATGTGCTGCTTTGGCTGGGATGGGATGATGGATGTGGCTAATAAACCCAAGCTTCCTCGCATCTTTGCCATTCTGGCCCTGTGGCTCCATGGGAAGCGCCGTGCGGAACCTTGTCACTTCACGTTGCTTTCACCAGGCAATGTCAGCAACCCGGTCAGTACTAAAAGAGGGCAAGTCTGCTTTGACTGTGCTTGCTTTCTTGTAGCTTGTAGCAGACAAACAGCTCCATGGGTGAGTGGTAGGTTTCTCTTTCCGTCTTTCTGGACAGCTCTTGTTCCAGTGCTCAGTGCTTGCCTCATCTAGTTAATCTAATGGAGAGCTGGTAAATATTTTGGACTATAGTAAATATTTTGGACAAGCTCTTTCTTGTTTGTCAGACCAGTGCAGTAATTCAGTGCCTCAAATGCCATAGGAAGTCAGGACCTCCCCAAAATATTTGCTAATCCTTTCAAATGTTACAAACAGACACTTCTGACCAGGATGCTGTGATAGAGGTAAAATGTCACTTGGTTTCCAGAATCTTTTTCTTTTGCATCTGTGACCTCTCTGTGTGTTTATGTGCCTTCAAGTTGCCTGCTGACTTATGGCAATGCTTTGAATTTGATAGGTTTTTCTTAGGCAAGGAATATTCAGAGGTGGTTTTGCCAGTTTCTTCATCCAAAATATAGCCTACAGCGCCTGGTATTCTTTGTTGGCTTCCCATTCCCAGGGCTGACCTTGCTTAGCTTCTTAGATCAGAAAGAATCAGGCAGTGGTAGTTTTGCCTTGGATCTGCTCTTGCATTATTTCCAAGGGGCAGCTTGTGACTGTCTGACTTAATGGTAAAGAACCTTTATACACAGGTTTAGGTTCAGGTCCAGCCTTTCCAGAAGGGGTTGGGAAAGTCTCCTGCTTGAAACCCTGCAAAGCTGCTGCTAGTCCGTGTAGGCAATACGGAGTTGTATGGACTGTGGTCCGACTTATAAGACAGATTCATTTGATACAGGCTTTGTGACTTCCAGGTTTTGCACATTTTCATTAAAAAGCAAGAATCTCAAATGTGAAAAAAAGACAGTTAACACAGAGGCGAGGAACTTTTTGTTCTCCAGAAGTTCTGGACAATCATTCTGACAGCCCCATACTGTAAAACGTGCTGGCCAGAGCTTTTAGGAGCTGAAGTACAAAAGATCCAGAAGGTCAAACTTTCCCCACTCCTGTTTTAACAAATATATGCTATTTTTCTCTGATACCTACAACTGGCTAATATCGAATGGCCATCATGTGTAGAAATGGGCTGGGAAAACCAACTACTGTACTGGGTAGCCCAGAGAGCCACTGTCACTCTGATGAGAGCAGTTTTCATTACACGTGGTGCCCTCTTCTGTGTTTGTGACTGCAGTCTCACCCAACGTGGCCGGTGGTCAGGGACAATGGAAACTGTAGTCCCAAACATCTAGAGGTCTCACCAGCCTAGGAAAGTTTGGATTAAATATCACTTGACTAGATTGTAGAATCACAGAGTTGGAAGGGACCACAGTGTCCATCTAGTCCAGTCCTCAGCCATGCAAGAATGTACAACTGAAGCACTCCTGAAAGAGGCCCGTCTTGTTTAAAAACCCACCTTGCTTTGAGATAATCTGTACCTGCTCTTAGTTAAGGAAGTTCTTCCTAATATTAAGGTGAAATCTCTTTTCTGGTAATTTGAATCCATTAGTTCATGTTCTAGTCTCTGGAGCAGTGGTTCTCAACCTGTGGGTCCCCAGATGTTTGTGGACTTCAGCTCCCAGAAGCCCTGAGCATTGACCATAGTGGCTGGGGCTTCTGGGAGCTGAAGTCCATGAACATCTGGGGACCCACAGGTTGAGAACCACTGCTCTGGAGCTTACTTCGTCTTCTACATGACATCCTTTCAAATATTTAAAGAGACCTATCGTGTCATCTCTCAGCCTTCTCTTCTCTTAGCTAAACATATCCAGCTCCTTCAGTCATTCCTCATAAGGTGGTTCCCAAACCTTTGATCATCTTGGTTGTCCTTCTCTGGACGTGTTCCAGATAGGCCAGTAGTTTGATTTTCTGTATAAGGCGGCTCAGATGTTGTTGAAGAGAGATGAGAGAAATTCACAACGGATGCCTGTCAATGACCATATGCTGCTTTGAAGATCAAATGCCAGTCAATGGAGAGCAACAATGGGAGACGGATATTGTCTTCCTGTCCTGCTTGTGCGGTTCCCAGAGAGGCACCTGCGTGATCAGTGTGGGAGGTGCAATGATAGACTAAGTGGAATTTTGCTCTGCATGAACAAAGCTGCTCTGATGTTCATTATGCTGTTTTTCCTTTTTATACGTGAAATCAGGCAAAATGTTGCACCTTGGTCACAGGCTGTATCTCTCAATGGATGTGGCTTCTGGGATTTTTTACTCTGTTTTCATGTTAAAGATCACGTGTGCCTCTCTCCAGCTGAATGAAGCATGTTTCAGTCCATGCCAGCTGCTGGGATTTGGCATTTGCTGAGTCTTTCCCTGAAGTGAGGAGGAGAGGTTACGGGGAGGGGTACAGATGCTGCCAAAAGGCTTCTCCTTCTGCAGAACGGCTCATGAAGCTAAGCAGATGGTGCGGGGTGGGGGCAGAGAGGTGGGGTGGGATGTCTAGCTTCTCGATGTGCCAGCCGCACCAACTGTTTTAGGCAACAAGTCAGGGTGTTTGTTATGGTATAGTGGGTAATTGTGATGGCACAAACATTCATGCTCATTGCCACCTGCCAAAGAGAGTAGTGGAAGTCAATGGCAAAATGTGCCACAGCTTTTGATATTGTGGGAAGAGGAGGTGGGAGAGGGAGAGAGATTGCGAGAGAGTAGGAGGCACATATGGTATTGGATGAAAACAGCACATGTTTGCAAGCCACAAGCTGCTGATTTGAAAGTTTGCCTGCTGTCAGGAGCACGACACTGGGGTGAGACTAAAAATATTGTGGCCGCTTTAGGCTAGCACATTTTCACTAGCCCAAGCTTCTATGGGCAGAGTCCTCCTTTCTGTGAAGAATAAGTCAGCAAGCACACACAGTGAAGGAAATGTTGTGAGAGAGTGAGGCCAGAGAATGCAACAATGAAAGGACAGGCGCATCATATAATTATGCAGAGTACAGATGCAAATAGGGTCCAAGTTGGCAGGGGAGGGAGGGCTGCTACTGGGAGTCAGCCAAAGGCTGTGGGACGTGAAGGCATACAATGTACTCTGGTTCTGTGGCAGTGCCACAAACTCATGAATTCCCTCCAAAGTTCACATCTCTTACATGATGACTGCAGCATAAAGTGATTACTTGCACCAATATTACATCTGAATGCCAGGTGCCAGGTTGCTTGGGCAGAGTTGTGGAGTGCTGCTGCTGATCACTTACCACCGCTCAGGGCCAAGGATGGGTGAGAGTTGCATCTCGCCCTTCGGTTGATAAGAATTCCCTAACATTTGCAAATATCTTTATATCAGGATGACTTTGAGATTAAAGATATTGAAATACGGGAGAAACTGAAACTGACACATTTATTCATCCAGGCCCCCTTAACTCCTAGTTTGCCCAATTCAAATCCCTGAGTTTTCAGCCATATTAGTGCTGAATTACCGTTGCCACTTCCCTCCCTCCCTTCCTTCTTTTTTCTACCTTTTAACACCTATATGGCACGCAGGAACCACATCAGCTATTTCGTGCTCGGAATTGTTGTACTCTTTGGATTTGGCAGGTGCAAACAGGAGGTAATTTTGTTTCGGTTCATTTTTGAAGACCTTACCAAAAATTGAAACTCACCGTCCTTTCCCATCTCTTCCCTAGATGCATTTTGCTCAGGGTCTCCTCTGAAGCTGGAGCTAGCCCTGAGTGACTGCAGTGTCGCTGCCCATGCACCATTGCCAACCTTTTTTCAGCACTTTCTTGGCAAGGGTGGGCACAGTGTGGGCATTTTTATGGCCCCAAAGCCCTCCCAACCCCCATTTTAAACAATTCAGCAGGTTTTTTTGGGCAGTTTTTGTCCCCATACCTAGCAGAACCCTGTTCCCCAAATATGGGGAAATACACAAGATTATGGTTTCCAAGCTGAAAAGTGCAGAAGGCTTCTGTACTTTTAATGATTGTGTACAAAAGGGAATTCAAGGAAGAGTTGATTGTTACCTAATTTTGTGACAAGCAACATCTGCCAAAATTCCATCTTCTACATAAGCGTTAAAGGTACAGGGACCCTCTCCACTCTTCAGTCTGGCAACCCTATGCAAGAATAACCCATTCCACACACCCAAGAAACCTACCCCATATCCTAAGAACTCAACTCCCCCATAAGCACCCCACATCCAGCAGCATTCCCTTTAGAACCTGCAACAACTATCCCTTCATCATCAGTTTTCTTTTTTGCAGTCCTTTTCCAGTGGTGACAGGAAGTAGCAGTACATTACTTCCAGTCACTGTTTGTAGAGGGGCTGCAGAGAAAAGGGAAGTATTTGGGCTTACTGTGGTCAATACAGCCCATGTGGGAGGGGGGAATTAGCCCCAGCCCCCATGCAATACCCACCCCTGGTTCAAGGGATGTTAAGTATGTATTCAGCTTAACTGGCACTAACATTAAAGCTGTCTCTCAATGGCTGCATTTTAAACCTTTCATTGTGTAATAGCGTGGACTAGGAACTTTGAAAGCTCCGAATTTCACAGGGCTGTCAGAAATGGAGATCAATTTACTGCCAAAATGCACTTTGTCATCTACATTTACATAGTGGGCAGAGTGTGGTTCCATGGAGTCTACAAAACCCTTTTCAATAGATCACTATGTCCCTCACTTCTCCAAAATTATTCTTTGGCCAAATATGAGCTATCACAGTGCCAGAAACCTCCTGGAGAGTGCAGCTGGCCATTTCAAGAGGATCCTTCTGCCTATTTTAAGCCTGTGGGAAGCATTTTCTGGAACCAGAAGTGGCAACCTGAGGACAGCTCTTCAGTGCAGGAAATTGGAGAAATGCTAAATAGAACCTTTTGCAAAAACCACCACTCTCCACTGCACTGCCGTTAAAGGGAAATGTGTGCTTCTGCAACCTTACCAACTCTTCCATCAGACTCACTTCTCTATGTCTTTGTCTTGTCTCTGGAATGTAAATGAGTTCTCCTAAAAACTTAAAATGCACCATATGTATACACCAGCTCAATGCAGCAAGTTCACAAGATGTATACAGGCAGGTTTTATGCATGAGCTCAGTGTCTCAGTGGTTTCTTAAGCTGCTGAAAGAATGAACTTTCTTTCAGAACCAAAGGGGTAGGTCTGAGTGTTTTGTTGCTATTGCTGAAGTCACAGGTGTTCCTTCTATTTGCAACCTGTAAGTCATGCTAACACTGTGGTCTCTTTTTTTCCCCCAGAAGGAAGGCTCTGTCCAAGAATACAACATCACGTACCTTGTGAAAGAAGGGTCTGAGAAGGCTGATCCATCACAGTTTGAGCTGCTTAAAGTCCTAGGGCAGGGGTCTTTTGGCAAAGTGAGTTGCTTTTTTGATAGCTCTAAAGTAAAGGGAGAGATCACCTGCAGATAGCGCTGATTTTTGATTTGCAGGTCCACACCCTTTTCCTTTTTCAGTATGAAGAGACAAATATAAAATAAGAGTACCTCTGGATGTATGTGGAGGACCTTGCCTTCAGCACAGTCCATGCTTAGAACTAAGGCACGGTTTTTCCTGCAGGGATGGATGGCATGGTATCCAGACAGGAAAGCAGAAGTGGGTGCAGTGCCTTAAACTGGTACTTAAAAAAAAATCTTATTTCTCTAGCGTTCTTGGGACTGAACAGAAGCAGCACCTGTCTTTTTAAACTTTTAAGTGCCCTGCATTTGTTTACAGCATGTGGAAAACAAAAGCCCAAAACTACTTTTCCTCTCTCCCACTTAAAACTCTGAAAACAATCAACTTATGGTAACACTCAAGTCTTGTGCCATTACGTGTACAGAAAAGGAATGATCCCACCATACCATCTCAAGATGATTGGATGCTGAAACTGTTGGATATGACAGAGATGGACAAATTGACAGCTCTAGTGAGAGAAGAGTTTTTGAAAGAATTTCAGAAACAGCAGGAGAAAGTGATACGGTTTATAAGTGAAGCTAGGAGTAAACATGGAACAAGCAGACTTGAATAGGTCAGAAATGTTGTTGTAGAACAATTCTTTAACAATACAATACCTTAATCTGCTTATGAGATGACATTTGACATAAATTGATTTGACATAAAATGATTTTGTAGAAATGTAGAATAAATACACACCTAATGGAGTGATAATTATTATGATTTCCTAGTTAGGGGTATTTAGGAAGAAAGATGAAAAAGTGTAAATAAGCTTTCATAGATAACTGTTTTCGAAGGAGGGGGAAGTCAAAGATGCATTTTTAAAATATTTTTAGGTTATGCTACATGCTGGTAGTTCTGTTAGTTTATTTAACTGTTAGTAGTTTGTTTGTTTAGATAGTTCAGGTAGACTTGTTTGTTTCTTTGGCAATGTATATGTGCTTTACTATATGTCGTTTTACAATAGCTAGAAAAAAATCAATAAAAAGATATTTTTTAAAAAGTCTTTATGCCATTCTAAAAGGTATGACAATATGCTGCGTGGGACAGTGCCGACCCTGTTGTTTGGCAGAGTGAAGTGGATGTCTCAGGCAGCAAATCCGGGGGGTAGGACATGATGTGTCTGGATCCAGGAAAATGTTACTCTTTTTTGGACTACAGCTCTATTGGCCATACTGGCTGGGGGATTCTGGGAATTGTACTCTAAAAAAGGTAACTTTTTCCAGCTCAGAATGTGCTTCATGCTCTGCTTTCCACACCCTAAACTAGCCTGTCACCCCGAGGTGTAGTGGGAAACACTGTTGGATCACCAGTGATGACAAAAGGTTCACCTTTAGTTTCTGCGTGTGAGATGGGGCTTCTGCAGCTCATAAAATTCAAGATGGAAACCTAACGACAATTTGGAATCAGTTATAGTATTGGGAAGGATATGCAGAAAGGAGGACAAAAGGCCTGTGTGGTTTTGCTTAATTGTCTTAAGATGGCAGCTATAATTAAAAGAAACATTTGTCCCAGATGCACTAAGCCACAGTTGAAGATGTCTTCTTCTCTCCCTACCCTTTGATTGCCCCTTTAATTTATGTTCTAAGTCTCTTTTTTCTGGTCTGACCTCTACACAGGTTTTTCTTGTCCGAAAAATTACCCCACCCGACAACGGGCACCTCTATGCCATGAAAGTCCTGAAGAAAGCAACTCTGAAAGGTGAGGAGGCACCATGTGCCAAGGACATGAAGTTGCGGCATGGGGGATACATTTTTAGTGACACAACATTCTTGGCATAATTCTCTTCCTGCCCAGACCCTCTCCTGAATGGTGAATTAACAGAGTACTAGAGCAGAGGAGTATTGAGTCCTTTTGAATCAAATCTTGACCTCTTTAGCTTCTGTCCCTTCAGTCTTCCGTTAAACTGCAATATGCGTCAGTCCAAGGCAGAATAATTATTACTACTACTATTCTCATTCTTATTATTTCTGTCACACCTTTTCCCAGTTTGGGACTCAAATAGGCTTACATTTGGACGTCCATAGGTTACCCAACTGGCTGTAGCTACTGCCAGCCACTTCTACAAATATTACTTTCTAATATGACTTCCTTCCTCCTTCTTCTTAAGCTGTTGTATTCTTTGTTGACAGTACGTGACCGTGTAAGGACAAAAATGGAGAGGGACATTCTAGTGGAAGTAAACCACCCATTCATTGTGAAACTCCATTACGGTGAGTGTTAAAATTCGTTTTCCTTGATCTTATGCCAGACGGTCAAAATTGCAGCCAGGCAATCTCTTTTAATTTGAATTTGTACTAAGAGGCATACATTTAATGAAGAAGGGCTGGCACTAGGCTGGTTTCCAGGTAAATATTGTTAACAAATTAAGTCAGCCTCAGAGCATCCCCGTTCTTGGAAAAAGTTCTCCCTGCATAAAGCAGTTTGTTGGCTAGGTAAGAAGTCCCGTAACTTAGGATCCGAACCCCACTTCAAACCCCTTGTTCTGAAAACTTGTTAAATTACATTCACTGATGGTAGTTACCCTTCAGAAGTAAGGAGCTTTCCCTTTTGGCTACAGAGTTTGGAGATGATAGGAGTTGTTAGCCTGACCCATTTGGAGGATCCTTCATTAGGAAAGGTTGCCGTAGTGGACGTTTTAGATTCCAGTGACCACTTAAATGTCGCTTGGGTTAAGCATCGTCCACTGGCAGGTTAGAAAGGAAGACTTTATTTCTGTTCTGTGCATTGCATTTCAGCTTTCCAGACGGAGGGGAAATTGTACCTCATCCTTGATTTCCTCAGAGGGGGAGATCTCTTCATGCGCCTTTCCAAAGAGGTGAGCATATCCGGCTTGCATGCTGTCGGTTTGCCTAAGGGTGGATGCGGGAAAGGAAATCACACTGGTGGTGGTGGTGGGTATGCAGGCATTGTACATGTTGACAGCCCAAACAAATAACCCAACTTTCCTGCTGGAGAAAGCTGCTGTGATATCATGGTTAGGATATCAGCTAGCTCTCTGGATAAATTTGTCAGTGGCTGCATTTCAACTTAACCAACGTCACAGGGGGGTTGTTGTGAGAACTGAAATGGGGTGCATGTCGCTCTGAGATCCTTGGAGGAGAAGCTTTATATTGCAAGTTTCAACCATTTTAATTCTTGGTTGTAAGCAGGGCTGTGGAGTTGCTAAACCTTCAACTTCGACTCCAATTTCACTCTTTTTCTGTTGTCTGACTCTGTTGTCTGACTTCTTCATAAATGGCAGGAGTATATTAATTAGTAATAAAATATGTATTGTAGTAAAGTGGTAGCACAAGGCATTTCATCACCATCATGTAGATCAGCAAGCTACTGAGACTGATAGGACCTAAAATATATTTGATTAAAATTTCTGAACACAAACACTTTCCTAAATTCCTTTGAAAGTAAATATGCAACAAATTTTTGTTGTTGTTGCTGTTGCTGCTGTTGTTGTTGTTGTCTTTCTTTAGGTTGTTTCTGAGTTGTGGCAACCATAAGGCGAACATGTCACAGGGTTTTCTGAGGCTGAGAGTGTGTGACATGCCCAAGGTCACCCAGTGGGTTTCCAAGTGGGAAATTGAACTCAGGTCTCCAGGGTCATTGTCCAGTGTTCAAAACACTACACCACACTGGCTCTCATGCAACAAATTAGGCATATAATATTACAAGTTTTTATTTTGAAGTTAGAGTTAGTATATTTCTACTGACTCCCACAGCAATTCTACCCAAACTTGCTGCCAGTTCCGACTCTGACTCCACTCCTGGTTGGGAGAAGAAATATCTAGAAACATGCCTTCACCTCTCCTTTTCCTCTCTAGTCTCTCCTATGTAAAAATGTGTAGCGTAACCTTTCTGGGAACAGAAATTTGGAACTGTTGTAACAGCTGCCCAGAATCTTCAAACAGTTAATTTACATGCATTGCTAAACCATATAATAGGTTTAATATTGAACAAGTGGATAGGTCATGTCTTCTGGTACTCTTGTCATTATTATTAGTATTAGTATTATTACCACCATCGTTATTGTCATCGTCATCATTTATTTCTTACTTATCTGGCTGTCCCTAAGACTTGATGCGAGGTATGACATAAGTTAAATTACAGTTAAAAACACTTTGTAGATTAAAATACACTAAAATACATAAAGCCTTTTAAAATGCATCAGTTTAAATTCATAATTAAAAATTGACTGAGTAGGCCTGCTGGAAGAGAGAGGTCGCTAGAACTTTTTAAGAATTTGGACAGCATATTTTGCTGTCAAATCTCCTCCAGCAGGTCATTCCAGTCTAGGGGAGGTCAATGAGAAGGTTCTGTGGGCGACTGTTGCCAGCCTAGTCCTGGCTGGTTTAAATAAATGACCCCCAGAGGATCTGACTATATGGAACAGATTGTATGGGAGGAGGCAATCCTGCAAGTAACTTGGACCCAAAGCCTATAGGGCTTTAAAGGTAATAACCAACAATGTCTTCAGCAACTCTGCAATTGTACCACACAGTTTCACAAATTTGCCAAAACTGTACAAAATTTGATAAATTTAATCTTGCCTTTCATCATTAAATATTGCTTTGCTGCCACAAAAGGTGTGACCTAGTCTAATGGTTTTAAGTTAGAAGAAAGTATATATCGATTAAACATTAGAAGTAACTTCTTGACAGTAAGAGCAGTTCAACAATGGAACCAAAAAAGTAACTATTCCAACCTGTGCTCAAAACACACAGAGCAATATAGTGAAAATGACAGGTGTCTGTTTCTAGGGAGGTTACATCTAAGTTCATGGGGAAGGGAGACTAGGAGGGGAAAGAGAGAAGAAGGTAAACCTATTTCCTTACACATTCTACCACTTCAGTATGCCAGGCTGGCACATTTTAGAACCTGCAGGAGGATTGCAAGACTGTTCATAACTATTTGGGGAAGATTACAGATTTAAGATAATTATTCTCTACATTCCAGATGTGTTTTAAGACTTCATTTGTCCTGTATTTGCCATTTCTTCTCATCCATCCTCTTAAAAAAATCCAGTTTCTAAGCTTTGAGCCAAATTTAGTGCAGACTTCTGGCCTTCGATGAAAAATCCTTTTAGAATGAGACAAAAGCCTACAGGTTTTGGAGTTGCCATGGCTTAGTATTTATAAGCCATCTGCCTTTCTCTGTGAAACAAAACAGGAGAGTTGCAAAACAATGGTCTATTCTTAATTCTTTTTGGCTCTTGTTGCATCATGTCCACACTTAAGCAAAGTGACTGCTTGCTACCTTGATATATGGAGGAGGCAGGGAGTGCAAGGAGGTCCTGATGGTGAAACAGGAAACTGCTGTGAGAACAAGGAAGCATGTGGCAGTGGTTGGACAACCACCACTTATCTTGTAAGAATGAAGATTCCAAATATACTCATCCCCTTCTTAGCCCCCCCCACTCCTAATCTCCTCCTAAAACTTATGCATTTACTACTGTGTCCTTGCAGAACAAGTGAGCTAGGTCTATTTAATAAAGTAAAACACAGATGGAAAAGAATCTCTGAAAGAGCTGTATGTGCTCGAACCCATTCATTCTGACCGAGAGTGTTGTGAATTGCTCCTGAAACCTTCCTGAGAATTGGTCCCAGAGCATAGGACCAAGTTCAGCAGCACTGTAAGACAGATTCTGCAGCAAGAGTTAAGTTGTGCAAATGCCTAATCTATTTCTCCAGATTAATTATTCTGCTTCCAAATCTCCCCCGACCGCTGCAAAAAATTGAGATGACTTGACAAGTTCTGTACTTGAAAATCCATCAGGCCCCATCAGAGATTTACACATGCAGTTTCTCTGAGGTCCAGAAACTTCCTTTCAGGATAAAAGAGCAGAGAATTAAATCTCAAGTTACAGAACTGAATCTGAATTATCAAAAGTCCTTCCCTACTAAATAATGTACAGATGCATGGGATACACACAACCCTTGCCATTGCTTTCTGCATTGTATGACCTCCATTGTCTACTCTCTGTTCCTCAGGTAATGTTCACTGAAGAAGATGTGAAGTTTTACCTTGCCGAGTTGGCACTGGGTCTCGGCCACTTGCACCGTCTGGGAATTGTGTACAGGGACCTTAAACCAGAGAAGTATGCAGAGCCCAAAATTTTCAGAGTTATTTATGGGCTTCTTTGAAGGCTGAGATGCATATTGGCAATTGGTCTGGTAACCTGGACTGGGTAGGGTTAATCAAGACAATTAATTGTTCCACGTGGAACATAACTACTTCCTGGGGCACGTTGAGGGTGGAGGGCAATAGGATACGGTATCACGGACTGGAATCCATTGTTGGGTCAAAGGATCAAGCTGGCTTTTTGTCTGACTTAAAGCAGAAATTGGCAGAGTTGCATTTTTGGACTATGGTGCCCAGATTATGGACTGTAATGCCACTGACCATGCTAGGTGAGGAACTGTGGATATTGTAGCCCCTGAAAGTAACTTGTCCAAGTTCTCAACATGTGCAGAAAGAAGCTCAGTTCTGCAAATACCTAAAAGCACTAGCCAGCCTACATGTTGGGAGAAACAATACTACCTAGTCCAAACAATTAATATCCTTTTGTGCTCCAACTGTCCTTGTAAAACATCCCTGACCAGACCACAGTCATTGGCAAATCCTCTCACTTGGTGCCCCACTGGTTAGGTTTTGTTTCTTTCTGTCCTCAACTAATATATATTAGTGTTCCTTGTATCAAGGCAGCTCACCAGACCATTGATGAATCCATTACTGTCTGCTCTGACTTGCTTTTCAGGTTCTCAGGCGGAGGTCTTTCCCACCACTGCCACTGAATCCTTTTAATTAATATTACTGGGAACTGAAACGAAGGTTGCCAAGTGTTCCTTATTATAAGCAATGGACCTTACTTGAGGGCTGGAATTCTTTAAGTCTCCTACGAAAACTGAACACAATGCCAGAAATCCCATATCTTGGCTTGTGGGAATGAGGAGATGTTCTCTAAATATAACCAAACCTGAGATTTACATTAGTTTTAATTTTAATCATAATTGTCAAGCATTTGTTTCTTTTTTTGGTTATGATTAAAACATACTCAGGTGTGTTGACACGTGCCAAAAAAAGGAACCAAATAGGGATTTTCCATAAAGTACATAATAAAGTAACTTCTTTGGAGAATGTGGGCAATGTGTTAATTTTACCAAGAAATTCACCGTTATGTTAACAATAATCAATGCTGTTATTTAATACTCAGGTAGAACATAATTTTGTTAATAGTTACTTCCTGACTGTCAACTTTTGCACGTCATGAATTGTTTCTGTCTCTTACGGCTGTTTTGAAAATCTGGCAACCATATTGATACTGAGGATTGAAACCTGTCTCCCTGCAAACCATGTGTTTTCATGCAGAATTACACTATCACACTAAAGACTTTGAGCAAGAATTGAGATCAGAGTAAAGGAAGTTACCTATCCTGATCTGTGGTGTTTTCTTGCAAACCATTTTGTCCAACTGTGATCTGGCTGTATGTGTTCTAGTGGTATATTTTATTCCCGTTTCTTCACTTTATGTTCTCTCTCTCTTTTCCTCATAGTATTCTCCTGGATGACGAAGGGCACATCAAACTCACAGGTACAGTGTCTCGTAAATGTTGGTGGTTGAGGTTGTTAGTTTTTTTCCTGTACCTATGTTCTGAAAAGTATTTATTTTGTCACTGTTTAAGCAGATAAGTGATTGCATTTTACTCTCTTTTGGTTCCCTTCATTTCCCTTTTGTTCCTATCCATCTCCACCCCTCCAATGCCTTTCCCCTTTTGTAGACTTTGGTTTGAGCAAAGAAGCTATTGACCATGAGAAGAAGGCATATTCTTTCTGCGGAACTGTGGAGTACATGGCACCAGAAGTGGTGAATCGCCAAGGTCACACTCAGAGTGCTGATTGGTGGTCATATGGGGTATTAATGGTATGCTTGGGTTTTTTTCAGTACTGCTTCCCAGCTCTCACAATAGCTATTACACTGTTGTTGTAAAACAGCAAAACATCCCAGTTAAATAGAAACAGTCAGCATCATATCAAGTTAAAAACTACAGATGTAAAAGGCCCCAGTAAATCAAAAACTCTTTACTTGTGCCAAGAAGACATTGTTTTTGGCATCAGGCAAACTTTTGTGGGGGGAGCACTCATGAAATGGAGTGTGGTCAGTGAGAAGGCCTTGTGAGAAGGATCAGTAACCCACCTCATCTCCAAAATCATGGTATCTGACAAAGGGCATCCATTTTGGGTGACCAAAGCTGTTCTGACACCAAACCGAATTGAAACAGATCCAAGTAGTCACTATCATCAGAGAGTGTCTGAAGTTGCACATTTCCAAACTAAGTAAGCATTTTAACTCCTTAAAAGATATATTTGAGATTGGCCAGCAGTTGGGAAAGTAGTCAGAAGAGCTTTATTAAGGAACGATGCCTTACCACTGTGTCCTTTGAGACAGTTAGAGACATTTATAGTCCCTTGGAACTGGACCCAAGCAGTCAGACCATTCTTGGTTGATGTAATGAGTCAGGAGAGCCAGGGCTGAGTAAACAAATGGAAGGATAGATGGATCCAAACTTCTTACCGGCATCTCTGTGCTTCAGAAAAGGACGTTTATCTCTTTTAATACGAGGTTCAATAGTCTGAGTACATGTTCATCGGTTCACTGCAACCAGAATGCTATCCAAATTACTGTGGATGATGAGTTGTTTCATTGTTTAGGTGCTTATGAAAACAGGCCAAGCAGACTTTTCTGAAGTCTGAAGACACTTTGACCTTAGGCTTGTTCTCTCCTGCCCCAGAGCATAAAACCAGGCCTAATGGTTTGAAGTTACAGTAGGGTAGATTTTGACTGATCATTAAAAGAAACTTCTTCACAGTAAGAACAGTCTGGCAGTGGACCCAGTGGCCTAGAAAACACCTTCAAGAAGAGGCTGGACAGTTACCTGCTGGGGATGATTTTGCTGGAGCTCTTTTATTGAGCAGGGAGTCGACCTTGATGGCCCATGAGGCCCCTTCCAACTCTATGACTCTATTTCTTGTTGGATAAGTGAAGGTATGGTCATGCACCACTCTAGAAATTTCTGCTGGATGGCACTGCAAGGATGATGTGATAGCAGAGAAGTATGGCTTCTTTGTCACTATCACCACCATTCTGTGGATTCTAAAGAGCTCTTACATCTGCTCAGATCTGTGCCTCTTCAAGTCACTGGTGTAGGGACAGGGGGGCGATGGGAGCGGTGCACCCTGGGCAGCACTTTTTTCTGGTGCTGCCACTCCTTGCCTGCCCCCTCACGCCATAGCCCTCCCCACGTGCACTGTAGCCCCGCCTGCACATGCTATACCCCCATCCATGCCCCTTCATCCCCGCCCCACACCGCTCATGCTAAGCTCTGCCAGTGCTTGAAGTCTTGTGTCACTTCTGTCCCTGTCTTTGCATACCAGTCCTTGGGAGAACATGGGACCAAGCAAACTCAAACAAGAGAGGAATTTCCAGTCCATCACTACCCAGTTCAATTTTGCATTCTACAGTGAGACCTAGGCATCAACAGAAAGGCCAGACTTTCCAACCCAAAATTCCTCAATTAGAATGCAATAGGATCCATTGGCCTCCAGGATGGACCATCTTGATCACGCACGTCCCAATCCTGCCTCATAAGTCTCACTATTTAAGTTGTCTCACTGTGATAAGAGTTGGAGAGAAATTTTCTGCACCCAGATCATTGTCCTTCTGTCTGGATCAGAAGACTGGACCCACAGTACAAGTCTTGGCATGTGTTGGAACAATGAAATGTTGGGAGAAACACATGGTGATTGTGAAGTTCTGAAATGCCCCCAAGAAAGCAACCTTGGCATGGATGTTGAGGTGCCTAGAACAGTCCATCTAGGGTCCTCTATACCAAGTTAGAGATTGTTTCCATCAGTTCGAGTGGGGAGCTCTTAAGGTGTCTTTGGAAAGTTGACATTAGCTGTCTGAAAGCTGCCTGTAATGGAAGTAAGAGATGCGTGTTTCTCGAATCAGTGCTGCCATCTTGTGACTATTAATATTTAAAGTCTGACTTTCTAAAGACAAAATGGGGTAAAAATAAGTCCTGCAGACCCAGTGTGGTATAGTGGTTTGAATGGTGGTCTAGGGCTCAGGAGACCAGGGTTCGAATTCCTCCTTGGCCATGGAAATCCACTGGGTGACCTTGGGCAAGTTATACTCTTTCATCTGCTGATTAAGGAAATGGCAAACCTTCTCTGAACATATCTTGCCAAGAAAACCTTATGACAGGTTCGCCTTAGGATAGCCGTAAGTCAGAAATGACTTGAAGGCACACAACAGCAGCAACAACAAGTCCTGCAGTGCTCACATGGAGGAGATGCTGGTTTGCCAAATGCATGCTGTGTTATTTTTCAGATAGTAGAGTAAAAGGCCAAGCAGCAGTGGTCAGCACTGCCCAGGCAGGTCACTGATGTTAGACAGCTACCGTGTCTGACGCTGAATGGTACGTCTCGGCGTCAACCAAAGGAAAAGGTCAGGCCAGCTATAGCTGCTGCTTACTGGTAATTGCCCAAACCAATCTGGATGATGGTGGTTGTTGTTCTGGCAGTTCCTTGCATCTCATAGCCAGGCAGTAGTGATTGCTATTTTTGCTCTTTAGGTCAGGACTTGGCTCTGGTCGGATTCCTGGTGCACCAGGATCCCAGCCACTGATGACGCCCCTCAGCCAAGATTTGCTGAAGCCGATGCACATCCTTATTGCCATTTATGTTAATCAGATGGTTTCCAAGTTTGCGCTTTTGTTTGCTTCACTTTTACTTACTGTGGACGACCACATTGCTTTACTGTTGGTGGCTATGAGCTACTTTATGTGTTTGGCCAGTACTGAGCTTCCATTCCTGTTTGTTTATTTAGTCATTTACGTTTTTTACATTGCTCTTCTCCCACGCAAGTCAGAACAATATACTTGGTCCCACTCCCTGTGTTAATCTCACAGCGAAGGCTGTCGTGAAACATCAAGTCGTGACAAACCAAATTGTACAACAGTTCAGGACCTTGCATTTTTGGACATTTTTTTAGATCCAGACCCCCATATACACCATAAAGTTCTCATTGGTTTCTTGCTGTTAGCAGCCAACCGAGTAATAGTGCAGCAGTGGAAAACTGGCAGCTCACTGGATATGCATGCACGGCATACAAAGCTATAGGATTTCGCCCAATCCAAAAACTAACACCATACGAAACTTTTACAAAGTGAAACAGACGCAGACAGTTTTACAGAAGCTTGGTTTATTTTCTTTTGTCATATGAATTGAAACCAGGATCCTCGGAAATAAGCTTCAACTTTCCATGCCTGTATTTGGAACAGTGCCTCTGTCTAGTAGAGAAATGATAGTGGAATGATCTCCTTCACTATTCTACCACATTTCTTCAAACGTTTGTTTCATTTTATATGTTGATATGTTTTGTTCTATACAGAATCTCTTTTCCCAAATGAAAAAATAAAGTAGGGTTACTTGTAAACATACTGCCATTCTGGATTAGTAATGTGGTGAGCAAATTAGAAATGATGACAGGGACATATCATGTATGTTGCTCCTGGATTCAGCCCAGTTAACTCAATGTGTTTCACAATAAACATAACATACTAGTACTTTTAAAACAAGTAAAAGTAACACTATTAAACATTACGAAATTTACAAAAGTAGAATAAAATTGATAGACTGAGAGTTGGTCCCAGATCCTCTGGTGATATTCATGTGATATTCTTGCTTGCTGTTCTTTGCAGTTTGAGATGCTGACGGGAGCCCTGCCTTTCCAAGGGAAGGACAGAAAAGAAACAATGACTCTTATTCTCAAGTAAGACCACGCAGCCTTTCAGCCTGTTGACCTGGAGAAGGGTTGCCCTGGGATAAACCACTATGCAGCAACTACATTTGCTAGGAGACCTCTTTCAAGAGGAGGCAGGAAGTTGAAGGGGGATAGATGAGTTTTTGTCCAGTGCCTCCATTTTATCTGCCATATTGGTTTCTGTTTCTATGCTGTTGTATTGTTTTTCTCCCACTTTGGAATCTTACTTATTTTTCTGGCCTTCCTGAATTCCTGCAAGCCACATTGAGTTCATCCTAAGCACCAGAAAGGCAACGTATAATATTTTGCTGCCAGATCTCGTCCTCCATATTCTCCTCTGGATTGGACAGTGGTTGGGTCAAATATCATTGCCAGGGGAAAGATGAAGTGGGTCTGTGGCTTGCCTTGTTGGAAGGCATATACTGTTGGAGGAACAGTTCTAAATCCCTGGCTGTTTCAGCAGTTGGACCTGTTCTGTCCAAATGGTAGAGCCATTCCCCCCCCACCGCCTTGTATCCAAGCTATGAAAAACAAGACTGCAGAAGGTACTGACTTGCTGGGAAGCTGGAGTTGCTGCTGCTGCTTTGCTTCTTTCTCGGTGACTCATGTCTGGTTGCATAATATAGATATGTGTGTGTTGTTTGCCTTTTGTTTAGAGCAAAGCTGGGCATGCCCCAGTTCCTGAGCGCTGAAGCACAGAGTCTCCTGCGAGCCCTTTTCAAGAGGAACCCAGCCAACAGGTTAGGTAAGATGCTCTTGTTCGTTTTGTGCCTGAGCACGTCCACCGCACAAAAGGTACCACAGACATGAAGTCAGATGCGTGCTGCATCTTCAGAGAGGTTTGCTGCACAACACATAAATGATTTAAATGCTGACAAAAAGTTTTCATTCTTTGTGAAATGTTTTTTGTGAAATGTGAAATGAAACTTTTTTGGGATTCAGAGACCGGCAATACAATGGAAACTGAAAGGGGTGTACCCAGAGGAAGATTCCCTCTTCTGAGTTGTTGCTCACAGCTGAAAGCTGCCTCACGTAACATGAAATGAATCCCTTTGGAGAAGACTGGCCTATCTGCAGTTGTGCCGTGTAGACATAGTGAGAAACCCAGGCAAATTTAGTACAGAGCACTGCATGGGTGGTGTGTCTTGACTGAACTAAAAGATGAGCCTGGATATACCACTTCCAGTATGATCAGAGTCTGAAAATGTTAGTTTTGGGGCTACAGTTTCAGAATCCCGTAGCTGATGTGCCTGGTGGTGATTGGGTGATTTTAGAAGCTATTAAAAAAAAAAGGTGTTTCCAAGCTCAGGGGACCTAACTGCCAAGAATCCAGAGTTCTGAGAGATCCATCTTTGGCTCACTTGAATGTAAGGATAAGGCTACATATGTAATGGGCTTAAGAAAACAAATTCTACTCTTGACAAGAAAGAAACCTGACTGGTGGGCAACCCTATTGGTATATTTTTTAAAAAGTGAAAATTCCTTTAAAAATGGATACACTGAATTTTAATTCATTTTCTTGCTCTTTGTTACCAGTCTGTTTCTGGTACCAGTGAGTGCATCAAAAGCCTATATAGAACTTATTTTTCCTTCCTTTCTTGTATAGCACTAGAATTATTTGATGGGCAGAGATCAGGGCTAGCAAAGGACTTCTTCATGCAATGCATAATTAACTGACAGGCCTCTCCAGCAGAGGTCTTGGAGATGGCTGCCAGCTTAGCTGGATTCCAAAAAAAGAATTAAAAAACAAAGACTGGATAAAGTTACTGTTAGTGAAGATCAGAATCTGGAAAAGAAAAGTGTGTCAGGCAGGCACATGGCAGTTGGCCATGCTGGCTGCAAGGTTCCACAAGTTGTCATCTGAAATGTAACTTTTCCAATAAACAATCAAGAATAGCATAACTGGGCCTCCGGGTTCAGGGGCATTATATCTGTAAACCAGTTTCAAAGGGACAAGTAACAAAAGATGCCTGTTGCTGTTAAGCTCTGCTTTTGAGCCGCTAGGAAGCATCTTCTGGATTGGACAGCCTTTGCCAGCAAAGCTTCTCTTATACACAGTGAACTCACTCCTGGCTTTTGATATTTCAATAGGAATTGCCCACACACTTTTCTTGCAACCATAGGAACTAAGAATTGTACATACGGCTTCTTCTCCTCTCAGTGAGGCTGAGCTTCTCAAGATGCTGAATCCAAGCAGACCAGTATATAAAGCTTTGCTGGTGTGTGTGTGCGTTTCATCTGCGAGGCACTGCAAAGCACGTGTAATTCTGAACATTGGTTTTCTCCTGTGCTGTACAGAGTCTATGTAGAAGCAGCAGAAAACAGTGTTTCTTAATCTTACAGGGTCTGGTCCTGATGGTGCTGAGGAAATCAAGCGTCACCCTTTTTACTCTACCATTGACTGGAATGTGAGTACTGGTCTTTTCCTACTACTTAGATGTTAAGTCTTCTAAGATCTTGGCATTCACATCTGTACCTGGCAGCACTTTTGATGAGCTTGTAGCTGCCTTCTCAAACATGACTCTTCTGCTGTGTCAGATTGCAGGTTCAAAAATCCTCATCCACCCTGAGGTATGTGGGCTGGATGATTCTCTGAGTTACAGTCCAACATGTGTGGAGTGCCCCAAGTTGAAAAGGGAGGGAGGAATAATTTGGGATACAAGCTTGTATCCCAAATTATTCTTCTCTGTGGAAGAAAGAAACCACAGTCCCATGCCCAGAAAGGAATTTCTGTAGCTTGTCCAAATGTGATCGGGTTTGATCCAATATGGCAGTTCTTATGAGCATTCCATTCTGTTTTCTTCTTCCTGAAGTATGCCAGCTCAGGGACAGGTAGGCCTCTGGGGGGATTTTTGTTCCTCTCTTCTCTGTTTGGAATTCTTAGCGTGTCTTTGCCTCGCTATTTCAAGAGTGCTATCCCTTCTTTCTGTATCATTTTTCATTTTGTAGAAGCTCTTTCGCCGAGAAATCAAGCCACCTTTCAAGCCTGCTGTGGGTCGTCCTGATGATACCTTTTACTTTGACAAAGAGTTTACCTCTCGAACACCAAAAGGTTTGCATTTTATTGTACTTCTACAAAAAGATAACAGAATTCTTTATAGCACTAAGTTGGCATAATGATGCCTAACCCTGATGCCGGGGTATCAGGTGATAGGGATGGGCAGAGGATTGATCTGGATCTGTTAGTAGCAATAGCAAACTCTGAAACAGTCTTGCCAAGAAAACCTCGGACAGGGTTGCCATAAGTCAGAGTTGACTTGAAGGCACATAACAACAGAAAATGTCAGAAAATAGATTCTAGGCTAGCCTTCTCGCAAGATGAATATGTTGAGATGTGTGTAGGGGAAGTTGAAGTCGTTTATTTCTCCCCTCTCTCCACAGCATAAAATGCATAAAGCTAGCATAAAAAGCATAAAAGCTAGCAAAAACTGCCATATAAATGCCTCAATCATTTATTTCTGCTGCAGAGCCTTCTACTGCTGCCTTATTGCAGGAGTGAGCAACCTGTGGCACTCCAGATGTTGCTGAAATTCCAGTTACCATTAGCGCCAGCAACACAGCCAGTGCTCCAGAGTGATGGGAGCTGTAGTCTAGCAGCTATAGGTTCCTCACCCCGACACTATTTTCTCTGAATTCTACTTTTTTCTTGGGTCTTACACTGGGTCTGTCTGGCACTTAACATAACTGTCTCAGTTTTTGAAAGAGTCTAACGAATGTTCACCTGCTAATAAGGTGTTCTTTCAATATGGTTAATTCTTGTTTCCTGCCCCCCCCCATTCCAGATTCGCCCGGTATTCCACCTAGTGCAGGGGCCCATCAACTCTTCCGAGGGTTCAGCTTTGTGGCTACTGGCTTGATAGAAGAAGAGAAGGCCAAATCCCCACCAGTGCCTTTACATTCTGTAGTACAGGTAAGAAGCAGCACGAAGAATGCCTGGAAGCATGTTGAAAGCTGCGTTACTACCTTTATTTGAGTTAGAGTCGGACTTAAAGACTATCTTCTCAAAGTTTTTGACTTTTGCTCATTCCACAGCATTACTATAAATGTACTATAACATTTGAAAGAGATACAAGCTTTTTGGAATTAGAGAGATAAGTGATCTCTTAGGTTAGTGGGCTTTCATAGATGTCTGCCAAGTTGTGAATCTCTCATAAAATTGGTTGGTTTATACCCAGTGTAGATGTCTACAGATTTTAAGACCCCATTTACAAACCATCAGTGAAGCAGTTTCTAGGCCATGCCAAAAGGACTGTTCATCCTGGTAGGAGAAATGTATGTCGGGGGGTTAGGGAATCATTCATTGGGTGTTCAGTGGGTGTTAAACAAACTTGTGTTGTAGTCCTGATCTGTATCTTCCACCTGCAAGCAACTGCTGTTTGGAAAAGGGACACTTAGACCTTCAGACACGTCTGCCTCCTTGTAGTATGTCCCACTGATGCAATCTCAGTTCCCCATATTCTGTTCTCCTTTTATTCTCCTGACCTGTAGCAACTGCATGGCAAGAATCTCCAGTTCAGTGATGGTTATATTGTGAAGGAGGCCATCGGTGTAGGTTCCTATTCGGTGTGCAAGCGCTGCGTTCACAAGGCAACGAACACAGAATATGCTGTCAAGGTTGGAGCTTTACTCCTTTGCTATGCCCCTAAATAGTGGTATTTTTAAGAATTTTATACTTAATTAAAGAGGATTAATAAAGAGCAGGGATAAGGCTGACATTGGGGACTTAGGTGAGTGTCACCTTTTAATGTTGAACTTCAGAGTCCCAGTGAGTTTTCATTTGATTTGCTGCATTCTACCCTGCCCTTCTTCATACAAGTTCAAGACAGTTATTAATCTGTGTAGAAACACACAGTTACAGTTAGCAGTTCACATTTGCTGGGGTTGGGGTGCAGGACCCTCACAAAAGTGGAAAAATTGTAAATATCAAAATGTGTATATCTTTTGGAAGGGGCTGAGGCATTATGGGGAGAATGGGCACCGAGTGTGCTCTTCCCTACCATTCCCTTGCCTTTTGCCTTGGTGCATATTCTCTGCGACTAGGGAAAAGGCAAGGAAATGTGAGGGAAGGCACACATGTGCCTTCCTTCTCTGCACAGTGCTCCCCTCTTCCATTTCTTTGCTTTTTGCCCAGGCACAGAGAAGGAAGGCACGTGCACCCAGGCAAAAGGCAAAGGTATGGGAGGAGGAGAATTGTGGGGGAGGCACAGGTGCCTCGTGAATAATCAGATTTATGAAGGTCAAACTCCCAAATGTGGAGGTAGGACTGTAATCAAATCTGTGAAAATTAAACCCACAAATGTGGAAGGCTGACTGTAAAATCACACATTGCATTTACCTGTAATTGCCAGCAGGATAGCAGTGTTAACGCTGTTGAAGTAGTAACAACAGAGTCTAATGGCTCCTTAAAGACTTGCAAGGAGTTTTACTTGGCATAGGATTTTATGGACAACAGCCTGAAATATAATAAAGCAATGTCGGTCTTTTGGGGATGGGGGCACAATAGAACCTTCAGCCTGAGCAGGTACAACACAGCAGGTGAGCAAGCTGAGAAATCCCTGTTTTCAAATCTTGCCACCACTAGGCTTTGATGCAGTAGCCTCGGGCTACCTCTTGATCTTTCAGCCTCAGTCCCAACCTGTAATAAGGGAATAAAACTGAACTAACCTGGTCAGACTGCTGAAAAATTACTGCACTGATGCACATACAGTGTTTGTAACCCTCAAAGGCTAAATTGATGTTGCTTTATAGTAATAAGCAACATATGTCTTGCAGGTCATTGACAAGAGTAAACGAGATCCCTCAGAAGAGATTGAGATACTTCTACGGTATGGACAGCATCCAAATATCATCACGCTGAAAGACGTGAGTGTAATAGTAGAATAGGATTAACCAGCTCCCCATGCTTGTTGGTACAAAGCAGCTCTGAAAATGCAGAAGGGCTTTGGGCACTAATGGGTTTGCCTATGTGTCACCTTATATAGAGAGAATTGTGAGGAAAGGGCATGTGTTGAGGGGAAGAATCCATTTGCTGGCTGCTGCTGCTGCTGCTGCTGAGCACAGATAAGGCTTGCAAGATTCCTAGAACCCCCACAGCTAGCTACAAACCTGTTAGGAAATAGCTGTAGATTTTCCCTTATTCCACCTGTAGGATTTAATACAGTGGGGAGGTGGGGGTGGAGATCTGACAGCCAACAAACAACCAGCCACAATCTGTGACAGAATGTCCCTTTGGTTATGAGGTCCTAGAATGGAGCAGCCCCACCTTCTTCTGTCATGCAAGTCATCATTGATACAGCAGAGTGCTGGTGGAGAAAGAGACATTAATCTTGTGAATACCATAAATCGGGCATTGCGTGTGCCTGGGCTGTCAGGACCCCAAAGATTATGCCCAGCACCACATTTTGCACTGCAGCACTGTGTCAGTGTGGAATACACTTCGGCCTGTGTGGTTTTCTGACCTTGCATGGGCTGCATGCCAAAATGCTGTTGCAGATATAAATGCCAGTGTGTATCCCTATATGTGGTTCCGGGAGCGGAGCTTAAGTAACAGCCTTTCAAAGCCACCCATAAACATCTATTTGGCAGGTGTATGATGATGGCAAGCATGTTTACCTGGTGACGGAATTAATGAGAGGCGGGGAGCTGCTGGACAGGATTCTCAAGCAGAAGTGTTTCTCTGAAAGGGAGGCCAGCTCTGTCCTGCACACGATTTGTAAGACTGTGGAATACCTTCACTCCCAAGGGGTGAGTATGAGATGCTGAGAAACATGCCAAGCCCGTAGGCATGTTTACTGTTCAGGAGAGGGAGGGAATGGAATGTTCCTACAACTGATGCAAGTGTTCCAATGCATCACTTTCAGCTGTAGGAAAGCAAGGTGTCATGTGTGGATACCTCAACCTTTTCTCTTGCCCGCTGTTAAGTCGTCTTTTAAGAAATCTATTAATGACTTCACTGTGCCTCAGTTTTCCTTGACTTTTACCCCATTCTTCAAATAAAATTTTCCAGAAGTTCTTGTCCACAACCCAATAAAATATAGCCCAAAGACATTGCTATTTCGTTGGGAAGGGCTTTTCCTACTCTCTCTGATTCAGCAAGGACACTTGGAGAAGATCCACTAGTGCTGAGCATTCAGCAAATCACAATACATGGCTGGTAGAACTGTGATCATTTTGGTTGGTCAGAAGTTGTGCAGGACTGGCACAGGGCAGTAGCCCTTTATTTTGCCTTCACAGAGTTTACTGTTAGGATGGCAGGTGGCCAAAGACTCCTGATACTGGCACTTAACTGCCAAGCTTTAAGAGCAACACCAGAGGCTTTGCTCTTGTCCTGTTATTGTTTAACATTAAGGAAATTGGACAAAGAAACAGCCGAGACATTTCCAGTAGTAGTACCGAAATTCAGACAAACATCCCTAGGGAGAACAGGCAGGCTCTGTTTCTTTCTGTCTTTAACTATGCACTGAAGGCTTTATTTGAACAAGATTGGTAGTATCTTATTATCTTCTGCTTTTGAGAATTGCAACGTGTCACTCTATAATCTTATTTTTGCTGGGGGGGTTTTCCTGTCCTTTATGTTGCCAAGCTACTCTGGATATTTTGTAAGAAAAAAGTAGAAATGCATAAATAAATAGCACTATCATCTGAAATCTGTGGCAGGAGCTATTTACCTAAATTCTTTGATTAGTATTTACTAGAGTAAACCTATTGAATCAGTGGAACTTACTTGTGTGTTGACTCTCCATTCAGCAATTGATTGAACTGGTCTACTCTAGTTGAAACTAATCAGTAGAATGCCAGCTTGTGTCTGTAGATTGGAACACAGCTATTGTGAGATGATTTGTGGTTGCCTTCACAGGTGGTTCACAGAGACTTGAAACCTAGCAACATCCTCTATGTCGATGAGTCTGGAAACCCAGAGTCCATTCGTATTTGTGACTTTGGCTTTGCCAAGCAGCTAAGAGCAGACAATGGGCTCCTCATGACCCCCTGCTATACTGCCAACTTCGTAGCACCAGAGGTATGTCGCTCATGAGCCTATCTGATTCGGCCGTGATGAAATTCCTACTGTGGTCCATAAAATGACCTAATTCTACTGCTTTCACGCATTTCATGTAGTGTATGGCTGCAGGCAAGCAGATTTCTAGCAGACTAGTTCAGCATTACTTTCAATGGAAAGTAGGAAAACAAGAAGAATTGTTCATTTTTTCCTGTATGGAACTGAATGTTGTGTGCATCCTTCATGTTCTGTTGTTGGCTTCCATCTGTGGTACAATGACCTCCATATTGGAGGGAAGAACTTCTCTGAGTTGTTAAAAGTAATGATTCTCAGATTGTGGCTTTTGATATATAGATATGGAAATTGTGGACTCGGAAGCATGATGCTTGAGAGGTAATCTAATTGGCTTACATTCCTTTCTGTTTTGAAGGGCCTGGAGATGGAACCAGTGAAGGACTGAATGAAAAATCTAGGACATTCATCCCATGAGAGGGGTGACAGTGGTGGTTGGAAGGTTGCAGGTTCATCCTGAGTCTAGGGATACAAGCTTTAGGTAGTTTCAGGTTGCCTGTGCTGGAACAGACAGATCTGACTTGACCGTGTTTGTTACTAGACCATGTGGTGCAGCAGACTCCACTGCCATTATTTGCACCTCACTCTAATTAGCACACCCCTATAAGAGCATCTGCTCAGAAAGTATGTTTGCAATATTTGCTGTCTTCAGTAACTGAGAGTCAATAAATACTTGCTGATCTACTGCAGATCTCCTACCAGTTCTGATCTACCTCCTGTTTTCCAATGGCCTACCTAGCCCTCATTCTACAAAACTTGATGTGAAATAGCCAATAGAGGCCAAGACACTAAGCCTAAAATTCAAGGCGTAGAAGGAACAAGATGACAATAAATGGGTGATATGTTCCATTGGGGGGGAATGATGTGCAAAGAGCATGCTTTCTGTGTGAGATCAGATCCTCAAAAGAGGAACTCGATTGAGCACTCTGTGATTCTTTGTTCTTACAGGTTACCTTCAATTGGTGCGTGAATCTCTTTTTTCTCCATCTGCAACACCAAAACAAGAGTTCTCTTCATCTTTCCATAAGAAATGGAAAGTATGTGTGCATGCAAATAATCATTTTTAGGCAGATCTGAGGCCGTTTACTAAACAGATTCACACACAGTTTGATTCCAGAAAATGGACCACAGATGGTTCCTTTTCTAATAAACAGTCAATTTCCACAAAATTGTAGGATCTACTAAAACCTGAATTGCATCATGACTTCTGCATTGCAGATTTCAAATATGGCAGAATTATCCTCACTAGATTTATAGATAACCTGACAGTGATACATCCTATTTGGCAAATGCAACCAAAGCTTCCTGCCTGGACTGACATTATGGTGAGCACCTTTGGCTTTGCCACCTTTGGCAGTCCAAGTTGTGGGCAGCATAACTGTTATTCTTTCTATCTAGCGAAATGGTATGGGGAGTTCTTCTCCAAGGTTCAGCTGTGAGGCACACATATCTCTAAACTTTACTGGGTTAGTACTTTTGTATGTTTTCAACCATCTTGTTTCATTATGTGGTGGTAAATAAAGCAGCTGAAACTCATTTGTGTATTTATTTTGGGCACTTTCCTTTTAAGAGTCCAGAGGAAGGGCAAGCATCCAACTCAACTTTTCTACCACATTCTTGGGGATGATACTCAAATTTCTTCTGTTTTCTCTCTCTCTCTCTTATATCTCATCTAGGTTTTGAAACGTCAAGGTTACGATGAGGCTTGTGACATCTGGAGTTTAGGTATCCTTCTCTATACAATGTTGGCAGGGTAGGTACTGGCATCTTTTTTGCTTAGTTAACAGTAGAGTTCCAGCCCTGCATAGTTATTCCATTTGTACCCTGCATTTCATCCAAGAAGTCTAAAGGAATACACCTGGTCCTCCTTCTACTATCTTTTATCCTTGTTAGACCCCAGTGAAGTATGCCATAGGGAAACAGATTGGCCACAAGATCAAATAGTAAATTTAACTGGACAATTTATTTGAATCTGTGTTTTCCCTACTTCCACCACATGCTAGTTCTTTAAAAAAAAAAAGTGATCATCATACAAGCTTTAATCGTTTTAATTGATGGATATGTTGACTTTAAGTTTGAATCTGGGTAACAATATGCCTAAAGCAAGAAACGTATTTTGCCTTCTATTTCAGAACAGTTTTCCCCAAGCTGATGTCCTTCAGATTTTTTGGGCTGCTGCTGCCATTATTACCCAGCCAGCAGTGGCTATTTCAAGGGTAGAAAGTTAAGAGAAGGTGCTTTTGATGATGTGCATATGTTATAAACGGTGTTACTTTTAAGAGGCATTCCTTCCTGTGTTTGAGAGAACGGGTGCCTCTTTCTAAGACAGAGCTTGCCATATGCAGTTTTTATAAGCATTTATATTAATTTTTAAAACGTGTAGGCCTTTTGCCCATTTTAATCAGGAGCACCTTTTCTTAGATGATGGCCATAATAGTCTTATGATTCTGTGAATTCTGCAGTACAAGAGAAAAATAACAATCAAAGATGAAAGAGCTGCATTTTCCTATGCCTTGCTAGGCTTGGGGCAACAGGAGAAAGGATGGAGGTTCTGCTTACCCTACATTTCCCAGGCGGATTTTTAAAAAAAGAACGTTGTTTATCTCTTACTTAGAGATCATCGGCACAGTTTTTCCTACATTCCTTTAGGTGTGTATTGGGGGAATAGAAGGGTTTTGGATCCTGTGATTCTGCAGCCTCCACAGATACCTTTTTCTGTCTCTCCAGAGTGAAAAGATTACACCGGATCTTGACCTTTCCACAGGTTTACATAAGTCACTGATCTGTTTCCAAAGGCAGACCTTTCTCTTTCTGCCATCAAAGAAATGCAGAAGGTGCCCTTCCAGGGACCATAGGAAAGCAGCTAGAAGTTTTTAATTGTTTAGCCTAACCATTAATCAATTAAACATTGTAGACTTGATTCACAGTTGTTAGTCAGCTGTAGCTGAACCTGGCCTGGTCTGCTATATACAAATCCTAGAAATATATTTAACATCTGTATCCCATTGATCTTCAGTGTTTATTGTTTTTACAGTTAATTACAAAAATATGTATTACCCGACATAAAAAAGTTCTTTTGTTGACCTACAGTAAAAGTCAAAATCATAAAAGCATACCCATAAAAAATAAACAAGAGATCTAAAGCAGAGCTTTAAAAGCAGCAGAATAAAAGCAGAGTAAAACCAGTGACTGAAGGCAACAATAGTGCAAAAGATCATTGTTCTAAGACTGAAAGATCTTTCAAAATATAAGAGGGCTTCCCCTGGCCCTAAGAAGAACAGCTGGAAGTTGTAGAATTTGGAAACTATGGTGTCACTACCAAAAAGATTTCTCTGTTAGCCACATGCTATACCTTCCAGGGCACCCTGAGAAAAGTCTTTGTCGGTTCTGTGCCGGCATAGATGAGAGGAGAAAGTCTTTGACATAAGTTAGCCCCAGGCAAGGCAGGACTTTAAAGTTAGTATCAGTTTGAATTGGGAGCAGAAACAGACTGGAAACCAGCACAGATGGTGAAGCACCGGCTTCATAATTTTTTTCCAAGCCTTGCCAACAATTTTGGCACTTTCTTTGTACCAGTTGAAGCTTTTGGACTGTTTTCCATGGATTACTGCAAACAAGAGGTTAATTACTGCTGGTTTAGGTGGATTGTCAGCTGGTCTTTCTTCCTGGCACTGACTGGATTTTGACTTGCTTAGTGACAGGCAGAGCCTAGCAGTTCACAAGGAAAAAATAGTTGAAATAGATTCCCTTTTCTGGAAAATTAATGGAAGGCATGCCACACTCTTAGGTCAGGTGTCCCAAAACAGCACTTACCACGAGATGGCAGCATTTTTCTTGTGTCCACGGGGGAGATGTCTGTCTCTTTCCCCTCTCTCTGGCCCTTTCCGCACGTGGAGGGGGAAACGGGGAAAACACTCTAAAACGCAGCTTACCGGCAGCCGGGTAAGTCCGTTGCCATGCGGAGCAGTGCGATCTCGCTGTTCCACAGTCCTCCGGCGTCCAAAAAGGTGGCCTGGCATCCAAAATGGCAGCTTCCGGCTGGCGGAGGCTCTCCACCAACCGGAGAAGCTCGCCAGCCTAAAGCCGGCCCCCAGCAGATCTGCACGCCTGCAAATCTGCACCGGAGCGTGGCGACGGAGCTGCATGGGGCAGCGCACTCCGTGCTTTTTAAAAACCTCTGAAAAGAGGTTTTTAAAAAACACGCCGCACCACCAGTTCCAGTTGCTTCGGAGCGGACTGAGGTGCAGAACTACGAAAAATAGTCCGCCCCAATCCACTCCACGGTGCAGAAGACCTCTGTCGGAGGTCGCTCTGCGCCCTTTTAAAACCCTGGTGTGGAAAGGGCCTCTCTTTCTTTTTTTCTTTTTTTCTTTTTTAAGAGCATCAATATAGAAAAGAAGGTGATGTCTGCAAAGGGAATCCCAGTTAGGCAGTGGTTCTCAACCTGTGGGTCCCCAGATGTTTGTGGACTTCAGCTGCCAGAAGCCCTGAGCATTGACCATAGTGGCTGGGGCTTCTGGGAGCTGAAGTCCACAAACATCTGGGGATCCACAGGTTGAGAACCACTGGTCTAGAGAGAGGCAGAGGACAGTGGCGTACAAAACGTTTTGCGTAATGGAAGGAAGGGGGTAGTGAGAAATCTTGAAGATCCTTTTTTTTTTAACCAAGCCCCACAGGTGGGCACAGCTGTAATTCCTGGGGGTGGTGTTCAGTGATGACATCGGTGAGCCAGGTAAGTCTCAGAGAGATGAGGCAACATGGCCCAGGAGCTGTTCCAGGATTGCAAGCACAGGTCGTACATTTTCCTGCCATCGGTGAAAAATATGCTGAAGAGTTTGTTAAAAGACACATCAGAACAGTTTTGAGTGGATTGTACATGACCTGCAGGTGAGATTGCATGCAGTAACTTACAGGAGCAGGCCCATATAGCTACAGTGATTAGAGCTGCATCCTTACTTGGTCAACACCAAGTAGAGACAACAGCCAGTCTGCCAGTGTTTGGAATCCTTTTAATGTTGATGCTTGTAAATAATCTTCACCTTGCAGTCCACCCTCCACATTAGGCAGTTTTGGGCCATTTCCGCACTAGCCTGTTACAATGCTATGATTCCACTTGCAACATCCTATGGAATCCTGGGGTTTGCAGGCCCCTCCCGAAACAGCAAACCCCAGGATTCCATAGGATGTTGCAAGTGGAATCATAAAGCTATAACAAGCTAGTGCAGAAATGGCCTTGGATAAGTTTCTTTAAAGTGCTGTGGCTTGGAGCATCATTTCGACAGTATTTAGTCCCCGTGCTAACACGCATGTCTGTTTGCCTGCTGTTTTCTTATGCCTCTCCTGGGCCGTATCTGTTGGTTGCAGCTACCGATTTTCCTATGATTGTTATTTTCTAATGATAAAAATTAAACTTGGTCACCAGGAAAGCGAGATTACTTGGCCCAGTGCAGAAGAGAGAATGTATGATTATCCTCACATCACCAATCACCAGTTTCATGGTGATGCTACTTATATATAAGGCCCTGAACAAATTAGGGCCAGGTTACCTGATAGCTCCATTACCTGTACATTTGGCAGAAATGGGGAGGGCTTTTTTGGTTGTAGCACCTTGCCTTTCAAGTCCTCTTCATCCGTCCCAGTACTGGCTACTCTAATTAGTAGTAGCACTCCAGGGTCTCAGACAAAGGTCTTCTTATTGCCTGCTGCTTTTTAGCTGGACTTGCCACACAAAGCGTGTCATTAAGCTGTGTTTCTGTCATTCTCCTTCACTGGCAAAGAGAAAGTCTGTCTGGAGTGACCATTTGTGTATGACTATTAATATTCATTTTTGTTCTCACAAAATTTTGTAAGATACATGCTATTTAGAACCACTGGTTCCTTCAGTCTAGCTAAGCCAGGGTTTTCCATAGCCCACTAATGATACAGCCAACATAAACAGCATATTTCTTTAAAAACTATCTGATTAACCTTTATTAGGCATACTACAACATATACATTTACACTAAAACTTCAACAATCATTTTTAGAAAATTTAAGCCATAAGTTTGTTGCCTCCACCAGAAAGTTGGCCATTAGCCTAGTAATATGCGGATTCCGATCTTCCAATAAGTGTTCCACTGATAACCTATCCAAACAGATATTCCTTTCCAGTAACCTCCTTAACAACTTCTTCCTTGGAATTATATACAATGGCAAAACAATACAGTATGTTGGAGAACGTCAGGAGCTTGAGCACAATGACGTATGCGATTCAGAAAAGGGGTCTGTAGATATCTACCTTTAGTCACATTTGAGGGATGCACATTCAACCTTGCAAGTAAAAAGGCCTTCCTTGACACCAGCAATGAGAGAGTTTGAAAATAATCCGGAATCCTGCCCTGCAAGGGGGGAATACCGAGCATCGACTGGGAACAAACCCTAGGAGGTGTTGGGTATGACGGCCGATATTCCCTCTCCGCAAGGCAGGCCCTGAAAGTTTCAAGACACTCCTTTTCGGTTGATAAGAGGAGAGAATCCATATTTAAACCCATAGACGTTATTTTGCTTTCATAAAATGTAGCCCACCTGGTGTAGTAAATGTCAGATTGAAGGAAACCTAAAAGGCCAGATCTATTAGGTCTAAAATGAATCTTAAGCCAAGATCTATAAACCATCAGCCAAGCTTCAGTTTCAAGAGAATTCAGGCCCAATTCTGCATAAAGAGTCAGATGATGTACACATGGGGGAACATTCTTTAAAAACTAGAAAGTGCTTCCAAATTTGAAAATTGCTATTATAGTTAACAACTGTAAAACTGTAGCGTTGTAATGATCCGTAAGGTCAGTCAGTCCAACCCTTTGCCCTGCAGCAATATCTTCAATTCCTAACCAATAATTAAAAGACTAAACGGTATGATTCAACTTTATAGTAGGGTGCCCTGTCTTACTGCACACTCATAAGTATAACGCTTTATGAATTCTTCTAGTAGAGAGTCTGTATCTGTCGCTCTCCCAAGAATACCAGCTTTTCTGGAGTTTTATGATTTTTAAAGGACAACTTTAAAGGAAAAGCTTTAAAGTTATAGATAATAGAATCAGAGAGTTGGAAAGGGTCCCGTGGGCCATGGAGTCCAACCCCCTGCTCAATGCAAGAACTCCAGCTAGAACATCTGCAGCATGTAGCTGTCTAGCCTCTTTTTGAAGACATTCGGAGCAAGAGACCTCGGCACTTCTCTAGGCCGCTGGTTCCATTGCTTAACTGCTCTCACTGTCAAGAAGTTCCTTCTAGTGCAGTGGTTCTCAACCTGTGGGTCCCCAGATGTTTCTAGACTTCAGCTCCCAGAAGCCCTGAGCATTGACCACAGTGGCTAGGGCTTCTGGGAGCTGAAGTCCACAAACATCTGGGGACCCACAGGTTGAGAACCACTGTTCTAGTGTTCAATTGAAATTTACCTTCCTGTAACTTAAAACCATTAAACATCAGAACAGGTCTGGTGTCAAAGAATCTTCAGAAGAATCTACTCTAACTTGTTTTCCTCGGCACCTAAATGATAAAATAATTCATCATCCACAGTAACTTGGATAACACTTTGGTTGGATGAGGTATATTGGGGATGGGTAGAAAGAGAAAGGGGAGGCAGAGAACCAAAAGAGAGCAAAATTCAATCACCTATCTGCTTAACAGTGACAAAATAAAGCGTTTTCAGAACACAGGTACAGGAGAAAACTAGACACCACCATTTCTGTGAATCTGTTAAGAATTGAAAGGATTTATTGCAAGCTGGGGGCAAGAAGAAATTTATTTTGTTGTAGTTCCACCCTTTCTTCCATCCTTCTTTTATTCTATCTGATATTCTGGTGTTACAATTTTAAAATAATTAAAAATTCCTCTCACAGGTATACTCCATTTGCAAATGGACCCAGTGATACCCCTGAAGAAATCCTTACTCGGATAGGTGGGGGGAAATTTTCACTCAAAGGAGGGAATTGGGACACAGTTTCTGATGCCGCCAAGGTAAGGTATCATAAATTAAATTCAGGTCAAAGACGTGGAGTTGATTCTGCTACCTAAGCCTCCCGATAAATTCTAGAGGCAAAGTTAGAGGAAGCAACAAAGATTACTTGTTTCAAATAGAGAGAGGTTTGCACTTAGTGATCAGAGTATATTTGCTTCCAGACAACCTGGGTCAGATTGTGAGACCAGATCTCAAATACAAATAGCAAGGTCTTTTTAAAAAGATATAAACAACAAATATGTCCTAAGAAGCCTGTGTGGGTTTCACCTCTTGAAGGTCTTTTTTCTAGAGAAATACTGTTAAAAGAAAAATAGATTACATATAGTGATGCACTTAAGAAGGAAGGAGAACAATTGGTTATGAGAACTAATGAAGAAATTATTGGAAATGCTCATGACATAGTATGAGATGGTTCTCTTACAGACAGTTGACTGAGAAATTCAAAATGGATCAAAAATCATTTGTCTTTCAGGCTGACGAATCAGAATTTGAACTTAATTTGCTTAAAAATGACAAGCACAGATTAGCTAAATTGTATAAAATCTTGTAAAAATGGGAGCTAGGGGAAGAAGAGGTAAAAGACTGTATAATAAAATGGACCTAGAATGTAGGTCATCAAAGTCATCTGGAGCATATAAATAAGAATTGTGTAAAAGTCATCCAATATATGACTACTACTAAATATTATATTGCTTATTTTTGCTCATTATCTAAAATATTATTCAATAGATATTCCTTTATATAACACAAGTAGCAGTACTTTTTGATATAAAATTTTTACATAAGAATATAGTCATAATATTAGTGTTAATAATAGATTTAGATTTGGAGGTAGGTGAATATTCTGCAATTAGGTCTGTCTTCTAGGGGTTGAGAACTAAGTGAAATTTTATGTGTATGTGTAATTTTTTTTTTTTTTACAGTTAGTAGTCTGCTAGTAGTTAGATGATGTAGTTAGTAGATAGTTGTGTTTTCTTATATCTTTATTTGTTAGTCTGTATTACCTCTCTGGTAGTTTGTACTGTATTTGAAAACTGTCCTAATAAAAATATTGTATGGTCTTCAGCCCAAGCTGAAGTTCCAAATGGCCTGTGTGTGGAAAAAGAATCATACTACAACTGTATTCTTTGAATGCTCATCATAGGACCTGGTATCAAAAATGCTCCATGTTGATCCTCATCAGCGCCTGACAGCCAAGCAAGTTCTCCAGCACCCATGGATAACTCAGAAGGACAGGTTGCCCCAGAGCCAGCTGAATCACCAGGACGTACAGCTTGTAAAGGTACAAACTTGTGCTTGGATTAGAGGGGTTTGTGCATCTCTTCATTATAGATAGTGTATCAGCTATGGAATAACTGGTTTTCTTTGCCTTTCTGTTGTTCCAGAAACCAAGCAATGGCTTAGGTTCTTAGTGGAGATTTTGTCCATTTCTGCATTACACTGTTATAGTGCTATTGTTCCACTTGCAACGTCCTATGGAATCCTGGGGTTTGCAGTTTAGGCAGGCGCCTATAGAATTCTCAGCCAGAGAGCTCTTTGGCCTCAGTAAACTACAAACCCCAGAATTCCACAAGACGTGGAAAGTGGAATAATAGCACTATAACAGTGTAGTGCAGAAATGGTGTTTGTTCTCTATGATTATTTTATCCCTACTCCAAACCTCCAAAAGCCTCCATCTTGTAGCTATGTGCCTCAGGTCATTTCCAATTTATGGTGAGCCTAAGGCAAACCCTATCATGAGGTTTTCTTGGCAAAATTTGTTCGAAGGAGGTTGACTTTGCCGCCCTCTGAAGCTGAGAGAGTGTAACTTCTCTAAGGTCACCTAGTGGCTTTCCATGGTCAAGTAGGGATTGAAGTGGGGTCTCCAGAGTCTTAGTTTAATGCTCAAACCAGTACACCACACTGGCTGTACCAAAAAGCATCCTACAACAAAGTAAATGACTATTATTTTGCCATATCTATTTGCTCTAATACTTTCCCCATAGCTAAGTGGTAGAAAACGTGCTCTGCACGTAGAAATTCTGGGTCCAAGCACTTGTATATCTGAAAGGATCTTATGTAGCAGTTGATGGGAAGGATGTTTAGCTGAGGCTGTAGACCAGGTGGGGGACTCATGCAGCCCTCCAGACACTGCTGGACTACAGAAATTCCTCATCAATGGCTGCGGTAGCTAGGGGCTTGCAATCTAATAATACCTAGACTGTTGCTAGGTCATGTCGCTTCTTTCTTTATAACATCTCTAAAATCCGACCCTTCCTTTCTCCCTCTTTTGCCAAGACGTTAATCCATGCTCTCATTATTTCTCGTCTCAATTACTGTGATCTTTTACTCACTGGTCTTCCTCGATCTCATCTTTCCCCTCTGGTCTCTGTTTTTCATTCTGCTGCTAAAATCATTTTCTTAGCCCACCATTTCGATCATATTACCCCTCTCCTGATTCCCTTTCATTGGTTGCCTATCCCTTGTAGGATCCTTTATAAGCTTCTTGTTTTGACTGTTAAGGTCTTACATAATTCAGGTCCTCCTTATCGTGCTGCTCTTATCTCTCCTTACCAGCCAGCTGGAAACCTACGCTCCGCGAATACTTGCCTTCTTACCCAGCCTAGAGTCGCCTCCTCTTTAGCTCGGTTACAACCTTTTTCTCTCGCTGCCCCTTACGCCTGGAATCGCCTTCCGGTGACTTTGCGAACTGCCCCTTCTCTTACTGTTTTTAAATCTAAACTGAAAACTTTCTTGTTTTCCAAAATCTTTGGAACGTTGGACTAGTTTTATTGTTATTTAGATATTGTATTTTATTGGCATTATAGTAACGTTTATTGGCAGTATAGTAGTGTTATGTTGTACTGGTTGTAATTCCATATGCATCCTTTTTGTTGTATAGCTTCATTTTATTATGTATTTATTTGGGGTAACTGTTGTATTTTAAATTTGTAAAGCGCCATGTACATGGATGGTGCTATATAAATAAAGCATAATGATAATAATAACAACAACAACAACCTAGAAGACCACATGATTCCTTCTTCCCAACATGGCTGCTGCTCGAGTAGGCAATACTGAGCTAGAAAGATATATATCTTGATGTGGTATTTTTGTGTCCCCTCCCTTTTTGCTGCATTTTTAAACTATCTCAGTGGCTAACGAAAGTGCACTAGAATTAATGAAATATGAAAACCGTTGAATATACTATATTAAATCCTACATTTCAAATAGAAATGGCAGTGGTTGTTCTTTCTGTTGAAGAATCTTCCATTCTCTCCAGATTCTCTAGTAAACAACCCAGTGGAAAATCATTCCACATGGCTGGAATAGCTGGGATACACTCTCTTCCTGAAGGATGATATTACTCCTCCTCCTCCTCCTCCTCCTATTATTATTATGATTATTATTATTATTATTACCACCACCACCACCACCATCATCCTCATCCCCATCATTTATTCATATAGCACCATCATTGTACTTTCTGTTGTACAGCCTGCCCTCAGGCTTACAATCTAATTAAGACAATACACAAAAGGAGAAGGAGATGGCAGTGTGAGGAAGAGGATTCAGTCCAGTAGATACTGCCCCTGTATATTCTAATATGCATGAAACTTGTAACTTTCAGAGCAGGGACAATCTCAAAACCTGGCTTGAGATGTGTGCGTGGATGCCCACACTTCAGAGTAAGACAATTTAGGACAGGGGTCAAGAACATCAGGTCCAGGGGTTGAATGTAGCTCTCTGGGCTTCCCCAAATAGCTACATCTTCTTCCTGACACCACCCTCCATTTTCTCTGTCACTGTATGGCCTTTTCCTCCGTTCCAAAGGACTGAAATATATCTCATAAGACTTAGTTACTGAGCTTTAAACTCAAAGATTCTGGTATTCTTGCTCCCGCCCTTTTGCCCCCAGCTGTGCCCACCACTGGAATGCAACCCCCAGAAACAATTTTGAAATCTAATTTGGCCCACATACGAAAGATATTCTCAGCCCTCGATTTCAAGGACTGGGAATATCTTTCAGCATGTGGGCCAAATTAATTTGAAAGAAGTTCCTGGGACTTTATAGGGCAGAGCTGTGTCCTGGAAACTCATTATTATAGTTTTTATAGAAAAGTATGATAATACCCTTGTTGGCACAGCCGTACTTCCTAGAGCCAGCAACTAGCTGGACGCAAGAATACAAGGGACAGGCTGCATCACTCCAGTGACTTTGTCCACAACCATAAGCCCTTTGGAATAACGTCTACTAGCCTCTCTCTTTAAAAAATGTCAGTGTTAAGGCTGTTTTGCAATTACGTGGGCTTGCTGCCAAAAATTGCGTTCAACAGAGTAAGCCAAGCCAGTTCTGGTTCCCTGATAGGATGCATTGTGTATGCAAACATTCATAGGTAACACGCATGTGTTAATCACATTTCAGAGATGCATCTAGAAATCTAGAGGTGAGATGTCTCTCCTTATGCGTTCTTTCAAGCTCTTAACATGACCTGGGGTGGGACTGCATCCAGTACATGCGTGTATCTTTTGGGGAAACATACCGTGCCTCTTCTTTCTCCTAGGGTGCCATGGCTGCCACATACTCTGCATTGAACAACTCCAAGCCAAGTCCCCAGCTGAAACCCATCGAGTCCTCCTTCCTAGCACAGAGGCGAGTCAAGAAGCTCCCATCTACCACACTGTGACATGGAAATGCTGGGTGCTCCCCACAGCCCCAACCAGTGCTGCTTCTCTGACAAACTTCCTTGGATTTCCATAGGAACAGGAAGATGTCATCCAGCAAGACACCATTTTGAAGCACATTCTCAAATGTATATCAGGGCCAAGTGCCTTCAGAAAGACTAGCTCTTGCTCTCCTTATGGATTCCTCTTTTTGTTTTTGTTTTCAGTGTACAGAGAGATTATTTGTAAGCGGATCTATATTGTGTATCTGAGAAGCTGAACACACATCAATCCACAGCTTGTTGCCATGATGTAGCCAGTCTCTTCTACCTGCAAACAGTCAAGCGTGGGACAAATTGATGCCTCTGAAATCCTAACCTGGTACAGCTGGAACAATATTCTGCCCTCTTCTCTCACCAGTCGTCCTAACAGAGACTTTTTTTTTACAGGATCCCCTCTATTTCTACAGATGCTTTCTCTTTTACCTAATCTATGAGATCTGGTGTGCACAAGGTTCTTTAATTTCATGTTCCCAATCCTCCATGCTTTGCGGCTACAATCCAAAAAGATTTTGAACTGATGCCTCTTTTCTTTAACATCTTACCCTCTTTGGACATCACAATGTCATGGACATCCCCACTAGCAGTGCTGAGATTATTAATCATTTTCTGTCTCCTTGAATGCAGTTGACTCCTAGCCTATGCCAGACCGTAGCTAGCTTTTGAACATGCAATAAGCTGGTAAGAAAATTGTTTCCCCATGGTGGGAGTGTTGGGTTTTCTAGGTGGGAGGAGTGTCTTTTGTTTTTAAAACAAACTACGTCAAATAGCACAAACTCAGAGCCTCATTGTGTGAAGTGCAAAAAATCAGCTTGGCTCTGTCTTTATTATATATTTTTTTTTAATTTAACTGATTCTGTGTCTGGTAACTCAGGGTTTCTGTCTGAATTTTCAAATAAAACTTGTCATGCAATTGAAGTTGTTTTTAATAATGTACCTCATACTCTCCACTATTGTGCTTTTTGGTTTCTCTCTGTATTGTAGTTGAGGGTGTTCCTTACCTATTAATAGAGTTTTATCTATCACATATTGAATTTTTTTTTTTTAAAAAAAGGTCTCTCACAACACTGGTCAAACTCCATAACAGGGTAGCGTTGTTTAACTGTGTGGCCATCCATTCTTGTACAAAGTGAGAGAAGTGAAGAGATCCACAGAGCTTAGGAAAGCTACTTACGTGGATCACAGTTGCCAGAGCTTTCTTCCCAGCCATCCTGCCCATGCCAGCTGGGGGATTTGGGGAGTTGCAGTCAAAAATATAATTTTTCCAAACTATTGCAGATGTTACACCAAAGTATGTGGTTAAGTGAGAGAAGCTGTGCTAAACCCTCCCTCCCGTCCTCTCCCCATGCTTAGTCAGGCTCTACAAATCTGTGAAATCAAGAGGTGATGCAGAGGGGAAAGGAGCTGTTGTCTGATACAAAAAACTAGAATGGAGCAACAGTGCTTCCCATGAATGAGGCTGGGTCCGATCTCATCACTTGTATGTACCTTATAAAAATTAAGCCCCATCCCCACTCTATAAATGGACAAGACAAAAACATTATTAACAGGAGTAGCTTCTTCTCTTGCATCCTGTTTGACTTTATGAGCCTAGAATTTTTCTCCCAGTGCTATGTGTTTATGCCTTTAAGTCACCTGCCAACTTTTGACAACCCCATGAATTTCATAGGCTTTGCATAGGTAAGAAATACTTAAGAGGTGATTTTGTCAGTTCCTTCCTCTGAAATACAACCTACAGCACTTGGTATTGGTTGGCGGTCTCCCATCCAAAAAATAACCAGCACTGACCCTGCTTAGCTTCCAAGATCAGACAGGATCTGGTGCCTTTAGGTGCCAACCCCTCCCAACTGGTACACAAATGGAAATTTTGTATGACTTTGAACTGTTGCCCTCTAATGGCTATAATAGCCCTTCCTCCCCCCGCCATTCTTTACCCTGCACATCTCTTCCTTTTTTAAAGTTCTGAACCCAATCATCAGGAATTGGTGGTGTTCCACTACCACTGTAGAACTCACTGGTGATCTTTTGGTGTTAATATACTGAAGATCAATGACTCTCAATTGTTGGTTATCCAGATTCTTTAGAGTACAGATAGATAAAGGGCAGGTGTTGTTTGACTACAACTGTCAGCAACCCCAGCCAGCATTGCTATTGGAGAGGGGTGCTGGGAGCTGTAGTTCAGCAACCTTGGAGGGGCCAAAACAAAAGTGTGGTAGATCTAGGGACTGGCTTTCTGCCCTTGGGGCTGCCAAAAATACCAATAAATGGTGGGAGCGAGGCTGGAAGTCTGTTTCTGATTTTGAAAAACTAGTGGTTTTTTATTGTAAACAATAGGCCCCTACAACGTATTAACAGGAAAATTGCCACTTCTGGAGGCTCTTAGAAAGGCAATCCATTCCATCCCACCTTCTAGGGGTAGCAAAAGGAAAGTCCAACTAGTTCGGGAGGTCAAGGGTTGCAAAGCTAGTCTCAAGGCCACATATCTCCCATTATTCCTAAAAACTGGCTGTGCTGCCTGGGCCTTCTGGGAGCTGAAGTGCAATAATCTGAAGGGCCAAGCCACTACTCAGCATAATTCACTTTGCATGCATGTTAATGCACAATGAATTTTTCATCCCTTCTAATATTCTGAATTAATACATTTTGAGGTGTGGCAAGAACACAATAATATGGACCAGAACTGCAAATTCTTGCTTTAAATCATGTTTACTACAGACACACTATGTAAGCAGGTTCACATTCTGCCTCACGAGGCAGCCCGAGACCCCTTGATTAGTTTTATTTATTTAATAAAACTGATAGCCGGTTAGTCCATTGTGATCACAAATGCCCAAAACAGCTCTCCCAAATCATTCCAAACAATTGAAAAATAAATTTTAAAATTAATAGTGCAATAAAATAATAAAAACAAGAAGGGAACAAGTAATCTTCAGCACAAGGAATCAGATGCATTAGAAAAACCTCTGTAACCTGATAGACCAAATGCTTTTGTTCTAGCAGAACAAACTTTTGGTTATGTATTGGGACAGAGCTAATAGACCTTCTCAGGGGGGAAATTCTATCGTCTAGGGAGACCCACAGAGAGGTCTGTCTCCGGTGTTCCAAAGAGATGTGTCAGGGATGCACACTCTTATATAAGTTACAAAATGGCAATATGGGAGAAAGTCCTTCAGATAAAGAGGAGCCAAGCTCTCTAGGACTTCAGAAATAACTAGCTCCCTAAATTGTGCCCAGAAACAAACTGAAAGTTGTAGCAGCCATCATCTAATATGTATCACATTTCCCCCATCGGTTGCTTTCCTTTGCTTCTGATGACAGGTAACCTGCAGCTGCTGTTGCCCGAATCTTTCCAGGTTGCCGAAGGCTCTTCCTGCAACCGTCAGCCTGTGCTGGAACCTCTGCAGGTGGAGCACCAGGAAACACATTTCAGTTACACCAAAGTCAAACAGGAGCATTATAACGAAATAGATGATAATTCTTCAATTCTTCTTCAAGGTCTCTGTGACTCACATACACAGATCTTGTCACTACAAAACCACAGTCAGCTGAGTAGACTTTTGGCAGGAAACTGCCCCCCCCCCCCCATATATATGCTTAGACAAATCTCAGCAAATTCCCCTGAGGTTTTTTTTTTTGTCTGCTGCATAAGCAGCATCAAGAGCGGAGGTCATTTTTACATACTTGTGTTCATAAGAATCGACATATTTAAGAATGTCTCAGTAATAATGGACAGGGAGAGTAATTTGCTCTCCCTCTACAAATACCTAAAAGGAGACAAAAATAACAATCTGTCTGCCGATACTGTCCCCCATTAAGAACACTTCAAGGGTACTTGCTTGTTTTCCTCACTCAGCTTGCTTTGCAAGCAGTGCGGGAATGTGAGGGTCCCAAGCAAGCCTCCATGGGCAAGAACTGATGAAAAGAGTGGAACTCCCACTGAATGAATAGAACTTGATTCTTTAATTTGGAAACACTGAAAGAGCAAGTCATCAGATAACGGAGTGTCAACAGGTGGGGGCTTCCTGTAAAGGTGAATTGTGATGTTGCGCATCTCTCATATTTTCAAGAGAAGAAGAGAGGCACAGTTACGTCTGAGACATGGGAGCTCCCGTTGCTCAGTGCAACATCTTGCCCGTGCTTTGTTGTACATCATCACAATTCACTACCATGGTTGCGTATCATGTCAGCAATGCAGCTCTGACACTGTAAAGTTATGCTTCGAAACCTCTGGTGCAGAATCTCAGCCATTATCTTAGGCATAACTTTGGTGGACTTGCTGGGAAGGCAGAACTAAAACAATGGATTTTTGCAAAGTAACGGAAAAGAGGTGAATGCACCAGGATGCCATACTGCAAGCAGGGGTCGCCCTCATTTTGGTGGTACCCCACCCACTTAAACCACATTTTAAAAAAATGGAAAATATTAATTGCAAGATGAAATAATATATAAAGCTTCTTTCTGTTACTGCATGATGTGAAAACAGCTGCACGGATTTTTACCGTATCTGGAAGGTATATTCAGGATGGTCTCACTTAAAAGATAGGCTATAGACAGCCTAAATACCCTAACACACCAGATCCTGCGTGATCTTGGAAACTAAGCAGGGTCAGCTGTGGTTGGTACTTGGTTGGGAGACCACCAACTAATACCAGGTTCTGTAGGCTATATTTCAGAGAGAGGAACTGGCATTCCTCCTCTGAGTAATCCTTGCCTAAGAAAACCCTATGAAATCCGTGGGGTTGCCGTAAGTGGAAAGGCAACGTAAAGGCACATACATACACCTACATAACATGCATGAAAATCACTCTGGGGGCCTTGGCAGGCAATTCTTTTTCACTTGTGCAAGAATAATGTGGGCCATCATTTGAAAGAATTCAGCAAGCTAAATAAATTATCTTTTTTTCAATCATCTACATTTGGTATTTCTGGTTTTTTCCAAATCTTAGCATAATTAATTCTTGCAGAGGCTGTCATATAAAATAAGATTTCTCTGTATTTCTTATCTAATTCATCTTCTGGCATACCCAATAAATACATTTGTGATGACATATGAAAGTGAAGACCCAAAATTTTTTCAGTCTGCAAATGTATTTCCTTCCAATATTTCTTAGCCTTTTGACACATCCACCACATATGGTAGAAAGTGCCCTGTTCATTCTCTCACTTTCAGCATTTATCACTATGATTTGTAAATATTTTTACTAGTCTTTCGGGAGGAAGATACTACCACAGGTGCATTTTATAAATATTTTCTTTTAAATTCTGGCATATATAATAATAATATATTCTACTAAAAAAAAAAGTGGCATCAAAGTGCTGTAACTGTGCAGTGTGAAAGAGACCTCTGTCTGGGATTTCTTTGTAGAGAACCCAGAGAACTGCAAGATCGCTTAGCTCTTGAAATGAAATGGCAGTATTTTATTGCTCATACTGCTTGTGAATTGCTGTACGTTACTGAAGCAAACTGATCTTTAGAATAATAAATGGAGTGGACAGTTGCTGACAAAAAAAATTATCTTTCTTGAAGTTGTGACACAGTTATGTGATGTACACAAAATTCACTTAGGGAGCTATTTTTTCATTCATATACAGCAGTGTGTTTGGCAGATGATTAGGAAAAGAATGCTCTCTGAAGGGTAACTGAGATTGATGCACAACATGAGGAATGTTTGAACGCTGAGAGATCCAGGTACCCTCCTTTCAGATGAGTTTAAAGTGAAGTATCATTAATAATGGTTAAAGATTGTCCTGAGCACTGCTGGGTATTATGCCTATCAAGGAATAAATGGTATCTTAGCTGCAAATGAAAACATGGTCAGAATCTGGCCTCGTATCCAAAACATGACATACCTGCTGGCATTAGCCGAGCATATTTATTTATTCCCATTATACAACTGTATTCTTACCTCTTTGGGCACTCATCCATTTACCTCGACTTTAAAATACGTTCTGAATCAAACTTTTTTTTGGTACAAAGCTATTGACTAAAGAGGGAGGCAGCACTACTGCATTTCCATTTCTTTCTCAATCAGGACACCTGCTCCCTCCACGCTGCCCCATCAATCCAGTGGCTGGTCTGCTTCAATTATGTCAATTAGAGATTCAATGCTGCCTTAGTGAACTGAGCTGTTTTTGCCTCCCTTGATAGAAATGGAATCTTAACTGCACATGGCTATCAGACAGCTTTTTGTTGGTCTGTAGATGAGAAAATTAGTTTCCCTGGAGCCAGTAGAAGACATTGCTGGATTAAAAGTAACAACCATTATAAAAAATATTAAAAGTTTCTTAAGGTTTTCAATTCCAGATAATCTAGTTGATTTCCTATGTAACCATTACTTTGTTTTTGTGATCTAGTTACCCACCCCTTCACTGTTTTCTATATTAGTGCTTAGATTCACAGCAAGCCCATCTATTTACAATGAATGTCCTACTGTCTCTTTTATATCTATATTGATTTACCCATGAACCTGCCCCCTTTCCAATCCAGCTCATCAGCCAATACCACGTATTCACTAATATTCAAAAACTATTCAGATTTGCTGCTAGGCTACCAAAAAAAAAAAAAAAAGACATTACTGTAATTATACAACAGTGATTGACAAAGTAAACAACAAATTGCAGAATAATTATGCAAGGATGTGCACGCACATTTCATTGTATTGGAGAAGATAAATGCCATGGACTTTATTTTGTTACATAGGCACAAAGAGGCTGGTCATATTTCTCCCACCAGCTTGCTATTCTGCATGTAACGGGTGGGGGAAGGGGTAGCAAAGCTATTAAGATTTAAAGCACTGGACTTTACAGAGTGGCCTGAAGGCTCAGTATCATGGATTGCACTAATCACTCTCCTTCCTCAACAAGATATGCCTCTGAATTGATACACAAATCAACAAAAGAGATCATCAGACCAACAACAGATGTCACAATAATAGAATTCAAATTATGGTGCATGAATATTGGTGATGTGTTGTTGTTGTTGCGTGCCTTCATGTCATTTATAACTTAATAGAGACCCTAAGGCAAACCTGTCACGGGTTCTTCTTGGCAGAATTTGTTCAGTGGAAGGCTCTTGCTTTCCACTAAGGCTGATATAGTAGGACTTAGTGAAGGTCATCCAGTGGGTTTCCATGGCCTAGCAAGGATTCAGACCCTTGACTGGCAGTGTCCTAGTCCAATGTTCAAAGCACTACACCATGGTGGCTCTCTGGTATCGGTGAGACTAGTGAATTATTCTTCTGGATGGCCTGAATGCAAGATGACGTGCACTGGAGCTCGGTCCCAGTTTCTGATTCATTCCTACATCTTCAAACCATGTTGGGCTAAGGAGATACATGAGACTCAGTTATGGGGTATCAGCAATAGAGCTATTTCAAGGAGTAATTTCTAAGTCATTTGCAGGAAACGTAGCAGTAAAAAGTCTTGCTGATCGCCCTGATGTACATAATACAGAAAAGCAGTATTTCAGCAACGGAAATAACTATTACTTAGTGGGAGATAATGTAAATTAAACACAGATTCTTTAGAATCCTATAGATGTGTTTTCCAGTGACCCTAAGAAAATGCTAGTTGTTCAAAGAGCAAAAGCCAGATTATTTCCAGTAAGTAACTGATTGGCTGTGTCTCAAGATTTATTCACAAAATTCTCATATTTCACCAAGTAAAATGTAATGAAAATGAGGCAAGAAATGAGAGGATGTTTTACAATTTAAAAAGAGAGAGAGAGAGAAAAACAGATTTATTATAATAGAATACTTTTCACTATCAGCATGCATGGAGGAGCCATAGCTAAGTTTACAGCACCACAACACCAGGTTAAATTCCTCATTTGACTCAACTGTTAAAAGTGTAGGAGCCTCGTTCTGTTTTGTAACTGGCCACCCTATATCATTATCCATCTAACCTCCAAAATCAAGGCACGTAAAATGTCTAGCAGATTAGCATCATATCAGGACCACAGATGATTTAACAACTTCAGAGTGGATTATGAAGATATTGAAATGGTTCAAGATTTTCCATACCTTGACCCAGTCTTTAATCGAAATGGAGATATATAGCTGTTTACATATATATTATGCAAATAATTTTGTTGAAACACATCAAATCCAGTGTGACCTAGGAACAGTCTCCTGTTTCATATTCTTTTTCTTCCTATATGTGACATCTTCCTTTTCTTAAAGGAATAGGGGTTTGCAAGCTAGGACACATTTTATAATTTTGTTCAATGCAGTTATATGCATGCTTCAAGCAACCAAAAGTGTGTTTTTCACAAGTAAGAGGATAAACTGAAGTTTTAAGGAAATGGGATGAGCTACGAAAAGCAGAGCTTTAGGGTTAAGGCAACCTAGGGTTAGGTTGCTTGAGAAGAAAGAGGGGGTTTGGTGTTAAAGAACTGGACAAAGGTAAACAGAGAGAGAGTAAATAGCATGAAGCTGCTATGTGTGTATATATGTATTGGATAGTAAAGTTATTTGAACTAATAATCCAGATCTTTGGCTGAAGATCTTCATATACATTTAATTAAAGCTGTATTTCAAGATCCATTGTACATCATAAAATATGGTATTGATTCCTGAATCCTCTATTTTAATTAACTGTTTGGGATGGCAGTGTTTAGTGTTATTTTTTAATTTTCTTTAAAGCACCGTTCCCAGGTTTAAGCCCTCCAAAAAACTTGTACACATCAACTCAACAGAGTATCTCGTGGTCTTAAAGCGAATGTGAAGTACACTGTGGTATATCATATGGCAATCTACAGGTGGACAAAATTGACCCCAAGAATAAGAAAATTTCTCACTTATTCCAATAAGATTTTTCTCAGGCTAAGATAGCACATTATTATTGCTTTGTTATGAGACAAGAGTAAGCTTACGAGAGCATTATTTCATCCTGTTCTTTAACAGACTGTCTAGAGACACATAAATCCTATCACATCATTATACTGTCCCCTTGCCTCTCCAGCCCTAACATTCTGGTTCCATTTTCATTTGTTATCTCTTCTTCATTTTTTGTAATACTTGAAGATTTAAGAAAAAAAAGAGTTAATTCAAAAATTACTGCCCTATCTACTTTTGTGGGTTCCATTTTTATGCTTTAAGCAACGTAACAAGTGTTCTCTCCATGTAAAACCATGAGACTAGACAGCTATACTTCTGACCTGATGGCTGACAATTTTCTGGTTTTAAATTAGAAAGAAAACTAAATTAGCAAATTAATTGTTTGCTCTGTTTTTGCTAGGTGTTGTGTCAGCTGCCGTAAGCTTGGCAGCCAATTGAAAGCTCCACTTGAGCCATCCCATTTAAGAGGCGGAGCCCTGTGTTGAGACTTGCTATCCACAGAATGTCAATCACATTAATTTTAAATTACTTCTGTACAGCCTGGTGTCAAAATGATTAAAGCATGAAGGATAAAGCAGAGAGACACAGATTTACCTTGGAATTACAACAAGGACATTTAAAAATCTTTCTTTAGCTTCCAAACTTGTGGAAAGCTTAAAATATTTGTCCTCTACACACACATATGAGACATTTAATTCTAAAAATAAATTAGATAACATATGCTATTTAGTAAATATTGCTATAGAATTAATAATATACAATGGAAGATTGCCTTCCATGGTTGGGTTTTCCACATTCACAGGAATAGGACAAGAGAAAAGGTAAAAACAAATAGATTAGAGAACTTTTCTCATACCTGTACCAATTGAGTTTTTATCCAGGTGAGCATTCTAGATCAATCTGGTTCAGTTTTAAAATGAGGGAAATTATTAGCATATAAAGTCCTTTGAGTATAATCTGTCTCATTTTCAGTTATGCCCCTGCAACCCCTCTCCCTAAATGCAAAGTTAGCTGCTTGAGGGAGAATACCTCCAGACCAAATTGTTAATCCTCTCCTTAATCTTCATTTTTCAGCAAATGTCATATGGACTAGGATAAAACGGTTTGTTAACTGTATGTAGGCAGGTAAGTATGTGTACTAAATTTATTTTTACTGCTTTCAGAAGGTCTTTAGTGATTATGTGAGTGAATATAGGGTGTGGGCAAAAGGGTACAGAATGTAAACACTAGAGTATGTATTATATGGCAATAACAAGATAAGGCAATAGCAACCTGTTACCTGAGCATGTTAGCCTTACGTAGCCAAAATATCACCATTCCTGTACAAGAAGGAGCCAGGGTCAGCCCTACCATCAGTCAGTCTGCAGCAGCTTCCTCATCTACCTGATGCTCGGTGCTATGGAGTGGACCGTGGTAGTAGCCCTGCCACTGACACCTGTGTTTGAAGACAGAACTGTGTATTTCAGGTTAGCCTGCCTTCCCTCCCTTAAGCTAATTCAAGCTCTCAGTTGAGGAGGAAAATTCATTACCTGTGTTGAATCTGCCAGTGTGCTCAGTACGCACCATCTCAGTCAACAAAGTATCTTGAGCCAACCTTCAAAGGAATCCTAAGGTTGGCAGAAGTACAAAGAATCTTTAGGAAAGAATCAGGCTAAGTAGAGAGGAACCTGTGTGTGTTGTCGTGGTTTGAATGTTGGGCTACAACCCTGGAGATCAGGGTTCAGTTCCCCACTCAGCCATGGAAACCGGGTGACCTTCTGTGTGTCGCATACTCTCAGCTCCACAAAACCCCATGGCAGGTTTGCCTTAGGTCGCCACAAGTCAGAAACGACTTGAAGGCACACAACTATAACAACACTGTGTAACACTTTGTTGCAGGCCTCACTTTTACATCTCTGACATCTTCAGTTAAATTAACTCAGCTCTCAGGACTGAGATAATTCCTCCAGACTCCTGAGTCAGCATACACAGTAATGAGCCAGATGGAGTATTGGAATTGATTGGTATAACACAGCTTCTCACTTCTGGGGCGGGGGGAGACAGTATTATACATGTGTTCATGTATGTGCCTTGAAAGTCACCTCTCAGTCCATGAATTTCATAGGGTTTTCTCAGGCAAGGAGTACCCAGAAATGGTTTTGCCAGTTTCTTCCTCTGCAATATAGCCTACAGCACCTGGTATTACACACCAATCCTAAATAAACTCCGGTACAATGTAGAACATGCAAGCAGTTCGGAAACCCCGAAAACACTACATTTAATCCTTTCTACAATTTAACATTTACTTAGCACTGAAAGTGTGTCAGGCTCTGTTAAACAGGAATTTGTTGAAGCATATGCATCGAGCCCTGCTGGCACCTGTATTAGCTTAATGCCTCCCTTTGTCAGCATCAGAACAAATAAAGGAGCATTGATAATGATCCTGTTTTAAGTCAACAAGAAACAGTGTTGGAGTTTGGTAGCATACTTGTCCTCTTACAGTAGCTGTAACAGAACAGGGAGGGAGCAGAAGGGAGATTTGGAAAGGTTTTATAACATTAGTGCTTCTTAAAGCGAGAGTCACAGACAGTTGCCGGAACGGAAAGGATTTTCCTCACCTCCTTCCAGAAGGACAGGAGTCCAAGTGCCAGTCCTTGCACTGACCGTCAGTATTGGAAATCTATGGAGCAAGTGGTTTATTTTTACATATGATGATATATCCCTTCGTCGTATTCAGATCTGTTATGGTCCATGTGTCTGCATTCCATTTATTTCTATCATTTAAATTCTATGTTAAAAAAATCAAAGCAGTTTACAAGTACAGTATGCCACACTGCCTTCTTTCTTCTGCGATATGCTTCCCATCTTACTACCATTAAGCAGAGTGAGGTGTCTGTCTCAGGTGGTAGATCCAGGGTGTTCTGAAAGGGTTCTAAATAATCAGTTTTTTGTTACTGTATTTTTAGGAATGGGAAATTGCACTTGTAGGATTTTCTGCCTGATCTGCAAACCTAACTTTATTAACTTCGGGTATTATGCTCCCTGAATTGGGTTCAAGCTGCAGTTTACTCAGGAAAAACCCATTGTGTATACTAGACATTGCAAAACGCATATATTGTAACAAAAGTCTGAGCCATGTAACCGACCACTCGCATTCTAACTACGTAATGTGTCTTTCAAATATGTAATTTGGTTATGTCCAATTATTTCTCCTTTTGGGAATGAGATTATCATTCATATGAATCTTGTATTTAAAATATTTCCTTGCTTGTTGGAACTTAACCACTGGTTAAAAAGAACTCTCTGTGTTGTTTTAATGTTTTAATGACTAAGAGCAAATGACTAACGGCAAGTGCCCACCTCCTGACATTAAATGGACTGAGGACCTCACAGCAGTTGGATGGATATTGACCTGGATATCTGGTTGGCTTTTTACTGAAGCATATACATAGATGCTTTCTTTGTTGTTTTTCTATTTATCTTCTTCCTTTTTGAAAACAAAATAATGAGGATGGGCCATTTGCTGTTCTATCTTATTCTGTTTCTTGTGAACTGTGACCAACATGGAGAATTCATGTTTTCTCATTGAGGGTTAAATGTGACCGGCATTGCCTGCATGAATTATGGAGTGACGGAACAATTTGCTTTTTAAGCACCTTTCCATGGTACACTGCCTCTCTTCTTGGTGAAAAGTGGTCTGGGCTGTATAGGAGGAGACAGGTAGATGACGGTGGTATTTCTACAACAGTTTCTAGAAGTTTAAACAATTTCTGCCCTCACTGCCAAGGCCCAGCACTGTTATTTATTCACAGAAACATAGAATCATAGAAATGTAGAGTTGGAAGAGACCCCAGGGGCCATCCAGTCCAACCCCCCACCATGCAGGAACACCCTCAAAGCACTCCTGACAGATGGCCATCCAGCCTCTGCTTAAAAACCTCCAAGGAAGGAGACTCCACTACACTCCGAGGCAGCCGATTCCACTGACGGACAGCCCTGACCGGCAGGAAGTTCTTCCTGAGGTTCAGGTGGAATTCTTTCAAAACGGTTTGCTTCTTGACTGGCCTGACTCTGTAGACATTGGGTTAAAGATCCTGCTAAGTTATCCTGCCTCTCATAGCGCTAAAGCAGTGCTCTGAGCTAATTTTCCCCACTCATAGTTGAGCACATTTTGGCGTCCCTCGCGGGACCCCCAGTAAACAGGGTAACACTTCCCTCAACTTGGAAGCTATATTTCTATTAATGCAGGCTACAATAGCATTCACTATTTTTGCTGCAGCATTACACTGCTGGCTCATGTTCAACTTACGAGCAGTAGTAATCCCAAGGTCCTTTTTGCATATAGTACTGCTGAGTCATGTATTCCTCATCCTACATCCGTGCACTTGGTTTTTGTGCCGTAAGTACAGAATGTTGCATTTGTCTCCGTTGAATTCATTTTAATTTCTGCCCAATTTTCCAGATTATCTAGATCCTTTTGAATTCTATTCTTATCTTCCAATTTGTCAGCCACCCCTCATCTGCAAACTTCATAAGGAGTTCTTCCACCCCATCATCTACGTGATTGATAAAAATGGTGAAGAGCAATGGCCTTAGGATAAAAGCCTGGGCATTCCATTTGAACCCTTCTTATGAATAAAGGAGTCCCCTGAAAAGGGGCAGTCCTTCCTTTTTTTATGTCCAGCTCCCACATACGGTTTCTTTGTCAATGAATTAGACTCTAGTTCCTACCACAGCTTTTGCACGGCCACTACAAGCACGACACACTGCAAGCACCTCTCCCCTCTGTCTTCCAATTAAACATAGCATTTGAGTCTTCATTCCTGCCTCTGTGACTAGATAAGGCCTTATGATAAAGATGGAAATGGAACCTGCACGCCACAGAGGCCATTTCTGCACGACACTCTTATAGCGCGATGATTCCGCTTTCAACCTCCTATGGAATCCTGGGGTTTGCAGTTTCGGGAGGGGCCACCCGGCCCCTCCCGAAACTGCAAACCCCAGGATTCCATAGGAGGTTGAAAGCAGAATCATCGCGCTATAAGAGTGTTGTGCGGGAATGGCCCTAGAAACACGGCCTTAGCATTCATCTGAACGTGGCTAGCCCCTTCCTGCAGTCTAGAAGTGCAGCTGAGTGGCCATTTCCACACTAGACCATTAAAATGCTATTATTCCAGTTTCAACGTCCTGTGGAACCCTGGAGTTTGCAGTTTGGGGCCTCAAGGCTTCTGTGGGATGTTGAAACTGGAATAACAGCACCGTATCAGGCTCGTGTGGAAATGGCTTCTGTGGAGATTCTGGGCAGCTGTTACCACAGTTCCCGATCTCTGTTCCCAGAGAGGTTAACACTACACATTTTTACACAGGAGAGGCTAGAGAGGAAAAGTTGAGGCCAAGGTGTATTTCTAGGTCTTTCTCCCCCAACCAGGGGTGGAACTGGCATCCAGTTTGGGTAGAAATATACTAACTCTCACCCTGGCTTCAAAATAAAAAAAAGTGTCATATTAAGTGCTTCATTTCTTCCATGAGAGCCGGTGTGGTGTAGTGGCCTTGAGGCCTGTCCCTAAACTGCCAACCCCAGGTTTCCACAGGAGGTTGAAAGTGGAATAATAGCGCTATAACAGGCTAGTGTGGAAAGGGCCAGAACGTACGAAGTGGACGTCGCCACACAGAGTAGTTGCGCTGGGCGTTTTTTTTTATGCCCGCGTCAACTTTTTCCCTCCCCCCGAGTGGAACTTGCACGAAACCGGCGCCAGGGGGCAGCAGAGGGCGGGTTTTCCTCCTCCTCGCCGCCGATGGGCCGCTTTCCCCCGCGATTGTGCTAAACGCTTGTGTCCCCGTGTTTCCATTTACAAACGCGGCCGCCCCTCCCCCGCTCCTCGGGCGCCGCTGCTGTGCCGTTAACCCTCCGCGCCGCCGCAGCTCCGCGAGGGAGCCTCTTCCCCGCCTCCCAGCTGACACGCAGCGCGGGGATGGGATAAACTGAAGGTCTCTGAAAGGAGACTGAGGAAAACGGGGCGGGGGGAGGAGAGGTTTCTCCAGGAGGAGCAAAATAACACAAAATAAAGGGAAGCCCGAATGGGAGGGGGACGCTAGAAGGCCTCTTTCGCCTCTCGTTCTGCTTATTTCTAATTCTGTGGGGGCAGGCGAGGGGGGGCCGTTGCTTGCACGTTTTTTCCAGGCTTGGGGGGATAATTAACTCTCCTCTTCGGGGAGGGCGATCCAAGGGGAGCGGCAGCCGGCTCCGAAATCTCCCTCCCTCCGTCCCTCCCTCCTGCTGTGGAAAAGTTAGAGTCCTCTTCTGTGGAAGCAAGAGCCGACCTGCCTCAGGATTTGCTTATTTATTTATTTAGCGGGCTTTCTCGTCTTTAAAAGAAAGCGCTCTTACACCTTAACGATACCAGGCTTCTCTGTTTTCCTTCTGGCGAGAATTTCAGAAGAAGCCCGTCGTTTTTAGGGAGGGCGTGTGGGTGGGTCCACCTTTCACCCCATCGGACTTTCGAGGGTTGAGGATGCTGCTGGAGCCAAATACTTCGGCAGCCCTCGCCCTCTTAGGGCCAGGGACGCCCCCCACTCCCTGCCTTTTGCAAACTGACACTCGTGTCCTCTTTTTGAGGTCGCGGGGGGGGTGCCTTTTGTGTGCCCCTCTTTGGAGGACAGAGATCAAAAGCTTTGCGTGCTCTTTTTTTAGGTCAAGTATGTATCTGTGCCATTTTACATTTAATAGGTTCTTTTTCTGCCCCCGGATAATATCCTGTTCCCCGCGTGGGGTACTTTGGAGTTCCGTACTCTTGCGCTGCCCTCAGGGCCAGCTCTCGCCTTTTACCTGACTGACTGCGCGCGCGCGCGCGCGCGCGCCCGCCCTCTCCTCTCCTCTCCTCTCCTCTCCTCTCACAGGGTAGGACGTCCTCCCCGCCCCCCTCGGCTGTCCCACCCGCTCCTAAGCGGGAGTTTCCAGGAAGCGCTGAGCAGAGCCGCAGTATCGCTCGGCCGCCTTCTCTCGAAACCCCTCCGCCGAGACTGTGGCAACCACGTCAAATAGTCCCTGGTCCCAAGTTTTTCTTCTCCTTTTTACACAATCGTGGCCTGCCTCTGGTAGATTTGGCACGACTCCATCGCACTCCCGAGGCAGGGCGGAATTTAAAGAGCGCTTCGGCCGCCGTTCAAACGACAACGCGTGTACATATGTGGGTGAGGCGAAGAAAGAGATCCGGCCATGGCGGCGGCAGCGCACAGAGGCAAAAGAAGAAGTGTGTACGAGAGGGAGTCGAAGAGCTCGTTGAGCGAGCGGGGAGGGGAGCGAGCGGGAAAACGCGGTTCGGAGCTGGGAACAGCCTTCCCTCCCCCACCCCACTCCCTCGCCGCGGGCGCTTCTCGCTGAGTTTCAGAGGCGCCGGGCTCAGCTGAGGCGCGCAGCTCCAGGGTCGCGCGCTTCACACAAAGTAAAAAGGGGCGCGTGTTTCCTCGGGTTCGCAAAAAGTCATATATACGTGCCAGTTTGAGGCAGACAACCCACCCCCTACGGACGCACACACACACACACAAACACATCCCGCGTATGCCTCGGTTTCCAGTCAGGAGGCGTCTCCCTCAGATCTCCGCTGCCCCGCTTAAGCGACGTTTGCGTATAAATTAAAAATACAGTCGGGTGTGTGCGTAGACGCGCCACCGCTCTGCGAGGGTTGAGGCTTGGAGTTGCAAGGACTGACTTTGAGAAGGCGAGAGGACCGCTTCGCTGGGAAATAAGAGGAACTGGAACTGGCTGTATTAAAAGAACACAGCAATAAGAACATCGCAGTTGTGCCTCCCTACGTTGTATAAAATATTTTACCCAGTGAAACCGCATCAGGCCCCCTGGAGAGAAGCCTTCGCTCTCCGCTTTCTGGAACCTCTCGGTTAAAAAATAAAATTACCGTTGGAGAAACTGTTTCTTCATCTCTGAGGCCCTTTCTGTGGGCACGGAAGGTGTGTGCCCTAAGGGGCCCGGTGCGTCCTCTGAGACCTGACTAGCCTGTTATAGCGCGATGATTCCACTTGCCACCTCCTCTGGAATCCTGGGGTTTGCAGTTTCGGGAGGGGCCCGGCGGCCCCTCCCGAAACTGCAAACCCCAGGATTCCAGAGGAGGTGGCAAGTGGAATCATCGCGCTGTAACAGGCTAGTGCGGAAACGAGGGAGCACTGCGGCGTGAAGACACAAGACGGGAGCGGGGCGAGCAAGCGAACGAGGAAAACGGCGGTGGAGGCGCGAGGGGGGCCGACCCTGGGCTTAAGCATTTGACTCTGGACAAAAACGCAGCCAGGAGGCTGGGGCTGAACTGCGGGGAGATACGCGCGTACGTGGGAATCCGCCAGAAGGGCCGGCTGGGCTTCTCCACACTCGCGCCCTCATCCCTCCCGAGCACGACCTCCGCGCTGCTCCGCCCTCCGCTGTCCCAGAGTGAAGGGCTTCAGTGGAAACGTTGAAGTAACGAGCGCTGGAAAAGCCAAGCGCGAAGGCCATTGGTGGATACTTCGGGAGGCAAAAGTGGGCTGGGCAGCTCGGTTTCTTTATTTTATTTTTTTTAACCGGGGCTGGGTTTCCGACGGAGGGCCAGCGACCAAAAGCTATGCTCTCCTAGGCTCGCTCTGCTGAGCAGAGTGGCAGTCCAATGGCTCTGCAGGAGCTCGCACTCACACGCCAGCAACAACAACTAACTGGCGCAGAGGCTCTGGGAGAGCCCTTGGGTATGGTAGAATCATAGAATCATAGAAATGTAGAGTTGGAAGAGACCCCAGAGGCCATCCAGTCCAGCCCCCTGCTATGCTGGAACACCCATAAAGCACTCCTGACAGATGGCCATCCAGCCTCCGCTTAAAAACCTCCAAAGAAGGAGACAGCGCCGCACTCCATGGAGGCAGCCTATTCCACTGCCGGACAGCCCTGACCGTCGGGAAGTTTTTCCTGAGGTTCAGGTGGAATCTCCTTTCCTGCAGCTTGAATCCATTGCTCCTTGTCCCGGTCTCTGGAGCAGCAGAAAACAAGCCCTCTCCTTCCCCTACATGGCATCCCTTCAAATATTTAAACATGGCTCTCATGTCCCCTCTTAACCTTCTCTTCTGCAGACTATGGCTCTCCTGTACCCTGGCTTGTGATAAGGAGATGGCCGTTGAGGTACATAACAAGGGGAGAGCGTTGCCCATCCTTTCTTGCCGGCGACCCTGGTAGATAGAAGAGCCCTTTGCCTGTTGCTTGGCTTGAGGGAAAATGGCCGAGCTGCCTAATAGAGTGGATACTCCTGGATCTAGCGGTTCTGTTGGAGGCCGGATGGAAAGCTTGCCTGTGGCCTGGTTGTGTGTTTTTGAGTTTGGCCTCCCAAGTTTCCAGTTACCTCTCACTCTCTTGGGACAGGAAGCTATTAACAGGTCGTTTACGTTTTCTGGCGGCATTGTCTTCAAACAGGACCTTGAGCAAATCACACTCTCTCAGCTTCAGAGGAAGGCAGTGGCAAACCAGCTCTGAAATAATCTTGCCAAAAAAACCCATGATATAGTTGCATCAGGGTCACCATAAATGAGAAACAGCTTGAAGGCACACAACAACAACCAGGGTGGTTAATGTGGGGGACTCTTGAGAGCCAGCACGGTGTAGTGATTTTTGCACTGGACTTCGATTCTGGAGATCAGCATTCTAATCCCCGCTCAGCCATGGACAGTCGCAGAGGGACGGAGGGGTGGGCGGTGCAATTCGCCCCAGGCGGCAATGTTTCTGGGGCGTCCTGACCTGTAGCCACGCCCCCGTACGCCCTGGCCTTGCCCCACGGCCCATAGCCACGCCCCCACGCACAGTGGCACACCCCCATTGTCGTAGCCCCACCCTCTCCTGCCCCGCCCCCACACACTGCAAGCTCTGCCGCTGGCCATGGAAACCCACCGAGTGACCTTGGTCAAGTCACTCTCTCTCAGCCTCAGAGGAAGGCAAAGGGAAATCTCCACTGAAGAAATCTTGTCAAGAAGACCCCATGATAGGATCACCATAGGTCAGAAATTACTTGAAGGCACACAGCATCATTGCGTTTTCCCCTTCCTAACACGTTTCTTTCCATCAATTTTGCAAAAGAGAGCATTTCATGCTTTTCCTTCTCTTAGATCCAAATAGACAAGACTAATCGTGCATAGCAAGTCCAGATCCTTTGTGCAGATCATACTCTGTCAGAACTGCAACATGTAGTGCTTAGTTTGGATCTTAAAACTCCTAAAAAAAATAGTGGGGACTGAACTTATTGCTTTTCCTAAAGAAAATAATTTTCTGCTGCTTTTGTCCACATGCTATGTTATCCTCACCCTCCACTAAATTATATATTGCATTTCCATCTCACATGCGGAAAATTCAGAATTTTGTTGAGCCCACAGCAAACAGTACAGTATTTTGTAAGTAGACTCCAAAATCCTAACTCTGGATTTTCACCAGAGCTTCACATCCACCAATTAAGCTCACTTGGAGTCAGGGGCAAAAACTGATCATTCTGAAGGCTTGTTTTCTACAGATTCAATTTCTACATCCCAGTTACCCAGTGTTCTTATTAACCCTGAGAAAGAGGGCAAAAAAAAAAAAGTATTCTCAAGCTTATACTTGCTGCTTTTTTCATCCCGTTTGTAACTACAAAGGGTTCACATCTTCCTGTTAATGCTGCTGAACAGAGCAGAGGACTGATGAGAGTTCTCAGGCCTTGCTCTCCTTTTCTCCACCCCCACTATTATCGCCATCCCCCCATTGAAGCTCCGAGAACTTGCATCCTTCAGTTCCCACTAACACTGAAAAGGAGGAAATACAAGAAGCTCGTAGGTTTGGCCCTGGTTTTTCTCTGTTTCTGTCGTCTGTACCAACCAAAACTTGGATACACAGCCCTGCCGGAATACAAAATGCACAGCTGGCTTTGTTGTTGCATCTCACAGAAGCCTCCCCAACTCACCCATGCAACTTCTCAGCTCTTCAGAAAACTACACCACTGCTTATATTTTCCTTATATTAATTTATAGGCATTAATGGATATTTATTAATAGATATTTATTTCTATACAACTTAATAATAGTCTGTAAGGTCATTGGATAGTTTGTCAGACACACGCATATTTGCAAAAAAGTTCAGTCGTTGTCATTATGTTTGTAATTTCTTCTGGAACGTATCATATGTATTTAACCCCTTCTTCATAAAATAATTAGTGCATTTAGAAATGGGCGTGTTGTTTGTTAATATTTCCATGTTATATTTTAATTATCCCCCATCTCTCTTGAAGCACAGAATTGTGTTGCACCACTGTTTCAAATTCTATATGAGTCAATTAAATCTTTGCAGGTTACGCATGTGTAGCTGGAGAGAATGTGTAACCAGTTTTGCTGTCTCTCTTAACATAGCTGAATTGCAGCCACTAATGATGAAGTGTGAGATTCCTTTCATGCCACCATGACTTGTATATTTAAATAAATGCCACCAGGGTATGTTTCTCCCCATTATAGTCACTGGGGCTGCACTCCTATGTCCACTTACCTGGGAGTAAGTCTGATTGAAGTTGGTGTGACTTACTTCTGATGTAACACACAAGATTGCATTGTAACACACTCCCATTAAATTAATATTACAAGTAAGGTGGTATTTGCATGATTACACAAGCCTTGCGAAAATTTCCAGGACCAACATGAGAAGAGTTGTTGCTTGTGTCTCCAGAAAGGTTAGTAGCAAAGAGTTAAACGTTCAGATGTTTTAAGCAGAAATGTAACTATGCAACATTGCCATTTACATCGAACTAAAATGACTCTGCTAAAAGCTGAGGAATGAAGCTGAAAAACTCTACCCATTATCTTGCCCCTTGTTTTGTGCTTTGCAGGGAAGGAAGCAAGCTGCTTCAATTTCTGAAAACCCTATTTCTCATTTACTCAACCCAAACCCCTTATCTTCTTTTCTTCTTCCCTTGTAATTGTATCTCCTTGTGTGTGTATTCAGGTCACGTGCTGACTTATGGGAACCCTATGAATTTCATAGGGTTTTCTTAGGTAAGGAATACTCGGAAGTGGTTTTGCCAGTCCCTTCCTCTGAAATATAGCCTCCAGCACCTGGTGTTTGTTGGTAGTCTCCCCTCTTAAGCCATTTCCGCACTAGACTTTTATAGCGCTATGATTCCACTTGAGAGATCCTATGGAATCCTGGGGTTTGCAGTTTCGGGAGGGGCCGCAAACCCCAGGATTCCAGAGGATGTTTCAAGTGGAATCATAGCGCTATAAAAGTCTAGTGCGGAAATGGCCCTAGAACTGACCAGGGTGATCCTGTTTGCTTTCAGGATCAGACGGGATCTGGTGCTGTTAGGGTATCTAGTCCTTATTTGCTGCATATTAGCCTGTGTGAATTTCCATAATGTGAACACAACAATAAAGAAATAGGGCCACCTTAAAGAGGGTGATGATGATCGTGATAATGATGGCGGTGGTTTGCTATCTTGCCTTTCTCTTCTAATTGGGGCTCAAGATGGCTTACAATTTAGAAAGAAGGATACAGCTTAAAAAAAGGAACGTTAAAATTGGATCAAACTGTTCACAGTATAAAACAATTCAAACCTATAGTTAAAATAATACAATGCAACTAAAAGGATTTTTAAACATCTATTAAAATCAGTACAGTTTAAAACAGTATAGCACCCCTTTGCCCATTATTTAAAAACTTTCAGTTTTGAAAGTCTGTCGGGAGGAAAAAAAGAGTTTTGGCTGCCCAGGAAAGCACATCAAGGAGAGGGACATTTCTGGCTTCCCTTGGAAGAGAGTTCCACAGGCAGCCACGGCGAAGGCCCTCTCTCGGGCCCACCAACCATGCTTACCACAATCATAGGACTGGGAGAAGAGTCTCTCCTGATGCATCTCCATGAATTTCACAGAGTTTTCTTTCTCAAGGAATATTCAAAGATGGTTTTGCCCCTTCCTTCCTCTGAAATACAGCCTACAGAAAAAGTATTCATTGTCAGTTTCCCATCCAAATACTAATTCCGCCCTTTCCTTATGCGTACTGATTCTCATGCAGCAAGTTTCCCAGCAAGTTTCCAAGGTTAAGAGCTTCAAAATTCAGTTTCCAGGGATAGATAATGTGATAATGATGTACAGCACACCGAGGTCATCTGGATTCAAGTAAGACTACCTTCTTCCGCCAAGGTTTAAATCAGCTGGGAAATCAGCCCTGTCTCTCAATCAGTTAAGTTAGAAATAAGTGTTAACTAACTTACTGCTTTTAATCAGAAAATTTCCAACTTAGCTGAATTTAAGAAGTTAGTTAATATATCTGGATGTGTCTATAGATGATACATACATTTAATGTCACATTTTGGTTTCATAACTACAGCCCCAAACTGTTCATTCATATCTGTTGATGGCGGGAAGCATATGTGTATTAAACAAAGCTGCATCGGGTTTCTTCTGATCTATACAGAGATCTAACAGGACCTTTGTATAAGGTCAAAAAAGTGCATGGCAAGACTACCTGTCACTGTTGGGCAGGGCCAGGCAACTATGCAGGGTAGAAACCATTTTTCCATGCTGTGCTCACCTGGCACATTTTGTGCATGTGAAGAAATATGGCATGACTCTTGGCTCCCATTTTGCTAATTTTTAAGATTTCTTTTGTGTTTTGGGGAGATTTAGGGGCCTTTGGAGGGGCAGGGAAATAAAACACTGTAGTTTGGGCACATTTGGGGTTAGTTTTCAGGCAAAAAATTGTCCCCAAATTTTGGGGTTTTAGAGGGCTTTAGGGGCCACACTTGAGATTCAAGGGCTACATGTCACTTACGGCCCATATTTTGCCATCCCTGTTGTGGAAGATGTCAGCACAGGACCCACAGGATTTTGTTGACAAAATTAGCAATGGAGAAAGACCAGGAGTTGTTCTACTAGTGACCCTGGCATGTCCCTACTGCTGCTACCCTTTGAACAAAAAAAAGGTTAAAGGATCTCGTACATATTTGGCCCCTGTCAGAAGTCTTCAGTGTGAGACTAATGGACAGAGACATTAACTTTTCACCTTTCTGGATCAGCAAAATGTTTTCAGTAATATTAATTCCTTCCAGAGATGCAACCACGTTTGCTTGTTGTAGCAGCTTAAGAGACTATTTTACAATACATGTTTCCATGAACTGGAGTTTATTTAGTCAGAAGCAAGTTAATTCTTGTAATTGTGGAGTAGCTGGTACCCCTTGTAAGGAACAGATGCCAACATATAACCTATCCTCTAGTCATATATAGACTTAGTACCAACAAAATTTTATGAATCTTGATGATCTTATAACCCCCCCCCTTTTTTTAAATCAGAGTTGTACATGAGTGGTGTAACTCTGAAAAGGTTGGTACTAATTTTCTTAATGAGTACTTCTAGAGTCAGTCCCCTTACATTACCATTTTTGACATTTTGTACTTTTGTGAATGCTATTTAATATTTGTGAAGCACTTTAAGGTAATAATAGTAATGATAATGAGCAATATTTATAAAATACCTAGGAGAATAAGCACTGCATAGCTAATTGTTCCTAACAGCCATTTCACTCTTACAGACATGGCTGGGTTATCTATTTCCATGCGAATATCTATAGAATTGCAGACTTAGTAAAAAGTAAGCCCTAGTGCAGGGCCAATTTATGAGTTAACTTTGATGGGATTATTCATCAGGCAAAGCTTAGAGGAAGATTATATTCAAATAAAAGTATCCTGCAAAGAACTGTTTATTTTTTTGTAAAGGCCTACTTTTTTTCTAACTAGTTTATATTAATGCATTGTTTGCAAACTCATGTTTGTATTACAGTTTCTTCATCATGACAGTATCTTAATTACTACATTTCTTGCTGGAAGAGATCAGCTCCAGAGAAATGTTGGATGCAGGCCAAGGGTTTGTCTTTTTAAAAAATGCGTTCCCTTCAGAACAATATAAGGAAAACAAAAGATCCTTTAGCTTATCAGAGAATATTAATACTTACCATGCATTCTGGTGAATTTTTACTATTGTTCTTAGACATCATAGTGAGCTGTGTTGCAAAAATAGGTAATGTGCTATAATTAAAATTTTAGATTTTTTTTAAAAAGGGGAGACATGACAAAATGAAGCACTGCACACAAATAGGCAAATTGGTCTTTTAAAGGAATATAAGAGAGTTAAAGAAATACACATGGGAACAGGTAGCTCAATAAAAACTAGCCTTTGCCCTGTCTTCTCTCGCATTTACACCTGGATAAAGAGGAATGTGCATGACCCCAAATTAGGAGGCCTGCAAAGATTGCAAATGAAGCATGAAAGGGGCAGAGTGGTAAGTAAGAATCTAGGAGGGAGAATTAGCTGGTAAGGACTCGGAGAAAATAATTGAATAGCAAGGGTAAAGTGAATGTAGGATAAACTTGTTATTTTTATGATGTAAGATTATATGTTGATATTATATCTTAGGCTATCTTGAATTCATGGAAAGACATGCAGTGGAAACAGCAGTTGAGAAAAGCCCAAAGATGACAAAATAGGATGGTTTCTCCTGGGAAGATAGTTCGATATTATAAAGCGAATATCCGAAGTCGAAAGCACAAACAGAAGAGTTCAGCTGAGTTCAGTTCATTGCATGATAGCCAACCAGGCTTTTAAAATGTAGACAAAAAGGACAGAGAAACCCCTGCATGCAGATTAAAAGGTAAGGAGATAAAACAATTAGACAAAGAAGAATGAGAAGGAAGTACACCAAGAGAAAAACTGAATGGATGGAAGAACTGTAAGGAATCACAACAGAAAAGCAAGCTTGAGAAGAACAAACCATTGGCAGAAATGATAAAGAATAGAGAGCCCAGTTAAGAACTGTGTAATGGAAGACAAGGGAGAGGAAGAGGATAAAATAAGACAATGGTTTTTCAAACATATTAAAAATGGCAAAGAAGACTGAGAAACAAATTCTGGGAGTTTGTACAAGAATGTTAAAAATTTTGATTAAAACTTTTAAAATTGAGCAGCACGTTAAAAAGCAGATTGCAGGGAGTGAGGAAGAGAATTAGAACACAGAAAGTGAAAATATCGCTTGTAAAAAGATGCCTAAGAAGCTTAGATACGGCTAGAGAGCAGAGAGACTTGTACATTTTTAAATAAAAGGGATCGCTTGCTTAAAATAAGATGGGAAAATACCAGAAGGGAGGAATAGAGGAGGGAAAATGACAAATAGAGGTAAGTATGCAATGGCACCAATGGCACTACCTTCCTGAGGTGGTGGGGTTGCATGCTCCGGTGAGGCAGTGCTGCTATTACGGTCTCCAGCGTCAGACAGGCTTTTGCTGAGGAGCCAGACTGAATGTGCCAAACAGCTACTGGGCAGCAGCAGTGTATGTGTGTGTATGTGTGTAAGAGGATGACGCTGGTGGAGGATCTCTCTCAGACAACGGCAGTGGTACAACAGCTAACCCTTCTAAGTACTGTGGGTCTTCCTTACCTGCAGTCTCTGGGTGTGTGAATTTGAGCAAATGTGACTGTGTCACATCCTGTACCTAAAATGGCAGCAACATGCATGCAGATGCGCTGAAGCGGACACACGCACTTTGCCACCATTTAGTATTTCGGGATGGAAGCATTCACATTTTTCTTTTATGCGGAGATTCATGCAACAGGATCCCTGCAGATATAGAAGTGCCGCTGTGCTGCTCAGAGGGAGGCATGGTAAACCTCCTTTGAAGATCTTTTACCATGAAACCCCTATGATGATAGAATCCAAAATGAAACAAGATAGTGCCAGAAGATGAGATTACCAGATTGGATGGTACTCAGCAGGCTACTGGAGAGGAGCAGAGGATGGTTATATGTAGCTCTATGGCTAATGATGCAACTGGACTCAAGCCGAAAGGACACCCAGCTGTTGATGTGTTCAGAGGCAAAAGGAGAGTCCGAAGCTACACAACACATATTGCAGGGACATGGAAAATGAGTAACATCAATCAGGAGAAGCTAGACCTAGTAAAACAAGAAATGGAATGCATAAACATTGCAATACTTGGGGTGAGTGAGCTAAAGTGGACAGGAAAGGGACATTTTGAGTACAGTGTTTTTATTCAGGAAATGAAAATGTAAGAAGAAATTGAGGTGGCATTTATAGTGAGGGGAGATGTACCAAAAACAGTTCAATGATACAATGCAAATTCTGACTGTGTCATGTCAGTAAACCCTCATGGAAAACCCATCAATATAACCTTAATCCAAGTTTATGTTCCAGCTACAGAAGAAGAAGAAAAAGTCTATGCTGAAGTCCAGGAGGAAATTGATCACACACCAAAACAGGACTTCTGGTTAATGATGGAATGCAAAAGTAGGAAACAGAGTAGAATCAAAAATTGTAGGAAGAATTGGCCTAGGATCAAGAAATGAAGTAGGAGACCAACTCACTGAATTTTGCAAAGCCAACAGTTTGCTCATCACAAACACTTTCTTCAGGCAACCCAAGAAGCAACTATATACATGGACATCACCTGAGGGCCAATATAGAAATAAACTACATAATTGGAAGCAGAAGTTGGAAAAGCTCAATTGCTTCTGCAAAAACAAGACCAGGACCAGATTGTGGCACAGACCAGATAGCAAAAGTTAAGAGTAAAGCTAAAAAACACTGGACAAACCATCATTCTGAAATACAACCTAAGCAACATTTCCATAGAATTTAAAGATAATGTGAATAATAGGTTTGCACTATTAAGCCTAATTCACTGGGAGCCAGAAGAACGCAGGACTGAAGCCAGGGACACAAGGAGAAATACGAGACACTAACTATAGCCAAAAAGAAAAAGAAGCCTCAGTGAATGATGGATGAAACTCTTCAAGCAGTTGAGGACAGACTAGAAGCAAGAGCAAAAAGTGACAGAAATAGGGTCAGAAATTGAATTCGACTGTTCAACAATTTGTGTTCAGGGACAAGGAGAACTTCCAAAATAATCAGTGCAGAGAAGTAGTAGGTGACAACAAACAGGAAGAACAAGAGACCTCTTCTATAAGATCCAAGAAATCAAAGGGAAATTTAAGCCAAGAGTGGGGATGCTTACCACCAGCAGGGGAACACATAACAAGTGGAAATAAAAAGAAAATGGAAACAATACACAGAAGAACTATATAAAAGAGATGAAAGATTGACAGATTAATTCAAGGAAGAGCCATGTGAAGACAAACCTGCAAACTTAGAAAGTGAAGTGAAAGCTGCACTCAGAGCACTTGGGAGTAATAAATAACCAGGAACAGATGGCATACCAATACCAACAGATGCTTCAAGCTACAGAGACAGAATATACTCAAGTTCTATCTAAAATCTGTCAACAAATATGGAAAACAAAAGACTGGCCTGCAGATTGGAAAAATATATGTTTCAGTCCCCAAGAAAGGGGACTCCAGAGATTGCAGTAACCACAGGACCATTGCATTAATTTTCCATGCAAGCAACGTCATGCTCAAAATCCTACAATGAAGACTTTTACAATATATGGAGCAAGAAATGCCAGATGTCTAATCTGGGTTAAGGAAAGGAAGAGGCAGTAGGGATTATATTGCAAACATATGTTGGATAATGGTGGCACCAAAGAATTTCAAAAGAAAATCAGCTTGTGCTTTATAGATAATAGCAAAGCCTTTGATTGTGTAGGTCGTGAAAAACCATGCATCGCTCTTAAAAAATGGGTGTGTCATAACATTTGATTGTCCTGTTAGGACAGAATATGAATATACAGAATGGTTTCCAATTGGCAAGAGGGGCGGGCAGTGCTGCATTTTGTCATCCTATCTGACTTGTATTCTGAACATATTGTACGTAAAGCAGGATTAGACTTGGTGGGAGGCTTGAAAATTGGAGGAAGTAATATGAACAATTTAAGACTTACAGATGACACCACACTACTAGCAGAAAATAGTAGACTTGGAATGATTATTGAAGAACATCAAGGCAGAAAGCACAAAGTTTTACAACTGAACATTAAGAAAGCAAAAATAATGACCACAGATGATTTACATAACCTTAAAGAAGACAATGAAGACATTGAAATAACTCAAGGTTTTCTGAACGTTGGTTTAGTCGTTTATCAGAATGGATACTGCAGTCAAGAAATCAGAAGAAGACTAGGACTTAGAAGGGCAGCTATGAAGGAACTAGACAAAATCCTGAGTGTAAAAGTATATCATTGAATACTAAAGTTAGGATTGTCCATGCCATTGTATTTCCACTTTCTATGTATGGTTGAGAAAGTTGGATAGCAAATAAAGTTGACAGGAAGAAAACCCATTTGAAATGTGGGACTGGAGAAGAGTTCTGTGGATACCCTGGACTGCTCTAAAGACAAATTTATAGGTCCTAGAGCAAATCAAGCTTAAATTCTCTCTAGAAGCCAAGAGGACTAAATCGAGGCTGTCGTACTTTGTCCATATCATGAGAAGAACTACTGACTAGAAAACACAATAATGTTTGATAAGGTAGAAGGCAGTAGGAAAAGAGGAAGACCTAAGAAGGAAGACCACCTTAGAGATGGATAGACTCAATCAAGAATGATACGTCCCTGAATCTGCAAGACCTGAGCACGGTGGTCAATGATAGGGTGATTTGGAGTCTCTCATTAATAAGAGTGCCATAAATCAAAGTTGGCTTGACGGCAGTTAAAAACAACAAGCATGCAAGAAGGGATAAGGTCAAGACAGCAAACAGTCACACTGACTAAGAAGAAAATTGTTGTACAGTAAAATGAGATTAAAAAAAAAAGAACTAAAGACCAGAAGAATGCAAAGTCCAAACAGAATAAATTATGGTAAAAGGAAACCCATGAGAAATCATAGAATTAGTGGGAATAAAGAAGAGTTCAAAATAATATACAGTTGGCCTTCCATGTCTGTGGATTCTGTATCCAGGAATTCAACAAACTATGGCTTGAAAATATGGAAAAAAAAATACAATCCAAAAAACAAACTTTGATTTTGCCATTTTATATAAGAAACTCCATTTTACTACACCATTGTACGTAATGGAACTTGAGCATCCATGAATTTTGGGTCCTGGAACCAAACTCTAGCGGATACCAAGGGTCCGCTGTAACTTCTTTGCCTGTTAACAACAAATCTAGAAAAACCTGTAATAAGGGACTTGAGGGTGCTGTTATCTTCCGGTTCAAAATCAGAAAAGAGTGTTAACTTTATTTAGAGGTACTTGGTCTTCTATTGATTTCACATTTACTGAATATACATAAACAGGTCTTATTTGCATCATTCAATTGATATAATGTAAAACCTTACAACAACTCATACGGTCAAAACTCCAAGATTGCTGACCTTATGTCTTCCTTCTGTTAGCCAGTATTTCCATATGATGCCTCTGATATGTCTATATGCCTGCTAATCATCTCAGCCCCTCATTAACACACCGTTAGTTGATTTCATCCCGATCCATGTCTTCTGGCATTGTGGGAACGGAAATATGCCACTAACTTACCAATCAGGAGATGGCTTCGTTCAGTTTAGTCTTTCCATAGATAATAGACATAACGGTATGAAGTTAGAAGGTGTAATACAAGGTGTCTGAAAATTATCTTTACGAATACAAATGTCCTCATCTGGCTCTTGGTTAAATAAGGTTATATTTCCTTAGATATATGGTTTAAGCAATCTTTTTTTTTGTATCAGAAGAGTAATTTAATATGCTACACTCCTTGGATCTGCTCTAATAGCTTCCCCTCCTTGACCTCAAGGCCATGGCTAGGTTTTTTGGGTGTTGCAGTACCTGTTAAATAGATACGATGTGCATCTTAATCATAAATGAATAAATATTCTTTCAATTTAACCATTTTAACATCTCCCATATGGTAGTTTATATAAGTTTTGTGGACAATTAAGTGCATAGTTAAAAGTAAAATGATGCCAGAAGTACAGTAATTAACCATTGAGTATAATTTATAATTTTTAAAAAAAGATCCATGGTGAAGTAGACTCTTCCAATTGCTTATTGGTTCTGTCTAACTGTAGGAAGTTAATCTTATATTCAGAAAGTGCTTTGTCATTTTAGTGTGAATGCAAAATCGTATAGCTACAAGTAGCTTTAGCTGTTTTATGCTATATATTTTGTGATGCTTCTTAATGCAGACATGATAGAGAATACAGTACAGTCCTTCTACCTTTAAATGCTCATGTTTTAGTATCTTGGATGACAGGCAATATTTGCTGATGTTCATTATCTTCTTGTGGTTGTCTGCCTTCAAGTCATTTCCGACTTAAGGTGAACCTGTCACAGGGTTTTCTGGGGGCTGAGAGAGTGGGATGCGCCCAAGATCACCCAGTGGGTTTCCATGACTGAGGGGGGAATCAAACCCTGGTTTCCGGGGTTGTAGTCCAATGCTCAAACCACTGTACCATGTTGGCTCTCATTATCTTCAGAGGTATTAAAAGTACAGGCGTCGTGACCTCTTTCATCTGATCAGCCTTGCCCATTTACATGATAACAATGTCTTTCCATTACTGTATAACTGTTAATACCCTTGTACTGTGAGCAGTAATGTCTTTATGTGTTCAATGACAGGTTGACTGCAAGGAGGATGTAGATACCGTATTTCGTGGTGCAACACTTCAGAAGACTTGACAGTGCAGTCCTATGCGAGTTTATCTGGAAGTCAGTTGATTTCTTATGCTGCCTTAGATCCCATTGCAGCTGAAAGGCAGGATGTAATTAAATTAATAAATACATTTACAGAGTTAAATGGGGCCAAATAAGTCTGTTCAAGATCATCTGATTCCAAGATCAGTGGCCTATTGGTACCATAAGACTATGTGTCATCTTCTCAAAAATTGCCCTCCTCTTATGTTTCAGATTTTTCAGATACGGAGACATAGGTGAGAAAAGAATTAAGGGAAAGGAGATTACGGCTGTAATGCTAATCTTAGCTAGAAACTAGCTGAGAGGCTAAGGAAGCAGTGCAAATATGACTCTGCAAGAAGTCCTGTGGCTGGTACTTGGAAGGGTCTCATGACATCAGTGCTCTGCCATCAATGTTCTGATAGCAAAGGAGGAGAAACCGGATACGCCCAGGACATGTCAGGCAGAGCAGAGCTGGAAACATGTCAAAATCCCTTCATCTTTCTGACAATTTCAGGAAATCAGTGTGATTGTACTAGGCTTGGGGTTGGCACAGCAAACCTTGTCTCTTTGCAAAGAACGTTAAATGTTGACAAAGCCACAGGTACACATGGTGTTTAAACAATCAATAGCCAGGAATTATTAAAGGAGATATCCCTCTGGTTTCATTTTGAGATACACTGAGAAATTAATAAAGTCTTAATTTACCAAAAACCTATACTTAAGATAGGAGAGCAAATATCTTTTGTTCTCCAAAATTTGAAAGCAAAAAATATGATTGATTATTTAAAAAAAATCATAGGTCTACAACATAGTCTAATGGAAGCAAAATATGTTACCCATTTGAAATATGAAGGGTAAGGTAGAAAACGGCACTGGGCACTTGTGTCTTTAGAACAGATTAGTTTTAATTTTCAGCGTAAATGGAAGTAGGCAATTGCTGCAGAAGAATGGAAATCATTACTATATATAAAATGTTATTTTTAAAATGTCATCTCAGGCAATCTTAACCCCCCCCCCCCCCACAATCCAGTTTTGGTGGTATTTAACTCCAGTCCCTTTGGAGAAAATTTATCATCAAATTTTTATGTCACCAGACTTGGAGGACAGACATATTACATATTTTTAGGTAATATGCATAAATACAACCACTCTGGCAATAAATATTTAATGTAATAAAAATATAATCAAGTATGATTTTTCCCTTTAAAGTACTGTTGTGGGATTGTTCTCGCTGTGTGTCTTCAAGTCATTTTGGAATTACGGTAACCCGAAGGTGAATCTATCACAGGATTTTCTTGAAAGATTTCTTTAGGAGGATCTACCTTTGCTTCTCTGAGGCTGAGAATATATGACCACGTGGGTTTCCATGACTGAACAGGGATTGGAACTCTGGTCTCCAGAGTCATAGTTCATCACACTACACCACAGTGACAATCTCTGTTGTGGGATGTTGGAATAGAAATGTAAGGTGCAGTCCGTGGAATTCAATGCCTGTGTCTGTCCTGAGCAATTCTGAGGATGGACGGGTAAACTGAACAAATAACAATAATACAACAATTGTGAAATATTTTTACAATTGGATTATTAATACAATAATAACAATATGTGCATAATTTAATAAAGAGACAGTTTCTTGCTATTCACAAGCAAGTAGTCAGTTATAAGTCTAACGTAAGTGAATGTGGACAACAGGTTTGCTTACTATTCAAGATGGACATGAGGATATATATTTCTAATTTTTATCGGCAAAATGTTTCGCAATATTTCTGGAATACGTATTATCAAAACAATATGCAGCTTTATGCACTCTTTTAACTTCTGTAATGTAAGCCTGAGAAACTGTTTTCCGTTTTATTGTTATAACCATATTGTTCATATGTTAAATAGTGCTATTGGTGTCGAAAGCAAAGATAATTGGGAGTGTATACAAAACTAAAGAAAAGGAATGAGGAAACATCATATATAAGTAAGTTTGTCTTTTTCCTATATTTCAATTACATTATATACATATTTGTATATATGAATGAGGACAATAGGTTGATTCCAGTTGTGTTTTAGTACCCTTGAAATATTGTCCCAAACCCAGTTGCTACTCCAAGCTAGAGTAGTCCCACTGAATCAGCTGACCTAATTTAAATGTTGACTTACCAAGTTCACACTGAGTCAATTAATTCGTGTTTTTAAGTAGCAGTCCTATTCAGCATGTACACACTCACTGTCTCAACAAACAATTATTTGTTCTGACCATGGTGAAGAATCTGGTCCATGGCTTCAGCTTCCATATAAATGGCAGGTAAACGATGGGGCAGAGCTATTTATGTCAATTAAGTACAGCTTGCATTAAAGTGAATGGTTTATTCCCTGATACAAATATAAATGATTTAGCCTGTTTCCTTTAACGGGCTGGAGGGAGGCCTGTGCGGCAAAGTGCAAGAAACCCGGATATGACAGGCTGAAAGCGTAATGATGCAAAATCGTTCTATACTTTGGTCAAAAGGGAAAATCAGTTCAAGAGACAGAATAAGCCTAAGTCAGCTTTCTCCACAGTAGTGTGTGAGAAGAGGAAGACGTGAATATTCAGACAAATTCTATGTGTGCAGAAAAATAACAGTGATTAATACTGCACTGATTTCAGTTATCTAAGGTACCTTTGGGTTTCTTCAACTGCTGTCTAGGCTCAAATGCAACTGGAAGAAGAGTCACTGCTGAGTTCTCCAAGCACTGTCTGACACGGGGAATTTGCTGAGCACGCTTATATTCTAGGGATAAGTCAACCCAGCGACTACTCAGTCTGTGCATTTTATGCTTCTTTGCACTCTTGTGACCCGGTTGGATTTTGCAGAGGGGGAAACTTTATGTTTTATTTTTATTTTATAGCATTCATTCGTCTTGCTTGTGTCGCTAACTAATGCCAGTTTGTTGCATGATGGATTAATTTAAATCAAACCAATTAAATAACAGATTTTAATCAGATCCTCCATTTGTACATCTGTTACTTTCTGAAGAAGGGAATTCTCTCTGGCAGACATAACCATTCTAATATACTGATTGTGCAATAAAAAGAGCTTCTTTATTGCTTTTGGTAATATTTTGCCACATATCAATGATAATTAACCTTTAGAATTAAACAGCTGAATATGTTCATGTTGTATTAATACAACATTTTAGTATATTTAAAGAATGGTCAGTTATATGTTATATGTTATATGCAAATAATTGTTAATATCTGTTAACAAATATACAATCAATATTAATAAGTGGAAATTTCAATCTGGGTTTGCTTTCTTTCTTTGTTATAAAATGTTTCTGTCCAATCTTTCAATGGAAACTTTCCAAAGTGATTTATAACATAATTTTAAACAAGTGAAGCAGGTAAGAGTTAGCAGCATTTTTCACCAGCCCTGGTGAACAGCAGGAGCCATTTAAAAATTACTAACAGAGCAAACCTATGAATGTTTATGAGGAGGTAAGTCCCACTGATTTAATTAGTGCTCACTCCTTGGAAAATGTGTTTAGGATTGCATCCTAAACCACTGAAACCTAATCTCATGTAATAAAAAAAAGTGACGATATTAGTATCATGAACTATTTTCTAATCCCAGTGAGAATTCCAGTGGATAACATGTTATAAATAAATCCCAGAAGTAAAAGGGTATTTTTGTGTACAGAATAATTTGGAATTTACAGTTCCTGAATACTCAGAACCAGAAAACACAAGTTGGATTTAAACACCTTGCACACATATTGCCTGGGAAAAGGAGGAAAAAAAACATCCGATGGCAAATATCAAATATTCTGAAGGATTATTTTAGCCCCAGGTGTGTGTATGTATGTGTGGGTGGGTGAGTAAACAAAACTGGAAATGGCAATTTGGGGATGTTGTTTACTAATGTGCAGGTAACATTGGTGTAGAAGGAATAAATTGTAAGTCTACTACTATGGAAATTTTGCAATTAAAAGTGCACCTGCGGAAATATTTGCAATCCGGGTCCAAAAACCAGTTTAGAATTGTTTTTCCCTGGTACCTAAATAAATAAATTATAATTTTAAAAGTCCAATTTCTTGTCAGTTGAGCAATTAAACAGAGGGAGTGCTACAACAGAAGTGCCACTGCTAAGTGGACCCTATTTCTGATAGCTGCCCACTTCACCATCAGCGGGTGATGTATAGATGTATAGAATAAATGTGATTATTATAATCTTAATAAGTAAGCAAGCGCAAACATAATTAGCCCTTCGTAGGTCTTGGTCTTAGGACATCTAGGTCTGAAGAACTGAAACTGAAATTGAAATTGTAAATTAAACTGAGACCAGCCAGATATTGTAGCCTTTTTCAGACACCATAGTGTCAAGCTGATATACCATCATTTAATGGCCTAAGAACGTGATGTGTGCCCATACACGCTCTCCTGACCTTTCCACTCTCCTCCTCTCCTTGCCCACCTGCTTTTGGTAACTCTCTTTTTTGACTTGTTAATTTCTGATTATGGCCAAATTGGCCAAGCATTTTAATCAGTGTTTTTCATACCAGGATATTAAACTAGGATGTTGGATTATAAGCAGTGATTATATCTGTTTCCAGTTTGGATACCACTCAGTGTATGATTTAATATGCCAGATTCAAAGCACTGAAATTGGGTGCATGAGGGGAATGACAAAGAGGGAATACGTGGGCATCAAACTCACATATTGGTTCATAACCATGTGAATCAAGCCTGTTTATTATCTTCTGGAGTTAGGACTCCAAATGCCACACTCTTGTGAACTGTGTTTCGTTTTCTAAAACATAATACCTGAATTTTCGCACAGCATGAAACATTTTGTTTGGTACACCTCCTATTTGACAAACGGTGTTGTTGTATGCATTCAAGAAATTTCTCACTTATGGTGACCCTAAAGTGACCCTATTATGGGGTTTTCTTGGCAGAATGTGTTCAGAGGGGTTTGCTTTTTCCCTTCTCTGAGGCTGAGAGAGTGTGACTTGTCCAAAGTCACCCAGTAGGTGTCCATGGCCAAGTATAGGTCATATTTATGTGACCTTACCTGTTAAACCTTTAAATAATTTATTATAGCCTGCCAATCCTATTCTGTGGATGTTTATTTGGAAGTAACTCTGCTGTTTGCAAGTGTTGGTTAGTGGTGTGCATAAGGCTGTTGATTTAGAAGTGTTTGTATCAAGACAGTGTTTAGAAAAATGTTATTAGAAAGAGTACTGCAATTCACACTGGTAAAATCCAAGACAACAAGCTATTCTTGTGCTTTATACTTTTTCTTGACAATGTCCAGCTTAAATCTTATTCAATTGCAATTTCTTTATAATTTCACCAGAAAATAGCTGCACCCTCTTATATAAGCTCTCTCTACATTATTGCCTAGCTGAAAAACATTCCCCTATCTCTATGTAGTTTTATTTCCGTCAAGTATGAAACATCTATAGTTAATACTATAGTTCTGTCTTGTTTGTGGGTTTCCCATAGACTTCTGGTTGGGCATTGTTGCTGAATGAGATCGTCCTTTGGGCTCTTCTTATATCCAACATGTCAGAGGAAATAATCTGTACACACGAAAGCATTGAAGCTTACTGCATCCCAAATAACGCACAAGGTTGAGTCTTTAGCGTTCTGCTACTTTGTGCGTAAATGAACTCACCTTTAATTGTTATTAAACCGAAAGTTGCCAGTGTATAAATAAACTATTCTGAATTCTAGGTTATAAAATATCGGAAAGGTAGTCTTCTGGCTTTGTCAGGATTATTTGTGTTTAGTATCATTAGAAATCTGGGCATAGCTAGTTGGTCAGTATTAGTTGTGTAAAAGAGGGTGCAACTTGTCGTAGCGCTACAGAAATACAGAAAGGTGTGTTTCCATCGTCTGCTATGAAGGAACTCAATGGTCTGATTGTAACATCCTACTGTATCAGTTTTCTTGCCTTCTGATCCATTTCTAGACGCAGTCCACAGCTGTTTTTGGTGTTTCAAGTTCATCATTGCTTCGGGTCAGGACTGTCTCAATATCTTGCTGCAAACGCATTTCAGACACCCCTCTCCAGATAGACCTGCCTACAGTTAGTAGCTAAGAGGGAATCGGCGGCACTTATGGAATACTTTCCTCAGTGGGAGATCATCATATTTTTGCCTACTTTATTGTTCTGATACAAAGTAAGGCAGTGGTTCTCAACCTGTGGGTCCCCAGATGTTCATGGACTTCAGCTCCCAGAAGCCCTGAGCATTGACCATAGTGGCTGGGGCTTCTGGGAGCTGAAGTCCACGAACATCTGGGGACCCACAGGTTGAGAACCACTGTTCTAGGAGATAAGCAAGTCACCAAGGGCAAAATTTTACTGGTGTCAGTTAAATATAAGGTTCCTTAGCACATAAATCATGAGTGTGTCCGTTGGTTATCATAAGCAGGGTGTTTGGTTCCTCAAGAGGAAAATACGACTTGTGCTGCTCTGCTACATTCATGACTGGTTGTTGCTGCTGATATTGCATACAAAGTGCAAACACTGGTGTGACAAAGTACAGTGATAGAACCACAATACACTTGCTTACATTTCTTCATCCTCTGATATTAGGATAGGCAGAAGGCAGATTGGAACCTACTGATTGATCTCAGGGTGATTGGCAGGAGATCAGTCGGAGTTTCTAAGTCACAGCAGTTTAGCAACAAAAAGGCTTTTTTTTAGGCTGGGAAAAAGAAGGGTAGATTTCTTTGTGGAAGGATTTCTGTATGGGTTCCAGTTATCCCACCGAAACCAAATTAACATTCTGAGTACATGCTTAGGGGCTCCTTATTTTACAATTTTATGTCTATCTTTTTCACCCATTGTTATCCAGATGGCTCTGGCTGGTGAACCTTGGGATTCTAGTAACAACAAAGCAGATTTCAGATCTCTCTCTTTCACGCTACACAATTATAGCACATTTATATACCATAGTTTGTGCACATTTATATACCACTTTAAATGCCATGGCTCCATCATATGGAATCCTGGGATTTATAGTTTTGTGAGATATTTAGATATTATCTTCAAGAACTCTAGTGCTTCACCTCGCAAACGGCAAAGCTGCAGATTCGGTAGAAGCAACCAAAATAGTTAAAATGGTATCAAAGTGCTATGAATGTGTCCAATGAAATAGATCAAAGCTAAAGTCTAGCCACTACAGCTTTCATACCAAAGTTTAATATTTATAACGCCAGATCATTACATTCCACAGAATACTGTATAAAAATATTATGTAATGCTGATGATGTAGGAACTGGGGCCTCTTGAAAGGAAGGATTGATGCAAAATAATTGTTTAACCCTAGTCCTGCTTGCTCGTTTTTTCTGAAACCATTTTTAACTTGTTTTTAACCCTTGTTGGACTCCAGAAGATATTCTGACTGAGGGAATACTAGTCTCAGAGGCTATTTTGTCCAGAGGACTGGTGGGCACCAGTTGAGCAAAGCCCTGCCCTTTGCAAATCTACTGATTTCCCCTTGCAAATCCCCACATATAACATTTGTATCATCCAAGCAAATGTGGTTGTTGCTGGAATACACAGTTAGCAAAGTGATATTGTAGTTCCATCATGCAGAAGCTGTCCTAAGACATGACCTAACAACCTGGTTTTGTGCCAAACTGTCTTTCTCTTGAAATTTTGTGTACACGCACTTTCAATTTAGTTAGCCTTAGAACCTATATCTATGCACACCAACTTTTCTACCAAAACTTTACAGTTCCTAAGAATGTGCTTTAACAATGAAGAAAATGATAGATGTTTAATTAACATGCACTTACAGAGGACCCAATGGATCTAGAATATTAGGAAATGCAGCTATACAGCTCTCATCTATTTGCATTAAGTTTATGAACATTTCTTCCTTGAATGCAAGTGCAGCTGCTATAATATAGCCCTAAAAATGTTTGCTCAGAAGAAGTCCTGTGAAGTTAGTGGGATTTATTTCATATTAAGTAGGCACAGAGTTGCAGCTTCAGCAGAATAAAGCAGGATTTCTCTTCTTAGTAATACTCCATTCCTGTTAGCTCCTTGTCCATATTTTCTGTCTGCTTCATGTTGTTTGGAAAATGGCAGTGTAGAATGTGTTTGGTATAACCTTAATCCTGACCAGCATCTGGGCTCTGTTTAAAAAAAAAAAAAAAAGCTTCCAACAGTGGCTTCTGTATACATTTGCATGCCTAAAGCCTGAAACATTTAAAATGCAAAATTAAAAAAATGGTTTATTTTGTTATGAAACAGAGAATATGGTCAGATTTAATTGTTTTACTGTAGTCATTTCTAAGAGTTATATCTGGTGTATTGATATAATTTATTTTGCAGATCTCTTCGGAGGTTGAGAAAACTGGCATTTGCACTTACAATACTGATTTCAGTCCTATAATACTTTCCTGAGAGTGAGATCCATTGAACCCAGGGGAACTTCCTTTCCAGTAAAGATGCACAAGATTACATTAGGTCCCTTGGTCTTTTTACATAGTTTGTGCCATTATTTAATTTTATCAATAGAGTATAGAAACAACAATTTTTAAACATGTATATCAGGACTAGTCCAGATTTGTATTCACATAAAGCAAATTAACTGTGTAATCCTCTACTTGTCAGATCAGAAAGAGGACCTGTTGAGTTCAATGGGGTTTACTCTCAGATGACTGACACAGGATGTCATTTTAAGCCTTAGTTGTGAAAACAATTTTAACTCTGCATCTTACTGTTAGGCCTAATTAGAGTAGTCCACTGAATGAGTACAATTTACATATACTTTCTCACACATCAAAAGTTGATTCAGTGGGATTACTTTAGCTGGCACTGCCGATTGGATTTTGGCTGCAATCTACTGCCCACGAAATTATGAGAAAATTTGATGTAAATTATGAGTTTTATTTATAAATATATATGCAAATATTTATACGGTCTAAACATGAGAAGGAAAAGTAAAAAATAATGGTAGTGATTCTAATTAACGAAGGTTGAGATCCTACATTGTGTTAATCTAGCATAAGTCACTGCATCCAGAGTTGCGCATGAATTGTGCTTTGGAACCCGTTGTGTTGAATAGCAGTGTTGCCCAATGGAACGTACAACCAAATGTTCAGTGGTACCACAGACACAACTCCATGCCCCTGAATGGAATATGTCTGTTCCACATTAGATAAAAATGTCTGAACGGTTCCATAGGGGGAAGTTACGCAAGCATAAAGCACCAACAGGACGTGGGCCAAATAAATGCTGTTAATTGATAATTAGACTTGTAAATGAAAACTACTGACAAAACTGTAGAAGAGGAATTATATCCCCTAATTTACACATTTTCCTGTAAATTATGCTACTTCCCCCTCCCCCAAATAACTCCTTAGCAGTAGCAGAGAACTTGAATAATTATCCTTTAGACTATAACCTGATGAAACCTCCAACCGGTATGACCAGCGGGTGGTAGATTCCGGGAGTTTTAGCCACCAGAAGTAACTTTTGTAAACACCCCAGTAGTTTCAAAAGAAGGTATTACTAATTCTCACCGCAGTGTTGTGAAGTAGAAAGTCACCAAAGATAACCTCTGCTGTGATGAAGTCTCTAGAAATCATTCTTTCTCAGACCCACTGTAATACGATGGCAATAATGGCCTTCCTTACAGGGCTATGGCAAGGGTTACAAGTTAACATATGTCGAAGGTGTTGCGCACTTTAAAAGTGATATGTGTGTGCATATGTGCCTTCAAGTCGCCCGTCAATTTATGGCAACCTCTTGAATTTCACAGGGTTTTCTTAGGCAAAGAATACGCAGAGGTGAATACATTATTATTATTTATTGACCATCAGCTTGCCAAGCACTAAATGTGCATTTGTTGTTCATTTATGGTACAGCATCCAGGCATTGTTCTAAAGGAAGTTGTTCTCCTTTATTGCCATGAGATGCAATTCTTCCCTATCTAGCAGGGAAGTGTGATTTGAAGTGTCGTCTAGAAAGTGTCTGTGCAAGTGTTATGAGCAGTATAATGTATATGCATGTGCCAATACTGATGACAAATAACACAATTGCTCCTATTGAGATTCTAAATGGGGACTTCCCTTAGTGTTCATGCTGAGTAATCTAAAGACAGAATGTGGAGAAAGGGAGCCTCTTGACAGTTTTGCATCTCTCCCACCACTGTGTGCCTTCATTCTATGCACAACATATACTTTCTTCTGGACATGTATTCTTCAAGAGCATAGCCCAGCTTGAAAGCTTCTCAGAAAGTTCTGATATAAAGTTTTAACTTAACAAGACAGATAAATACATCTTAAATTTCATCAGGACTCAACAGGTGAAATGGAGTGGCAGGCATGCTTTAAACTGGCATCCAGATAAGTTCTGTTGAGGGTGATCCAGTACTCATATTATGCCGGCACTGAAATTATTCTACCACTGGTTGTTGTATCTTGTGTGTATCATGCCCAGCAGACCTAAAGGGGAGTGCAAAACACCAAAGTAGAAAAATACAGAAATGACACAACGGTAGCCTTTCTGGAAACACGGCCATATCACATAAATCAGAAACTGTGCTGTGATGATGCCTGCACATTTTCCATGCCCAGAAACTATTATTGAACTCACAGAGACAGGGATACACCTCAGCACATAACTCTGTGTCACCATGCCTACTTTACCACTAGGTAGAGTGAAACAGCAGTTAATGTGGGTGTCACAGTGAGCCACAACGAGTTATTTATGGTTGTTGTAGGGTAGAAATTCTTGTGGAATTACCCACCTCGACTGCAATGACAACTAGTGGCCCCATGTCAGTGGGGTAATGAATCCACTCTAGGTTTTTGGCTTAACATTACCGAAGCTGTTTTGTTTATAGAGATCAATGTATTTGCTAGTTCGGACTAAAATCTGGGCCAGATTCATTGCCTTGTGCGTGGATCCATCAGCTGCTGGTGCCCAAGGATCTTGGCTGACCAATACATACTATGCACCTCGATTTGAGAGGAGGCTTTATTTGTTGCCCACCTCAGATTGAGATACATGAGCCACACCATCACGAAACAAAATTTTCTCACAGTGCCTTCAAACCGTAAGCCCCAGTAGCTCAGGCTGTGTAATGAGTTCTATATGGGGCTGCCTTTGAAGAAGATTTGGAAGCTGCAGCTTGTGAAAAATGCAGTAGTTCAATTGCTGACTGGAACATCAATACCATATAATGACAGTCTTAAAAGAATTGCTTGTTGTTGTTGTTGTTGTGTGCCTTCAGGGCATTTTCAACTTATGATGACCTTAAGGTGAATCTACCGTGGGCGTCTCTTGGCAAGATTTGTTTACCATTGCCTTCCTCTGAAGCTAGAGAGTATCACTTCCCTAAGGTCACCCAGTAGGTTTCCATGGCTGTGTCAGGGTTTGAGCCCTGGTCTTCAGAGCTGTAGCCTAAAGTTCAAACCATTACACCACACTCGCTCTCAAAAGAATAGTACTGGTTGCCACTACCCTGCCGTCTGAATTCAAGGTGTTTCTGAAGACATTTAAATCCCTAAACTACTTGAGGGAACACCTCTTCTCCCTGTGCCTGACTGAGGGAGTGGAGGGCTCTTGTGTATCTCACCAGTGAGGTCTATACATGATGTGAGGACATGAGAGAGGGCCTTCTTAGCTATGGCACCCAAGTTGTGGAATGTCTTCCCCTCAGAAGCCCAATTGGTGCCACCACTATTTCCGTTTAGACACTGGGTAGAAAGTTGGCAAGCGTTGGGCCTCACTGGTTTGTCTCAAATGATAATGGTTTTAATCTGTGTAGCCATAGATGCAGGCCAAACATCAGGAACAAATACTAATAGAACATGGCCTCAAAGCCTGGAAAACCCACAACAACCTATGGATTCCAGCCTTGAAAGCATTCAACCTTATATTTAATATGTTTATTAAACATATTTGGAATCATGGAATTAGAGGGGGGCATAAACTGTTGAGTCCAATCTCCTGGTCAGTGCAAGAACTCCAACTAGAACATCCCCAGCAGGTAGCTGTCTAGCCTCCGTTTGAAGATGTCCAGAGAAGGAGACCTCACCATCTCACTAGGTAATTGGTTCCATTTCTGAACCTTTCTTACCATCAAGAAGTTCCTTCTCATGTTCAATCAAAATCTACCCTCATGTTACTTAAAACCATTAGACTTGGGCCTGCACTCTAGAGCAACAGAAAACAAACTTGCGCTCTCCTCTTTCTGACAGCCCTTTAGATATTTAAAGAGTGCAATAATGTCCCTCCCTCTGTCATCTCTTCACCAAACTGAGCATGCCCAACTCTTGGGCTTAACGAGAAATGATAAACTCCCTGGACATATTGAGATTTTGTTTTTGTTTTCATTATATTGGCATATTTGTGGTTTTGCATCCAAACTCTTGAAATTTTCTCTCATTCTCCCCATCCTTGTGCTTTTCCTCTTCCCTCTCCCACTGTTCATGTCACATCTAGACTCGGGCAACATTTCAGAAATTGCCTTTCACCAATTTCCACTGAGCCCTTTTTAATTATTATTCACGAGTTATTTAAAGTGTTAAAGTGCTTTAGCTGTATTACACTAGCTAAGCATTAGGATCATTTTCTTTTATTGCTGGCTTTCCTCTTTCCCTTGCTTGATCTCTGTTGAATCTGGGTCTGAAAAAAATCATTATGTTTCCTGATGGCAGCCATCTTAACTACAGTCGTTCCTCCACATTCGTGAGTTTGAGCTTCACGAATTTGATTATTCATGAGGCATGTGTGCCTTTCCCCAGTTCTCTTCCTTCCATTTCCTTGTGTTTTGCCGGTCATGGAGAAGGAAGGCAAGTGTACCCAAGCAAAAGGCAAGGGAATTATGGTGGGAGCTTCATGCATGCTTTCCTCCTCCTTTCCACAGCTCCCCCTCCATTCACTTGCCTCTGGCCCCGGCACTGAGAACTCGCACCAAGGCAAAGGCAAGGGAATTGTGGGGGAAGGCATGCATGCATGATTCTTCTCCGCTCGGGAGCTCCCCTCTCCCATTCCCTTGCCTTTGGCCCCAGCGTTGAGAAGGTGGGCTTACATGCCAGGGCAAAAGGCAAGGGAGTGGGAGAAAGGAGCCAAGGAAGGGAATGAGAGAGGGATCATGGGGGGAAGTTATTTGCTGTTTTTCCACTTTCGCAAGGTTTCTGCACCCTGAACCCTTGCAAAAATGGATGGGCCACTGTAATTTTGGGGTGACACAGCCAACCAGCCATGGAGAGATAAATTTCATTTCACGAAATAGTGGATTAATTTAAACTGATCTGGGCAGTGGAATGGAAAGTAATTGATAATGTCAGGAATTCCCTGGGAATATTTCAGGACTGGGAATATATCATGTAAATTTCTAAAATAAAATCAGTTTGTACAGGAGCAAAATCTCCTGGTCTCTTGGGAGACTTTTTTCTTGTTTGGAGAGACTTTAAAGCTTTCTTCAAAACTTTTCCAGATTTCTTATCATCCTTGTTGCTGTTCTCTGAACTTGCTCCAACTTTTTATCCTTCTTAAAATGAGATGCCCAGAACCAAATGCAGTAGTCCAGATGAAGTCTGATGAGCACAGAATACAGTGGGGATGTTATTTCCTTTATCTTGGAAGCTATTGTTCTATTAATTCAGGCTAAAATATTACTAGCTTTCTTTGCTCCATCACCACATTGCAGGGTCCTGGTCAGCTTAGGATCAATGATAGTTCCAAGCTCTGTTTCTCGTGTATAACTGCCAAGCAAGAATCCCCTATCCTATACTTGATATTTGGTTTTTATGGCCTAAATGTAAAATTTTGCATTTGTCACTGATGAATTTCATTTTGTTTGTTTCTGCCCAATTTTCCAGTTTATTAAGGTCCTTTTGAATTCTCTTCATGTCTTTTATAAAATGTTCAAAGGTAAGAACCCCAGGACAGAATCTTGCAGCACTTCGCCTGAAACTTCATTCCAACTTGTATCACAGCCATTGAGGATGACTCTTTGAACATAGTTTTCCAGCTAATTATAGATCCATCTGATGGTGTTTCTATCTGTTCCACATTTCATCAATGTGCTAATCAAAATATCATGGGAAACTTTATCAACTGCTTTGCTGAAATCCAGATAAATGACATCTACAACATTCCCACCATCTACTAAACTAATGATTTGATCAAAGAAAGATATAAGATTAGTTGGGCAGAATTTGTTCTTGACAAACCCATGCTGGCTCCTACAAATCACTGCATTGTCATCCAAATACTTGTATTATAATTTTATAATTCTTTATAATTGGAGGGAAAGGAAACCCATACAGCATTGAGACCCACATATTTCCCCAGCCAGGATTCCCTATACATAGCAGACCTTTTTACAGAAATTTGTCAAGTTTTATGCTGTTCCCTTATAAATTCTAAGATGTTTGTTCCTTTAAACAAAGGTAACAGAAAATAATGAGCAGCATAAGTAAAGTAATTTGTTCCTTGTTTCCATCATTCTGGCAATGAGTTACTTTTAAAACAGTTTAATAATAGCATTAATTATTTCTCAAAGGAGATGTGAATTTCACAAAGGGGTGACCAAAATGATGAAGGAACTGGAGCAATTGTGCTATTAGCACAGCCTACAATGCTTGGGGAAGTTTAGCACAGAAAAAAAAAAGACAAGGGAGGATAAAACAGAGGTCTATAACAATGCTTGGTGTGGGAAAAGTAGATAGAGAGGAGCTTTTTTCACTTTCTTGTGATACTAGAGCTTGGGCTCATCCACTGAAGCTGAATAGAGAGAGATTCAAAACAGATTTTTAAAAAGCATTTCTTCACACGGCGAAACATACAACCCCATAAGTGTAGTGATGGCTGCCAACTTGGCTGGCTTTAAAAGGGAATTGGATAAATCCATGGAAGATGGAACTGTCAGTGGCTACTAGTCAAGATACCTGTATGTCTTGTCTAGTATCAGAGAGTGCGTTGGCGTTCATGCCCTCCTGGTGGGCTTCCTGTGGGGCAACTGATTGGCCAGCATGTGATCAGCCTGTTGGACTAGATGAACCTTTGAGATCTGATCCAACATGGCTCTTCTTATATTCTAGTGAGGCAAGGGGAAACTGCAGTAATTGCAAAGATAACATACCTCTTCCCCATGAAATCTGTAATCAAACACTATGTGCAGCGCATGTGTTTTTCCTGCTCCATGCAACTTGGTTATGATTCTATAAAGCAAAACTCCTTATGAGCATTTGACTAACAGCAGTGGCAGTGATGAGAGCAGAGCACCTGGCCTTTGATAGAAAAGCTTACCTGCGCATGTATGGCTGAGTGCTTCCCTCTTGGCCTTTGTTGATGAAATGAAGTGGAGTTTGATGCTGGATGTGGAATCTGAAGATGAGTAGAGAAGGGTTACCAATGTGCTCAGACTCTCCTGTGTATTGTAAGGCCTGGCTGTTTTATGCAAAATGCCCTTTCTTCATAATTTCCCATCACCAAGGTTCCTCTTTGTGAGCTGTAAGCACGAATAACATGAGACCAGGGAGAAACGGTCCCACGCTGTACATCCTATTATTTGTGTTACGTTCTGTCTGTCTGGGGTAGAATGATGCTGTTACTGGATACTGGGTTATATCATATATGCTGTCATTGTGATGGTGAAGAGAAATATTCCTGAAGAAAGGACTATATTTTCTTGCAGTCTCCCTTCCACTGATTTGGGACTAACTATCAAACAGTTGTATAGTCAGTGGGGTAAAAAAAATGTAGCTCGACATATGCTCTTTTTCAGTGCTGCCCACATTTTGCTCACAGCTCTGCCTGCTTCAGCCATTTTGCTGGCTTATCAGTCTGAAAGTGTGTTGTCTAGATGGCAATGGGCATTGTCATACACACACATAAGTGTGGCTTACATGTCTGTATGTCTCTTTTTCAGTGGGGTAGAGGGAGGTATTCCCTAGTTCGTCGTACCCCATCCAAAACCTCCCCCGGCAGCTGTCAAGCCTGGAGAGAGGAATGAGCGGATAGGCAATTCAGATGGTGACAGTGTGGCTGCTCTGGGGCCGGAGAGGAAATAAAAGAAGGGTGTAATCCATTTGTGAGTACATCCTCATTTCTTTCCCCTCCAAGCTGAGAATAGCTGCTGCTTCATTTTCTGAATTGTCTGTCTCACTGGTAAGCAGAAGCTGCAAGGGCCCCTACTGGGGCTTGACATTTGCCGGGAAGAGGAGGAAGGAGAGGAGGAGGAGGAGATGAAATTGTGTAGACAGAGCATTAGTCTGTGCTCCATGTATGATCTCGGCCAGTATATCTATTCTTCTCTTTAGGGATTCCACCAAATTGTAAAGCTAGTATAAGTCTAGTCTGGGATTGTACTTGGAAGTGACTTCTTCAGTAATCAGCTTGCTGGGAGAAGGAGTTCTGTGATTAGGATTTCACCATTAAAAAGATGTGACATACTGTGCCAGCTACTATAATATTTGATACAAATGGCAAATAAGGAGCATGTTTTTCTTAAATGTCCTGCATCCAAACCCTGTAGGCCTTTCAGAAACAAAGCAAAACACTTTGTATTGCAACCACAACCTTTTTAGAAGCCCTTGAATTACCCTTTGACTGGTTGACTAAATCACCAGGCAGCAGGTAAAGGGTTCTTACATTGTGAACCACTTCAGGTTTTTGGAAAGTGTGCTAGGGCAGTGGTTCTCAACCTGTGGGTCTCCAGATGTTTGTGGACTTCAGTTCCCAGAAGCCCCAGCCACTATGGTCAATGCTCAGGGCTTCTGGGAGCTGAAGTCCACAAACATCTGGGGACCCACAGGTTGAGAGCCACTGTGCTAGGGTAATACAGCATATTATGGTAATCTAGAATGATAGCCAAGTCAACCATCTCCAGAAAAAGCTACAGTGAGCATACAAGATACCATTGGAAAAGGCCATTATTTGCCAGAGTTGCCACCTGTAGTCAAAACAGCAGGGGTGGGAAACTGTGGCCCTACACATGTTGGATTCCCACTCCCATAATCACTGACCATTGGATATGCTGGCTGGGTTGATGTGAGTTAGAGTCCAGCTTTCTACCCTTTGCTAAAGGCAGGTCAAGAAACACTTCCAAACACGTATTTGATCTGTGAGGATAGTGAGGCTGGTAAATCAGGACTAAATCAGTGTGTCCCAGCCAAGTGCCTTCCAGGAGTGTTTCACGTGCTTTGACCTATCATTAACTAGCCAGCATGGGCAGCTACATGCAAGAGGTCATGATGCCGGTGGCCAATCTAGTTGGGAAGTGATGGGAGGCACAGTCCCATACCTGTGAGTGGCACCATGTTGGCAAAGGTTGTTCAAGACTGCTCAAACTAGATCCCATTAGGATCTTCATCTTAACTTGTTCACCCTAATATAGTCTATCTCTGACCTCACATTTCCAGTTATGGATGGTGCTGCCACACGTGCAGTTGGGGCATTTAGATTTAATTCTTAAGATACTACCCACAGATGTTGCTTCTGAGTAAGTTTTCATTTGTCTTTTTGCCATGAATTGTGAGTTGAAACAAACAGAGGTAAGACTATAAGAAAGCTTCCTGTTGTATTTCCCTTTTGCTTCAGGAACAGTAACAGTACATTTTTTGCTTTACATATTGATGGTCTGTAAATAGTAATACAATATACAGCACTTTTCAAGTGTTAAAACTAAAAGTCATCACTACTGGCTTTATTCCCATTGCTTCTGATTCCCAGGTCACTTCGAATTGCTCTGTTACTCATTGTCCAGCTGTGGTACTCAGTCTCCTGTGGTAGTTCAATGTACCATTCTCATGTAATTTGAAAAAAAAGAAAATCAGGGCCAGCCAAAAGCATTTTAACGCCTAAGACAGAACAAATGATACATACTACCTTGGGCCAATAAAGTTAGTTTTGCACTTGTGACGGAATGCTTCACAAGTGCCCCTCCTCCTCCCTTGCTGTTAAAATATAATTATAATAAATTGCATTACTAACAATTTACTGCCCTCCCATCGCACCTAAAATCTGCAGCATAAGACAGCTAGCTGCCTTGCTGTGCTTAATGGTAGGGCAAATCCTCTTTCTTTGTTTTTTCCTTTCCTTTTTTTTAATAAACAGACACTTAGGTATTAATGTTTTGTATTCCAGTTCCTTATTTCAGGAAGATAGGAAGTAGTTATCTATGTATTTTTGTTTGGAGAACAGGATTTTTATTCCTTTTAAAGGTCTGGAATCTATATGCTAAAAAGAGGCACTGTTAAGCAGACTAGCCTATCACTTTCCTCCTAAGAATCTGTTCCATGACCATCAGATAAAATATTGTGAAGAATTTCCCACAGAAAATTATTTTCATCCAAAATTCACTAAGGTTTAGTCCCAGAAACTGTTTTCAATTTGAAAGCTCAATCTCTGAAGATGCAAAGTGGGATATTTAATGCATTGATTTGCATAGGGATATCTCCAACGGACATATAATGTTATATACCAATGTGATGATGTAGTGCAGTGGCTAGACTGGATATGGAAAACTAGCTTCATGTTCCCACTCAGACATGCAATTAACTGCAGGGCAGTGGGGTTAATATCGTAGCCTAACCCACCTCATAGATTGATTGTGAGGATAAAATAAGAATAACTTATGAATTATAACCATTAACTCTTTGGAAAGAGAGTAGAGAATAAATATGCTATAAAACTCTGTTTTGCAAGAATTAGTATCGAGAATTAAATTGCACAGGCTTGAGAGAGGACTGGTGGAGGATGGGACCCTGAAAGGCCAGGCTTCTCAGATTCATGGAAACCTAGGAACATGACATTTACTTCAATGGAAGTGGCAAGGAACTGTTTAGTTACAGCATCAGAGACTTTTAGTAGTTCTCTAGCTCATTTTTAGCTCCAAAGATGCTAGATATAATTTGTTTTGTAATTCTGCAACTTCTTAAGCTAATTCCCTGGAGAGGTCCCCCTAGCTGTATGATTTCTTACAAGCCTGATGTAATTCTTCTTATTTAGAGGAAAGAGTTTCCTCTTTATAAACCTCTCTTTTCTATTCTCTTTCATTTCCAACCTGCTCAGTTTGCTTGTGGGGTTTCCTGTTTCCCCATAGGAGGAAAAGGACTCTAGTGAAAGTCAGAGTCGGATAAAGGGACCGCGTTGCCAATCTGGGGTGTCCAGAACGAAGGCAATAGTGGCAAATACTTAAAAATTATTTGAGGGCGTGGAACAAGGAGCTGATCCCTTCACATTTTTTTTTATTATTAAAAATAATTTTATTAAATTCAGTTTAAAACATTAACATACATTACAAACAATATGAACATGACAAACCACAACAAGAACAACTACTTACACTTATACAATTAAGCTGTTAACGGTATAAACAAGGATTTATCTAGTATATATTTTTCCATCTATCTATCTATCCATCATTATCTGTTATCCATAATGCTTTGATTACATATCCATTCACACAAATCTCTAATCAATCTTAAAATTAATTAATTATTATAACTTATACCTTATACTTCATACTATTTATAGTTCTCTTTATACTATTCTTCAATGTCTATAATTCATTTTCCCATACTTCTATATGTACACATCTAAACATTTAACAAATTACCAATACACAAACAATTTAACAAACAATAGACAATAAACATTTCAAACAGTTACTAATTCACTAATTCATACTCACTTGCATACTTACTCTCATTCTAACCTCTCTTCTTCTTACATCTTCTCACATCTACTTACACTCTCCTCATATACACACTGACTTCTTTCATTTTCACCATTGGGAGTATTACCTATCTATTATTTATTGTCCTGCTTTTTGTATATAACATCCCCTAATCTTTATAGCAATTCCTATACTCTAATCTATATCTTTTGTAGTTTTATTTTCTTCAACCTCTTTTATTCCACTCTTTGTTCTTTTGCGATTATCTTCTCTTTTCCATACCGATTATGCCATGCAAACAAATATAGCATATCTCAGTGAAATCACTCATACAGTCCAAGCAATGCGTTGTCTCCCCAATATTTTTCCCATAAAGGGTTTAAGATCTCCCATTCTCTTTCAAAAGTATTATTACTTTTATTTTCTAATCTTAGTGTGAATTTGTCCATCCCTTCACATTTTTTTTTTACCATCTTACTTCTATGATTTTAACCATCTCGGCTGATGAAAAAGACAGTGGCTTTGAAAGCCATTGTGATGTATTTTCCAACTTTTGTTTGGCCAAGTAATGGTATCAAGGTGTATTTTTGCCTTTGTTGTATGTTGTTATAGGGCAGTGGTTCTCAACCTGTGGGTCCCCAGATGTTTGTGGACTTCAGCTCCCAGAAGCCCCAGCCACTATGGTCAATGCTCAGGGCTTCTGGGAGCTGAAGCGTAGAAACATCTGGGGACCCACAGGTTGAGAACCACTGTTATAGGGGCTAGCTGTCCTATGTTCCAGTCAGCAAGTGTTTCAGGAAGCAGGAGGTTGGAATGCGAGAGCTGTCGAGTAGTTAAGCCAGCCTAGGTCACTCACAGGTTGTTGAACAAAATGAAGGGAGAAGGAAGAGGGTGGTCATCAGCCGGTCCAGAAGTTGCCTAACAAGTCAGTAGTCCACGTAAACAATGCCAACAAAGAATGAAACAGAGTAATAAATAGTTGCCAGTCCAATGTTGAGAGAATGCACAATGCCAAAGAGAACTACCAGTTACCAGTATAGATGGTTGTAAGAGAGTCAGCGTAGTGTACTGGTTTGAGCGTTGGACTACAACCATGGAAACCCACTGGGTGACCTTGGGGCACTTCAAATGTGCTCAGCCCCCCAAAAACCCATGATGGTTTACCATAGGGTTGCCATAAGTTGGAAACAACTTGAAGGCACACAACAACAAATATTTGAGATCCAGCATGGTGTAGTGGTTTGAACATAGGACTATAACCCTGGAGCCCAGGGTTCAATTCCATGCTTGGCCATGGAAATCCAGTGGGTGACCTTGGGTGCATCATGCCCTGTCAGCCCCAGAAAACCCCATGATAGGTTCACCTCAGGGTAACCATAAATCAGAAACAGCTTGAAGGCACACAACAACAACAGCAACACGACAAGCAAAAAAGCTACCAGTGAACTGCTGGGATATTTATAGCTAGGGGTTTAAAGACACCAGGTACTTAATTGGTCAGTGTCTCCTGCTTAGGGGTCTCTTGGACAACATAACTTCTCCTTATCTCTCCCACACTTTACAAATGGCTGCACAGCATTTTCAACTTCCTCCTGGGGAGTAAAGCTCCCCTCTGCCTCCACCCTCAGCCCCTGTGACTCAGAGAGACCACCAACATCAGAAGTTGTAAATCCCTGGCATTGCTGGCACTTTGATTGTGTGTCTGTATTTTCTGACTCCAGAGGGTGAGTTATGGCACTGGCAAACATGGGATGTCTCAGAATGTGGAACTTGCAGAATGTACTTTTTAAATAACAATACTTTGGATTCCTTAGCCAGCATGGCCAGTAGATCTATGTTGTCCCCAAAAAGTAACTTTTCCAAGCTCTGTCATATGTGAGTGGGATAGCACACACAGTAATTCCCATGGACATTACAGTACTGGGAAAAGACACAGAGCTTCCACAGTATGGGGACTGTGTGCTCCCCAGACACGCTTGGACAACAGCTTCCATCAACCCTGGCCACCATGGCCAAAGGTAAGCAGTTCTAGGAGTTGTCCTCCAATAGAGCCTGAAAAACCACAAAATTCTCCCCTCTAAAGCAAATAACCTGGTTCTCACAAAGGCTCCAGATGCAGTTTTTCATTCTTCTTTTCTGTAGAAGTAGCAGTTTTTCCTGTGTAGTGATTAGATACTCAGATACACAACTATTTTCTTTTGGAAGGCTGGAGCTAAGTTTGATATTCATTTGTATACATATACAGGTATACCTCACTTTTTAAAAAAAGTGTTCTTGGGCATTACTTCTTTGACAGAAACTTTGGTATCAATGAAAGAAATAACATGGGAAAAATAGAGATAGGTTCTGTACCACAAAAACAAGGGCAGCTTGAACATGTTTCATTAGATTTTTTTATACAGAACTAAACATATGCACAGGTGAAATAAAACAACCAAGTCAGGTGAGCATTGCATGAGTAAACCAAAATATTTGAAACCTTCTAGAGACCACCTCAAAGATTCTTCCAAAATGAATCCAGAGATTTTTTTTTCTTTCACTAGCTTCAACTTTTCTAATAATTTCTGTTTCAATGGCCAAATGTATAGATCTATGTTTTGTTTTATTTTTAACGTGCTGGAGGGAACTGGTGAAGCTTGTTTGTTCTTTCTTTTTCTCTCTGTTTTGCTGTTCATGTATGCTCAGTAAGGGATTCCAAAAGCAGCAGTTTACCTTGCCTCTTTGTAAGGAGGCACGCATGGCTGCAGTTGGGTTGGCTAGAATAGAATCCTGCTTTCTCCCTGCTTAAGCTTTATTGCATTGTTTACTGCAGATGTGCGTCTGCAACCCAACACCAAAAGTTTCTATTTCTCTAGCCCTCCTTCGCCATCCTCCCAATATCGATGCTGCTGTAAAACTTCTACCCAGAGAGACGAAAGGGAAACCAGGTAGGCATAAAAAGACTTTGTAAAAAAGAACTTCTTTCTCAGAGGCTTTGTTAACTGAAGCATGTTTGTATGCTGTAGTGTGTGGCATGTATGTATGTGAATAAAAAATGTGTTCTCAGTGAAATGCACATTGTTTTTAAGAGCACAGTGTGGTGTGGGTGCGGCTTTTTCCACATTGTCTTCTGTTCAGTTTGATCTGTTTATACGCTGTTCCAAAAGCAATGTTGGAGAAGGAAGCAAAATGAGACAGCTTGCTGGTGTCCAGATCAGATACGGAGCTAGCAATAAGTGTTGGGAGAGAACGGGATGCTGTGGCACTGTATCATCATAATTTGCTTTCTTTTGTCAATAAGTCTCCTATCCTACCCCTCAATGGAAGAATTTTGGCCTTCTATTAATTGGAGGAGCAGAACTCTTCTGTCAATGCAGGAAGAGATATCTCCAAGAAAACAGCCTGATGGCAAAAGGGAGAATTAAAAATACTAGTTGGAACCGTCCTCCCCAACCTATATATTAATGTTTTTCTTCTGTGTCTTTAATCTCAAAGTGTATCTACACTGCACAATTACAGCAAGCTGATACCACTTAATTTCTGGGGCTTCCTCCTGGTTCAGAGGAGCGGACTGGAACTCTCTAGCCGAAAATTCTGAGCATTTCTTTGCCAAATAACAAATCCCAGGTTACCATATCATGAAGCCATGATAATGAAAAGTAATATCAAAACTGCTTTAATTATGTAATGCAAATATTCTCTCTTTCCCTTTCCTTCACACACACACAGTTTTGTACTGAGGATTTTTTTTTTATTTTAAGTTTGCACATCAGCTTTTTTCATAATTTTTTTAAATTTGATTTGATTATTTGGTGATATATTAAAAATGTAAATAAAATGTAAATAATCAATCACCACAACTGTATGTGAGGTAAGTTAATTGTGGCAGGCTCAAGGCCACCCTGTGAGTTTCATGACTAAGCAAGAATTTGAATTTGTCCCTCTCCATTGTTGATACAAAACCCTTATTACTACATCATTTCCACAAGCTCACCGTGCTCACATGGCAACTGAGCACAAAACTCTGCCACTAACTCTCTGATTTGAGATAATTCTTGGAGTCTTTTTTTAAAAAAATCAAGATTAATTCAAGATTAAGTGTCTTTCCAGGCACTGACTATTGTGCTTTACATCACCTTAAGTTCAGTAGGAGAGCATTCTGAAGCAGTAAACTTTTCAAAGTATCTACCCTACTTTAATTCCACAAAGTCTCTTAGAGGAATTACTGCATAGACACTTCACTCAATAAAAGTAGCTTCCAAGTTCAACATGTTTCAAAAATTATATTGTTGACAAAATATAGGACATTGGCATCATTGGGAAGAAATACTAATATACTAAAAAATACTTGTCAGCAAGTCACTATAACTCTTGTTCTATAACTCCGCCTAAGCACGGACGATGGAAGCGACTGAGTATTTCTTACCTGTTTACTGTTGCCTCCGTGTCCTCATCAGATGCCACAACAATTGGGATATCTAGCTGAAGAGACCAATACTACATGAAAGATACTGTTGGCTTGCTGAGGAAACTTCTCCCATCTTAATATCATGACTGTCGAAGCCCTTGAAACCAACATTCTTCACACAGAAAGACCGCAAGCAGCGAAGGTTGATTTACTAAAGCAAATGGGCCCAGCCATTAATGGCTGGAAGCTATCAAGAATGCAGTTTGTGACTCAGCTTTTACAGGAACATATATGTTCACATAAATTGCACTGTCATGGGTACACGCATGGCCCCATAGTATGCCAACTTCTATATGGCTGATTAGGAGCTGTGCTTTCTTAGCTCCTATTCTCCAAAAGCTCCTCTCTGCATGAGTTTTACTGATGACGTCTTTATTATCATGTCTTTGTTATCTGAACTTATGGACAGAACACCATGAGGAAGTTCTACAATAACTTCTATCCCAGCATCAAAATAAGCTACACCCTTCCAGACCATCAGCAGTTCGCTTTTTGGACACTACTGTGAAATTCTATAATGGATATTCAAGCACCATCTTATATCAGAGACCTACAGAACAGATAGTCACATGATTATACCTTCCACCAAGAACACACCACAAAAATCATAATCTGTAGACAGATCCTGTGAATACAGCCACATTTGTTCAGACCCATCAGACATATTTGCACTCAGGGGCTTTAATCAGGCATTCTTAGACTGTGATGCCCATCCAACAAAGGGAGAGGAGATGAGTGAGGCCATGAGGTATCTGTGAATAACATTTCTATTGAACAAACCTAGGAGATGCGCTATCACAACACAAGCTAAAAACATTCAGATTTTTAATCAATGATCTACAGCCCATCCTGGACACTTATACCATTCTCTCAAAGTCCTTTGGTGGTAGGCCTGTAGCTGTTAACAAACAGCCACTCAATTTAAAAGTTTGCTCATCAGCTACAACAGACCTCATGTCAGAGACATAAACACAAGAACCAGATTTTGGATCAGATCCTGATGCCAACCATGTCTACTCTGGCAACACTATTATAATGCAATCTGCAACACGAGGGGTTCCTACACTGGGTCATCTTCCAGTGTTATATGTAATATCATTTGCCAGTGATGCCCTACTTCATTTTATATAACAGAATAAATGGACGCAAAAGTATTTTGTTCAAGAATACCATCCTGAGGTTTAACGTACAGTTGGTCCTCCACATTCACCAGGGTTAGCAGCCCAGGACCTCCACAAAGGTGGAAAAATCACCAAAAAAAAAAAAATGTGTGTGTGTGTGTGTCTGTGGGAAGGTGGCCATGACATGGTGGGGAGGATGGACACCCAGGGTCCAAACCAGGTCAGGAAAAAGAGAGGGGAGGGGAGGTTGGCATGATGACCCTATTACTTCCTCTCTTGCCCATCTCCTTCCTTGGTTGTGGGGAGGCACTGAGAGAGGGTTTGTGGGACTGAGAAATCAGGTGGCGAGCCATCCCTAGCTAGTCAGGCAGCGGTTGGTGGAGGAGGAGGACCAAAGGTAGGTTTTTAAAGGGTTGCATCGGAACAGGTGAGAGGGAAGGTTCCCCAGAAAAGAGGTGGCTTAGGAGCAGGACTTGGGTTGAAGAAACTCGCAAATAATCAAATCCATGAGAGTGAAACCTGCAAATGTGGAGGGTTGACTGTAGATCTCAATAATCTATAAGATATAAGTATTCCTCTATTTTTTTAAACTGTCATTTTTGTTAGTCCTTTTGTTGTTAATTATTTGTTCTTTTTTACTACAGCAGACTAGTGTGGCTATCTCCACTCCATCCTAGAATCTGTTTTCCTTTTTCCTCTTGTGGTGAATTTTATAGTGTAAGTTCCCTGGAACAGGGGCAACATATAATAGAAATGCACAGTTTTTAAAAGTACAATTCTTCTTTGTGGTCTCTGTGACTCACACAAATGGTTTTACTGCATCTGCACAGTGCATCATTTGGAACCTTCAGGAGCTGTTATACAAGTGCTTTGGTGGTAGCATCTCCTACCAAGTCTATATGACCAGCCCAATTCCCACTCAGGCCCTCCATTCATTTTTGACCACCACAATGTCCTCATCAAAGGAACTGTTGGTGAGCTGTTTCACTTATCTTACTTCTTTCTTGGTATTTGACTATTGGACTGCATTTTGGCATCTACTCCAGATCTTGATTTGGCTTGGATTTTGGACTCTTAACATTTGACTCAGACAGTTTTCAACTATGTTTCTGGCTTGTGAATCTTTGGTATTGGTTTCTCTCTGCAGTTAAAATGCCTTCTGGTTTGTTAAAAAAAAGTGTACTTCATGCAGAGCTAAGATCCCAGGTGTAGATGGGCATTAGAGCTGTTTACTGTGCCTGGGAGAAGGCCACAATGTTGGGTTGTGCACTTGTAAATTGATAATCCCTCTTATGTGAAAAAAAACATTCATCAAGACTTAAAGTGCTCTTGTATGATCAAGTCTTGATGGCTACATATATGCCCTTTGGTTCAGGACATGGTTCAGTTCCACGGTCCTCTTCTGCACTGACTGCCTCTGGCTCATTGATCCATCTCTCCATTAAAAGATAATTGCAAGATTCAGGTGGTAGGGACAGTGCCAAGAGGCTTGCCTCCAATTCTGCAGTTCAAGCGGAGGAGCCATCGGTACTGGTTTGGTTATGTTGAAATGGGATTTGGTCTGAAGTCCTATCAACTCTGGGTCGATCCATTGAGGTGGAGGCCTCTTCTTCTTCAAAGTATCACTCAGAAAAGAGGAAACATAAGAAGAAAAAGAAGTCGAAGAATAGGCCTGGGTCATCCACCTCTCTGCTGCTTGGAGCTCAGACTCCTTATATGCAACAGGTGCAAGAAAGAGAAGCATTGGTACGGGGATCAGTAGAATCTCACCATTACTTTCCAGTTTAGGAAGCATGTGCAAGGCCTTCAGTGGAGTAATCTCCTCGGGTGATTCAAGTTGTTGTTGTTGCCTTGGAGGGAGAGATAGTGGAATCACCTACTGATGCCCCACAGTTGTCCCTCATGTTGCCATGCAAGGATCAAGCGATTCATTGTCCCACATCACTGGCTCCATCAGGAAAAGAAGCTCGTCTTCCACCTCCTCCACCTCATCATTCAGTTTAGCATTGGCCTTATACACCCCCTTCATTTTTGTGGGTATCTTGTAGGATGGATTTGCCCAGATCTAGATCTGGGACGTTTTAGTCTCATTCTCTGCACTGTTGAAACTGTCAGCACTCTACCCGCCAATGAGATGGATGTGATTCTGGGAACTACAGCCATAGGTAATACTACCATCATTTAGATACTCCTCATATTACTGGCATGGTTTCTCCCCTTCTTCGGAGTTAGATTATATCAATTTCAATTATAATTGGTACCACTCTTGCAGTTTGAGGCCACTTTACCACCAATGAGAATCTCCATACCACCAATGTAGTTCCAGAGACCCTCTTGGCCACTAATGCTTACCACTTATCACCAACTTATCAGTATCAGTGATCACATTAGGCTTCATGACTGTCTCATTCTGCTTCAAAGCTGTTGCCTATGATACAGGTCAAACCACACTCTCCTTGACAGGAATGACAGGATAAGGATTTTTCCCATGCTCCTCCAGCTCAACCTTCTGCTCAGCCTTCAGGTTGGCTCAGTCCTTGGAAGCTGCTGGTTCTCATATTCCACTGCTGGTGCCACCTCAGCAGGTTCAGTGCCTGATCTCAAGACCCATCTGGGTTTCCACACCATGCTAGGAACCTTGTCCACACCATGCTAGGAAACATCTAATTCAGGAAACCTTCTTGTTGAAGGTTTCAGAGTCAGATTCTTCTTCTTCCACCTCATCCAGCATGCCAACAATGTATTCCCAACCAGCCACTCAAGGAGAGCATGAATTGGTGTCACCTACTAATGATGTTCACACCTTTGCTGAACAGATGAGGATTGCATGAATGCTAGAACTAGAAGCCGAGCCTGAGAATTTGATCTACCATCGAATTGAAACAAAAGTTTCAGTGTCTGTGTCAATACTGCTAATGCCATCTCTCTTGAAGGCAGCATTTCGGTCTTGGACCACCTCCACTATCTAGTCAAGGTCAAAAAAGTAGGCAGTCTATATTACATGGTGGAGTCTGATTCAGATTGGCTCCTACACCATCTCAAAGCAAACTCCATTATTGTTGAGGCAGCACAGTCTAAATCTACCCAAAAGAAACTCATCACTCCTGATGATAAGAAGGGTAGGAAGTTGGACATTCTGGCCAAGAAGTTCTATTCCACTGCTGCCTTCTCCTTCAGAATTGCTAATTATGAGACCTATATGGTTGTGTATCAATAGAATCTGTGGGAACGGATGACATCTTTTCTGGCAAAGTGGACAAAGGAGATGGACAACATTGAAGCACATGCATAAAATGCATACAGCTGCTAAGAAATTTGGATTCCAGACTGAAGCCCACTTGTCATCCCAGTCCCATTACAGATAGCCCGAATAGTGCTTGGGACCAAAGCATTTGTTCAGATCTTCAACATCCAGTTGCTCAGGAACATCTGTGCCCCTGCTTTCTTCATCATGGAAGTCTTCAACAGCTACAAAGTACCACTTACAGTCATGCCACAAGAAATCTGGTGACCAAGGCAAACATCATCTTTGACTTCTCTGTTTGCCCTCTTCCCATTATCACTCCTCTCTTCAGCAACAGACTACAAGATTACTGTCATGCTTGGTCTGCTATAACATCAAACACTTGGATTCTAGAAATCATGTGGTGGGAGTATGCCATAGAATTTTGGGATTAGCCTTTTGTAGGTGGTAGTTTGCATTATTCCCCCTCTGACATACTTCCCAAGGAAATAAACATTCTTTTCCTGAAATGTGCTATTGAACCTATCCCCACCTCCTTGATCCAGCAGGTTTTCTCCTGCTACTTGTGTTGAAGAAAGATGGAGGCCTTAATCCCATTTTAGATCCAAGGGATGTCAATTTTCACATTTGGCCCTGATGCTTCCGATGGTTGATCTCAGTACCATTATGCCCCTGTGGCAAGAAAGAGACTAGTTTGCAACATCAGGCTTGAAGGATGCATATTTTCATATCACAGTCTGACTGGTGCATGAGCATTTTTTCTGTTTCACTGTGGGAAGAAAGGTCTGTCATTTCCACATCCTGCCATTCAGATTTTCTACTATACTTCATGTTTCACAAAGTGCGTTGCAATGGTAGATGCTTGGATCAGGCAACAAGGTGTCATGATATTCCCTTACATCAGTGGTTCTCAACCTGTGGGTCCCCAGATGTTTGTGGACTTCAGCTCCCAGAAGCCCCAGCCACTATGGTCAATGCTCAAGGCTTCTGGGAGCTGAAGTCCAAAAACATCTGGGGACCCACAGGTTGAGAACCACTGCCTTACATCAACAACTGGTTCCTTGTTGCCCATTCCAGAAATCAACCTTCTTGCCAACATCATTTTCACACTCTACCTCCTTGGTGTGCTTGGAGTAATTGTGAACTATGAGAAATCCCATCTGGAGCTGACCCAGCTATCAAGTTTATCAAGTCCACTCTGGATTCTCTTGTCTTGGCTGCCTATCTGCTGGATGAGAGGCTCAAGTACCTGATGAAAGCTGTTTTATGATGTCAGCATACTAGGAGGGTGACCAAGACATTCAAGTACCACTCAGGTTCATGGCCTCCATGATGTTAGAAACGTCTCCCACAAGGCTTTGGATACGCCTTCTGAAAGCCAGATTCATGTCCTACTTTAACCCATTCTTTGACTTTCCCTGGATGCATCTCACCATACTGAGGGATGTTCATTGATCCCTAGAATGATGGCTCAATGCCAGCATGCCTTTCTTTCCTCATCAGTTACAACATCGGTGTTGATGACAGTTCTGTGGAGGGACAGGGAGCTCACATGGAAAGATTCTTAGTCAAGGGTTATTAGGCAAAGGAAGAGAGTGATCTTCACATAAATGCTCTTGAGATGTTGGCTTTTAAAGTTCCTCTACATGGCAGGGTTGTTCAGGTAGTCTCTCACAACATCACAGTGGTTACCACCTGATACTGGTGGTTGCTTGAGGTTGCTCTGTTCTGATGCCAGGCCTTTGTGACGGTTCCAGTTTCTAACGAGTCGAAATCTAGAGTCAGGAAATTTATTTGATTTATTTAAATTAGAATTAAATTAAAATTAAAATTATTTAATGTAATTTTAAATTTACAAAGGAAATTCTAAGTCTAAAATTAAAGGCCAAAATTAAGTCTAAAATTAAAAAGTCTAAAATTAAAGGTTTTCTAAAGGCTTTAGAAAACATTTTATAGCTGTTAATGTTGGCTGTAATGTATCTCAAGCATGAAAGAAGCTAAGAGCCCTTTCTAAACTCTGATCAGACTTCTAGAAATGAGACAGTAGAATTCCTGATCTGGGCAATGGTTTCATAAACCTTCAGCCAATGTTATAGTGCGTAGATTTGCTCAACTATTGAAGTACGCTCAGGATCAGCAAAAAATTGATATCTGGGGACACTGCTTGTGTTTGTGGGTATGTACGCTAATCAGAAAACGACCTTTCTTTTTCATTGGCCGTTCAGTCTGGATATACCCTTCAGTTCAGAATATTTCCCAGCTCTGATCTTGGTTCCATGTTTTCTATTCTGCTCGAGTTTACCATACTGTGAAATGTCAGACTTGCCCTTTCTCCTCATTCTCCTTCATTCTGGATCTAGATACTGAACTACTACACACGTTTGCTTGTTTATTTTGTTATAAATTAGAGCATCAGAAATATGTAGAGATCAGAAAATCAGCACCTTAGAAGCTGAAAAAATAGACTCGCACACTTGGCACAGCGACTGCTCTCTTACTTTCCTAGCTCCTTTCAGTTTGGTTCCCTTTCTGAGCCCCTGCAGGTTGAGAATTACATTACAGGAACTGAATGTGCGGTGCCGCAGGCTCCTGTTCCGTCTTTCTCTCTGGAGCTCTAGTTCATGTTTTGCAGCTCACAGGCAAGGGCTGGTAAAATAATAGATTTCCTTGACTCAGTCCACTTTCTTGTCTTTTAATATGCAGCCCAAAGTTGGTAGAACTCACCGTACAGTCACCGGCAAACCTCAATGTCCGAGCTCACAGCCTCCTGGGGCCTCGATTTACTGCATTTCCCCCAAACGTGCTAACTTTAATGGACATCATGTTGGCATTTAAACTCCATGCCACTCTTTGAGCATTGCAGCTTGTGCTCAGCTAATGGATTCTCACCTTATGCTCAACTCCACATCAGTTTTCACTGTTCACATTTTCTCACCATGCTTCTCTTCCCCTACCCCACCCCGTTGTGTCAGTGCTGGGAGCAGGGAAAAGCTTGGTAGATCTTGTTGGAACTTAGCAACAATGTCAGCTCAAGTATTGCAGCTGCTGTTGTCCAGTCAAGAGCTCAGTACACCCCACATTATTTAGGAATGATTTTGATATTGTCTAACATTGGAAGCAGTGGAATACAGAACCATAATACTTTATAATTTAAAAGGATTATATGCAAAAGAAAGAGTAAAGTGTACACCCCCACCTAAAATGCTGCGTATCTATGATTTTGTCTCAAAAACTGAAGTAGCCCAGCCTTCTCTAGACTCCATTCCACATTTTGTTATTCACTCTATTAATTATAAATAATAGATGGGCCTCCTGTTCTTGGTTGTGTGGTGTCTCAGAGTCCTGTACATTTGAGGAGGAGGAAGGAGAGCGCTCTTTTCTTCAGTGTTGTGTTCTCCTCCCCACCCTCCTCTTCTTTCCTTCTTTGCTCTTGCTTTCAACCTTGGGAACATTTATTGCTGAAATTTCACCCTATTCCTGAAGAAAATTCCATGCCAGGTTTGCAGACTGCTGAGAGCCAGGGATAATGATAAAGCTTGTGTGTGTGTGTGTGTGTGTGTGTGTGTGTGTGTGCAGGCAGGCGCAGGCGCACTGCACAAGGGAGAGAGCGCGTGTCCCAATCCCGTTTCCATGTCAACGATTCAGTCCACATTTGCCATCGCACAATTGGCAAAACGTGTTTTATGAGAGAAACCCTATTCCTCTCTTCTTTAGCACCCTAATCTATCCCAGGTTTCCTAAACTGCCTTGATGCTATGTTAAATGGCAGGACCACTTTCGTGAAACTCCGCTTAATAGGAGCCAACCTAGTGGTGGTGGCCTGTACTGCCATCTGGGAGACTTAAGCCAACTGAACCGTGGTATCAAAGCAAGTAGGAGCTGGCACTGCCTGTGGAAGCCATGTGCTCGGTGCCTAGGAAAAGGAGAGGCAAGAGGAGCATGCCACACTGACGACAGAACTATCCAGCTAAGAGAAGAAGAGCTGGCTCCGTCCAGCTTTACCCTCTATCTGCTCTTAAGCTTCTAGTCATTATGTTTTGTCGATCCATTTGGAATACTTAGGTGCCAACTTTCATCAGAACTGACTTCACTGTAGTTTCCAGCACTATCCATCTACAAGCGTGAAGCTGAAATACAACACACAGAGAAAGTCATAGCTTAGTAGGAAAAAACCTTACAAAACAACCCAGGTAAAATCTCTGCTGTCTCCCACTGATATCTGAGACCATGAAGTGACCCTGCTTTCCAGCATAGGCTTAAAATGGGGAGTCCACTGTGGGACTCGAGCCTCAGCTAAGGTGGGTTGAACCAGCAGCAACACCAACATACAAATATATATTTAAAAATAAATGAATGGGTCAGCAAATAAATATATATGGAGAAAAGATGAATCCTATGCCTGAAAAGACCCTACATCACTAGATGTTGACAGTACTAAGCTAAACGGATCAATAATCCAACTTGGTGTAATTTAGCTTCTGAAGTTCTTCCTTCCACAAAACAAAGAAGAAACCAGCATAATGTAATGGCTAGTATCAGATTAGCGCTGGAGAAACTATGGTTCAAGTACTCGCTCAGCTGGGAAACTCACTGCATGACCTTGAACCAGTCACTATTTAGGCCTAACCGATTGCAGAGGCAGGTTAGAAGATAAAATCTCCTGCTTCTCTTTCTCCTTCTTTGTTTATAACGGCGATGAAGGGCTATGGAGCTACCTTGAGCTCCTTGGAGCAGTCGCGTAGGGACAGGGGGTGGTTCACCCCGGGCGGCAATGTTTTTGGGGTGTCCTGGCCCGTAGCCACACCTCTGTGTGCTGTGGCCACGCCCCCACGCCCCACAGCCATGCCCCCCACACACAGTGGCCACGCCCCTCACACCATAGCCCCACCCCCCTCCACACACTCCAAGCTCCGTCGCTGCCTTGGAGGACTTACAAGATAAATGAGACAAATAAGTACTGTGAACATGAGGGGATGGCCCATAACTCAGTGGTAGGTCACCTGCTTTGCATGTAGACAATCACAGACTTTATCATAGATTATTCATTGGCTGTTAATGGAAAACACCTCTGTCTGACACCTGGAGTGCTGCCAGTCCGCATAGTCAAAACTGGGCTAGATGGGTAATTCACTTGAGGTTGAATAGAAATGCCCAAGATCCTCTCGCCCAGCGCATAACTACATTGCATGGGTGACAGTTATGGCTCAGTGTTGGGGTCAAACAGCCAGAAAGCGCATACAAGAGGCATACAAAGTTGTTGCTGTCAAGAAAGTTGCCCTGCTGGCTCCTAACTTGCTTGAGAGTTGGCAGGACAGTTTTCTCTTGTGATGGGGCTAGTTTTCTTTGCTGCATCCCACCACCACCACTATGCATTGCTCCAAAAAATCCCTTGTGCTAGTGTACCACTTCCTAGGGGACAGTTATAAATGAGCAAAGAAACACAATTGGAATGGTTCAAACAGTTTTCAAATTAAAATGGAATTGTTAACAGTAACAGTGTAATGGACAGTTGGCCCTCCATATCTGTGGATTCTGTATCCATGGATTCAATGAAACAAAAAGCAAATTTTGCCATTTTATATAAGGAATGCCATTTTACTACACCATTGTACATAATGGGACTTGAGAATCCACGAATCTGGGTATCCATGGGGGTCCTGGAACCAAACCCTAGCAGATACTGAGGGCCCACTGTATTTTATAGTGAAACCAGTACATATACAGTCCCTCTTAAGTTCCATGCACCCCACAAAGCTGTAGTGCTGTACTTGCTTGCAGTAACCTTGCTGCTCAGTAGATATTGGTAAGCAACCTCAAAGCCCTACATTAAAATGCAAAATAAGATACAAACAAGCAATACAAAAACTACTATGGGAAATTTAACCTTTCATACCCTCTTTAATCCATACGTTAAAACTGTATTATCTAATTCTAGGTAACAGGAGCCCAATTCCTACCCCTTGCAAACAAAGACCCCCTCCAGCTCTATCTTCACAATGAACTGATACAGCCCTTCCTTTAGGGTTTCCACACCCACTGGGCCAAACCAATAATTCATAGGCATTACACTCACAAAACAGATCATTACAGAATCATAAATCTCCAAGAGGGCTCCAGACGAAGTTTTCATCCCACATTTAAAAGATAACAGTGGGCTAGTTTGCATGTCTGTGGTACTATTTGCTGGTTGTCTTCTTTTGAGACCTGACTGCACTCTGTCAAGAACAAATATTGTAAAGTCATATACACAGACTGCATTTTCATATAAACCACCACAGACCTCATTAAAGTCAATGAAGTGGTGCTATCAGGAGTGTAGCTATGGGGAAGGGGGATGAAGTCATTGATTCCCAAAGAAGAATTCTTCCCCCCACTGAAATTTCTCTTCAGTCTCCAAATTTCTAGCATTCCAGGTAGCGGGACATTGAAAATTATCCGCATCTAGAATTTTTTATACCTGCTTTGTTTCCATTCCTTTGGTCAGTTCGCCTGTCTGTTTCCTTTGGATGCCTAACTGTACAGTTGGCGGTCCCCATTTGCTAGCACTAGGGGTTCAGGACCCTCGCAAAAGTGGAAAAAATTGCAAATATCAAAATGTGTCTGTGGGAAGGGGGCCAAGGTACGATGGGGAGATTGGGCACCCAGGGTCCAAAACAGGTCAGGGAAACAAAAGGGAAAGAGGATGGGTTGGCACGGGGGTCCTCTACTTCCTCTCTCTTTGCCCAACTCCTTCCTTGGGTGTGAGGAGGCACTGAGAGGGTTTGTGTTGCTGAAAAATTGGGCTGTGATCCATCCTTAGCTGGCCAGGCAGCAGCCAGTGGATGAGAAGTAGGACCGGAGGCAGGTCTTTAAAGGGCTGTGTGGCCTGACCGGAGCTGCCGAGGGGCAAGGTTTCCTTGGAAAAGTGCCTGAGGTGGAAGGGGCAGGGGTTGAAGAAAGTAGCAAATAATCAAATATGTGAAGGTCAAACTCACAAATATGGAGGTCCAACTTCTAAATGCTCAATGGAAGTTTCATATTACTGTAGTATTATGCATTTGGCAACTGAAGGAAAATTTAATAGGGGGAATTCTTATTTTAGGGGGGCAATGCCCTCATTTTGCCTGCCCCTTATAAACTACAGCCAGATCTGTTCTTATGGCCGTGTTTCACAGAGCACTTTCAACATTTACGAAAGTTTGTTGTCCATCCACCCAGTATGAATCTGCTTGATGCCTTTCCCTTCACCTGTCATCCTTCCTCCTTACTCTATGCTGGCTCATCTCCACTTCCATTGTTTCCTTTCTTGGGCTCACTTCTTTCTCTTAGAATTGACTGTTGTTAAAAACTTTTTCCAGTATTACAAAAGCATTTCTGTTCCTTGTCTTCTGGTAGCCACAACAGTCCAACCCCAGTGCTGTTCATTAGATCTTTTTTCTCTCTTCAACTTTAGCCTTGCTATCAACATTATAATCCTAGCAGGACTGTCCCAAGATATTTTTCTGTCTGAGACAGAATAGCAAATGATGCCCCTCCACCGGCCTCCAGTCAAGGTTAGTCATGGTCTTCTGATGCCCACAACTGCCTCTTGTTGGTTAGTATAGCTACCTGTCCAGATTTATCTCAGCCTTTAAATTGGTAGTCATTCTTTTCTGGATAGGATCTAGCATTGTGCTTGTACAAAACCAGTGTTTAGTAATAACAGCAATAGTGATAGTTTGTGGTAGGAAGATACTGTGGTCTTAAGCTGAGCTGTTGGTTAGAGCCATCTGATGTCAAGGGCTGAGAGGCTTTTTTTTCTCTCAGTGTGCCAGGGACTGGCACCGTATTTGTGCCCGTTGACTATAAAGGTTTCTTTCTTTCATGGAAACTCTCTGCAGACCAGCAGCCAAGAGCTTGCAGACTGGCATTAGTTCATGGACCACCATTTTCAGTTGCTAGTAGGGAGATGAAATAGTGATAGAATCATTTGTCCATCATTTAGACTGAATATACTGCCTTAGTGATGAAATATAGCTGTTTTTGTGGTCTGTTCTGAGATCTCCTTAGTCTTTCACAGCTCAGTATTCTTAATGTTTTTCTGAAGTGCAAATAATTTATTTTCTAGTGTCCACAAATATTTGTTGTGTGATGCACTGTATAAATCAGAGTTGGGCAACTTGTGGCCCTCCAAATACTTGACTGTGGGCCCCATTATTCCTCATGATTGATTGTGTTTGTTAGCGCTGATAGAGATGTAGTCCAACAGCACGTGGCATTCACACATTCTTCACCCCTCATTTCAAGCCCTCCAAAATTTCACAGATGAAATTTGGAACATGTGAGGCCAAAGCAACATCAGAGTGCGGTCAAGATGACAAAAGTGATCAGTTAGCAAAACCACACAAGTGAGGAAAGGCTCCAAAAGTTTGCCTTTGCCTGACCATACTACAAAGGGCAAGATTCTACCACCCCCTCAATTGAGTGCCAACTACTTTTGTACTTGGAACTCAGTTTGCAGCAATTGAAGTAACTGAAGTCAAAGAAAGTGGGAGGAGGAAAGAAAAACTGGGACTTTTTAAAAGCATCTGAAAAAGTGGAATGACAGAAGATTAACTGGGACTGTCCCTACCAAATTGGGACAATTGGGTAGTGTGTAATTTCACTATATATATCCCATGTATACATGGAGATCTATGGGCTTGTTCCTGGAACAGGAACAGGAAATGTATTAAGTATCTATCATACAAACTCTTGGCATTAAGTATCTACCATACAAACTCTTGGCATTCACTCAAATGTGAATAATCCCAGATCAGTTTTTTAAAATTAACATTTGCCAATATGTTTTTTGATTCTCAGATATTCACAATGTTGTATGGGGTTGTCAGCAGTCACAGGGTGAAAGCTAACAGAATATTTTATGGAATCAACTCATTATGGAATTTACTCTGTCATTCAGATATGGCAAAAGTGTCGTGCATGGCTTAAATGTTTGTTCCTAAATGTACTTCTGCATTGGTACTACTATGGAATTTGAAACATGTCATAAATCTACAAGGGCCAAAGCAGGGGTGGGAATTGTGTAGCCCTCCAAAGCTGAACTGCAATTCCCATAGTTCCTTAACATTGGTTGTGTTTGGTAACACTGCTGGGAATTACAGACAAGAACATCTGGAGAGCGCCATGATTCTGATCCTTGGGCTAGAGTTTATTTATACATTTTGTCTACTTTCTAAATCAGCTTTTGAGCGAAGACTGATTCCTAGAGTAGCACAAAGCAGTTAAATCTGCTATAAAGATACTACTGGTATAGAGGTACTTGGACATTTGACTGGCGGTTTCTTCAGATGTCTGCCATGGTGTTGATATTTCATACTTTCCAACTGTCTTGATTTAGGAGGAACAATCCCAGTTGATCGTGTGCTGTCCGACTTTCTCAGCTGCTTTTAAAATATCCCACTTTCTTTCTCCTCTTCCAACTTTCCTCCTTTGTCCTCAATTGCTGCATACAAAATTCAAAGAGAAAAAGGTAGTTTGTACTCAGTTAACTCCATGGAGGAAGAGGAATAGATGGAGTCTTGCCCTTCCAAGTTGGATTGTTGTTGTTTTTTTTCTTTCTATGAGCTGAACTGAATGCGTATGTTTGATACCACTTCAACTGCTGTTATTCTATCCTATGGAATTTTTGAATTCATAGTTTGGCTTGGAATTCTTTACTGCAGTCCCTTGACCCAAGTGCTTTAGAGAAGGATTCCAAGTGCTTGACTAAATTACAAATCCCAGGATTCCATAGCGTGGAGCCATATAACAATTAGATATCAAACTGCTATAATTGTGTAGTGTGGCTAGACCATTGGTTTATCTTTACCAGTACTATCTTCACTGATTATAGCAACTCCATAGTACATTCTCTCAGGAGTCTTCCTCAGCTCGACTAGTAGATTCTGTAGACTGAACCCAGGACCTTTCACACACAAAGCATCTTCTCTGGTACTGACCTGTGGCCCTTTGTGAGCTAGTAATTGGGAGAGAGAAATTGACTGTAAAGCAAGGGGCAAGATTTTTCAGGGAAGAATTAGATTTTTCCACCAAGTTGGAAAGGTATGTCTTGAAAAATAATTCCTGGTGTTACCTGTCTACCAGAAGAAGCACGTATCAGTTGGAGGATTTGGGGTGGGGGGTGGGAGGCAGTAATTTAAAGGGAAATTAATTAGCATGTCAGTATCAAACTTGTGTAAAGATGAAATAGATTTGGATAGGTAGATTTGGAGTTGAGAGAGCTATGCAGCAATATTGTTAATTATGTTTATATTCTATAATCTGTTGTTATGAGTACTATGCCTGTACTATTGCTCAAGAGTGATAAATAATTTAAATTTGAGAAGAAAGTAGAATGGGACAAGAAGGTTTGTAGCTGCTGAAGAAAGATGAGTGCAACATACAGGCCAATATGATGAAGACTTGATAGGCAATCAAGTTAATTTATTTATTTAATAAAATAACCCACACTGTACACTTAAAGCTTTGTATTAACTTTAAGAGTAGTGTGTTAATGGTAGTTTGGAGCAGTTTAGGGTAGCGAGAACCTTGCCTGCTAGTCAACTGAGGAACACAAATCACTTTAATGATAGCAATTTGGTCATGTTGGTTGGAAATCATTAAGTCCGGCTGATCTGAACTTGGGTCTTAAGCAGAATTAAAGAAATGGTGATTTGCTTCTTCTGACACATTATGCCCTTTCTTTTTCTTTCTTTCACAAATGCTTTCATGGGAGTATTATACTTGTTCTTAAGACATTGCTTTATCTCTAAGCCTGTCTTTTCTGCTTTTTCCTTTCACAGAATGATAGCTGACTAAACTGAAGCTGTCGTGCTTTGGATATATCATAAGATGATGTGACTCATTAGAAAAGATGATAATGCTTGGTAAAGTAGAAGGCATTAGTAAGAAAGGAGACTGTACTAGAGGTGGATTTAATTCAGTCAAGGAAGCCATATCCCTGAGTTTGCAGGACCTGAGCAAGGCAGTTGATGAATGGGACTCTTGGAAGTCTCTCATTAGTTAAAGCTGACTTGACAATAAATAACAACAACAAATGGTGTAGTTGTCATTCAATTGCTTTTGGAGGCTCCCAAAACTCACTCTCCCCTCCTTCCTATCTTATCCACAGCAACAAGATCACTCATACCCTGTGCTTCAAATGTGGTGTTTGTTGCTCAGACAATGTGCTCCCTTCCACCCAGCAATCCTGTTGTATTAGTAGATTGTAGTTAAGTGGATGTTGATGGCATTTCTTGGTTAGTGCTTGTGGCACTGCTGGAGAAGAGGAATACCCCTGGGCCAATGTCTGAGACTGACGATGGCTTCATTTTACTTGCAGGATGTCTTTGCATATCACTTACTGGTAAAATAACAGTGGCAAAGGGCTAGTGTCCTCACGGCTTGTGGGTTTATAGTTGGCCACTGTGGCCATTCAGATACTGGGCTAGATAGGCCTATGGTCTTATATATAATAGGGCTTGGCGTATGTTCTTGCAATTTATTATATTTGTAAAAAAATCCTAATGTATCTCACTTTAAGAGGATGAGCACTCTTTTGCTGTTCTGCTTGAGCATGTGATTTGTCATGAAACTATGTAAAAACCACTGTGACTAGGAAGTGTCTCCCCTCAACAATACCTGTGTGTTTCTTATTTAATTTTTGAAGGCCATGTAGTCCCATCACTGCACTGGAGGCCTGAGTGGGATAGGACAGTGATGTATTTAAGTCTTTTATTTCAAGTCTCAAGTCCTTGAAGATACTTTCAAGTCAAGGCTCAGGTTTGGGAGCCAACTTTATACCCCAACCTTTATTCCAGAATTTCTGGACAGAGTTGAATAAAGTCAGTTTTATCAATTTAAGCACAGTTGGCCCTCCACATTTGCAATTTTGCTATTGGGAGCTTCAGAAGTGGGGAATAGGATCCTTCCTACTCCCCCTTCCCAAACTTGGAGGCTTTTGTGCCAATGGGCATAAAAGAATCTGTGGCTTTGGAAGTGGGGAATAGGAACTTTCTTACCTCCCATTATTGAAGTGTCAAAAGCTTTAGAAGGAGGGATCCTTCCTCCTCAAGCCTGTTGCCTAACACTTTTGCTGTTCCCTTCTGAGAAATGCACTGTGAACTCTGGAGCTGAGTCTTGTCTTCTGATCTTAGGAAAAGTTTTAGAAGGCTCCTCCAATATGCAGTAGGGACAGGCTGCTGAGCAAACCTCAAGCCCACCTCAAGCCCATTGCCCTGACTTGTTTGCTATTCCCCTTTGAGAAATGTGCCCACGCTTGAGACAGATTGTCATGAGACCAGTAGGCAAAAAGAGATGAAAGCGTTGCTCAAAGTTGTAAGGTTTCTGGATGAATGTGTTCTGTTACTGAACCAAGGGCAGCAAGCCAGTCACTAAAAATATACAAGTCTCGAGTTGAGACGAGTCAGTGCATTATTTATTGCTGAGTTGAGTCCAAGTCAAGTCACTGAAGTGACTTAAGTCTGAGTCAGTCAACTCGAGTCTGCATCACTGGGACAGGAATGGTAGTCTTGTCTGAATACAACGCAAGTGTCCGTTAAATTGGAATGACTAGGGGCAAATTAAAATTCAGGATATTTAGTACCAGCTTTGGCCTACTAAAATTCAACAAGAGAAAAACCATCAAGGATTGTCAGTCAAACTTGGCATTTAAAAGGGGGAGACTTACTTCAGATGATAAAAAGGTTATGGGTTGAAAAATAGCTGAATGTTTGGGATTATTAGCCAAGTTTATGGTGTACCAAATATATAACAGTACGACACAAAGGTTAAGCGTAATTTACAATTAACTAACTGTAGGATGAACTTCAGAAAAGCTGGTTAGAAAACTATTAATAATAATAGAATGAGTTGAGCATGTGAAGGATGTTGGCTATATTTGCATATTACACTAAGCCACAATATATGTTAGCCAAGCTCTTTTGACCACAGATTGTTTGTGGCTAAAATCATCCTTTGTTTTCCTTGTTTTTAAATCTCCTGAACAAATCTTGCTAAGAAAATTCTGATAGGTTTGCCTTAGGGTCTTTATAAAGCTGGAAATGACTTGAAAGCAAACACCAGCACAATGGCAATTGTCTCATATCTTCTGTAACTTTCTAGTTTGTGGTGTAGAGGTGGAGGGAAAGTATAAGGAGAAATCACATTTCTCAGTTCAAATAAGGACAAGCCACAGTTAAAATAAGCCAGAATTCACTGCTTTTAATTTTGGCTTGTGGCTGGCCAGCAAACCATGGCTTGTACAAACATAAGCAGAATCACAAACCAGAATATAACAAAATACAGCCTGTTTACCATTATATGTGAACATTATGTATTGTGTGATACTTGAAATAGTTTACTACTGTTCTTCCTTTAAAGTCCTATCTGGAAATGGCCATAATTGAAAGGCATTATTGGATGAGTAGATTTGTAGGCGGCTAAGAAAACGTTTAATTGGGAAAGATCTGATGGATGGATCACGTTCTCATGTTAAGTTTTACTTCAGTTTCTGCTTAAGTCAGCTTGGCTAGAGATCTTGGTGTTGCATGGCTCATGTTGGCCATTTCATACTTCCTTGAGCCATCTGAATGTTTTTAACTAAAGATACTCCATGTTTTCTTGTGGGGTTCACTTTGCGTACTGTTGCTGTTTGACTAACACAGTATGGATGACGACATCTTTGGTAGAAGTTTTGAGTTTACAAGAATCATAGAAATGTAGAGTTGGAAGAGACCCCAGGGGCCATCCAGTCCAACCCCCTGCCATGCAGGAACGCCTCAAAGCACTCCCGACAGATGGCCATCCAGCCTCTGCTTAAAAACCTCCAAGGAAGGAGACTCCACTACACCTCTGAGGCAGCCGATTCCACTGACGGACAGCCCTGACCGGCAGGAAGTTCTTCCTGAGGTTCAGGTGGAATCTCCTTTCCTGCAGCTTGAATCCATTGCTCCTTGTCCCGGTCTCTGGAGCAGCAGAAAACAAACCTTCTCCTTCCTCTACATGCCATCCCTTCAAATATTTAAACATGGCTCTCATGTCCCCTCTTAACCTTCTCTTCTGCAGACGAAACATACCCAGCTCTCTAAGTCTATCCTCATAGGGCATGGCTTCCAGGCCTCTCACCATTTTGGTCGCCCTCCTCTGGACTTGCTCCAGCTTGACCGTGTCCTTCTTGAACTGGGGTGCCCAGAACTGGACACAGGATTCAAGACGAGGTCTAACCAAAGCAGAGTAGAGTGGTACCAGTACCTCCCTCGATCTAGACACCATACTCCTATTGATGCAGCCGAGAATTGCATTGGCTTTCTTGGCTGCCGCATCACACTGCTGACTCATGTTCAGCTTGTGGTCTATGAAGACTCCTAGATCCCTTTCACAGGTACTGCTATCCAGCCACAAGGTCCTGTTTATTTTGAGGATTCATACTAGCTACCTAGTGAAATACTGACTTGAATACTGACATTGCTGTGCCCTCCAAATCCATGGCAGCATTGCAAAGAATTTTAGGCTGTAAGCCATGGGGGGCGCATAACCTCTGGCCCAGCAGATCTTTTGGCCTACAGCTCCCACAACCACTATTGCCCTGAGTCTCTGTTCTAGGCTCACGTGCTATTTTGTGATTGATGGAAGAAGTTTTTGTTGGAACAAAAGATGCCTGGGAATTTTTCTTGAAGTTTGAACAGTAGTCTAAAGGAGAAATTTAACTAGACTTCAAGGCCAGCACGAGCATAAGGCAGTAGAGTGTCTTGAAAAGGCCAGCTATTGGCCAGTTATTATTCATTGCATTTTTATGGCCAGAGAGGAGGAAAGGGTCACCTGGGATTTTCTTCTTCCTGTGCCAAAAATTATGTGACTGGCATTAGCTACTGTACACCACTCACTTGGGTCAAGGTGGGGCCACCATGTGCTGTTCAGCCTCAGGCAGCCTGAGCGCTTGGGCTAGCTCTGAGAAACCTTGCTTTATTTGCTTGGACAAAGGACTGTTGCTGTAAAATGAAAAGTGGGATGACCAGCACTCCTGGACAAGGCATTTCTTGAACCACCAGAGTAAACCCAGCTGAGCTTGGGGGGGGAGATTCAGCCTACTGAAAGATGCTTAGGAGTGCAAGTTTGAAGTCCCTGCTGCAGAAACTGTGTAAAATCCGAAATGAGGCCGTTTCATTTTAAAAAAAAAAAGCTACAGTCAGCTGTGTCTAGGGCCATTTCCGCACTACACTCTTAGAGCGCGATGATTCCGCTTTCAACCTCCTATGGAATTCTGGGGCTTGCAGTTTCGGGAGGGGCCCGCCGGCCCCAGGATTCCATAGGAGGTTGAAAGCGGAATCATCGCGCTCTAAGGGTGTAGTGCGGAAACGGTTCAGGAGTAACTTCCCCCCGACGGTCCTCCAGAGCGGCCGGCGAGCGCTCTCCGCCCCCGCGCGCCAGGGAAGCCCTGGCTGCAAGTTTGGCGCCCCCCCGGGCCTCCCCGCCGGGCCGCGCTGGTCCCGCCTTGCCGGGCTGGCCCGGCGACCGGGGCCTTTGTGCCCGAGAGCCGCGGGGGGGCCGACCGAGGCGCATCCCCTGCCCCTCCGCGAACTGGCGGGAACGCGGCTCCCTGCGAACGCGCCGCCCTGCCCTCCCGGCTCGCCTGGGGCGCTCTGGCGGCGGAGAGGCTGCCTTTTGTGGCTTCGGCCCCTTCCCCCGCCCGCCTCCTCCCCCGTCCCGGCAGATCCGTGCCGGGTTTTGCGGGCGGCGGAGCGGGCTCTCCCTGCGCGAGCGCCGAGCTCCTCCAGCCTCGGCGAGCTCGACAGCGTCCAGGGCCTGGCGGCTCCTCCTTTGTGAGCAGGGGGAGGGGAAGGAAGCTCCAGTCCGGGCCGGATTCCAGTCCGGGTTTGGCAGGCTGCCGCGGCGCTGGGTAAAATGGCAGTGCTGAGCCTCGTGTCGGAGTGAGCAGGACTCGGCGGACGAGAGTCGGAAGCTGCCGCCGCCGCCGCCCGGCTCGCGTTCGCCTCACCTCTCCGGCCGCGCCGCCCGGCTCTGAGGACGGGGGCGAGGGTCCGCCCGGCGCTCCCCCGTGGCCGCCGCGTCCCCCTTCCTCCTCCTCCTCCTCCTCCTCTCCCACACCGGGAGCCCCGTCCTGTCCCCCTCCCCCTTTCCTCCTCCTCCTCCTCCTCCTCCCCCCTTCTTCGCCGGCTGCAACTGAGCGAGGAGGCACAGCGGGGCCAGGCCCCTCGTACCCGCGTCCCGCCCGCCGGAGCTCGCCGCGCCTCGCTCGCCGCGCCGGGGGAGGAATGAGACTCCGTTGTCCCGGGGAGCCCGCCGCCGCCGCCGCTGCTGCCGCCTGAGCGGGGAGGACGCGGAGGAAGAGGCGGAGGAGGAGGAGGAGGAGGAGGAGGAGGTGGTGGTGGTGTGAAGAAGAAGAAGAAGAAGAAGAGGAGCGGTGAGGCCTGGTGCCGGCCGGCCGGCCAGGCAGCGAGTAGGTCGGGGAGGCGGCGGCGGAGGGGGGCTGGCAGGGTGGGAAGGGGGGACCATGGCCGCTCAGGTGGCCCCCGCCGCCGCCAGCAGCTTGGGCGCCCCGGCGCCGTCCGAGCTGAAGAAAGCGGAGGCGCAGCAGCAGCAGCAGCGGGATTGTTCGTCGGAGGAGGCGGGGGCCGAGGCGGCGGCGGCGGCGGAGCGCGGCGGCGAGAAGCAGTCGGAAAGTGACGGTCCCCCGGGAAAGGAGCTGCAGGACGGGGCCGAGAGCAATGGCGGGGGCGCGGGGGCCGAGCCCGACCTGAAGAGCTCCAACGGGAACCCGGGCCCGAGGCCCGCCGCCACGCTGAACAATAACCTCCCGGAGCCGCCCGGCGGTGGTGGCGGCGGCGGCGGCGGCGGCAGCAGCAGCAGCAGCAGCAGCGACGGGGTGGGGACGCCGCCGCAACAGCCTCCGCCGCCGCCGCCGCCGCAGCAGCAGCCGCCTCCCCCTCCTCACCCGGCCGCCTTGCCCCCTCCAGCTTACGGTTTCGGGCAGCCCTACGGCCGAGGCGCCCAGGCTGCCGCGGCCGTGGCCGCGGCTTTCCACCAACATGGCGGACAACAAAGCCCTGGCATGGCAGCGCTGCAGAGCGGGGGCCTGGAGCAGCCGTACCCGGGGCCCGCGGGGGCCCCTCCGGGGCCGCCCCCTCCGCAGAACTCGCACGGCGGCGGCGGGGCGGAGCACGGCTTCCCCAACCACCAGTACAACTCCTACTACCCCGCGGCCGGGCGCAGCGCCGGCGCCTACCAGCCTCCCCCTCAGGCCTACGCCCTGAGCTCCCCCCGGGGGAACGCTCAGAGCCCTGCCCAGGCCGCGGCCAAGCCCCCGGGGTCGGCCTTCCAGCAGCAGCGCTTCGGGGCCATGGGGCCCTCGGCCGCCGTCGGTGGCGGCGCAGGCGGCGGCGCGACCCCGCAGCCCACGTCGACCCCCACGCTGAACCAGCTCCTCACCTCCCCTAGCTCGGCCCGGGGCTACCAGGGCTACCCGGGGGCCGACTATGGGAGCGGGCCCCAGGACGGGGGCGCCACGGCCAAGGCCCCGGCGGCGGCGGCGGCGGACCTTGCTTCTCAGTACAGCGGGGGCACCGGCCAGGGCTGGGCGGCAGCGGCGGCCGCCGGAGGCCAACAAAGGAGCCACCACGCGCCCATGAGCCCCGGGAGCAGCAGCGCCGGCGGGGGACAGCCGCTAGCCCGGAGCCAGCAGGTAACCGTCCCGGGGGCGCCGGGGCCGGGGGAGAGGCGTGGGGTGGCGGGGCAACACATGGGCTGGGGGCTGGGCGGGCGGCTGGCTTGGGGCCGGGGCCGGGGTTGAGGGCGCCCCGGACCCTCGGAGGGCGACGGCGGGAGGGGAGGGTGCCCGCCGCCGGGGCTGGGCGACCAGGGCTGCGCTGGGCTTCTTCAGGCCCACATTGCTAGGGAGCTGCCATTGTCTCTCTCTTTCCTCTGTCTCTAAAATGGCTGCCTCTCTGCCTTCCCTTCCTCTCCCAGCCTTTGTGTAAGCCCTGGGAGAGGCAGAGCCCTTCTCCTTTCCCCGTTTCTTTTCCCAGCAGTGAGCTTTGAAGGGGGGGCCTCCCGGAGGGGGCCGGGGGGGTGAGGTGAGGGTTTGCCGCCACCATCTCTGGGGGGTGGGAGGGGTTGGGGTGGCCAAAATAGCTCCATGTTGCTGGGTTGGGGGGGAAGGGGATGCCGCACGGGCCGCTGCCCTTGGGGTGGGTGTGCTCCGCTCTTTTTGCGGCTCCCCCTTTCTGGGGTGGGTTGAACTGAGCGGCCCCTCGGCTTCCGTGGGGCAAGAAGAGGGCAGATGACCTGCTCTGACACCCTCCTTTTGCCCAGGCTGGCTGGAGCCATTTTCTGAGCAGCCTTTTTAGCTAGGCGAGTGCCTGGAGCTTCTGCTTGGAAGTGCTGGTAAACAGTTCAGTGATTGGAGTAGTAAGTGCAGATTGCTTTGGTTTGGGATTTGAATTATGGAGGTAAAATCCTTCTGTCAAAGCCAGGAGACAGTTGGTCTTAGGTTGACATCCTATCTGTGATCTGATTGGCTCCCCATCTCCTGCTCTTGGCCATTTATAATTGCCTCTGATGTAATGGTACAACAATCCTGATGAGCTCATAAACTTTTACACTCTGCTTTTTCTACCAGCCATAATCCAGAGCATCACTGCCACTTTTTTGTCCCCCCTTTTTTTTTAAATTCCACAGCTGAAATTGGCTGTGACCTTGAGGAGGTTCAGCAGGAGCAGATCCACAGACAGCCTGCCCTGGATGCATTGTGCCTGAAACAAAAGAGGCGGCGATGGCATTTTGTTGTACCTTGGATTTATTTTGCTAGTTAAGCCTTATGCAGCCTAGGGTAGACTCTGTAGGACCAAAGGCAACAATGGCGTGTTTTGTCTGTCTGACCAATTTGTTTGTTTTGGTTTTGTGACTTTTCCTGGCATATCAGTGATTTCTGTCAAGTTTGTAAAGGTTCATCTCTTTCCAGCAAGACTTGACCCTACATTTTGAAACTTGAGTTAACAGAACCAGAAATAATACGACTGTTATATTTCCATATTTTTAAAATTACTGCTGTCTGAACATCCATTTTATTCTACAAGGCAATTAAATGAAACACTTTTCATAGCGCTGAAAGAGTAGAATATCTGATTTTAATATAAAGACTGTTAACTTGAAATGAGTATTTGCTGTAACAATATGGGGTAAAGAATAGAAGGAGCTAGAAATACATGGTGTTTATATGATGGAGGTAATATTGGTCAGCAAACAGGTATTTGTATTTCTTAAGTACCTTTGGAATATAAAATAACTCGTGTCTGAAATGAGTTTGCAACAAGCATTAGTGTGTTTTGGCCACTTACGGTGGTCCTATATCAAACATCATTGGACATCTCGTTAATTTTTTTATTTTCTGCCAAGTTCCAGTGTGTTCTAGCCAGGACTTGTAATACTTCATTATTTAATTCCTCTGTATCTACAAGCTGTGGAGAACTCGGTTTTGAATTAATTCAGTCACCAAACTGAATCACAGTGGCTATATTCTGAATCAATGCAGTGTTCTTCAATTTCTGTTTCCATGCACACTTTAGTTTAATATCTGCACTGCTGATATTAATAACGGTAAGAGGTCTCTGCCCCAAGGAATTTGCAGTTCTATTATATAGATAATGAGGAATGAGAAGAGGAAATAGAAGGATAATGGCTATTGAACTAATTCTGCTAAACTTGGTTTTCAGGATCTCTTTCAGCCTTTTTCTCAACACAGGACGTGATGCAGTGATTATCTGTATGTGCAGTTCAGCCCATGAGCATATGACTTAGCACTGTTCTCACACTGCCAGGTCAACTAAGGCAGGTACACTTCACAGGAACAGCTACCTAATTGATGTATGTTTAGTTCAGTTACTTGTTACACTTTCAAGCATGCATACAAAATATCATGGGTGCAGACAGTATCCTAAAAGAATGAAAATAACTTGAAGAAGTTCTCCATGTTGGTTCACAAATCATGTTGCAGGCCTCATTACATTACAGAAACTTGGATCACTCTGTAGCAACCTTATATCCAATTTATGGTTAAAGGTAGTTAGAATGAGACTATGTATCTGGGGTAAGGGAATGTTAGCTACGTTGTAGTATGTTAACATACTACAATCAAGTAGATAAGTAGTACAGGGTTTCCAAAAATTTACTTTACAATTTCAATTGTATATATAGTTGAAATGGTAAAGATAATTTTCATGCGCCCTTTATTTCTAAATAAAACTGGCTCTTTAATGCAAACATTTACTTCTTTGATAATAATTTTGTAAAGTTTCAGTTCAAAGTTGGCATGCGAAATCCTCATGTGGGTCTTTTTTCCAGGTGTTAAGGTTCTGGGTGGAGAATGCAGAAAGAAAAGAGCAGAAATGAAAAACGTTAATTCCTGTTTCTTTTAGCCTTCTAATTTATGACTGAGTCACCACTGCTACGTCTGATATGCTATAATCCTAAACAAAGTTACGATGAAGTAAAGCCCACTGAATGAGTGGAGGTTCATAGCCCTGGTAACTCAGATGGTTTGTATCATTTTTAGTTCACCTATCTGACTTCAAATAGGCCAGGATTGGTCCCTTTTTGGGCCACTGTCTTAGCATTATGTTACAATTCATTATCTGTTCGTTGTTTTAGGAGGTTATAGTATACTTAAAGTAAATCAACAGGTATAACTTACAAAGCCACCTTCATATTATGCCATTTGTGACCTGAAAATATCAAGCTACGTAGAGAAGACAGGTGTTCTGTCTTTAAGTACAGAGTGGAAATCTAGAATTCTTGATCAGTTCTGAGAAGCTGGCTTAGAATCGGTAGGACGTTAGAGAAAAAATGGGAAGTTGAGGGTGATTGGCTAGTGGAGATGGCACTACAATAGCTTTGTAGTGTAAATGAGCCTACCCTAGCCTGAAACATCTGGATGTTTTGAACTACAAGTCCCAGCAGCCATTGTCAACAGCCAGTAGCCAGGTTCTGCTACCACTTAGGTTATAGTTTAATGGAGGAAAGCAAATGGATCTCTCAAACTAATGGTTGACTCTTCCTTTAACAGTGAAGGTGTATATTTGGAGGTTGGATGAATGTCTGATCTTGGCAAACATTTTGTGTAGATTTTGCTCTTATCTCCTATGAACTCAGTTAAAATGGCAAAGTAGTAAAAGATATATCCTACCCCCCCCCCACTTGCTATTCAGGTGTTGAGGGTGATGCTAAAGTAATAATCTAGGCTTTGGGATAATTAAAATGGGAATTTCAGGCTAAATCGGCACCAACCCTGTGTGGCTAATGAACTGTCATACTTTGGAATCAGAAACTGTCCCTAGCTACTAATTGGCTTTTTATCACTTTTTTCATTCCCCACTTCCACTGTGTTGGTTCTACCTGTGTGCTACTTGGAAAATGGTATCAGTGTTACTGGACTTAAGTGAGGTATCTCTATGATGTAATGGGTTTATGTAAATATGAGTAATGGGCTCAGTCTGCAAAAGAGACTGAGGTGCACAGCTAACTGTAGGTTAGCTGTGCACCTCTCTATGGATGGGAACAATTGCAGAGCAGTGAATATCCCAGTTTCCATTCTATTTAAATATTTTGCGGCTTAAAAAGAAAGATGTTTCATGCAGTTTGGCTGTTTAAGTCCCAGTGATTATGTTGTCTGTGGAGTATACAGTTTACTGTATACTAAAAATCATGTTAAGACTGTGTATTGAAACATGGGAGCTATTCTGCCCTGTAGAGAGGCATTGTTAAAATAAGTGGTTGATCTGCCTTAGTAGTATTTATATATGTTGTCCTAGGATTTTTCTGTTAAGACTGGATAAGACGAATATCCAATTCAGGGAAATTATTTGGGATTCCTGGGGGCAGAACTAGAGTTTTGTGTGCCTGGTGTTACGGCAGCTCTATTGATACGTCTGGGTTAAGAAAAGACAGTTGTTAAACATATATTGACAAAATAACATTGTTTTGCAGAATTACCCAGGCAAGTTATTTTGACTTTGGGTTTGTTCAGTTAAGAGCTCAGTTGGAAATAAAAAAGGGTGGCCGGTGTGATGTAGTGGTCCGAGTATTGCTTTGACCCTGACGACCAGGGTTTGATTCGCTGATTGGCCGTGGAAACCCACTGGGTGACCTTGGGCACGTCACACAGCCCCAGAAAACCCTGTGATACGTTTGCCTAGCATCACCATAAATCTAGAACGACTTAAAGGTACACAGCAACAGCACATCTTTAACTTGGTGAACTGTTCTACCAGGGACAAATGTCTTCTGTGGAGAATTGGGCAATTTATTCAGTACCTGTAATTGTACATAGGAAATACTGTGGGTTTGGAAAATTGTATTGAATGTACATTTCTTTCAGCATGTTGTAGCTTGTATCATTTTCATGAATAACTTTAATATCCTGGACACATGCAAAATCTCACAGACTGCATTCAGATTTAACATTAAAACCATGCTTTGTTACACTAAAAAAAAATAAAAGAAAAGTTGGCTGAGAGAAGCATGTTGGGTGTTTTAATCGCCTGCGTTTAAACAAGGACTGAAGACAGTGTTTCAGTGGGCATTGTTTCATATTAACAATGTGTTTTGTGTTTTTCTTTACTGTAAGTTAACTTAGGTCTGTTCTGCAAAGAAAAGTGGGTTATACGTTTAATTAAAACAATGATTTGATGTAGCATGTGAACACATCACATACTGTTGAACCAGAAGAATCAATCCCTATGAATTGATTTGAAGCTGATTCTCAAATCAGTGTTTGCTAACTGTGGCTTGTTGTGTCTGAAGTCACAAACCAGAACTCTGCTCTACACATGAAGATAGGAGTTAATTTTGAAGCATAGGAAATGGAGTGAAGGCTGTTGGAAGAGGAATGCAGAGCAGCAGGTCTAAAGTATGGTTTGCTTGCTCTACATCTGGAAGCTCAGGACATGTGGTTGGTTCTTATCAGCAAAACTATGGGTTGGGATGATCACTGAACTGTATCACAGTGGTTATATTTTGAATCAGTGTATGAACTGAAAGTTGGCGTTTCTTTTAAAGTTATATAGAAAAGGTTTTTTTAAAAGAAATTGTATGATTTTTGTTTTTTATTCTTTTAATCATGCTATCACAAGTATACCGAGATGTAGCCATCAGGGCCTGGCACTGTTGATTTTGGCAGGTTTAAACTTTGATAAGTCTGCGTGCTGCATGTTGTTCATTCTGAATTAGAGTAAGAGGTTGTGAAATCTGAATGTGTTGTCCTGCAAGTTCCAGATTTACAGCTGATGTTGGCTATTTCTTCTCTCCTTTCCTAATTTATACACTTACTCTTTTAGTAATAACATTATGCCAGGTTTCTTAATTACGTTTTATACTGTGGAGCCAATGGGGCTGCTGCTTTATGAACCATTTCTGGTCAGAATCTCCTGCCAATTTTCTAAACTAATCAGTCTCTTTCCACTGTCATTTCATCTGTGCCTTTATCATCGCTTTTTAAAAGTGTAATGTTCAGTGACAGTACTGTAATAGTTCATTCATAAATTGTGCCCTGTAGGGAGAAATCTCCCTGGCATCAGAAGTTTTTAAATGTGATAGAAAAGAGAAGATCCTTCTGAATTTTTAAACCTTCTTGGATCCAAGTTAACAAACAGGCTTATTCCAACTACAGTTCTGGGTATGACTTTAAAGACTTTCAGGCCTTGGGTTCAAGAGGCTTCTGTGTGAAACAAAGAATTTAATGTAATAGTTGACTCTGAGAATTATGATCAGAAAGTGAGACTGAGGTGAGAAATGGTCTTCATTTCTCCTTCAGATTTTAAAATCTATATTACCTTTAGGAAAATATTGTAATCTTGACATTGTGCTTTAATTCTGTAGTTCTTGGTTGAATATTAAAGCAAATCAGCATCTTAGTGAAGATGCAGTATCTTCTGTTACAGTTAGCACATAGGTAGAATATACGTTGAACATTCAAGCATGAATTCTTTCCTTCATCCCCTCTCCTGTCTCGGGATGTAACCATAGTGTACTTATTATATCCATCCCAGCAATTTGTTATCATGATGGTTATCCTTCATTTTGTAACATTAGTGCAGGTAGAATACTTAAATATTCATAGATGGTGTCAATAGTTGAGAAGAGGAAGCTTGTGACATAGTTCTGATCCTACCATAGTTAGAAGACTGGGGACACTGTATCAACATTGGATCTCCTGAGCATGGAAGAGAGTAGAATTCCAAGTGGCAGTAATTTGTCTGTTCTCAGATTGTGAACTTCAGTCTGAATATCTAAGAGATCATTTCCAGGGAAGCTTCTACAAACTGGAAGATTTATTTTAAGGCAGTTGGTGTGCCACAAATGACTTGCACCGGGATATCTGGATAGCCTAATAACAGAGTCATTTGTAAGGCTGAAAAAGTACATTTTTTCTTTCCCATACCTGCCAGAGAGACAGATGTTGGGTTGGGCATTTGTTCCAGCTCTGGGATTGAATGGAAAACTCCTCTGGGCATAGTCTTTTGAGTTTAATAGGGCTGAGTGCGCAACGATACCTGATTACCATGCCTGGTCAGGTCTATGTTCCTATCTTACTTCATGTTTTCATTGCACTGCCTTATTCATCTCTGTTACGAATATTCTAGCATCTGGTAGTTTTGCTGCTTGTAATTTACACTTACCAGAAAAGTAATCAGAATTAAAGTTACTCGTACTGACTTGAGAGATGTTTTTAATAGGAACATTAATTGTGAATTAATTCCATTTTAAACCTGCTGCTGCTAATTTGGGAAACTGACTTTTTTTAAGAAAGAAGAGACTTTATCCATTAGAATAAAAAAAGCCCAGTTTTTCTCTGTGATGCAAAATTATTTACAATTTTTTTGGATCTGTAATTGCCTGGTCTCTACCCTATTCTGTTTTACTTTAAGTGCAAAACATGGTCTTGAATTCCACATGGGGTCAGTCTGTGTGCTGAATTCATGTATGTTCATTGTATTTATTTTCAGAAGGAGGTTTAGGGGTGGAGTGAGGAAATCTTATGTTTATTTCTGTGTTATGAGTTGAATATGAAAGATCAGTTGTTTGCATGGAAGCCTATCTTCAGATCTTTGTTTTTATTTTATGTCTCTGGTCTTTCTTACAGTGTATATACCACATTCATGAAACAACTTAGATAGGATATCTTATCCAGTAGAGAAACCAGTGAAAATTACAGTTAAAGACAAAGAAACAGTAAAGCAGCATAAAAAAACCAGTTGGCTCCCAGTTGACCCTGTTCCAGAAGACTTTTCACCTAGGGCACCAAACAGAACATGTGAAAGGTGCTTTGGGCAACTGATGCTATATAACCATGAATCTGCTACTTTGGATCTGCTTTCTGAAAGCAAATGCAACCCCATCCAGAAAAAAAGGAATATCATCTTAATGTGTTTTACGTGTGTATATTGCAGGTGTGGTGGCAGTGATAGAAGATGGTTAAAAGAAAAACGAGATAGCTATCCAGATGCTACGCTGCTTTGCTGTTGTAAAGTTGATTTTATGAATGATTTGAAGACCCTAATTTTATATATCTCTTTCCTTTATTTCTGAGTTTTAGAGGTCTGTGTCACTCTTCGTGTAGCTGAAATCCAACCATCTAAACAAAAAGAAGCAAGAGGCATCTTGCTTGTGGAAATCCAAGTTTTTACAGAAGTGCAGAAAGGGTGAAATGGTCGAGGGAGGATCCCTGAAGTGAGAACTGAACTTGCTTACCAGACTGGTGGATATTGGGTAAAAACCTAGGAAATCAAGTGGGAGGGAGAAATGAAATGGTATATGCTGGAAAAGAGCGTAACTGAGTAACTTGAGCCCTCAACATGATTGCTCTATCGTTTGTCACAGGCTCCCCTTGTGTGACCCAAAATCTCACTGGTCAATTTTGTGTAAGCTTCAGAGTACCTGATCAGTATATACTGAGCAGGTGGCCCTTCAGAACTAGTGCATGAAGCTAATGAGGTAGTTAAGTTTTGCTTGTATGATATGAATGTATGGGTTGTTGCATTTTTTCTTACACCCCTCCATTCTGATGATGATATAACGAGTGACATTTTAATTGCTTTGTGCTCAACAGTTCATAAACAGAAATTTTAAAGAATCAAAACTTGCAATCAAATTTAGAAGTAGCATTCTAATTTCAGTAGCCTTCACACAGTTGAACCAAACACAACTCTTCAACATTACAGAGCTGCATATTCAGTCATCAGATAGCATTTTGTTCAGTAATGTTGGGCTTGTGGCTTTTGGCTAATGAAAGCTTATTATGGATTAGTGGTTTTGTATTTTGCCCCTCTTGCATAGTACTTCCACATAAAAAGAAACTGGAAACCCAGAGGTTTTGACTTGCCCAGAGTGGTTGTGTGAGTCTGTACAGCAGCTGGAGAGAAACGCTGGGTCTTTGATTTTTTAGTTTTGAGCCTTAGCTACAAGGTCATTTCTCTTCCTCTTCAAGGTAGCACTTATTTCTTTCTTTATGCTCTGTGTTTAAAGTAATAGTGCCCAAACTTGCCTTGTGAGGCACGCAAAGGGAGGAATAAGCACCAGCAGGGCTGGAACAGGAAGAACTGCTTCTCTCAGGATTAATGTATTGCTTGTTACAAAAAGGCCTAGCAATCTGCCCATGTGATATAATTAGGTATGGGTTGGGGAGGGATTCATATTTCTCTGTGCACCTGGACTTGCAGGTCTCGGCCTTGCTCAGCAGTTTAGCCATGGTGAGGAGTGCAGCTTTGCTTCAAGAGGAATCAAGTACCTTGGTGTTTCCAAGAGTGGAATGGTCTATAATGGTGTGACTATAGCTTCCTAGGAAGACATTAACAATATATTTACTTTTCTAGTATCTATGTGAGTCAGTATCGTAGCAGGAAACTTTAGTCACAGGCATATTTCCTACAAAATTGAATCCAAGCCCTGTTCTTTGACTTCTGGAGAGTTTTTATTTGTGTGTTTATTGGTAGGTTATGTGCTGTTATCTGAATTAGCTGATTGTCTGAAAAGCCAAAAGTGTGGATGAGGAAGTTCCAGTCAGTAGTGATCTGCAAAAGCTTAAATGTTATTGAGATGGGAGTTCCTGCTAAATATTGGACAAAAACTGTTCTTGAGCAACTTGGATGTAGATGTTTGTTCACCAAGCATAGTAATAATCAGTGTTACTTGTTTCATGTCTCCTGAGTGAGCTCGGCTATTCAGCAATAATACTGCATGCTGAACGAGGGTCTGACAATCTCGTCTTTGTACATACTGCCTTCATAAGTCCATATTGACTCTTGTCTAGGAGGTCAGTGGAGTAGAAGCAGTGAAACAGCAGATAGGAATTAATGTTGTTGTATGACTGCTAAGGGATAACCACCGTCTTGGAAAAACATAAAGTGCTTCAGACTTTCCACGCAGTGAAAGCAAGCTTGAATTTCATTCATATAACTTCCCTGTTGAGTACTTTCTTTACTGTGCAGAATTCCTTAAATGTTCATATGATAGTAGTTCAGACTGTTAGGAAGAATATGGTACTTTGCTGAAGTGATCTCTGTGATCTGTGTCAAAACTACATTAATATGATAATTTGAAGCTAATAATCCACAAATTGCTTTCATTGCAGCACATGGATTTCTGTTTTAGTCTTGGGACACCCAGCATCCCAACTGAGTATGAGTGTTTATTTGAGGACTAAGGCTGCAGCCACCAGGAATTTGAATTCATTGGACTATACTACTTATTTATTTTATATCCTACCCTTATCCTGGTGTGATACTACTACCGTACAAGAAAACCAGTACGATGTAGTAGTTTGAGTGTTGGACTAAAACTCCAGGAGATCAGGATCCATATCCCTGGCCCAGCCATGGAAATGCAGGGTGACCTTGGGCAAGTGCCACTCTGTTAGCTTCAGAGAAAAAGCATGGTAAACCCTTGGTGAACAAATTTTCCTGAGAAAACTCCATGATAGGTTCACCTTGTGTGTCTGAGTGTCTTTGAGTTGCTTGTTGACTTATGGTGAGCCCGTGAATTTTATATGGTTTTCTTGGGCAAAGAATGCTCAGAGATGGTTTTGCCAGTTCCTTCCTCTCAAATGCGGCAACCCAGGTGCCATAGGCTGTAAGTTGGAAATGACTTGAGTGTGCAGAACTACAACAACAAACCTCTATATAAACATGTGAAAAGTGTTCAGAGACAAAGTGCTGGTAGGTTAATCTGAAAACTTTGCAGTTTGCCCACTTAAGTAGATGACATAAATGTAGATGTTGAACATCACTGGCTCAGTGGAATAAACTGGTGAGAAACAAGATGAGATAGTGGCCGCATGGTAGTGTACGGCTCCAATATATGACACTTTGTGTTTGAAACACTTTCTTACAGGTTTCCTTTTAATTTAAAGTGCCCCTGTTCAGTATTCTGAGTAGTGCCAGCTTTGCTTTTCTTAGTTTGAATTCCACTCCTACCTAGTGCACTATTGTTCTCTCTCTTCAACCGATATTCTGTGATCAGTGAGCATACTTGGTCCTCACTGGGGATTTTGGGCTAAAAACCTTTAGGGGTTTTTGTGTGTATCTGGTTTTTTTGCAGGGCGGGGCTAATACCTGTAAACCTCAGAGTTAACTTCAAGCCATTTCTGTAGATGGTGCCATCTTGGCTATGTAAGTAATGAAACTAATCTCTGAACATCACTGTTAAATGGTACTGGAGTGAACACTACCTTATTTAAACACTTAATCTAAAAAGGCAGATATTTAATTTCCCCTAATTTGGGGTGGTGTGGAAGCATGTATAAAGTGAAGAAGGTATTTCTTGGAGGAGAGATTGTGCAATTGACTACAGAAGAAAAAAAGTACAGAGTTTGTTTGTTCTTCTGGGAATTGTATGGGTCCTAATTCCAGCTGCCGTTTTGCATATGGTGGTTGTTTGTAGTACAGACACTTACTGTGTGCCTTCATTTCCAACTTAAGAAGACCCTAAGGTGGTGAACCTGAGAGCTAGCATGGTGTAGTGGTTTGACTGTTGGACCAGGATTTGATTTCTCCCTCAGCCATGGAAACCCACTTAGTGATCCAGGGCATGTCACATACACAACCACAGAAGACCCCGTGACAGGTTTGCTTTAGGGCCCTGTAAGTCAGAAATAAGTTGGAGGCACACAGCAACAAGGTGAACTTGTCACAGGGTTTTCTTGGCAAGATTTGTTCAGAGGGGGGTTGCCTTTGCTTTCCTTTGAGGCTGGGAGGGTGTGATTTGCCCAAGGTCAGGCAGTGGGTTTCCCTGGCTGAATGAGGATTTGGACTCTGGTCTTCAGAGGCATAGTCCAGTGTTTTAAACAGTGCACCTGGCTGGGTCTCAAAATTAGTAAAATAGACACTATGAATTTTAAAAGGAAAGGATTCATGATTTCATTGTTGTATGTTCCTTGGCATCATTCTTCCATACAACCTGCTAGTTGCCAAGTACTTCTGTTAAAATAAAAGGAATGAGATGATCACAGGCGTTCTGCTCCAGAAAAACTGTGGATAACCGTCCTGCTAAGAAGTGAAACAATATTTAAAGCTCATTCCAAAGCTCAGGTACATTCTCTTCAGGCTGATGGCTTTTTACACTTTTTAAAAAGTTTGTGTAGTTGCTGCCTAACCTTCCACATGTCACTACACAGTTCATCTGTGGCTGAAATCCTTTTGAGAACTTGCCCATCATAAGGCTGTGTTGGCGTAAGTCCATGAGATTAAAAAGGGAACCAAGATATTTAAACTGGTAGGGAGAGGGTGGAGTGGTGTCTGTGGATCTTTCCAAGAGCACAGTGGACAGTCATGCAGCTTCAGGGATTGTTTGTACAGGGTAGTCTGGAAGTTTATGAAAGACTAATTTATTGTAGTTGGAACTTCTGTGGACAAAAGCAGGCTTTACTGGATGGTCAGAGTTGTTGTATACAGTGGCCCCTCCACTTTTGCAAGAGGTCAGGGCACAGAACCTTTGCAAAAGTAGAAAAACCATGAATAACTCACCCCATGTTCCCCCCAATCTCTTTTGGGGCTCCCCCTTCCATTCCCTTGCCTTTTACTTTGGTGCGAGTTCTCAGTGTTGGGGCCAGAGACAATAGAATGGGAGAGGAGCTCCAGAGGGGAGAAGGAAGGCTCACATGTGCTCCCACTCCCATGTCCTTGCCTTTTGTCTGAGCATTTGCCTACCTTCTTCACGCCTGCTGAAACACAAAGAAATGGGAGGGGGAGAGTGCAGGGGGGAGGCACATGTGTTGCTTGTGAATAGTAAAATTTCTGAAGGTCAGAGCCACAAATGTGGAGGGAGGACTGTATATGTGGCACAAACTGTGACCACTTGGTTGGAAATCTTGGCAGTGGGATTGCTAGATCCTTAATTATACACGCAGTGGTTGCTGAAGGGGCTTATCAGCTTCCTAACAACTTACAGAATTGTGTGATAAATCCTAGGCATAAATGGTGGTCTTTTTTCATAAGTGCTTTGCAAAGCAGGCTTTGTCTGTGATGGCTGGTGTTCCAGGAGGCTGCAGGACTGTGGACCGTGGGTACCTTTAAAAGAAATATCTAGAATTTGTTAGCTTGATGTAGGTAATTAAAGAGAAATACCAAGATGGATCTGGCCTCTTCTGGAATAGGATTTTAACTACTAAAAATGATCTGTTCACATTTGATTTGGCAGATGTTTCCATAGGTTTTGTAGTGCCTCATGATTGTTTTCTGCCTTCCTGTTAGGTCACTCAACCATTTCACAGAGACTCTTCTCCATACTCTGCTGAATTCTTTCTGTGAAACCCAATGACTCAGCAGTGGTGGTGGGTTTAAGGTCTTGGGTGCTGCTACAAGGAGCTTAAGATGTACCTGTTGGTCATGTGTAGGAAAATATTTCCCAAAAGTCTTATCAAAGTTAATTTCTGTGCGTAAAGATGTTTTATGTGGTAGTGATGTACAGGAAGGAGATTCTTACCTTTTATAACAAGGCAGTGCTCCAGAAGAAATTTGTTAATTAATTTATTAATTACCATTTTTTGCTTTTGCTTTGGTATTGCTGTCTTTAAGTCATGTTTTCCACCCAATCTGACATATAACAAGAATTACAAGAATTATTAAAACAATGCACGTGAAGCATTGTGGCTTTCCCACAGAAGTATGGGTGGCTATCTAAGCCAACACCACCAAGAAGGATTATTTTTAATTAGCTCTTGTAGCCGTGTGCCTTCAAGTTGTTTCTGACTTGTGATTACCCTAAAGCAAATCTATTATGGGGTTTTCTTGGCAAAATTTGTTTGTGGAGGTTCTCTTTGCCCTCCTCTGAGGCTGAGAGAGTGTGATTTACCCAAGGTCATTGTGTTTCCATGGCCAAGCAGATCACCCCGGTATCCAGAGTAGTAGTTGAGTGCTTAAACCATTATGTAGCAATGGCTCTCATACTAGCTCTTCTCGCTGTTTTTTTAGATTAACTATATTTTAGTGTGCCACTCATGCCGTACCAGTGGGTTTGCTTGAAAGAAATTAGCTTCACAATCCGTGGCTTGAAATTGTCTTGATTTGGGCAAACTTAAGATCGGCTGCAGTCTGTTGCCCGCAGGTGACAAAAACGTGGTTAGTAGTAAATGAAAGTGAAAGCTATTGAATTTTTCCTTACAGAAGTGTGAGAGAGACAAACAGAGAGCAAGCCCAGCAAATGAGGGTGCTAGTTCCTATTGTGATAAACAATGGTCATCTTGAAATCTGAAGACAATCATTACATGCTGTCAAGTAAAAATTCTGTTACTAGATACCCAAGATTTCTGACAAATGATGGGAAAGCTGTGTATTAGAATGTGCCATTATAAAAATAAAATTGACTATGCTTCCTAGTGCTATGGTTTCTTGCTTTACTTGTTCTTAAACTACTGAAAGATTTGCAGCATCACCTGTTCCTCCTTTCCCTCTGGCACTGGCCTAATGAGAATTAAGATATCTATTCATCTGTAGACAGGACTCTCTTCTTTCTGTCTTCCTTCTTTCCTTCCCTCCCTCTCTGAGCAGCTCCTAGTGTTCAGTTTTCTAAGCAGCCCAGTTAAACCATCTGAGCTGAAATACAGATAACTGGAGCATGTTTCTTGCCATAACTATATGTGTGTGTTGCTGTATCATGTGTATATGGAGAAGGATGTCTGTTAAAATTTTCTCCACTCCTAATGTCATTTACTGAATGTAGAATTTCCCAAGTGGTATATAGTAAGATTCTGGAGGTAGATTAACTCTTAAGATGGCACTGCATGTCACATTTGCAGGTCATTTGGAGACAGATTCTGTTCACACCCCTACCCTTGTATCAGTTATTTAGTTCAGAACTTCTGCGATAACAGTAAGCTGAATTGTGATTTGTAACCTGAGCAGTAAGTAAGTGTTTTAATTCAAAGATTATTTAGGCTCTGTGTGGCTTATAAACTTAACGTGTTGCAAATACACATTCTACTATACAGGTTCATTGGTTGCTAATTTTTTTCCCCCTGGAGTTTCTTGCCTTGTTTGGATGCTAATTAATAGTGAATGGGGCTTTTAAAACTCGTATCCAAGCAAGGTGAGCATCTCCAGGAAAAAAGCTAGTTTGGTGTCGTTTGGTGTTGTTAATGAACTGTAGTCTTGGAAACTATAGTACATCTTGCAGATTTTACTACCTTGGGTTAAAACACTACCTTACTTCCCAGTGAGGCTGTTATTATTTAAGAGTTAAATTGGATCTTTACTACCTTGACTAGTGATGCCTCTGTTGTGCTATAGGCCATAGTGCTTACTTTTCCTGGATTTTCCTCTATCAGATGGCAATAGAAGAGTAGCCAAGGCCTTCGGGCATATCATAGAGGAGCTGGTTACCTCCCTGTTGATCAACATTGGCCCATCTCTGAGGTTTGCTTTCTCTGCCCTACTATGTTCTTTTTAATATTTTAATATTAACATGTATTTAATATATAAAAATACATACAGGAGATTAAAAAGACAAACACAGTAAACAGACAAGGAAATGCTAATATCTAACCTAATACTAAATTAAACTAGACTACAACTAAACTAAAAAAGAGCCAAAATACATATGAATGACTTCTGTCTCACCAGCTTTTGATTCTGCGATAGGCACACTTGTAGCTTATCATTATCACACTGCTGCCTAGTATTTAATAACTATAAGTTTAATCTTCAAAACCAATAATTGACTCCCCCCTCCAGCACTCACTTAGACATACAATCAATTATCTCAAAGATCTTTCCTTAATTAAAATAGTTGATTTATCAATTTCTGCCAAATTTAGCATCTTCAACAGCCAGTCTTCATGGGGAGGTGTAGCCATACTTTTTTCTGTTTCTGTCCATGATTATGTAGTGAAAGAGTGTCTGAATCTGTAGTGAAAGAATCTCTACCCTACTATTTTTGAGAGAGGGCTATAGCTGGTTGCAGTGGTGTACTGGATGTACATTCAGTGTGCTGTGTCCTCCTGTCCATTAAGAGCCACTAGTATAGCTTCTTGTTGACTCTGTAGGATGGTGGTTTGAAATTTAGGGGCTCTTGAGGATAACCACTAGTGATCAGGAGATAGAGAAAGTAAAGAACTGTAAGGAAAGTTGGATTGAACTGGACCTGTTTGGGTCACAAAGGGGAATGAGCATTTCAAGTGTCTGTTGTTTGAAACTTTAATATAAATGTAGATTAATTGCTCTTAGAAAAAGGGAGTTTTCAGATTTCTAGTGAATTATCAGGATTTTTGTTCCATCACTCATTCCCATCATTTCTAAGACAGCTTACATGATCTGATGACAGAAGGATTCAGTTTGTTAAGGCTCCTTTTTCTCTCCCTGTGTTTGTTCCTTTTTCTCTAGCCGTCCACACTATATTCACCTTGCTTACCCTGTACACTCTGCTTACTCTTGCTAACATCACTCATACACCATTTTCCCTTGCTACCTTCTGGTGAGGGTACACACAAGCTAGATTGGGTTCTGCTGGGAACTACTGGATGATTTCCAGTAGATCAGCAGGGATTTCTGATTCCGAATTATTAGACAGGAGCACAAAAATTACTCTTCCCATTATACTGCTGAAATGGGCACAGTGGAGAGAGGGAAACTAACATGGCTACTTTGATTAAGTCAGTCCATTTGTAATGTGGTCTTACTCTTTTCCTAGTGACTTCCACTTTTCACAGCATTACTGTCTTTTCCATTGTCAAGTCATCTCATGATGTGTCCAAAGTATGACTGCCTCAGTCTGAGTCATTTTGGGTTTTAGGTTTTTGATTGTTTGGTTTTCAAGCTTGATGTGCTCTCAGATTGGTTTATTTTTCTTTTTGGTAGTCCTTAATGTCTGCAGAACTCTCCTCCAGGACCACATTTTAGATGAGTTCATTTTCTTCATGACAGCTTTCTTCACTGTCCTGCTTTCACAACCACACATAGAATTTTGAAGCAGTACATCAAAGATGATTCTGACTTGAGTACTTAGTAGTATATCTTTACATTTGACCAATTCTGTTGCTCGGGACAAATTTCTGGGTTCTAGATTCTTTTGATTCTGTGTCTTTTGCACCTGGTTTTGGTTGGTGGTGCTCAGGGTTTTAGTGAGTGGATTCTGTAAGGCTCTACTCTATGTGCCTTGTTCTGTATTCTATTTCTGCTATCACTAGAACAGTTTCATTGCTGTCCCAAGATTTTTTGCAATACCTTGCTCCAAGTTATAACCAGATCTACTAACCTTTCCACCTCAGAACTGTGGCATCTGTCCTTCGTACTTCCCAAAAGGCATGGTGAAAGCATTCCTTAAGTGTTACCATTATCGCATTAATTGCTTTGCAACATTCTGTGTTCTTTTTTTAACACCTTTAGCACCTTTTGTATGCTTCTGTCTGCCTCCCTTCATGTCATCCCATGATACTTTGCTTACTTATCTTTCTCTGAAACTTTCTCACTCTGCTGGATGGTAACTTTATCTCTGCCTCCTGCTTTCTCACTGCTGACTTTGGTTACCATCTTTTGAATTGATTTCTTTTGATGTTACTCTTTCAGCCTTGGCTTCTCTAAGTACTGCTTGTCTGACTCTCTGCTTTGACCATTCTCATGTCAGAAAATTCCAAGGAACAGAAGTGTCTACTGAGACTCAGGAATGCTGAGGCCTTCAGATGTCTTAGTCTACACCAAAGCCGTTGTAGTCCAAAACATTTGGTGGACTACAGGTTCTTCCCTGCTATCTTTTGTGGCCCATTTAGATTCAGTAGCTGTCCGTTCTTCCTATCCCCAGTCCCTTGGTTTAGTTGGCAGCCTTTTGGCCACTTGTCCATTAATTCTGTGGCAGGCACGAAGTCCTCGCTTTCTCTTTTCATCTCAGAGGCATTCAGCAGCCTAAGGACAGAATGTTAAAGCTAGTGAAAAGCTCTGTTCTGATTTTGTACATGCTCCCATTATTTTGCCCAGAAAATATGACATTGCCACTGTGATATTACTCGCTCCTGGCATTTATCTTCTATTCTTCCTCTTCCTCCACTCTGTTTCTTCAGTTTCTTCAGTGGATCTTTTCCCAACAGTGGCAGAACTGAAGCAGTATAAAAAAAATGAAAACCTGAGGAGTGTCTTTCTCTCAAGTCTCTAGTGATCTGAAGATTTTACTTTTGTATCTTGCATGCTGCTTAAAGTTTTATGGTTGGTGCCTATCCTTTTGGCTGTGTAGACACAACAATGGGAAGCAATTGCAAGATTCGTATGAGGGAACTTGGGGTTTTATATATTTCCTAATATGAGTGAGGAATTTGTTTGGGTAACAAAGTAATGAATACCTTCTTCTGCGTTAAGCTTCTGATTGTCAAATCTGGTTGAAGTTCAACTTCAGTCATTTGAAAAACTTTTTGGTTAATCATCTTGTTTTAAAATTGTGTGTCTAGACAGTCATTGCAGACTTATCGTTAACCAGGAAGAGATTGCAAATGGGTCTTGTATTTTTTATCAACAAATTCACCTTGCTATAGGTAAACATGATTCTTGGCCACTTTTTTATTGTATGTGGAGTCTCTCCAGTAACACTAACACTGGTATTACATATAACTTACACAAAATGTGTAAAGGTAGCCACACATGTGGTGGTTCAGAGGAGAAGAACCATTTGCAGAGTAGAACATGTGGGTGGGGGATTGGTTTTGATACTGATCTTGTATTCATATTGATACCATTCCAGGTTTTTTAGTTGCTTGTTGCATGCTTTCCTCACCACCTTAAAGTGTGTAACAAAACTGTTTAGCCAGGCTCTTTTCTCTTGTTTTACTCTTACTTATTTTGTCTGCATGTCCTAAAAGCAGTGTACTGGATCATGGCTTGAATAATGACCTCTATTACAAGTGCCTTCCTCACTCAGAGACCTATCTCTTTACTTCTTGTGTGTGTGTTGGGAGATGCATCATCTCCTAAATTCTTACTGAATTGGTATAACTTGGAGAATCTCATTGGGTTTCTAACACTTGTCTTCTTGTGAGGAGCTATCTTACTGCACTACAAGCCAGACAGCTACTTACAAAATAAAAATCTAATGCTATGCAGTTTGTGCAGACTAAATAGGTTCTTTGGAATGTTTGAGCGAGAGTATGGCACACCCACAGAACTGGGCCTAAGAGTGAGCAGGGTTCTGTGGTGCTGTGATCGAAATCTTTTAAATAAGTTTATAGTACTGCTTAGGGTGGGGAGAATGAGAGGGCTTAATGTTTCATGTTCCCTTGGAACAGCATTGTGCAGTGCTGGAAAATGTTCCCTGTTGACACTTGAAAGTTGTAGGCACTGTTGCCCATCTGGGGGATACTGTGTGTGCACCATGTGAGCTTTGACTCCCATTTAGAAACTTTTTTTGTGGTTGTACCACAGGCTGTGAACAATCCAGTTTTGCCTAAAAATGGAACTTAGATAGGTTGGAAGTGTTTTGTGTCTGTGGTAAATGGAGTTGTTACAACTGTAGTAGGGCACTGAAATGTGTGCCTTCAAGATGTTTTCCTTTGCATTTCACCAGCCCCAGCCAACATGGCAAATAATCAGAAGTAAAGGGAGCTGTAATCTAAATATCTGAAGGACACTACATTACTTGCTCCTGAGTTACATATTCTCAAGACCTATGTGTTGAATAGTCATGGAAGAATGTAGAAACAGTGGAAGTTTTGGTTATGTTGGCCTTTTAAATCTTAGTATGCAAAATGCTGGGACTTTTTTAGGTTGTTGGTGCCTTTTTTCTCTTGAACGTAACGACTCACCCTTTCTGTCTACATTGGTAATTTTGGATGTCTTACAACTTGTAGTTTCCCCCAAGGGCAAATAAGAATACAGTACTTAGTGATTCATCTTTTGGAAGATGTGGGCTGTATTTTTACTTTGCAGATGAAGAATTTAGGATAAATAGTGACTTTCTGAAACCTCCCCAGTGAGTTAATATTGAACTTGGATTAACTGGCTGCTTCATACAGAACTTGGGGGTTGATGCTTTGTGTTACTTTGAAAGTTCTTCTTTTCACAACTTGCAAGTGGTTCAGCCTACATAGTGGAAGGAGACTGACACCTTAAATCTTTCATGGAGTGGTGGAAGAATGTGTTAAACTTGTTTTGAATCTTCATTCAACCATGAATCTTGTTGGATGACCATAACCCAGTCTGTCTCTGACAAATATATGCCAAGCCTGAGTGATTTCTTCCCCTGAAAAATTCTGTAATTTCTGTTTGTACAGGGTATAGCTCTGTTTCTTGGGGGAATTCCAGAGGAGGAGGAGGACAAAGCAGTACCTGGTTACACTAAACAGATACACTCCTCCTGCCACATTCACGGGTTTGACCTTCATGAATTTGATTATTCATGAGCTGCACATATCCCACCCCTATTCTCCTCTTGACATTCCCTTGCCTTTTCCCTGGGCACTTCTTTCTCCATATGCCGTGTTCCTTCTCCCATCCCCTTGCCTTTTGCCCGGGCGCAGAGAAGAAAGGCATGCACATCATGGCAAAAGGCAAGGGAATCAGAGGACTGAGCCCAAGGAGGGAATGGAACCTGGGGAGAGCTATTTGCAGTTTTTCCAATTTTGCAGGTGTTCCACGCCCTGAACCCTTGCAAAAGTGGAGGGGCCGCTGTAGTCATTTGAGTGATTGGGAACAATTTCACTGAAACAGAATTGCCTGTTTACTTTACATATATTCTTTTCCTTTGAGGAAGACGTTATAACATCTTTCCAAAAAGATTCAAGAGTCAAAGGAATTGGACCTGTTATTGGCAACAAGTTTCTTATTTATTACATTTAAAGGTAATGCCAAGTTATGGAAAACTCTAGAAACAAAACTCTGTAAGCTTTGTGGGCAAAATTCCTAAAGGTTCCTTTGGATATAATATTAATCCATGGGATAATAATATGAAAATAAGCTTCAACAAACTTCAGTTTTGTGCGTTCCTACCTTTCCATTCCTGTTGTGGTGGTGCTGGAGGAAGAGGTCTGAAGCTTCCATTTCTATTTTAGTTTTTCAGCACATATGTTGTGACATCTGAGCGCAGTCACATTGTCTTTTAAAGGTAACTGTGGCTTGCTTGAAACTGCTGTAGTTTGTATATGGGCTTGTTTCAAGTAAACCACAGCAAAGTTTTTAAGCACAGTTTAAGTCAGTCTTCCCCAACCTGGTATTCTTCAGATGTATTGGATTGTATCTTCCAGTATTCACAGTTGCAGATGGAAACACTGGATTTGGAAAGCTAGTGTAGATTTTGGACATTATGTTCAAACATACTGATTCCAAAATGGAGGTGGAACTTGGCAGATCTTCTTCTCGTTAGTGACCCTGGGGGAAGAATGAGATGTATAGGAGGAAGGAGGGGCATATAAAACTTGGGCCATTTCCACACCACGCTGTTATTGTGCTATTATTCCATTTTCAACATCTTGTGGAATTCTGGGGTTTGTTGTTCACTGGACCCAAAGAGTTACCTCTGGCTGAGAATTCTAAATGCCCTTCCTTAAACTGCAAACCCCAGTATTCTGCAGGATGTTGAAAGTGGAATAATAGCACTATAATAGTGTAGTGCAGAAATGGCGTTAGTCTAGCTGTGCTTCATTTTCATGATGCTAATACATTATGTCTGGATGCAGCCCTGCCTCGCTACCCCAGTTGTAATGGTATAACTTTGAAAAACTTTCTGTTTAAAAAGAAGTGATTAGCAGACTCATGGGTGAAACAATCAGTCCTCCCTGTTTTCAAATTATTCAGTTTTACTTTCTGAGTTCTCCAGAAGTTCAGGCAAAAGCCAGTGTTTTTTGTTTTGTTTTTTTAACCTCAAAAGCATGGTGATTTTAATATGGGGAAGACAGGTGGGTGGTGGCAGCAGTAGAGGGTGGGAAATCTAATTTCTTCCTTTCGTTTATCCGTGATCCCATCTGGCTTCAGCAGTGGGGAGCTGATGGAAGCTGCCTCTGTGCATTTGCCAAGCTGCATTAAATTGGTGCGTTGTTGGTGAGCGCTTTCATCGGTTTGGTGGCTTCCAGGTCCCAGGGGCTCTGTGGTCTCTGTCCTGTTGCCTAGCTTGAGCGTGCAGGGTCCAATAGAAGAAACTGGAGGAACAGCTGCCGCTTCTCCTAGAATTGCACTGGAAGCAGTCCTGCTGCCTTTGTACAGGAGACCAGCCGCCGAACAATAGTTTGTGCTTTCGAGGCCATGTGGAGAGTCACGTGCCCTGTTTGCTGTTGCTGCTTGGGGTCCTTATCCATCTGTTCTCTCTCCACTCTTTCTGGGTTATCAGGCCCAGGTCCAAGTTCTCTCAGGCAGCCGGCCTCCTGGTCAGAGATTACGAGCGCTAACCTTCCTGGCAGGGGTGGTGTGGCTTTGCTTTTATGCAGATTAGCCATGTGCTTCTCACTTCCAAGGCGTTCAGAGGAAAAGACATTTCCTGTGTTTAGCTCTCAGTGGGTGGTTCCTGGCTTTACAGTACAGGGACGGTAGGGTTGGGGCCTACGAACTGAGAGCACGCTGCCGAAGGATTACAGTACACTGCCCCCCTTCCCATTCCACCTCCGCTGCTACGTCACCACAACACAACCATTCGTGCTCTCATAGTGTTGGTGTCATTCATTCAGTGCCAAGATTGCTTTAAAAAATTCCCTTGGCCCCAGTTCAAACAGGAGTACAGCTGGGATGTGTTAGATTTTAGGCAGTCTGCCCTCAATTTGAGATGAGTTATAAATAGCTGCACTGACTTCCTTAACTAGCACACTCTGAGGTAAAATGCAGGTTAATTACTGTGGGAATCAATTAGGGCTTCTCTCTGTTAAAGAGCCAGCAAGGCTCTTTTTTAAAAATAATCTTTTTATTTTTGTTATAAATCAGATGACAAATCTGCTGAGGAATAAATTCCAGACTTTAGGTAGGCTGTATATTTTCTCGGTAATCCAAGGAATCTGTTTTTACTTTTGTAAGAGTGTGTGTGTGTGTGTGTGTGCGCGCGCACATGTATATTGGCGCACACTTTCTCTCTTTTTAAAAATGCTCAGAATTCTTGTTTTCTGTCCCTGTTTCTACAATTAAGTTTAGTATCAATTAGCAAAGAAGTATAGTAGTGCCTTTTGGCTTTATTTTACTGTCAGATACAGAATTTGTAATATGCTTAATAGAATACTCTTGCATCCAAAAGACAACTATTTTGAAACTGGAAAAGCTTCCCTCAAAGTTATGATGCCAGTTAAATATGACCAAACAGCCACAGACTTGTTTTTGGGATTGCTATGCAAATGTGGGCTGAAGGTGGTGAATTAAGTAACTTCACTATCTCCTGGAGAAAGCCAGAGTCAATAACATTGAAAGACACACACTCCCTTAGCTTGAGACTACGAACACATGTTTTAGGTAGCTTTTAGGTGCCTTTTAAAGATATATTTGCTTACGTCTCTATGTTAATAGCTTACCACAGGTGGAGAGGAACTTGCCCTTGTGCTTTAAAGCAGATTTTCAGTAGGCTTGCCAGGCACTAAATTGGCCCTAAGAAGCATCAGAGAGTCATGATGTTCACAGAGAAAAGTTGTAATTAGAAAGTTGTGCCTTTAGCATGTTAAACCCATGCCATTCCATTTGTATATGTGTTTAAAGTATATTGGGTGGGTAACACAACTCCTGAAATATTGAATCTGTCTCTTTTGTTTGAGTGCAAAGTGACATTTCATAGTTCATTGTTGTTTTCTGCTATAGCTTTCCTTGACCTGGCAACCCCCAGATGTTTTGAAATATAACCTTTGCCATCCATTGTCATTGCAGCCACTAGTCAGATCTCCAGTCCAGATGCTCTTAGAATGTGCTCTAACGTTGGTTCAGTAACACAACTTTTTTGTCTTGGGAAAGCTTAAAGAGCTCAATGCCATTGATGGAATTTAAGCAATAGATTGATTGACCAATTGGGAGATATTAGGTCAGCAGGAGCTGTTTGTTGAAAAACAACAAGGAGAGTGATCCTGTGTATTTTTTATGGTAGTCGGGATGCTCACTTCTTTTCTGGCCTGTCTTTTTGGGAAGTCCCGTGGAACCAGCAGTTGTGAGATTGCTTCTAGTTTCTTTGAAGTAGATGAGTTTGTAAGTGGAGTGGGGAGCAGGACAGGGTTTTGGTGATCAAGGAGCAGAGTTTTCCTCTTGTATATCTGTCTGTGGAAGGACCTCTGGCTTTTGAAGTGCAATCGTGGTAATCTATTCCTGTTGTTTCTGCTTTGAAAGGATCTCCCTTGTGTCAGTCCACAAAAGAATATTTAGCTCTTTGCAGCCCAGACTTGGCCTTTCTTTATTATCCTGAAATATCCCTGCGAAAGGGTCAGCAGCAAATCCCCATAATAGCTTCTTCAGTTTGAATATCATCAGAGAGCATGTTAAATTCTGACAGTTGTTCTTCACATTGGCAATCAGCAACATTCATTTGTTTCAGATTTGACTTAGTATTTTTGAGAAAAGATTAGCTGGTACAAGTGAGTGATGTACTGGGTGATGGAAGTTCGGAAGAACAGGCAGGACATTTTATTGTTGCAACTAGAAACCAAGCTTTTTAATATTTGGAATCTCTTTGATTCCTTTTTCTTTGCCACTTCCTCAGTTAAACCACTTCCTCAGCTTTTCCAGGTCAGAAACAAACAAAAGAGTACAAACTAAGAACCCTGTGTCTTGTTTAGATGGTGAACTTTTTATGGCAGGCATATGTCACTGAATTACCAGAGAGCAGACATTTTTTATAAAAGTGGTAGCTTTTTGGTCATGTCTTGGAAAGCTAGTGCTGTGTTAATTAAATTTGTATAATTTTTAGCATTATACTGCCTATGTTGTTCCCAAGTATGAGAAAAGTGTAATTTGTGTTGAGGTGTTTTACTGTGAGCCATCTGTTTAACCTGCAAGAGCAATCCTGGTATTTTAGTGTGTATTCTGGGTCCGTACACTTACCTTTTGGTCAGGTGGAAGATTGTGCTGTTTTTTTTGTCATTGATACGCACTCTTACACTTAGTGACTGGAAAAACTGTAAATATCTGAGAGAACATATATAAGTTTGTAAGTAAAATTCTATAGACCTCTGAATGTCGGTAAAATGGGGATGATTGAACCTGGTTTAATAGGAAAGAAGATTAAATTGTAAGAAGTTTCTCTATAAGCCTGGGAAGAAAGGGGTAGCTTGCTTAACCATGATTGTTAGATATTGCTGGTAGCCCAAGATTCAGTAAGTATAATTCTGTTTTAGACTTTCTTCTGATTCTGGACAGGATTTATTTTCACCCTGTAAGCTCTTCCTGCACTGCAAAGTGTGACTTGATTTAAAACACACTGGGTTGGAGGTAGAATGTGCTTTCTGTTTGTGGGCTCACAGAAGGTCCTTCTCGTATTTATGGGTTCTTTCACATCATATTTCTTCCCACATGAGTTTCCTGATTCTCTATTTAGTGTTTTCTGGGGCCAAAGGGACTACTGTTGGAAGGAGAAGTGAGGAAGCCTGTTTCTGCCACTTAGAGTTGCAGGTACCTACATTGGCTGATGACTTAAATCAGAGTGAACAACTGTGGTCCTCCAGATGGTTTTTGATGATAGTCTCTAATCCATTCCCATTGACTACGGTTGCTGTACTGATAGGAGTGGCAGCATGTTTGCTCTCAAAATTTAATGGAATTGTGCATTGGTACTCTCTATAGCTTATTAACGGTAGATGGAGTCTATGTAGCTCATTGAAGAAACCTAGGCAGATGTAAATGCAGTAGGATGTTTGCTTTGTTCTAGTATTTGGGTGAAGATACTCTCTTACAACTCTTCAGCATTATCGTGTAGGACTTCAAACTCTGGAGTGGTATATTAATAAAAGTAATCTAATACAGGGGTTGTGGTTTCTTGGCCTGTCTGCTTTCCCTTATGGGATGCAGCTGCTTTCTCTGTCTCAAGAAGTTCCTTGTCTAGAAAATAGAAGTTTTTAGTACGCCACAGAAAAATTTAGGTAATTCTACTCTTTTAACTACTTTGTTGTGCCAAAGTAACATGCTCTAGAACAGTGGTTTCCAAACTTTTGTCCTTCAGGGATTTCGGACTTCAGCTCTCTGATTGCTGGTCCTAGCCATTTTGGCCAGCAATCGGGAATTCTAGGAGATGAAGACCAAAACATCTGGAGAACCAAAGTTTGAGAACTGCTTTTCTAGAGGTGTACACTTTTTCCAGACTGTGAGTAGTAGTCTAGTATGACGTCTGTTTCTTAGTTGACTGAGAGTTGTTTTTCCTTTTTACTCCTTAGCCTCCTAGTGAACTTTAATTGGTTTGCAGCTTCTTTTGGCAGCAAAAAGTATATGTGTCTGTCTTATTTTGAGTCAGTCCTTCATGATTAAAAGAATTTGTCACTCAGGTGGTTTCGCTTAGCAATGGGATATTTTGTAACAAATATTGCAATTTTATTTCCTAGCCATCCAGCCCAATGGATCAGATGGGGAAGATGAGACCTCAGCCTTATGGAGGAAATAACCTATACACACAACAGCAGGGACCTCAGTCAGGGCAACAGCAAGGCCATGGATATCCAGGACAGCCATATGGGCCTCAGACGCCCCAGAGATATCCAATGGGAAGTCTAAGCAGGACACAGACTTCAATGGGCGGTGTCTCTTATGCACAGCAGGTAAAGTGCCATGAATACCTTTAAAAATGCACTCCTCATAGGTGTTATATTTACTTGTATAAACTCTTTAAAACAAAAAGTGTAATGAATAGTTCCTGTCTTTTGTGAAGGAACTTGGAAACTAGTGACTCATTCCTATCATAACGGATGAAGATTCTGAAGTTCTGTTATGATGTTCTGGTGCACTTGGTCAGTCTCCTGCAACATGCTGCTTTCTGTGCGTGTTGGACTACATCATCATGCACAGCCAGCACATGGAGGGCATCAGGTTGAGGAGTGCTGTGTTACCTAAACAGCTTAAAAGTATATGATGTTACTTCTCTTGTTTCAATTACTGTACAGTACTTCAGCAAGCAAGAGATTTTTTTTTAAACAGTAGTCTAAAACTTCCAGGTAAGAGTAGTTTGTCAGGCACTTCTCTCTGAGTTCCAGTTCTTCGTCCAGCACCTTCCTGATCTCCTGATACTTAAGTTTCTTGCTTTGCTTCCTTTGTGCAGATTCCTCCTTATGGACAGCAAGGCCCTAGTGGATATGGGCAGCAGAGCCAGGCTCCCTATTACAACCAGCAGAGTCCTCATCCGCAGCAGCAGCAGCAGCAGCAGCCTTCCTATGCCCAGCAGCCCCCATCTCAGCCCCCACACGCTCAGCCTTCTTATCAGCAACAGCAAACTCAGTCTCAACCCCCACAGCTTCAGTCATCCCAGCCCCCATACTCTCAGCAGCAGTCGCAGCCACCGCATCAGCAGTCTCCATCTCCGTATCCTCAGCAGCCAGCCACTGCCCAACAGCAGCATCCACAGAGTCAGCCTCCCTACTCTCAGCAGCAGCAGTCACAGTCACCCTACCAGCAGCAGCAGCAGCAGCAAGCTCAGCAGTCTGCTACCTCGGCGCTTTCCCAGCAGTCAGCATCGTACTCTCAGTCTCAGTCCCAGCAGCAGTCGGCATATTCTCAGCAGCGCTTCCCACCTCCACAGGTAGGGTGTCTTCCATGTGCTGCCCAGTTCTTTCATGACAGTCCTCAGGACAACTTAGTTTTGCCTCTTGGGAGGACAGTGCTCTTCACGCTAACTGTAGCAAATGCAATTAACAACATTTTCCAATGTATGTGGCCTTTTCATTCCTCTAATGTGGAAGTAAGGATAAATGCAGAATGGTAAGGGACAAGTGAACCCAAAAATGTTTAAAAACAAGATGGATGTGTTAGTTGTGAAAAGATGGGTTGGGTCCAAGCTAGACACAGCTCCTAAGACACCAGAAGGTTTAGTAAAATATCTCTTGCTGAGGGTGGGGCAGGGAAATAGAACTTGGCAAACTTCTGGTACAGCTCTCAGAGTCGCTCAACCAGCATGCTCAATTGGTTGTTGGATTCTGGGACTTGAAGTGAAAAGCTAATCTTGCAGAGATCTGGCAAAAAGCTGGAAGATATCAAGAACTGGAGGCACCAAAGCACAGAATGGGCTAGATCAGTGGTTCTCAACCTGTGGGTCCCCAGATGTTTGTAGACTTCAGCTCCCAGAAGCTCTGAGCATTGACCATAGTGGCTGGGGCTTCTGGGAGCTGAAGTTCACGAACATCTGGGGACCCACAGGTTGAGAACCACTGGGCTAGATTATTTCATCCATGGCCCATCTTTCCTCCAAGGGTCTTGAGATAACATACATGGTTCTTCCCCTTCTGGTGAGTTGTCATCACAGTGATCTGAGAGGTAGTGACCTCTTATTTGCCCCAGCACTTGAAGCCTGACACTCTTCCCAGTACAGCACACTAACTCTCAAAAATAGGTTTTCAGCATTGATGAAATTCAGATGGAAACAAGTATACAAAGAGCAAACAAAAACTAGAAGGTCTGTGCCCGTCTTTTAAAGTGGAACAGGGTAATCATGGAAGCTCAAAAAGCTCTGAGACCTTTTGTTTTAACTTGTGTGCGTCTTGTGACAAGCAGGACAGTTCTTTCAACCTCGTTGACCTGACAAGACTATATCCCAGTATAGATTCAGTTGGGTTTCTCTGTGCCTTCAGTTTAAGGTCAGAGGTATGTGCCGCCATACCCAATATTGTCTGTAGCAGGGATGCTGTGTCTAACTAATTTTATCTTATTGCCAGGAGAAGGATTGGAATATAGGCCAGCAAACCGACTGACTGAGTGCTTGCCACATTTCAAGTCAGCAAGGAACAACAGAGTATTCTGAGGGCTACCAGTCTATCAGTTTTTTTCCTTGTCTCTTTGTCAGACAGAGACACAGAGATGGAGGGAGCTGTCCAAGAGTCCTTGCTGTATTGTTCAGCTGTGGAACACAGCAAGACTCTTGCTTTGCTTTGCTAATTGAATACAGATGCAAGTGATTGCCAGTAACTCTGTGTCAAAAGGAAGGTATAAAACTAGGTGTGTGCCACCTCATTCTAATTTTCTTGATTTGTGTATACAGTTGCAGTTTGTTGCTGCAGCTTGGGTGATTTGCTCTGGGGGTGCATTGTTGGGGCCCTTCATTAAATCTGTAGTTGTAGCAGTCATTTGAAAGAGAAACTGGCTTGGGGAGGTGTGAAAGGGTTTTATATGATCATCAGTCTTGTGGAGCGTAAGATAAGCTCTTGAAATTTTAGTTTATAGTGTGAAAGCAGGAATTTGTAATCTGTTGGAACTTGCTCGTAACAAAACTACAACCACCATATGGGCTGGCTAACTAGGCTAAAGTATACAGATATAGGGAGCCAGCATAATGTAGTGGTTTGAGTGTTGACCTAGTTGGAGTCCAAGATTTAAATCCCTGCTTGGAGGTAAAAAACAACTGAGCGACCTTGGATCATATTCTCTAGGGCCAAGAGGAAGGCAATGGCAACTCACCTGTGAACGATTCTTGCCAAGAAAATCCTATGATAGGTTTGTCTTAGAGTTGCCTTAAGTCAGAAATAACTTGAAGGCACATAGCAGCATAGATAATGGTCAGCATGTTGAATCATGATGATGATGATGATTTTCCCCCATTTGATTGAACTTTTGACTTCTAGGAGTTATCACAAGACTCGTTTGGGTCCCAAGCATCATCTGCTGCTTCAATGGCTTCCAGTAAAGGGCAAGAAGATGTGAATTTAAATCTTCAGTCAAGACCGTCGAGCTTGCCGGTGAGTCTTCAGAAAGGTTTGGGGACGAGATATCGAAGATGCAGTAAGGAACATACTTCACCTAATTTATTGCAGATAGAAATAGAAAAGAATTCCTCAGTGTTAATATGGATATCTGAAAATTCAACCCTAATCCATGTAGGCTACAGCATTATTTCTGAAAGTTATATAGTGTGTGTTCAGCTTCTAACATTGGTGTTTCTTATGCTTGTAAACACAGTCTGCTCGTGTTGTATTAGGGAAAAAATGCTTGTGTAAAAAAAATGTGTTGCTGATCTGGTTTCTACTACATCTCAGACAGTTGATGAAGTCAGAAATGTTGGCCTGATTTTCTACAGATGAGGCTAACATTCTAACTTCAGATGCTGGTCAGCTGGCCCTTTGTTAGACCATTTGCAGTATGCTTTTAGTTAAATCCTAATCTTCACTGTGATATGGAGATTGCAAGATCTGATTTTTAGTGGTGCTTCAATTCATTGTTGGTGCTCATCAGTGTGCAGTAACTGGTGATACAACGGACTTTATGTACAGCTACCTATTTAGGGCCATTACTATATCTTGTGTGTCTCATGAGAGTAATTAGTAGGCTAATGACTTCATATGTATAGCTCTTCCCTGTTTCTGAAAGGCCAGCCTTTTCATAGTGTTTGGAAAAGCTATTTAGTGCCTTGGCTCAGAGCCAAGCCTCTCCTCAAGAGACTGCCCCCAGCAGGCTCAAAGGAGAGTTTGAGCTGCTGACCTAGAATTGGTAGCTTCCACTTTTGCTGGAGCGTTTTGGTGTTCGGAGCATTGTGCCTCTGAAATCTGCAGTTACACGAATATAATGCAAAAGAGCCTGATATGTGATGGAAAACTGCACTTGCTTACATGTTTGTAAGATTTATCAGTTGCTTTTTTGAAGAGAGAATCGTCCTGCAATGGTTCAGTAATTGTCATGCAAACAAAATGTATACATTCATTCCTGTTACAGAATGTTGTTTTTCTTCCCTACCTCAAGATGATGCAGGTTGCAGAGTCAAATCGTACCTCGTATGAAATGCAAATAGCCTTAAACCTCACTCCTTAGATTCTTACTTTAAAAAAGAGTTTTCCTTTTTTTCTCCCCATGATAAGCCATTCTTCTTCACATCAAACGGTTCTTCATAAACTGTACCTTAGTGTTGGGGATCCTTAGGCCTTACAGATGTTTTAAACTTCAGCTCGTGGACACTCCAGCCTGCATGATCAGTAGTAAGAGTTGTTGGCAACTGTCCCAAAAATCCGAAGGTCTAGAGCAGTGGTTCTCAACCTGTGGGTCCCCAGATGTGTTTGGACTTCAGCTCCCAGAAGCCCTGAGCATTGACCGTAGTGGCTGGGGCTTCTGGGAGCTGAAGTCCACAAACATCTGGGGACCCACAGGTTGAGAACCACTGGTCTAGAGGATCCCCATCCCTGTTCCATTTCTTTGACCTGTCTATACATACTTAAATATTGGTTTCTCTAGGTTTTGCATGGATGGATTTGGTAAACTGGGGTGAAGCTTGATAGCAATGCTGCTCTGACAGAGTCTTCCAATCAGTGCTTTATAAATTGTTGGAACTAAGTTGCTTTAATTAGTTAGTATCTGCTGTTGCAGAGCAAAGTAGGAATTGTTTAGATTTCTGAAAAAAAAAAAGCTTACAGGATTGGGTGGGTTTACTAGAAGTTCTCTCATCTGTGTGACCAAGCCTTGGACAGATGGAAACCTGTAGAGAAAGTGTTCATTTTTTAAAAGTGATTGGTTTGTTTTGACAAACCTTGACAGCCTCTTATATTCTCCAAGTCAGCAGTTTTCAATTTCTTTGAACCAGCAAATGCCACTAAAGCAGATGTCCACTGATTTTGTCTAGCTTTGGTAACTAAACCAAATGTCTGCTTGCCCAGATTCTGTCCCTCCCATACAGTCGTGTGCATATCTGCTCAGAAGGCATTTACACGGTATACAGTAATTCCCACTGTTCTTGCTTCCAAATAATGGCAGTCCAGTGTGTACTTACCTGTAGGTCGACTCTACTGACCTTGTCAGGACAAAGGTCTAAATAGACATGGGTAGGGCTGGGCTGTTCATCACTATTATACTGCTTTACTTATCTGAGAATTTGGGACAGTGCCCTGCTTCTCTTCCACAGTTGTAAATCTGAAACTGGAAATAAGTATCAAAGGGTCTTGTAAGCCAAGTGTTAACTGTGAGGACCCCATATGCCCTCTTCCTCTGGTTTAGGACCTGGAGTTTGGGCTTATTGTGGCAGTATGCAGATGAGGCACTTGAAGTCTCCCTGCCTTCTGGCTCTCAGTCTTTCCTTTGGATGGTGCATGTGCACATTCAAATGTTTCTTTAAGCTACCATCCGAATGGGCAGCTCCAGGATTGTCTGCAGAGCTAGAGGTGGGCCCTGCTGTTCTGAACGTTTGGAACCCACTGAAATCCTAGACAACTGATGGTTCCCTTTAATAGCTTCAGTTTGTCCTTCCTCTTCCATCTTGCAGCTGTCTCCTCTTCCGATCTGGAGGGAAGGTGCTGATCTTGACCAAGTTAGCTGGGCAAACAAGATTGTGGAAGTGGGCACATGAGACCCACTTCTACTCTTTGTCCTGTATGCCCTGCTTGCTTTGTGCTCTTTCTTATTTCCATAATCTGTTTCTTTAATAGAAACATTTCAGAAAAGATGTTTATGTGACCCACTTGGGGTCAGGCCATGACCCTCTAATTGGAAGCCTCTGGTCTAAAGTGAGCATCTAATTTCCTAAGTGCATCAGTTAATTCTTGCATCTTTTTTGTTGTGGCCAGCTTCATGTGTGGATGTTCCATTTATGAAAGACAGGTTTTCCTCTTTCTCCATCCCTAGATAGGTATTTTGAACACTTTCTGTGAGAAAGGAAATGCTGTTTGCTCTAGAATTGAGAATGAACAAGCAAAAACAAACCACATCTTTAGAGTTCCCTATTCTTGAATATGGATGTATCTACCTTCCAAGCTAGAACTGTTAAAAAGAGGCTTCTTAGTCACGTACAGTGAATTTGTCTAGTTTCTCATGCACGGAATGAAGTGGCGAATATCACACTATCATTGCTTCCACCCCATTTGAAGAGGCATCTTAATTAGGCTGGCATCTTCTGCATCTCATATTGTGGCTAAGAAGTTTAGACGATCTCATTTTGAAAAGATGTCAGCTCTGGTGAAACATTCAGTGAAAGCAGGGCAGGAGAAAGTCAGTATTGTCCTGTCTTTGAGATTCACTGAACGTGCTATGTTGGTTTTGTAAATAAGGCTACAAAAGTTGCTAGCTCATCTGCTTGTGTACACCCAGGCTGGACATTTGTGGTGCCAGATACCTTCTAGTTTACAAACGTTTTCACTGACAGATTACTGACGGCAATTCTGACTTGCCGTAGGTGAGTAGATAAGTGACCATTCACAAGCATGATGTGTTCACAAGGGCATGAAGGCAAATGGTTTTTGGTGGCTAGCTCCCAATCATGGAACTTCCCCTCACTGGAGGCAGACAGCAACGGAAAGGGGAGAATGACAAGATGTAGTTATGGCTGGCTTTGGGGTTCAGAGTGATGTTGAGTGTAGTATAAAGGCATAGCATTTTAGTAAATACTAATCTGAAGACGTTCTTATGCCCTCCTCCCCTTCTATTTATCAATTCTGAGCCTTTGGGATGGGAGGAGTCTGTGCTTAAATTGAAATAGTAAATAGGTAGGGTTGTGTTGTGTACTGCAACGTTTTCATTTCTGCTGTTGTCAAACAGCATTGCCTGGGATGAATATCCTTAAAAACTATTTACAGGCATGGTCACTATGCCACGCACAGTCTTGAGAAACTGAGACCTGTTCACTATCCATGCAGTGTGCCTTCTCCTGCTAACTCTGCTCAGTTACACTGAATGGTGCAGTGTAGACATTGTATAGGCATTGTCTAAACAAGCACTGGGAGAGAGTCATCATCTGGTTTGCGGGGGAGGCTGTACCGCAGTAACTCTCAAATCCTTAGAGTTAAAATCCAACTGTGTGGTTATGATTAGAAGTGAATATTTGGAAATTCACTGTTTTGTTTTATATCTTCTTCTTACTGTCTTGGGAAAAATTTCAGTATTGGATTCAGCGTGTGCTTACTGAGGTTTTCTGATGGGCCTCTCCAGTGAAGAGAATGTGTGGCAGTAATGCAGCCTGCTTTACCGAAAGCAATCTATTGCTCTCCAGATGTTTGGTATTACAACTTTGAAAATCTTGACTATGAACCAGCAGTTGGGTTTGGTGGGAGTTGTAATCCAAAGCCTTTGGAGGATGCAGTGTTGCCTGACACCAGGTGGGTCAACAGCAAGTTTGGTTGCCAGATGCTGCTTTTGTCGCCTCTCTTCACCACCAGCTTAGTGCCAGTCAGTTGGATTTTACACACATGTGTCTGGTTGGCCCGGTTCATTTTGATTTTGTTCTAGGGCTGAGATCAATTGTTGGTCATACACATGTAATAAAATATTGGGAGCAAAAAATACATGAGTTGTCTAATCTTGAATAATTTTGCTATAATTCAAAATAGGGTGAAAAAATATTTTCTTTAAGAACAGGAATATGGAACTGTTTTCCTAAGAGGGCATCTTGAGAATTCTAGTTTGAATGATCAGATGAGCAAGTTGGACTATTAGCCTAGTTTGTTTATATTGCTTTGACTTGGATGGTGCAAAGGCTAAGGATGCTCCTCTTTAGGCTTCTCAAATGACACTAGGTTGTCCTGACTGATTTTCACGTATCCTTTGTCTCCATCTCTTTGATACTGAGTGGCGTTGCAAAAAGCAAGCTGGATTTTTCAGAGTGTACAGTGATGGGACACTGCCCAATATGTGGGCAGTATCAGTGCAAGGAGGTTCTATAAACCACCTCAGATTTCAAGTATGCTTTTAAAAAACTACCATCTGAGATTTCCTGAGTTCAAATTTCACTGTTCCTGTTGAGTAATGTTCCAGTACTGACTGTAGTTAAGGTTGAATCTGTTTTCTACTTAACTGGAACTTGAAGCTAGCTTTAAAAGCTGGATTATAATTGTGGTCCGCAGAACCAAATTTATTGTGTTAATTTTTTAAAAGTTCTATATTTTAAAGGTTAAAATTTATAATGAGTATCCAGTTTGTCACCCCAAGGCTGTTTTTCAACCCCTGTGGCCTACTGGATCCAGTGTCCCAAAACTGGGGCAAAAATAATACTTCTTTAAAGAAATTGCCAAAACAGTGCTTGCTTTTGGAAGCTCCTGGAGAGAGAATTTCACATGGAAATTAGTTGTAGGTAGCCCCCAAACTCCTGAACATTTCCCCTATGAAAACCAGAAGTAGACTTATAATTTTTTAAAAAATACGTGTTTTGAAGCTAGAGTGCCTGTGGAGTATTCTGGAGGCCAAAAACTCTCCCTAGGTGAAAGGTACCCACTCTATCTAGTGGTTCATAATGTTCAGAGTGGTTGATGTTATTAGACAGGCTGCTGGTTTGAAGCACAAGTTTGCAATTCATAATTCTGTCTTGTAGTCACTAGACTGCATCATCCATTAAGATAATCAATGTTGATACAATTCTTAACTGAGGCAGGGCAAGAGGAATTCATGTTTCTCCTCCTCCTCTTTTCTGGAAGTGTGAGATCTTGTGGTCTACTTCAGATCACTTGCCTATGGTTAAGTAAATAATGATTGTGTGTATGCACATGCCCAGCTTTGTGTCTCTTGAGCATTCATTCTTTCAAAGGTAATGATAAGAATGCTAAAATAGTCTAAATAAGGGAAAGGGCAAATCTGTCTGTTTCACATTCTGCAGTATTCAGATTTTCAGGTGCAGTCTTATGGTGTCCTGTTTCCACATAATTCAGCAAAATAAATGGTTATGTATTTTCACCAGTGCATGCATATTTTGCAAGCAGTTTGCCCCAAAGTACCACATTCTTTAAATTCAGTTTTTCTTAAATATATACTTTTTGGACTGAGAACTGCCTTGCAAATTTTGCAAAAATGCATAAACATTGTTTCAGTTCATGTATTAGTTAGCAGATGAAAATAAGATAAGTTCATATTAAAATGCAAATCAAACAGATTTGCCCCTTATTGTGTAATACTAATTAGGCTTGGTCAGTGAAAACACATACTATGTGGGGATGGAAGTCATTTGATGCTCCAAATGTTGGTCTGCAGTTCTCAGCATTCCTCACTATTGGTTATAATAGTTAGGGCTGCTGGGTGTTACCATACAACAACATCTGGAGAGCTGCACAGTTTTTACTCCTTTACCATATAGATGACTCAGAAATCTGGATAGGTATGCCATCTGTTCAACAGTCACCTTGACAGCATTGGTGGGAAGGTACAGCAGAGAAGTTGAGATGGTGTACTGATGTGATATATATGAAGATCATATGATGAGAATTGCCAGCTGAGCTCTCATCTGTAAGTGCAGCAGTGTTAAATGCTGAAGTAAGGAGTCAGATGGACTGGGAAAGGGAACAAGGGGGGTATGGTTAAGGCCAAGCTGGTTGGAATGGCAACAAAGATAACTTCTATTATATTTCTTGCTAGTTCTATAATCTTGAAATACATCAGAGTCTCGGTTATCCGACCTAAATGGGCGGGCAGAGGGTCGGATAATCGAAATGTTGGCTTAGCCGGAGGCCCATGGCGGCCGCCATTTTGGGGGCGTGTCTGGCGGGCACGGAAATGCCTACAGTCACGCCCCAGGCAGCCACAACATTGGTTAATCTGGAAGGTCGGATAACCGCATGTCAGATAACCAGGACTCTACTGTACTTGGAAGCTGGGTAGCCAACTTCATCATTCTATATGTTGTTAAGATTGCAGATATCATAATGCCTTGCTGTTGGCGCTGTGTGTTTGTGTGTATGGACTAGGACAAAAAGCATCTAGGGCAGTGTTTTCTAAACTCTGGTCTTAGGTGTTTTGGACTTCAGCTATCAGAATTGGGATCATTCTCCAAGGTAGCTGAGACTTACAGGGGGACTGAAATTCAAAACTCTTGGAGAACTAGAATTTGGGACTCACTGATCTAGGATTGCTCACATTGCCCGCCCCTGAATGAAAGCACTCATTGAGAACCATAACTGATAATCAGATTCCAAGCCATGTAATGGGATATAAATGTATATGAACAGTACTAAAAAAGTTAAAAACTACTTTGAACCCTTATCCTTGAAAATGATGAATAATCTAAAGAGCTGCAGAGTTCAAACTGTGGAATCAAACAAAACGTCTACTGCAATTAAACCTAGATTTTCACTTTAAAATTTCAAATTCAGGTTTATAATCATAATCAAATATGATTATAAAACAGATTCCAGAATTAGGAGGAACAGTTTTTAACATGTGGGTCCTGACTCCTACAGTACTTGAAAGAAAGAATGGGAAATGTGCTTGCAGTGGTAGAACACATATTATATGTTCAGAAATTCCCAGCTTCGGTCATCCCTGGTTTAACAAAGTGGTAGGAAAATGTTTTTGTTTGAGAGTCTGGAGAACTGGTAGCAGTCAGAGTAGACATTGTTGATCTAACTGGATTAATATATAAAATGGCTTCTTATGTTCCTCTGTGAAATTTCACTGTACTCTTTGTGATCAGATGACCCTTGAATGAAATAAGGTAGTCTGCTATCTGTAGGAAGGCACCTTATAGTTCCTTGCTGTGAATAAATATATATATTCACAATAATATATGTATGTGTATATGTATATACATAAAAATCATGTTTGTGCTCTTTCCTGCCCTGATCCTTGCAAAAGATCTGTAAATTTAGATGAAGATTAGATTCATCTGTATTATGGGGGTAGCAGTAATTGCTTGTCTAAGGCTATCCATTGAGTTTTGTCTCGGGTGTAGTGTGAGCTACAGATGCCCAATTCCTGTTTGTATTTATACATTTATATGTGACTCCTTAGACATTATTGATAAGACCATGTTGTTGGGAACAACATGTTCTCTGTGAATCAGCTCCCATTCCTTGCCATTTGTTGTATTTGTTAGTTCTCTAATTTTCAGAGACACAGGGAGATCTATATAGGAAGTTTTTCCGAGTTTGTTGATTTTGGTGCTGACATCACCGTAAGAGTGCACAGCCTCTCCTGGTAAGGCATGACCTAAACTGCTAAAAACTTTGAATGTAATTTTGAGGAAAGGATTCTGATAATGCAGATGGAATTTCGGTGTGCTAACTTGAAGCAACCATCAGCTAAAACATTACTTGTTCTATATTCACACCTGCACTGGCTCTCTTACTAATGGTATTTTAAAAACCATTTTGTTCAGGCAAATAGCGTATGTAATCACTTGTAAAAATAGCCTGAATCTAGTTCAAATCTATTTACACTAGAATTGCATTGAACTATCTTGTGTGTAAGAGGGATGAAGTATAAGCAGTTTGAACATAAGTCTTGCGGAGAATTTTGGGTAAAATCCTGCTTGTTTTATCCTCATAATGGTTTTTAGGGTGGGCAGACTTATTTGTCAATGTTTGCAATGGGTTTCTGTTCTGGATTCCTAGGTCCCTTGGGGGACCAGTGTGGCCTCTAGCCTTCCACAGCAACCCCACTGTACAGGTTCCAAATCCTGCCTCTAATCACTAAGCAGTGATATAGTATGGCACCATGAGGTATATACATGCCTTGTACAGCACATAATGCAACTGCAGTCTGTTTTTCTACTCAAAGAGAAGAATTGGAGTGTATTTTATGACCAGCGACCTCAGCTACTTGCTTTAGTTGTAGCATACCCTAGGCCCTATATTTCAAGGGTCTCTGTGCCTCAAAAATGATTCTAATGGGTAGCTTAAGGTAGCCACATAGCCTTAACAGCCTTTTTAATCTTCAGCTACTGTGACAGAAGAATTTATGCATGTAGATCTCCTGCAATACCCCATGTAGGGTTTGGTGTGCTCCTTGTGGTATAGGTGGGAATATGGATCATAACTTTGTTCTGTAACAAGAAGTAAAACCCAGTCTTGGATAAAAGAGACTTTGGCTTATCTGAAGCACTTTTGCAGACCTTATTCCCTCCCCTGCCCCAAACTGAAACATGAGTTGTACTTTTCTGCAATGCTTTATTGGCAATGGAGACTTTTTACTGAGATAAATCCTTTGATTGTAAAGAACAATATGTATGTGCTGAAGTGTTTTGTAATAGTATTTGAAGTGCAGTAACAATTCCAGAAGGCCCAGTCTCTAGAAGTCTAGAACTCACAAGTGATTTGTATCTCTTTGTTCAGCTTACACTCTTCTTTTCTGCCGAAGGTACATGAAGCAAATAATAAAGCAGAGGTAAGCAACTGGAATATATATATCCAATTGTGAGTTCCAACTAGAATGGATCTGTTCAATCAGTGGAACTTATAATTGAGTGTTGAGTTCCCAGGTTCCCATTGATTCAGTCACACAGTCCTCCATATGCTTTTGAGCACCATCTCCATGTGCCCCAGCTTATGTAAATGATTGGTACATTAATAGAGACCCATCTTGTCTACATTTTGACTAAGAACATGAAGGAGAAATTGTTGCAGTTGTGAAGTTCCATTCACTGACCTTCCTCACTTCTTACACCAGTTATACATGTGAATAACCAAAAAAGGCGGGGGGTCAGGACTACCGCTTGGTCTGTGGGGCTAAATTGCCAATATGAAGAATTAGTATGAATAACACAGAGTCTATGTATGTGTGTAACTTTCATAATTATGAATATTACATGGAAGAGCAGTGGACTATACAGGGCTGTAAACTTCTGTTCTGACTCGTGGAAATTTCAGCTACTCATTTACCCTCTAAGATTTTCAGCAGGCATTGCTCAGGTACTTCCCATCTTATCACTGTTGCAAGGGCTCAACAGTTACACTTTGATTTAAAAAGGTGAATCTCAAGAGGTTCATTCTTATGCATGTGTGCCATTGCACATTTACTATTTGCATAGAGTTGTGGTGTTATTCACAGCTCTGCAAAAGCAGGACTGCATCATACCCAGGCCATAAATATCTTTAATCTCAGGCCACCAGTGGTTACTCAAGAGATTACTTCTCAGGTTCAAGACCAGAGAGTAGCAGTCTATCCACACTGACCAGGTTTACCTTAAACAAAGCTGCTGCTATTAGGTGCCTCTCGAAAGGGTAGTTGGCGTTTTTTGGGGGATTTGTTTTCCCTGAAAAATAGAGAGTGCTGTGGAGGCTTTGCGGGATGAGGAAGGGACTTGGATAGTTGCAAAAAGGGTTGGGGACCATAGACAGCTGCAAGTCATGTTCTCCACCCACGTAAGTGAAAGCAGTACCTATATGTTAAGTTGGGCTTGAGGAGACTTGCTCTGTGTACGTTGATATTTGAGCTGACAATTGTGTAGATTGCCCAAGCTACCCAGCGCGAACAGAAGAAGCTTCTTAGTGTGATTTTGTGTCCTCACATTTCCTCAGTTCATGGTGTGGAACTGGGCCCAGCAATTCATAAATTCATGGGGAAATAATATTTGCTTACTAATTATAACTTGTCTAGGCATTGCTGCAAATAGTCCCAGAGTACACAGTGCCAGAGATCCATATGGCGCTTGAAGGATCAGTGCCTCCCAAATTGTTCTGGCAAAAAGGTTCCTGTAAGGCTTTGCTGTTGAATGACTTTGCTCATTTGCATGGACAAATTAATAGCAAAACAAACTCTGCATGTGACCAGTTGTGTTCTGTTCTTATTCCTTTCTGAGCTTAAAATTATAGCCAAGGGAAGAGACCTCGAGTAGCCGAGGTGCATCTGAACAGTGTGTTCTCACACCAGTAGCATTTCTCTTGCTGGGAATGTTCACGTCATTCCAGTGACATGACTTGTGGGTATGACCTGCTTCTTGGAACGGATCTGCTGTTTGTTCATGTGGCACTCCCCTGGCTCCCACTTCTGAATTAAGCAAGTCTAACCTGGTGCTCAAAAGGAAATTCCCCACCCCCCGCTGCTGTGTCAGTCATGGCTGTTCTGAGCAGCGGCACGGCACGGAATGCTGTGTGCTCGATTCTCTCTGAAGGGGCAGCCAATCAGCGCCCGCCTTATAAGTCAAGCTGCTCTGAGCCACTGATGCAGTTTGCTATCCCTGTGCTTCGTGCAGGAGGCCGTGTTTGCAGCAGATCGCTCTCTATGCTCGATCCAGGGCCCGTTTCCTGTTTCTATTCTAGTCATTGGTGGCTCGGCATGGCTTCCTGCCTGTATACGTTACAGATTCCCCTGATGGGAGCTTTTGTTTTCTTAGGAACAATTTCGGTTAGAAAATTAACTGAAATACGAAGCCAGCTGCAACTTGGAAAGGAGCAGATTGAACAACAGGCCGTATGCGCTCTAAGCAGTGCTGTCATTTCTTTCTTGTTCTGCTTTGAGCCCAGCTTCTGTAAGCAGGGCAGGGTAGTATTTAATCAGAAAACTGCTAAGTGATACTCTGCTTAGATTCCCAAGACAGGCTCCTCTTAAAAATCTTGTAGAATTGGAAGAGCCACAATGACATTGTTGCTTGCCCTGCAGAAATATGTGAAATCAGTGCACTGCGGCTAGGTTTGGTTTTGGTAAGTCGAGAATGACTAGGGTTGAAAGGAGAAGGAGTGTCTCAGAGGTGGATAAAAATCTGATTTTAAAGTGGCATTCTGAATGTGTCATGTTTTTAACAAGTTTCAGGGGGTAATCTACCTAATAATAATGAAAACAATACAAAGGCACAATAAATTTTGAAAACTGCAGTTGAAATCATAGAGACAAAAGACAAAGCAGCTTGCACATTGTATGGAACAAAACAGTCTTTCCTGCCAGTGTAAAATATAATAGAGGAAGCCAGTCTAACCACCTTTGGGAGCCCCTCAGTCAGGGTGTGTGTGCGCGCGTGCATGCGTTGGACAGAGCTGGTACACAGCCAGAAACTGAAGAAAGGGACTCTTGGCCGCTGCTGCCACCTGACTTTTGTTGGATCCTGGAATACCCCTAAACTCTGCGTCTCATTCTTCAGAGAGCTGCTGTTTCCGTAATCCTAGATTAGAATGCCTATTGACAAAAATGACCTCTGGATCCAGACTTAGTCTGCTTAACAATCTAGTTTTTTGGATTTTTACAAAAGCAAAGGTGGAAATGGCCGTGGTCATCGGCATATTGATGAGACTTGACCTCTTTGAGCAGCCTCATGTAGATGTCAACCAGTATAGAGGACAAATAGGTTTCTAGGGTAGCCCACAGGCCAGAGAACATTGAACACCTCAGATAAGATCAGAACCATAAACTGTATCTCTGAGTATCACTGGCCAAAGATCCAACCTCAACAAACATTAATCATAGTAAACTCTCATTGGCAATAGATAATTTTGTCTGGATTGCATTAACATTTTAATCAAAGATTACATTCATATGGAATCCATAATTTTCTAATGGGCAGATGGGCAACATCTTTGAGCTCAGGAGGCCATAGGCAGACCTGGGTAGGTATACACAAGCACATGCATGCAGATCTCTCCCCCACTCTCAGTGTAGAAGGATGAATGAGAAGTTTTCCCTCCATGCCAGCTGAGACCAGGGCAGATCATGTGGGCAGGTAAATTCCAAACTTCTGTTTCAAGAATGACAATCCAGATTGCTGTTTCTTTGGAGTGAAGCAACGGCTCTCTGCGCCTTTGGATTGAGGGATGGGAGGGCTTTAATTGGCCCCATTTCCTGTGATCCTGGTGCAGAAAGTGCTGTTCTCTTGCTCTAATTGGCAGCAGTGAAAGGGTAATCTATTATCTGTTTACCAGCTGATCAGTGGGATGATTATGATGAGCAGGGGGATGAATACTGGACCCCTGGACTCTGTGGCGGTACAGAATGCCTAAGAGCTGCATGTGGCTTGTACACTATGAGTTGCTAATTGTTGCTTATACATTGAGTTGCTGCATTGCATTAATCACCATCAGGCACAATTGAAGTATGCTTTTTTTCCTTTCTGAAGAACAATGTGAGGGATGTAGAATCTTTTCTTAACAGCTGTCCTTAGAAAATATGCTACAGTAAATATATGCCAAAGTTATACTTACAGCTTTGAAACATCCGGTGACAAACTGGTTACAGGCACTGGGAACCCTTCCTTCAAGAAGGGTACATGCTGTGTTACCAGGGACTGCCTAAGCCTTGCTGTATTGCTCAAAGCTGTTTCTTTTTGCAAATTATAAATGACCATATTATGAGAAAATGTTGATTTTCTCAGTACTTATCAAGCCCTATATCTAGAATGTTCCAAGCACTATGTACAAAGCCCCTGCATGCTCTTCGTCAAATAAATGATGCAGTTCAGTTTTTTTGAAATGTGTATTGATGTGCAAATAGCAATTGATGCTTTGAAATAAACAGTAGAATTGAAGTTAGCCTGTAGTTAACATGTAATGCAACTATGCACAAATAAGGCAAAAGTGTATTTTTACATTTTAAAAAATCACCATATCCTTTCCTAGTTAAATATTAATGATGGTGAGATAGAACTCTTTCTATATTAATTTGTCTTCTAGGGAATCTCATTGCATGTGCAGAAAGTACATACTGCCATAGACTCTGCATAATATATGGGCAGAACATGGATTTCACCATTGCGTATTATGAAACAGAACACTGCTCCTTCCTACACAAGTCAGTTGCAAGGAAGGATCAGTACTAGTGAACAAGTTACCTTTCCTTGAAGCTCAAAATGATCACTAATTGAAGATGGTGGGGAAAGCCTGTCAGTTTCTGGAGAACTGTAGTTTTTCCCAAAGTTTTATTTCGGAGCTGCTATTTTTGCCCGCTGGTCTTTGGAAGACCAGTACAACTGGTTTTCCTTTGGAGACTTATAGTCTGTTACTGGCCTCTACCAATGCCATGGCCACCATTTTTATTACAAGAAAAACAAGGTAGAAGGGGATAAATGATGGTGAAAATCAGAAGGATTTGTAGTCTTTATTTGTTTAGGTGTTCTCATCATTTCATCTATGAGAAGATCTCAGACCAAAGTCTTCAGTGGTCTTATGTACAGATGGAGTTTAAAAGCTGGTCTCAAGTCTTAAAGATCAAATGCTAGAGCAGTGCAGTTCTAGAGTATTTTGATTGATCTCATCATTTGTAATATGTTCTCCAGAGATCAACTTCTGCGACATGGATGCTTAAGTGCTGCTTCTTTTTTTAAAACGAAGAATCCCGGGAAGGATAAGGAAACAATATGTACACTATTCCTTAGTTTGATAAAGTTATTCCTTAGCTTTATCACAAGCATGATGTTGATGGCCAGTTCTCTGGACAAAGAATTGAAGATGCCCATAAAAGTAGAAATGGTAGAAAGCAACATAGCTGTAGATTACTTATCTGACCACCTTTGACCTTCTTTGGCTAATTATTGGCTTGGCATGTGTCAGTGAGCAGCAATGGGCTGGTTACCATAGCTACATTGAAGATGCCTTGGGAATATGGTTGCGGCTTCTCAACTAACCTGATTCATGAATGCCAGCAGCTTAAATGCAAGGTTTTTAGTTCTGTGGCTTTGGAAGATCCATCGAGTCACATCAGATACAGAGGCATAATCTGTAAATAACAAAACATAGTTTGGTATCCCTTATGTAGCAGAATGCCCTCTAGTGAATGGAAATAGGGTACAAGTGTACCTAATCCAGTCCAGCTAAAATTGAAGAGACAAACAAGGAAATAGAGGTACATTATTCAAAGGACTCCTGAGGGGGAGGAGCTTTATATCTTCAGTCTCTCATAACATGGATAAACCATGTACCAGTCTTCTTGAGTTTCATGAATTGTTATGATAGGTACCAGAATTACAGTCAGCTCTTCAGATCCATGGGTTCTGCATCTACAGATTGAACAAACCACAGCTGGAAAATTGCAAGAAAAAAGCATCCAAAAAACAAACTTGGATATTGCTGATTGCTTGATTTTGATTTTTGATTTTGGTATCCACAGGGGGCCCTGGAACTAAATACCAGCAGATACTGACACTGTATTTGACAACGCTGAGATATTCCATTGCTTATGGCAATTTTGATATGTTCAAAGTAATCTTAACCTCAGTAAAGAGTAGCTTAACCATTCCTGAACGAGCAGACTCCCAGCTGAATGGAGATGAGTTACTCATAAATAACAAGACATAGCTCCATCCAGTGAGATCACATACAGTGGCCCCTTGACATTTGCAAGGGTCCAGGATGCAGAACCCTCGTGAAAGTCAAAAGTCAAAAAATTGCAAATACCCCCCCCCACCTGAGTGAATTCTCACCCTCCCATTCCCTTATTTTTTGGCTGGACAGGTATTCCTTCTGTCTCTTTACCTGGACAAAATTGGAGGGGCACCCCGAGGCAGAGACGGCTTGTGTGGCCCTCCCTCTATTCTCTTGCCTGTTGCCCACATGCTCCGCCTGGGTGAAAGGTAGGCAAATGGCAGGGAAAAGGTTAGCAGAAGCCCTGAGAAAAGGCCAGGGAATGGAAGAGGGAAAATGAAGGGGAGGCAAGTGAGTACTTTGCAAATAATCAAGTTTACAAAGATCGAACCCACAAATGTGGAGGGAGGACTGTATTATTACAATAATTTTTGGATACACATAAAGCAATATCAGCCAGAAACATTATCCTTTCAGTTTCAGTGCTAAATGAAAATGGATTTTAAAGCAGCAAGGGAAGTTGCAGATTTTATCAAATAAATATGTGGAACCAAAACAAAGAGGGGAAATAATTGAGACACCCATCCCACAATACACACAGATGCAACACGTTTGCAGAACGATATTTGAGAGCTAGAATGGTTCCCAGTTTACCTCAGCTCTAAATATGGGTAATGGTAGTCAGCTTGGGGGCTTGTCTCTTTTAGGTGAAATTATTATAAAGTAGTACTGAAGGAAGCATTTACCTTTAAAGAGCAGGTATATTGAGGTTTGCCTCTTCCAGAGCTGTAGTCTTCTCTATCTCCAGATCTTTTAAAGCCCCAAGATGAACAATTTTGTGTGATCTGAATTGCAACATACACAGTATAGTTTTCATGAGCCTTTTCTTTAGCTTGTTGATTTGTAATGAAAATCCTATAAGGGAGTGGGACATATAGTGCAACACATGCACTGTAACATTTTTCAGAAGTCTCCATTTATTTTGAAAGAACAGTAAAGACAGTAAAGATATTACCATAGCAGCTGCACACCCCCTTAGGCAATTTTTTTATTTAGAAAACTTTTGCTTTTCAAGAATAAAGTATTTAAAGTTTTTTAATAGGATATATCAATAAAATCACAATTAAAACCAGTAAATAGCAGTGTAAAACAAAAGGCCAGTAGACTTTGCAAACCTCAGCAAATACTCTGGCCAAAAGAAAAAAATTTCAGCTGAAAGTGAAAACCATGTAAGGGGAGAACTAATCCGATATCTTGTAGAAGAGAAGAGAGAGTTTTGTAGAGTGAACTCATGCCATGGAAAGAGCTTTATTCTATGTCCTCCTAGTTCTGGCTAATGTAAAAGGGAAAACAAACTCTTGCCGGATGTCCTTTGGAATATTGGTTCTCCCATCATGCATTTGAGATCCAACCATTAAAGATTTAATAAAGACAGAAGTCAATAACGTCAGCAAAGACCCAAAGTGTGGTCATTTCATTGTACTTCCGTGAAAAATCCAGGTTCCAGCAACTCATTGTAAATGAAGCTCTAGTAAACAATTTTCAAGGGCAGCCCAGTGCCTGAATGTGGACTTACTCAGGGGTAGAGGCTTAGCACTATGCAAGAGAAGGAAACAAATATCTTATCCAAGAACAGGGGTTGCAGTTGGCTCACCAGTTAAACTGGTAATTGTCATTGTGAACCTGCTCCACAGAAGGCAGTATGTTCATATCTGTGTCTTTTTTCAGATAATCCATCAAGAGTTTGTTGTTATCAGGATTTATGGTCCCTTTATTAGCCTTCATCAAACTTTTAATGGTATCCCAAGTTCTTGTTCAGTGAATTCACTACTTTCGTTGTATTTTCCATAATTCTCCTTCTCATAAGTACAGCTGACTCCAAGGCAGCTCTCCCGCACCCGCCTTTATATAGATAGTTCTTTTTAAAAGTTGGGGGCAAGATGGAACCCTGACTTAAAATGCTGGATAAATTCTGTGGAATTGAGCAGTAGTTTCCCAGTAGTACCCTCTTCTCCTATTTGATTAGATGGAAAGGCAGGTACTAAATAACAATGCCTCCAGATGGCTGTGGTCAGCCCAGAAAGATATGGTGGCCAGCAGCACCAAGTTGTACACTTCTTTTCTCAGTCATAAATTGAACCTCATTAAAATGGGTCAACACAATTTGTTTCTTCTGAGGACCCCCTACAGATGCATTATGACCACTTGCTCAGTCATTTTGCTCGAATATAGTGATTTAGGAAGTCAGATGACAGCTTTCTTTTTATATGGCATCATAGTACATCTTTTGATGAGGCCAAAATCACCCCTTGCACAAAAGTTGCCTTAATGGTAGCCTCAAGGATTAGATAAAGGACCTGAATGAGGGGTTTCATTTGCAAATAGTTCCTCTGTCTGATTCTTGATATTCTTCCCATCCACCCACGTCCCAAATAGCAATTCACCTCATTTGTCTATATCCCATGGCCTTCTGTGCAACACTTTGGGGGCACTGCAGGGGCTTTTATGGGGACTGGGCAGGGAAGTCTAATTCTGCCAGTCTAGTTGCATATGCTTAAATCTAAGTCCACTTTATATAGTTTGGGTTATCAGCCAGCCACTTAACTCTTACCTAGGGTCAGTCAGGCAAGCAGTTTTATGTGTTTCCCCAAGGATTCTGTCTCCTTATTCAGAAAATTATATTTGAAAGTAATTCCATAAAGTTAGACAATAATCTCCATGATATTAATGCTAGTAATCATCATCATCCACATTGTGTTACTGGTGGCCTTCACATCAGAATAATATGAGCAGTTTTATGAGATAAATGCTGTACTAAGTTAGTCACATTAGAACACCAAAAACTGTCTCATGATTAGTATATGGAGAGGGTTAATGAGCAGGGCCTTCCAAGCATATAAGATACCCCTGCTGTTTCATTTTTTAAGCAAAACAGTCTTGACCACTATGACCACTTGAAACGGGCTTGAAGTGAAAGGTTACTAGATTTTAGGTTTACAGAATATACTTAGTTCTCAGCTGTAATCCTGAGGTCAGCTGACAGTGTGTGTGTATATATCCCTTCAAGCCCCCCTGTCAACTTGTGCCAACTCTATGAATTTCTTACAGTTTTCTTAGGCAAAGAATACTCAGACAGGAAGCCAACATAAAATGGTGGCTCATAAAGGCAAGTGCACCAATAAGATGGCTCTGAGCATGTTCTCAATTTATGGTTGGTGCCAGAATTGAACTATGAACATACAAAAATTGGTGTTCCTCTCCAGTGTTATTTTTCAGTAGCCTAATTTGGAAGGGGGACATTTTTCAAGAGCCAACACAGGGTGGCGGTTTGGGTGTTAGATTAGGACCCTAGGAATTGTTGCTGTTGTTTTGTGCATTCAAGTCATTTCTGGCTTGTGGCAACTCTATCATGGAATTTTCTTGGCCAGATTTGTTCAAGGGGGGTTTGCCTTTGCCTTCGCCTTCCTCTGTGGCTGGCTGAGAGAGTCACTTGCCCAAGCCCACCCAGTGGATTTCCATGACCAAGCAGCAATTCGAAGTCTGGTCTCCAGAGTTCTACTCCAACACTCAAACCACTACCCCCATGCTACCAGGGTTCAGATTTCTGAACAGCTATAGAAACTGTGTGACCTTGGGCACCATCTTTCCTTTGCACCGAGTCTGCCTGGCTAAGATTAGATTAGCAGCAGTCAAGCAACTTTGGTGTGGTTCAGGAAATCAGCCATGTAGCTACTTTGCAAACAACCAAACAAACTTTTTGGCCTTTTCTAGCACATAACAGGATTATGAAGGAATTGAATTCTATCACTTGTGGCCTAATCAAGGTAGAGAATTTTATAACATACACATCAATTTAGAGTAATGTTTCGTGTGTCTCGTGAAGTAGACTCCAATCTATGAAAGCTTAATGGCATTTTTCATGTGTTGGTCGTGAAAATGCCACAGATTGCTTTTGCCATGTATGTGTGTATCTGTGTGTGTGCACACTTCATACAGACTAATGTAATACCATGTTGTGAATTTGAGGGTTGAGGTGCTTGGTACCATAGGGCTAGTATTGCCTCTTTCCCGTGAGCAACAGGCAGCATGCTTGCGCTGCCCTTGGGTTGGGTAGCAATAGTGCTGTCTCCTGAGAGCCGAGCTGCTGGCAGTGTGGAGGTTGTCTAAGCGTGACTTGGGGCTAGGCAGATCTGACATAAATTGTGCTCCTGGCAGGCCTTTTCAGAATATCACAAAAGGCCAGTTTGGTAAGTGCTGTTAGTGGAACTAGGCTTTTAACGGTTCTTGGCAAAGCAGGATCAAAATACTAAAAATTTCAGATATAGCTATGGCTTGTACTTTACGTATATTGTCCGCTACCTGTAGTTTCTTATTAGCTTTTTAAAATACAGGAAATCTTGAAAGGTTAAGTAGAAGCTAGCCTTGGAAGGATGGCTGCTTGAGGAAGAGATCCGTACCCAGCATTCCCTAAGGAGAAGGAGAACGCTGGCTCCTTTGCATGGTGGGTTTTTCCTCAAGCGACATCTTGCTGAGCATATGAATCATGTTGTTTTCCCCCCTTACTTTGTGCCTTCAAACACAAGCTAAACATTTCTCTTTGAAAGGAAGGGAAGGGACATGAGGCTTAGCCTCTACTTACTGCTCAAGCTTTGAGGGATGTATTTTAATAGGTATTCCTTGAGAAAAAACTGGGGAGGGGAGAAATAAGAGAGAGGGGGTGGAATGGTGTTGAGTAGAAGCAGTGGATGTGATTAACGCGCCTACTGAGCAGATCTGTAGGAGTGGAGGAGTATCGACCTCTGAAAAATCAATGGCTGCTGCAGTAGCAGTGCTGGCTCCCTCCTCCTTTTTTTCAAGGTCTTTAGTTGAAGGAGGGTGGTAAACCCAGCAGCTCTTCTCTCGTCCCTTTCCTGTGACTAATTTCACCAAAAGGGCTGAAGAACCCATTTGTTCCCTCCCTCTTTTCCCTACAATAATTTGCTTAGATGGGTTATTTTTTGCAATTATAGTGAAATTTCTCTTGTGTGACATGCACACCCGCACACACCCCAAGCTCCTCCTCCTCAGAGCCCTTCTTTCCTGCACTGCAGATACAGCAAGCAGCTCCTACCATTTTTGTCTAAACCTAGTCTAGGAGAAGGAGCATTTGCTTCTTTTTTCCCCAAGACTCAAACCCCTTGTTCTAGTTTCCATCCTGAAGCAATCGCTTTCTGTACATACACACTGTAGAGAAGCTGTAAACCCCTATAGGGAAGGAGGAGAAATGAGAGTTCTTTCTATCAAAGCAGAGAGAATGAATTTAGATGCTGCTTCTATCATTTTGTACTTCCTTTCCTTTTCTTTAAAAAAAAGATAATTTTAATGCATGCATGTATTGGAGACACTGTCACAATGAGAGAGGAGTACCTTGCATATTACTACTTTGTGCAATGCAAGAAAGCTTTTTTTAAATCTCCAAAAGCTGTGTATACTTTAAGGAGGAACACTCAGAGTGACCAGCTTTCTTGCAAATGGTTCCTGCTCATGCAGGTGAACCTGAATCCTAGTTTAGTGTACATTGGTACAGTGAAAAACAGAGAGTTGGTTGCAGAGAGGTGTGAGGTGTAGAGGGGAAGATGCACATGACACCATTGAGATAGGAGTTGCCTGATATCTTTCAGTTAGGGTAGGCAACTTACTTGGCAGAGAAAGGCACCAGTAATTTTTAACCTCACCTAATTAACAATTCTTCAGCTTGTGTTAATGGATATAGTGAATATTAGACTAACCATGCTAAGATAGATTAACTTCTACTAATGTGCCGTCTTTGTTTGAATATGATAACCTTTGAAGATAATCAAGAGTTAAAGTGCTCAAATGTGTTTGTTTTAGTTTTCTGTTTTGTCTTTTTCATCCAGTAGTATACTTGCTATTATACATATTTCCACAAGCATGAACCCTGTGCATTTTAAGTAAGAAATTTACGGAATTCTTAGCAGAGGTCATATAAACAATAGTTGGTGGTGCTGCTGATAAGTGTTTTTTTGTTAGATACTCTCCCCTCTTTCAATTCAAAAGGCTGTCTTTATTAAAGCTATAAAAATATTTTGCTATTTGAAAAAATAATGTTAGGTTAGAGGCACAGCTTGGATTTCCTTCTTTTCTGATCCACTATGTATCTAAGTCAAAAGAGGTGTAATTGTAGAACCTTTAAGTATTAGCACTTTAGGCTATGCGTTGTTTCCATCACTACTAAAAGTAAAATAATAAGAGTTGTTCTCTAGCAGTGGGGAAATAAAAATTTTGCTAGCGAATATGCTGGTTCATATACTTAATAGCCAAAAAAATTCTGATCTAAAATTAGCAGCGGAAGCAAGGGTACATTAGTGGCCCTCTCATGTTTACAGAACTTGGCCAAGCAAAATACATGTGCCAAGCTTTAAAAGCATCACGAATGGGTCTCTGCTTGCTGTGAAACATGAGTACCTATTTGCCTAACAGCCTCTTGAAAAAGAGGTGAGGAACAGAATGATTTGATATATTCCGTAGCACGGTTGTGCTCTTGTTACAGAGCTAGGATTGTTGGGGGAATTGAGGGTGTGTACCTACAGGCAGACATGTGCATCTTCTACAAGTATGTCAGGGGTCCACAGTTTTATGGTGTCCTTGGTAACCAAGCCAAATATTGTTATCACCATGTTCTGGTTCCTCTCCAGCAGGCTTGGCAATTCTTAATGAGCTGTTGAGAAAGCCCTCGTGAGTGGGGAGCGTGTCAGCTTGGCAGATGTTCAGTGAAGGTGCTGTGAGTGCTTCTGCTGAGCTGTATATGGAAGCACCTTACCATAGCCATTCTGTGCCAGGGAAGGCTCGGGGCTTGCAAGTTTGACTTTGTGTGGCCAGCACATTCCCAAGTGCCTTGGCTATCCAGTTGCCAAGCGTCACCAACAGTACTGACCCCAGGCTTTCAGTAGGCAAGCATAATGAATGGAGATATGGAAGTTCGCATTTTAGTTCTGAAATTGTAGCTGGTTCATTCCTACACACCTGAGCTAGCTTTGTTTCAGGTAGCACATAAGGTATTTCACGTAGTACGTTTTCTAGAATTTAAATCCTGTTTCTGACCTTCTGAATCCTGCTCTGGGTAAATCACACATTGCCTATGCAGTCTTGGATGTGTAATCTTTTGTATGCCATATAATCTAAAAGAGAAGGAGTAGATTCAAATAAATGTAAGTTTCAGGTGTCAGTGTAAGATGTTCCATGACTTACATGTCACCTGGCTTCTAATGCTACACCATCTTGTACTGTTCGGAAACCCCAGTAGTAAAATATAGTTTATTATATGGAAGATCTGTTCAGCAAATTATCTAAGTGACCAACTACAATTGCTACTTCTTACCAAAGACTGCATAGGGCAGGGTGGGTAAATGCTAAAAGTCAGGTGGTTGCATTGGCACTCTCCAGACTCCTGGCAGCTAACACTTCTGTAATACTGTGTTTATGAGTAAAATCTCAAGAAAGATTTCCAGGAGTACAGTTCCATTTTTTTAAGGTACTCGGGGAATGTGCAGTTAAAAAAAAGAACCAACTTTTTTTTTTATGCCCTGCTGCAATAGTGCCAAAAAAGCCAGCACATGTAGAGACTGTCTTCTCTCAAAACACTGGGAGGGCGCTATAGGTTGCATATTGCCCATTACTGTCATAGATCTCAAAGTATACCATAAAAATAGAATGATATCTGCATTATAATATGAGATGTGGTCGGTGATGTTTCATTCTTGCATATCTGAGCAGATTTGATTATATTATGATCTTTCAGTTCTTCTATTAGAACAGTTAACTGTACTGGATGTATTGTGGTCAAGTTTCTCTTCTTTGCAGCAAGGAACCAAAAAACAGCCCAAATTGTAAAATCTTAAATACCCTAACAATTTAACAAAATCTGACGTCTTTTAATCCAAGTACAATAATGCTAGAGTTGGTGAAGTTCATAATAGTTGCATTTATGAAGACAGAAATAGAGAGAGAGAGGAGTGCACCTAACAATATGTTGTAAGACTATTCAGCTGTTTTGTATTTGGCTGTATTGGGAATTTTAGTTCCCTCTTGTAGACAACCTTACTAATTCCTCCCTTTTGAGAGGGGGCTGTTTGATTGGAGGCATGGTTTTGTTTTGGTGTGACAAGGTGGTGTTGGCAGCTAATTCCCTATTCACCAGCAGCCGAACAAAACTCCTGCTGGCATAAGGTTGAATTGGGCAACCAAACGCAGCTGGAACGGTTATAGTTTCGGAGTCCCTGTGGGCTTCCGCTATCAGGTCACATCCCAAAATAACACTGGGCAGTATTTCAAGTGAAGAAACGAAGGCTTTGGGGTTGCAGCCAGCTTGGAGTGTGAGATTTCTCTGTGAAATACTTGGAATCCCTCCAGCATTTTTGATCTGCATGGCAGATGAGCAATAAAATGCATAAAAACACACACACGCACACACATTGGAAACACATGAGGAAATTATCCAGACCAAGACATTTCCTTCGTGCTGGCAGAGTTACGGCTCTTGATTTGCACCTCCTGTTTTCTTTTGCCTTATTGGTCGGTTATATTTAAAGAAGAAGGAAAAACTGTTCAACACTGATGCTGTACCATTCAGATTTATTCCTCAAAAAAAAGAAAGAAGAAGAAGACCTTTTAGACTACCCGAACAGTTCAATCAACATGTGATTTATTTTTTGTATTTGAATCTTTTAGGACACTTGGAGAACAGATTTTTAGTTCGCTTTTACTGCTTTTAATATGCCATGATCAACCACACTCTTTCGGGTTTGGAAGGGGTATTCTGTTTTAAAAATCTCCCACAGACACACACATTTTGATATTTGTGATTTTTCCACTTTTGTGGGAGTCTTGTGTCCCTAACCTTAGCGAATGTGGAGGGCCAACTGTAGTAATATCCCTTAAGTCAAGTTTTGAATAGCAAAGCCATACTGGATAATATCAGTTGTCAACAAAAATCTAGTGTGTGGCATCATTGCAAGAGAAGCCCCCTGTCCCATCCAAAAGATGTGTTTTTCCCTGAGCCATTATATTGGACTGAGCCTTGCAGGCAGGTTCATTAATTGTGTTTGATAGTGCAGTGCAGTGTGTGAATAGCCTTTCTGTTCATGATGAATAGAAATGGACCCGGCTCCCTTTCTGTTTTGCTGTTCAGACTTTCTCTAAATGCATACAGCTAAAGTGTCATTTCTTGGTATTGTCACTCCTGCCTTTTTTCATTAGACTAGCAAGAGGTTCACCATACTTTGCTATAAGAGCTGTGCTGGATTAGACTCAAGGTCTATGTAATATAACATGGTTGGCGCAATGGCCAACCAGTTGCCTGTGGAAAGCCTGCTAGCAGATTGGTTATACTCTCTGTCTTGGTTCTTCAGGATAGCGCTCCTCATACTGGGGTTTGATATACATACCCATTCTGAACAGTAACCATCGATGCTCCTCATTAGTTTATCTAATCCTTTTTGAAATCTTTTTAAAGCCATCCATGTTGGCAGGAGTTACCATGTCATGTGGCAGCAAACATAGTTTAACTGTACACTGTGTGAAGGAAGCTTTGCACACTCCTTTATATATATTAAATGAGGAAAAAAGAGACATATGCTGGGATAGTGTGGAACAAATATTCTACGGTACTAGGACACATCATACTTTTATCTAGTACTAGAATATTTCAACATTATTTTGCGGCAATGCTAAGTCTAACCGAGCATCACTTGAATTTGGATTTTTCCCTGTGGTTTACACTGAAACAGTCTCGTATAGTCTCGTATTTATGTTTATCTTATTTATTCTGATGGAAACATTGGAGTTTTCTAGCTTTGCTCTTACAGAATTGGTTGCTGTCCCAGTAATATTCAGTGGCATGTTCTTTGCAGCTTACAGTCACTGTAGTAGGAAGAGAGTCCATGGATTTATCTCATAGTGAAGTTGCTGTTCAGAGTGAAGGAACAGTGGCCATGTAGAGATTGGGCCAGGTTGAAATATCTGTCTTAATGGCTTTTCTGTGGGTGGCTCTAAAGGGGGAAGGATCCTTCATAAGGAACAGCATTATACAGAATCAGACTTTTGGTTTCTTGGTCTATTGAGGAGCAGCAGCTTTCTAGTAGTTTGAAACAAGGAAATGAACTTGGTTCCTGCTGCATGTAAAACGTCTGCTTTACCACTGGACTGCAGGTTTGTTATGCTGTAATGTGCTTTCCAGTCTCTATTACACATTGGACCTAAAAACAGATGGGCCAGTTTTGTTCCTGTGGTCTGTTTGTTCTATCTGTATTGTTATCAGTGGTTTTCAGAGTATGAGTGGTAACCTTTAAAAAAACACCAGTGGAACAAAATAAAACAATAAACGTCCATCCATAGGTCTTAAAGTTTGGAATGCCTTATTACAACTTGAAAGGTGTGATCTGCTGTGTAACATAGATCAGCACATCATGACTGAAAGTAACCCTTGGGAATGTGGCTTTGAGAGGAACTAACTGTTCTAGTGATCATTTTATTTTAGGCTAAATGTTTATGTGTTGTCCATAATATACCGATCCTGTAAAATAGCTTATTCTTGAATGAACTTGATCTTAGGCAAAAGGAATCTTCTTCTCATATCTTGGGAAAATAAAATTTGAGGTACGTATGAACACATTTTCTCAGTCCGTCTCCAAATAACTATTCACTGATGACTTCCATTCTCTCACTAGTGTGTAAAATACATATTGTTACTATGCAATTTCCCCGTGTAAATTTTACATACCCAATTTAGCATTTCTTAGTATCCCTATATGAACAAGATAATGAACTTTCCCGCCCTCAAAATATAAACCTTAATAACTGTTTTTAAGTTTTAAGTCAAGTTTAAAGCTGTGCATTGAGAATCCAAGAGTGTAAAAAGAGATTTGTGAGCTTCACTTTCAGACTTTGTGGGTCACAAATGTGTGTATTCTAGGTAAGCTTGTAGCAGAAGTGTCTGGTTCTCGTAAGGTCTGCATCCCTTGTATTTGAAATTCCTCCTTAGTATCATGCACTGCTTCGACAATATCTTTGCGTCTGTGGAGTATAATAGTTACATGGAAGTATTTATTTTCACAGATAGTATGAAACTGATTGCTGTGTGCTTGGAACAGATGGAGTGGCTATTCCATCCATGTTCAGCTTTCCTGCTTACTAAAGGCTGTATGGTTACTGATAGTCACAGCACACTCAGCTTGCATAGTCGTATTCGGTCAGGCATTACTTACCCGAGTCATATGTGCAATCGCTCTTCAATACAGTAGGCCTTTTCAGTGTAATATGTGACCCAGGCACTTTGGTATGGGTCTATTATGTAGGTCCTCACAACTGGCATTGAGTGGATGCTCTCATTCTTTATCACAGATGCTTGCTGTCAGTCCCCATTCACGTGGTTTATTCATTCATGTCAGGCAGCAGTAGCCCTCCAAGTGTATTAGGCCCACAGGTCCCAAAAGCCCCAGACAGCATCACCAGTGACATGGAAGTATAGGAGCTGTAGACCCAAAATACGTAGAAGGCCACAGTCGCATACCCCTGATGAAGGGTTACCCTAGACACACAGAGGCTGCTCATGGATAGTAAGGTCAGATCTTATAATGTTAAAGCTAAGACAAAAATCTGGCCAGGTAAGAATGGGTGCTTGGACAAGCAAGTTTTCATAGGCGTTAGCCTACATTAGAATTAATTACTCTCTTGTGAATGCAAGGAGTATTATATGACTGGTCTCATTGGTTGTTTCTCAGTGTATGCCACAAAGTTGATTCCTGTGATGGCATTGGGTAACAAGCGCATGGCTAAGTGTGCACTCGTGTTGTGGCAGACTCTTAACATGTTCTTTTAAAATGAAGTCTCACATAAAATGGGGGAACAAGCTCAAGAGCTTTGGAAAGAGATGACTACAAGTGCTGTAGTTTATTCTAGTTTAGTAGCCAAAAAGAAGTACATAATTCCTGGATAATATGAAAATGGCACAGTATTTGTACCCTGAAAAAAAAAATGAGTGCAGTGGTACATTTGTTAAATCAGTAGGCACATTGGGAAGTTTGAGGAGGTGTCATGGGTGCCATCACAAAATGGCTGCTGTGAGGGGTGCCTGCTCACAAAATGGCTGTTGTAGTGGGTACAGTCAGTCACAGAACACTTCAAGAAAGGAAGCTATTGAAAGACAACTTGTCCAAGAAGGTGAGTGTTGTGTGCTGTAAAATAAAGCACATGACTTTCAGCCATCTATAGTCTTCTTAAGAATACTGCTGGGTCTACATGGGTCCAGAGGTATTCCAGGGGAAAAAAATGAAGATGGGTGGCTTTAAGCCTAACCCCTAGGATTGCAGGCACCCATGCTAAAAATCAGGAAGAGAATTTTGGTGGATGTCATGGGAGATGCCTGCTGCTGACAAATTGATAATCCATGCAGTACTGTACAGTCTGCAAACCAGTTGAGTTTGGTCTGATATTTCATGTATGAATTAGAAAGAGCATTTAAAGCGATTGTAACATATTGTAGACAAATTGTAGGATCTCGTAATGAGTCCGGTTACAAGAATTTTGCACACAATCCCATTTTTTATTGCAAATGCTTTGCTATAACCTCGGCATTTTTAGAGCTATTCTTATGTAAGGAAAGATGCTTTGTTGGCTTTGGAATTAGGGACATCGCTGTGTTGCTTTCCTTCATACTTTCAAAGTATATGGTCTCTGGAATGAAGATAGACAAACCAGTCACTTGCTCATCCTAAAAATCAGCTGGACTGCTCTTGTATTTTCTTGAACATTCAGTTTGGATCTCCTGAGCAACCCCACTAAAGCTTTCCTTCCTCTTGCTTTTTCTCCCACTTCTCACCCAGCTCTTCCCCATAACTAGAGGGTCTTCTCTTGGGGTATGAAGAAAACAGGCAGAAGCCTGTCTTCTGTCCTTTTTTGCCCAGGATTAGCAGGAGATAGGGTAGGGACAGGAGACAAGCACCCATTTCAGATTTGGCCCAATTTAAGGAAAAACAGGATCTGTCTTTGCAAAACTTTAGGTGAAGAGCAGGGTTACATTTTTGTGTCCTTCTCATAGAATGGGTTTCAAAAATTCATCACATCCTTACTCTTCCAGTTCACACTTGCAAGTTCTCTCAGATGCCCAGTGATGTTACATCCTGTTTCTAAGGACTTTATCACGCGATAGGCTTGTTGCACAATTGCACTTCCGTGTCTGATCATTCTTTATCATACGGCATTGTGATTCTCCTATTGTTGTGTTGCATTTCCATTGTTATTGGATTGCATCTTTTCATTTGAGGGGAAAAACCCATTAATGGCTCCAGTATCGCTGCTATTCAGTGACTGCATCTTGGTGCAGTCATTTCATTTCACTGCAGTTCCAATATTCCAGCAGTCATATGGGGAGAGTGGGTATGGTTCTCCTCTTCTTCCCCTCTCTATCCCCGAGCAGGGTGAAGTCATTTCATCTCTGGTGTACGGACAAAGAGGATATCGTGGTGCCTGGGAACAATGTTGCTTTACTACATACCTCACTATCTATTTTGTTTGTTTGTTATTGTTTTGCCATAGTTGTACAGTTGCATTGCCATAATGGTCACCAGCATTTTTTTTAAAAAAGCATGTGCCATAGAACAAAAATTGTACAATTGTTTCAATAAATAAATGGTTTTTTTTTAAAAAGGAACGTTTTTTACTCTGTTCCCCAGTACGTGGAGCAGGGGGCGAATTTCACAGTTTCGCTACTGTGGTCTTCACCAGCATGCCTCAATTACACAAGTATGGAAAAACAAATTTTAAAAAATAACACTTGCCAGGGTACTGAAATTATGCAATTGCGGCAAAAAAAGAAAAAAACGCACTATGTAGCATGGAAGGCTACATGGGTAGGAAGGCGGCAGGGTCAGTGAGGCAGTGGGGAAGACTGATTGAGGGAATATGCATCACCAGGCACCGTAGTGTCAATGGAGAAAAGATGTTTCCCTCCCAGTATGTTTCTCTTTGCTTAAACAGTGTCATTATTGCTGGACAGCAAGCTGGCATGATAAAGCCATAAGATTTATTTGTCCATTTGGCTTTCCACCAAATTATATAATATGAACAACTTCCTCTAGCCTATGCAACTTGTTGTGAATATATGCCTTTGTAAACTTACTGACACTTCCTTTGTATGCTTTTTTGATTGTGTATTCGCAGTGTAGTATAGTGATTTTTTAAAAAAAAGTGGTTCAGGGTTTGAAGTACATTGTGGAATTCTTGTAGTAAAAATACACTGGCCCTGAGCAGAAAAGTTAACAAAAGAATACAGAAAATGAACACAAATATGCTAGTCCACAACTGATTGTACAAAATATGTTGCATCGTTCTGGTCTTCCAGTTCCAAGAGGGACCTGTATATAAACCAGAAAAACAGATGCTTTTGACACATGTGTGCTTTATAGAACGATTTGTTCAGACTGAAGAGGAAGCTGGAAGAATGATCTTCATCCAGCAGCTGAGCTGTGTTGGTGTGTGATGGAGGGGAATACAAGTCAAAAATTTATTAAAAGAGCTTGGAGGTATCTAATAGAAACACATAATAAAAGATTGAAAGTTAGCAAGGACTGCCTTTTCTTAGGACATGAATGTTGCTGAGTGATAGTGTGAAAACAAAACACTACAACATTTGCAGTTTGGATCAGCTGATGAAGTATCAAAACCTCAGTCTCAGTTTGTTGGGAATCAGTCAGTACTCTGTTTTTTAAAGATGTCACCAGATCACTTTTAGATTGGCCACAGGGTACTGTGCGTTTTTCTCTGCATCCTCTGATGGTTCCACCTGCTACACAAAAAAAATGAACAAAAGAGTATTGTTTTGTTCGGAGTAGATTATCTCGTCCAAGAAATCTTAAGCAGCTATCAGCTCTTAATCATAAGGGTGGGTTGGGGCTGATCAAAGACATTTAATATTTCTTCAGACATTTTACAGATCTGCTTGGTCTTATTTAACTCACTGAGGCAACTGCAGGAGTTGCTTATTTAAAGGCTTTATTTAATTTTATTTGCCCTTAACAAAGTTTAACAACTAGGAGAAAATGTCAGAACTATATCCTTTGCAACTCCCTGGACATTTTGTGAAACATTTCATAGATGGCATCTGGGGCTCTCTATAATTCTTCAGAGGGTGGCCAGGGTAAAACCTCTTGGTGACTTTCACCTGGTTCTGCATTGTACCCTTATGCATTTCAGAGCAAAGTAAGCCACTATCTCGAAGGGGAATCCCATAAATTTTGTGGTGGGTGTTTGGTGTGTGGCAGCAGTCTCCATCTCTCTTTCTCTCCTTGTAGTGACATGCTTGGCTGTGTGTCTGTCTCTCCATAGGATCTCTCTGGTTCAATAGATGACCTACCTATGGGTACAGAAGGAGCACTGAGTCCTGGCGTAAGCACATCAGGGATTTCCAGCAGTCAAGGAGAGCAGAGTAACCCAGCTCAGTCTCCTTTCTCTCCGCATACCTCTCCTCACTTGCCAGGCATCAGAGGACCTTCTCCATCACCAGTTGGCTCTCCTGCAAGTGTTGCTCAGTCACGCTCTGGCCCACTCTCTCCCGCTGCAGTACCAGGTAAAACATTTTGTGTATATGGCACAGAGCTTGGAAAGAGTTCCATTTTTGGAATATCATGCCCAGAATCCTACAAGCTAGCATGGCCAGTGGATTCTGACTGGATGGATTCTGGAAGCTATAGTCTAAAAAAGTATATTTTCCTTGCATCCTCTTCTTTTGTTAAAATTGTCCCCTTATTTGAGTGAGCTAGTGAAGACTAGTGGATAAAATCAAGCCAGTATGCCAGGGGTGGGGGGCACATTGATCTCTGAAGGCCTTGGAGGACTGCCTTCTGCCACAATTCTTCCCCATTAGTTCTTTTTAACAGTTGGACCAAAATTATGCCACACTCTTGCCCCTCCCCAGATGTTTTAGGCCCAGAACAAGCCTATTCTAAAACAGGAAGCCAACTTCAATTTCATTTCCTGTTTTTAAAAAAGGTCTCTTCAACACGTAAAATAACTGGGGAGGATGTGGTAGAAATTGCCCCTATGCCCCCGGGGGGATTTAGGTGGGGGCAACTGGTTTTTCAAAAATGACCTGGAAGGAATTATATGCATTTCATGAACTGCACTTTCTGACCATTCTCTGGTTAAAGTGTCAGACTAGAAGTGGAGAGATCCAGACTTGAATCTCCACTCAGCCACAAAGACTGATGGGCAATTTTCAGCCAGTCAGTATTTCTGAGACTAAACCTTCCACTAGTGGTCTGTGAGGATAAGAAAAGTCTGTGCGTATGGGACACTTTTTGAAAAAAAGACAGGATCTAAATGTAATAAATAAACTAACAGTAAATAAGGACAAAAGATATGGGTTTGGATTCTTTCTTAGTCACTTTCTGAGTGTCTTTGGGCTAGCTTTGTCTCACATCTGCTTCATTTTTTGTAAAATAGGCTCAGGATGCTGCATGGATAAGTGAAACAAGGAAGGGTTCCTAAGTAAACTTTAAGGGTGAAGCAGTCTGTAAATCATATAGATACATAGATATGTGTGTGTGCCCTTTTATAAAATATAAAATGCACTGCTGTAGGTTTTAGGTTGTGAGACATGGGATCTTAATTATTTAGAAGTGTACTTACAAAAAATCATTTTTTTGTTTTGTGTCATAGGCAACCAGATGCCACCTCGTCCACCAAGTGGCCAGTCAGACAGCATCTTGCATACCTCCATGAATCAGTCAACCATAGCCCCAGATAGAGGTAAGAGTGAGTGCAATTACTATTCATATGGCTTTTTACATTAAAAAAACCCCCTCATAATATACTGTAATTGAAATAGCAGTCCTGAACATTGCTTCTTAACTAATAATGGTTAGTGGGAGTATGGCAATGGGGGCATGAAAACTTGGTTCTGTTGGCTTTTGCTTACCTTTGGAAAAGGATCTAGAATGAAGTATTTTTTGCACAAAATAAAAGAAATGAAATTGAGTGCACTCTCAATTTCAGCCAGTTCCTTAAAGAACTAGAAGCAAGCAAAACTTCTTCTTTCTGTCTGAAGTTGGACAGAGAGAGAGAGCGTACTTACTCACCCCATGACCACCCTCAGTGTGTACCAGTAACTTAGCAGTCATCACAAAGAACTCACAGTGACAGCTACGGAGTGTAGCTGTGGCTTGCCATAGTTCTTATAAAAATAAGTGTTTGCTGTAGGGGAAATTGTAATTGCGATTGAATTTTTAAAGCTGCTGATCTGAATACTTTAGAAAGAATGTCTTTTGTTTATAATTTTAATTGCCTAGTGCGTGTGCGTGTGTTCTGTGTAACCTAATAGTATAACAATATCATTTTACATTTATTATTTCATTAGGTTATATACAGAGGAATCCACAGATGCCTCAGTATAATTCTCCTCAGCCTGGTTCTGCCTTATCTCCCCGCCAGTCTTCTGGAGGACAGATGCATGCTGGAATGGGACCTTACCAACAAAATTCCATGGGCAGTTATGGACCTCAGGGGGGTCAATATGGGCCTCAAGGTGAGGGCATTAAACTGGTTACTGCAAAACATAGAGGCAAACAAGCATGTTTTGCACTTCTTGTAGGAGATAAATTGTGGGAGTTCTTCAGGCCTCCAGACATTGGTGGACTGCAGTTCCCAGAATTCCTTCCTACTGACCAGCTTTAACCAAGAACTTAAGAATGCAGTTTAAGAATAACCACATTTGAGAGTTCAGTCAACACTTTAAGCTGCTCAGAAAGATAGCTGTGTTTATCTCTTTTATCATGCAAAGACATAATGGTATCCAGTTCTGCCTTTGAGACTACATTTCTCAAAGAATACATTTCTAAATTAAGCTTTCACAGACATAGTCCACTGCAACAGATGCAGACGCGAGACTGTGATTGATCAAAAACCGAAGCTTCTGATCTCCACCCTGAGGCCATGGTGGAGAAGACGGGAGTGAGGCTAGGGTCTTCCTGAAGTTTGTTCGTTTGTGTGATGTGTGTGTGTGTTTCATCCTTATAACACTATATATAGTATGGTTTAGCTGTAGCTCCCAAGTAAACTCAAGGATAGAAAATATGAAGAATCTTGGCTTCTGACATAAGTAAGAGTACTTCGCTGCTAGTGGATAAGGTATAAACAAGCTGTTTGCTGGCTTTAAGTGTATGTATTGTCTTAATAGCTGTATATGAAACTTAGAGTGCCTAAGCTTAATTGAAATAAAACAAATTAGAGAAGATTTTAAAATGTGTACAAGAGTATCCATTTAATGTTTCAGGAGCCAAGGGAAGTTTTAACTGTACTGTGCTCTGTTTTGCTCCCTGAACGATCCTCTGCCTTTATATCATCTTACGTGGCTAGTATAGTAATTTCATGGACTGATGATAAGTACCTAGATTGTTGAATCTTTTTATGTTCAATCTTTTATAGTGATTCTGATTAACTCGGTTATGAGGTATCTGTTGGAATAATGCACAGAAAAATTCTATGTAATTTTCATACTGTTTTGAAGTTGATGTCACAACATGTGAGAAAGCTGATGTAAAATACAGTGGGCCCTCCTTACCTGTCACCTCAGCATCTGTGACTTCCTGTTCATTGAAGTGCTGCACCCTATACCTCAAAAAATGACGACAGTGAACACATACACACTTAAGCATCTGCACACACATCACTGCCATTGAATATAATGGTTTCTGCTATTTGCGGGGATTCTTGGAATAGAACCCCCTGCGCATAGAGAGGGCCTCTATAAATCAACATTCTGATTCTTAGTGCTTGGGAGAGTCAGAGTTCTCTTTCTTTATGTGCCTTTTTAAAATTCATAGGTTGAATTTGTAAAATAACTGATACTCTTTGGTGTTGCTGATCACTGTCCCCTTTGCTTTGTAGGTGGATATCCAAGGCAGCCAAACTACAATGCTATGCCCAATGCAAATTACCCCAACCCAGGAATGGGAGGAACCATGAACCCCATGGGAGCAGGGAGTCAAATCCATGGTCAGACTGGTGTACCACCCTATCCTGGGCTTCCTCCAGGGAGAGGCTTGACACATGCTGCCATGGGGAATAGGCCCTATGGACCCAACATGGCAAACATGCCTCCCCAAGTAGGAACAGGGATGTGTCCTCCACCAGGTGGCAGGAAAGCACAAGAAGCTGCTGCTGCTGCAATGCATGCTGCTGCTGTCAACTCAATCCAGAATAGGTAAGCCTTGTGCATGCAGATGTATAGATCTCCCTAAATCTAAGATAAAACTCTGTTGACTACCTCTCAATTGAAGCAGATAAATTGCAGTGTCCATGGGTTGGCTAGTAGAGCTCATTCACATCTTAGGTATGTAAAAGAACAGAAGCAGGCACATCATAATCACCTTTAAAATTCAAGTGTGCGAAAATACACCAGATTTTGGGTGGGTGGGAGTGGCAACTCTTGTCAATCAAACAAAGTGGAGAAAAGAGTATCATAATTCACAAAAAGGTTGAACCAAGGCAGATGGAGGGCAGTGTGTTTCTGTGTATTGATCCATCCGAGTAATATTACGTTATGAGGGGGTTGGGCATTTTATTATCTCCTAATGACTTTTTACACCTGCCTAATCCCCCCCCCCAATTTGGAGATGTTTTGGCATGTGTATTTCTGGGAGGCAGAATAACTGTAGGATTGCTTGGCTATTACCCTCAATTCTGTTACAACTCCTCTCTCCCATAGCAAGTATCAGCCATCTTGAATCTTTTGATGGGAGAAAGGCAAGATATAAGTTAAACAAAACAGACACTGCCCCAGAAGAGCCAATAAAAATATTGCATTGCCTTTACATCTGTCATTGTGTTGTGAAAGCTTGACTTCAGTTGCAACTAGTGTCTACATATTTGTTTTAAGTGTTTAAATGGTATAGGGAGGCCTGGGGAAAGAGGACTATGCCAGTGGACCACCTGAGATTTGTGTTCTTAAACCATGAAGAGTTGTGCATGGCACAGTAGCTAAGATCACAACCTCTTTTTAAACCCGCCAGCAGGATAGCACATCTGATACAGTAATGAGTGGGAATTATGGAGAAAGGTGTTCTTGCCGGCCTACTGGTTTCTGCATGAAATTGAATCAGAAGACTTGATTGAACTTCCTAAATGTGCATTGGCAGTGTATAGAGAAACTGTTGATACATGATGGTGTCGATGGCATATGCACCTGGTCAAGTATTACTAATGAAGACGTGTTGTTTTTAGGCCATCTGGTTATCCCCATATTAACCAAGGAGGAATGATGGGAACTGGACCTCCCTATGGCCAAGGAATTAATAGCATGGCTGGCATGCTCAATCCCCAGGGTCCACCATACCCAATGGGTGGTAATATGGCAAACAATTCTGCAGGTAAGATATACTGTACTCAGTACTCACTCTGGTACCTTGAGTTTTTTAGATGACACACAGAAAAGCATTCTGATATTTATTGTTTGATTATCTAGGGATGGCTGCAAGTCCTGAGATGATGGGGCTTGGGGATGTTAAACTAACACCTGCAGCAAAAATGAATAATAAGGCAGATGGAACACCAAAAGCCGAGTCCAAGTCAAAGGTAAAAATATGGAAATGTTTGTATCTAATCTTAGAGAAATAATGAACCTTGATTTGTAAATATTAGTTTTACTGTATCTTATGACTTGAATCTTATTGGTAGTCCTAAGTAAACTCATTGATATAATTGTTGAATGGTGAATCAGCAGTTACGTAAATCCTATTGATTAAATGGATCTACTCTAATTGGGACTTACTAGTAGGATTCAGGCTAATCTAATTAGATTATGTTGAAAGAGCAGGACTTTTTTGTTTCTTTTTCCTCTCTCCTCCCCATTATTGGCTCTTGAAGAAGTGTTTCTTGGTAAAGCTTCTGGTAACACAGCATCGTCAAATTGGTATTATTACCAAATGAGGCCCTTGTTCATGAAATGTCAGACCATATCTAAAAATAAGGAGAGGATTCTTCGAAGCACATCTGAACTGTGCCTTCTTGACATTCTCCCTTATTGCTTACTGTTTAATGTACTTCTTACTTGGTGTTGACTTCCAGTAAATCATGACCTTGGGATATGTGGAGCTATATGAATACATACAACTTTTGACTCCAAAGGTATTGATTTCCACTTGGGTTTCTATTGCACCAGTAGAGATACCCTGTGGAAATCTTGGGACCTTGTACAACCATGGGGCATCTTATACATCTGGTCTATATTTCCTGTGTGTGGAGAATGCAACAGTGTGCCAGCTTATGCTGTATCAGTTTTCCAAACTGAACAAAACTGTCTTCCCAGTTGTGGAAATCACAGAGTTATCTCCCATGAGAGTGTACAGTAGTAGAATATGCAATAATAATAGGAGCAACTAATATTTCATATCTAGATAGACAAACACTTTATTTAAAATATCGTGAGAAATAAGAATCTTAAGGGCTTTGTGAGTGCTCCTTTTTAGTTTCTTTTTTGAAAGATACCTTTTTATTCTGTTTCTCAGTGCCATCCTTGTTGGCTGTGCCTGATTTTTGCTTCAGGCTATGGCGTAATCATGCAGTGCAGGCAGGATTATAGGTAGGACTGATGAATACATAGTTTCACATCCTAGTTAAACAGAGAACCATGGTTATTCTTGACTGCAACTAACATTTAACTGTGGTTAAGGCAGGAAGGGAGAATTGGCTTTAAAGGGAATAGGAATTGTGCAGTTTTTTTATTTATTCACGTCAAGTTTTAAGGAAACACCTGGCTTTTAAGTTGTATGTCTGAGTACATCCAAGGAGATATGATTCTGTCCATTCTGTACAAAAGGTCCCATACATATTGTATGTTAGTGATGGCACATCAGCACATTGTGGATAGAGGTGAAATGCTGTTATAGGAAGCCTCTGCCTTTTGACACCCATTATCTGATGACATTTTGATGCTTCCAAATTAAGGACAAGTTCTATTAATTCAACAGCAGTTCCCCTCTTTCATCAGTTCTTCTTGCCTATAGAGGCTTGCTTGGGAACACTCTTGTGTGTGCCACTCGCAAAGTGAGATGTGGGGGGAAGGTGTTAAGCCAGCTGAAAGACTTTGCAAGCTGCACATGTGCAGTCACTCCCAAGGGAGCCTCTGTAAGTCCTTCATGCTCCCTCCAGTACAGTACATGAATCCTGCTTTTCAGCTAATTCCATTTTCTGACAGTGCACTGGTCCTTAACCTGTCAGATAAGCAGAGGTAGCCTATATCTGACTGTTGGCTTTATTTCACTATTCTAGGATTGTTTTAGGTGTTAACTCTCATCATAAACTGTTTTCACGTTTTTCTAGCTTTTGCCAGACATGTGGGTCTTAACAAATTTTCACTCTTCAGAGTTGCATAAGAGCTACCTATGTGTAATATCAGAGCCAGCATCATATAGTGGTTTGAGCATTGGACTGTGACTCTGCAGGCCACAATTAATACATACGTTAATACAATTAATATAGCTAGAATTGTTTGATTGGCTTCACTTGTTAAGAATATTGGTAAAGGATGCTAGAAGATCCATTTGAGTGTCAACTGAGAATGGAGAGTTCTAATGAATACTATCTTGTGGAAGTAAACCACTCACTGCCCCCCCTTTTTTTCATCTGAGGTGTGAAGACCATGTATTGGAGTAGTGTTGGGAGTACTAGGTTGTATTGATTGCAAGTGCAGTTAATCTAGAGTGAGGAGCTCCTGCTGAGAAACCTCACTGCTTTATTTTGGTCTTTATCCTGCCTTTTTATTTTTCGGAAAGGAAAATTTGTGGCAGTGAGCTCAAATCTTTCCACCAATGAATGATTCGATGAGTTAATCAAGTAACTGCATAGAGAGCATACAGAACTAAATCAGTCTTTCATGGAGGAACATGGTACAATATTAGACCCTTTGTTTTTGGTAACCAGATGTGGGGTCTAGCCTCAAAATAGTCGGTTGTGTCTATGATGGCAGTCAAGTGGTCATAATTCTGGTGTTAAACCTTGTAGAGTTAATCCCCCTTACAAATTTGTTGCCAGTGTGCCTATTTAGTGGCAAGAAGTTCAATTCAGCTGTCTGTTTTCTTAAAGGCACGTATAGAACAACTATATTGATATGCTGTTTCCCTGCTAAATAATGAACTCCTCAATTTCTGTACAAGAGTATCATTTCAAAGCTGTTGTTCCTTTGTCCTTCACATTTCTTCATAGCAAGACACTGGCAAAGCTAAGAAAGAAAGCTTCATTGGTACTGGCTAGGCTAGCTCAGATCAGTTTTCAATGCAGTGGCAAATAAGCTTAATCTCTTCAAACTCAAAACTGGCCTTGAACTTCAGTTACTGGCACCCATAATGTTTCTGTCCAGACTCTCTATAATTTAGCGTTTCAAAGAATGAGGAGATGCTGATTGTAAAAATGTACATGCATCACACAAAGCATAATCTTTGAATTTAAAATCTATTGTCTAGAATAAGAGTGGGAATTCAGATGCTGTTGAAAATCAAGTCCCATCACCCGTAGCTAGTAGTGAGAGATGATGGAAACTGCAGCCAAACAACATCTGGATGACACATGTTCTCCATCTGTGGTGATGACTTCATGATAAAAAGAAGCACATCCTCCCCTGTACGAGGAGGTCACTTCAAAGTGCAACATTCACACAGTGATCCTTTCATACATTGGATCAAATTAACCTTTGCTGTCCTTTTAAGGATGGAGAACTTCATGTTTTTAAAAAATATCTGGGAAAGGTTTTTCCTTAGGCTGTGCTTTCTTGTATTCTGCAGTATCTTCCTGTAATGAGAGAGTAACTGGGTGATGACAATTATGCGTGTTACTGTCCTTGTTGCTAGAGTCACTCAGCTAGTTGTGAATTAATTCCATTCAGGTTCAGCTTGTTGTAGATCCCATGAAGAATACTGTCAAAATGGATGACCAGGAGTTTTGACTGAGAAGTTCTCTATCCAACATAGTTGAACTACAAGCCTCTGATCCTTACACGAGTGAAATTTCGGCCAGTTTTCAGTTGGTTCTTTCAAGGGAAATAACACCTTTCTTTGGTGTGAGATTTCCTACAGAAGCTGATGTGGTTGCAAGCCCTGAGACTATTTATTTTGCAAATACCTAGCTGTTCTTCAACATTGCTCTGAAGTCAGGTTACCATGGAAGAGAAACCAAGTGTTGATAAAATGACAGATCTCAGTTATAAATGCCTTGCCTGAAGTGAGCATCTTCAGGGCTCGTTTATTAGTTCTTTTGCACTGTACGTAGTAATAGTTTCCAAAGTTTAGGGGCCCCCACCAAAAAACACTGTTCACAGATGGACCAAGCAGATGGGTGGTGGAGCTTCCAAGAGCCTTTTATCTCTTGACCTGAAAAGTATGGGTCAGTGGTCATACATAAGATAGTGTAAAACATAGCATTTTTGATCCAGTTACTTGAGAATGGTGTTCACACTTTGACTTCTGTATTAAAAATCAAAACTTACTCAGTTAGGAGTCTGTTCTCTTCCACATGACAGCTTAAAAGCTGAGTGTCACTGCTGCAACATTTTGAGGGAGTTCCTGGCAAAATTATCATCTGTGCATCTATGTTTTGTTTTGTTTTATTTTCTTTGATGTTTCCTATATCTCATGAATTAGGACAACAGTGAAACTTGCCACTGTATAAATTGACCTCTGGACTAATTGTTAACATCAAGAGGTATTACTTCTCTTCTTTCCCTTATAAACAGTTACCTTAAGATTGGACTCTTCTACTTATACCCATATCAGTGTTTTTTTACTGAACACCACCATCAACATCTTGCTTCTTCTACAGTAGAGATGGAAAATGTCTAGCTCATCAAGGATTTTTATGCGCCTTCAAGTATCTCCTTATTGTCATAATGGTGGGGGCAAAAATTGGAGAGTTGTGCTTCTTGGGGAAAAAAAACCCAAGTTTCATTGTCAGGCCTTGTTGGGGGGAATTTGTGGCAAGTGAAGCCGTAATCTAGGGGTGCGATTTTTCACTATTTTCTTCTTGAATGAAGCAATGAATAATTTTAGCAATTTTTTTTCTCTATGAGAAAAAGTCTTTGAAAACTGTACAATATTTGAAGACTGTTTGCAGTTTGGGAACTAAATATGTGCAAAATTTGCTCATGGTACTTTTGCACAGAAAGCACATACTGTAAAATCTTTTCTTCCTTGATTTGTCTCTCAGTTGAACTGGTTATTTTGTGGTGTTCTCTTATAAATATACTGGAAGTGTTAACTCCTTGATTTTTCTTTTCTTTTCCATTGCTATGAATATCTGTGATTATTTTTTTTGTCAGGTCCAGATTTTAGTGTCTATTAACTCATTCCCGTCAGATTTCTGTGCCTGTCTCATACTGTTGTTCAACTTGCTTTGGTTTGATTGTTCAGTGCCAAACTGAAACTGATAGCCCTGATGAGAAAGAGCTTTAACTATGAGGCAGCAGAGGAGGTGCCTATTCTCCAAGATGCTTATTTCTTTGAAACATCCTTTTTTTTGCCAGAAGATAATGATGTTTGAAAGAATCTGGGACCTACCAGTGAATATATTTTCTCCACTTCTCTCCAGATACTGGCTGTCCTTGTGGTATGTCAGTTTCCAGTGCTATAGGCTGGCCTTGGAAAATATAGATTTTCATACTGATACTCTCAGGCATCATAGTTCTGTAGCATCTTGGCTATGCTGAAAATTGTGTAAATGGAAATTTAAATTGGACTTTGCCCAATTTAATGAGGGCTTTTATTTCCTGACATATTCATCTCTGTGGCTTACAGGAAAAAAGACACTAGTGACTTTTTCCTTCCACAAAGATTAAACAACCCTTCAGCCTTTCCATATTCTCTGATGCTTTGTTTCTTTAACATTCTCTTCTTCTTTCAATACGTGTTCAGAAAGTATCAAATATTCTACTGTAATTTATCTTGTCCTTTTTAAGTTTTTTCACTTGTTGCATAAGAACTGTAACCACCTGAACTTATAGTTAAAGAGTTACATTTAGTGTTGTGGTACATTTATATTAAAAGCATGAGACATTTGTAATCTGCCTTATTTGGAATGCTTGGATGTAATGTCTAGCATAAAATGTTGATTCTAACATTTGTTTTATAAACATGTATGTATTTGTATTTAGTGTACACACATATACATACATGCAAACCCTTTATTTAAAATATTTCTGTATTGCCTCTTGTTCTTTCCTTGCCTGCTATATTCAGAATTTACCAAAAAAAGAAAACAAAACCAACTGAATTCATGAAAATCCTATAAAAATAACTGAACCCTAAAATAGCAGATAAAAACAGTATCATTACCGTAATAAAAGAAAATGTGGAGAACCTTTCATGGTCATAAAAAAAGTCATAGCTGAGTCAAATAATGTAGTTACCAGTAAAGCCACATTAACAGAAACAGAAAACCAATTAAAAGTAATATTGAGTTGTTAATCACTGGAAACTGAGGCGAATAGGGCAGATTTCACCTGAGGCTTAAAGGGTAATATGAAATGACAGACACATATCCCTTAGGAGTAAGTTGTCAAGTTGGGATGCAACCCAGCATCAAAGCTCCTGGCCCACCTGCTTGTCTTCTGTAGATGGAAACAACCAAGTGCCTGCGGTTATTCTGCTGGGGAGGTTTGTATGGGAGGAAACTTTCCTTCTGATACCATAGCTGCTTACTGTTTACAGCTTTATAGGCAAAACAAGCATTTTAAAATGTGTCTGGAAACAAATTGAAAGGTAGCAATAGATTTCTTATTTCTTCTTCAGGCTTGTTAACCTGTCCGTCGTGTTTTGTGCTAATACAAGTTTCTAAAGAGTTTTCAGAGACATCAGCATGTATAGAACATTCCAACAACTGAGCATAGCTTTTAATGGAAATGTAGATTACTGTGTCTTCTGTGGAATGGATCCAGTTTGTAATGATTATAAATGGTATTTAGATTTTTCCAGTAGTCTTGAAATGTGAAACGTAGTGTGTGTTTCAACCCTTTGCTAACATGTATAAGCCTTTATCCAGGTGGGAAAAATATTTAATTTTCTCCCTTTTCATGCCTTATGTAATAATCTCAAAATATATTGCTTTCTTGTGCTTTACATTGCTGTGTGATTCTCTAGTCTGCTTCTTCCTCTTTTTTCCCTAGAAATCTAATTCCTCCACTACTACAAATGAGAAGATAACTAAACTATATGAGCTTGGTGGTGAGCCAGAAAGAAAGATGTGGGTAGATCGCTATTTGGCCTTCACTGAAGAGAAAGCAATGGGCATGACCAATCTTCCAGCTGTGGGCCGGAAACCCCTAGACCTGTACCGTCTGTATGTCTCTGTGAAGGAAATTGGAGGGCTAACTCAAGTGAGTGAACAGTAGTGGGGAACAGTTAGATCACATTTAAGAAACATGCTTGTATTTGGTAGTAGCCCCTTTCTGGAACCCCTCTTAAGGTGATGCTCAAATGCATATAGCTTCACAACCCAGGTCTGACACACACATAAACACACCTAGCTCATTAATTCCCAGTACTCATAAGCAAAATGCTTAACATAGTTGCAAATAGTTTATAAACTATTTACTGTTTACGGTTGATGATGTGGCTTGTCTTGAACTTGGAATTGTTTTGTATTTGCTTATCCTCTGTGGTAGACAACTACATTGCCTACTGGTTTATTATTAGAATATCCTTTGGGGATGTATAGTTTTTTTCACTTTGCTGAAACCTTACCAGGATGCCTGTTCGTTTCTCTGTAAAAAGTTTTGTGTGAGTTCGTTAAAAAAGTTGGCCCTTTTGGCATTGTGCAGGTTAACAAAAACAAGAAATGGCGTGAGTTAGCAACCAATTTGAATGTGGGCACCTCAAGTAGTGCAGCTAGCTCCCTGAAGAAGCAGTACATCCAGTGTCTTTATGCCTTCGAGTGCAAGATTGAGCGAGGTGAAGACCCTCCCCCAGACATCTTCGCAACTGATTCAAAGAAATCACAACCCAAAATACAACCTCCATCTCCAGGTGAGTCAAGTTCAACTAATGAAGTCCCTTATTTGTTGAGCCTATCCTGCTAGATCAGTATCTAGACAAGTGTTTCTCAAGCTATCTGATGTGGGAGGCTGACAGTTTTTTCCCCTAATGTGCCAGAGACTGGTACTGTATTTGTGCCCCTTGGCTTTAACTGTTTCTTTCCTTCCTGGAAACTTCCTACAGACCAGCAACCAGTGATTTATGGACTCACACTGGTCCATGGACCACCACTTTGAGTAGCACTGCAGTAGTGCGTTGTTGGTATAGAGAGACCATAGATGTTCAACCAGTTCCTTAATTCAGCCAGACATCAGAACTGTGCTAATTCTAGTGATACATTTTTAAAGGCCCATTTATAAATTAATTTTCTAAACAGCCTTCTTGTGTTCTACACAATAATTTTCAATGGCATTTGTGATATTTAAGAGTGTTGATGAAGACTGTGAGTGCTTCAGGAAAAGAGTGAGGTATTGAAACTGAATGCTGTTACAGAGGCAAATGGGCAAGCCATTGAAATTGCTTTCCCTTCTGAGTTTACCTTCAAGCGTGGAAACATCTTGTGTTTTGTCTAGAATATGACATGAAGATTTTTAAGACAAAAAATGTATAATATATTGGGCTGCAGTGATGATAATTCTACTGCCTAGCAAAGTGCATGTGTCTCTGATCTGTTCTGTATAATCTAGAATCTGCACATTGGTTTCGACATCTATAATTGACTTCTTGTGTATAGTGTGTTACCACAGGCGATATGCCTTTCCGTCCAGCGTGCAAAAGTGCCTCTAGCAAGTACTGGAGTGCACCCTGTGTTGTAGTTTTGTGATTTCTAAAGACAGCAAAGAGCAGGACAGGTGGAAGGGCAGGCAGAAAATGCTACAGACAGTGTGAAGACCACACATAACTCCATTTTCCACACTCCAGGACTCCTGTAGGTTGCATCCATCTATTTTCTCCAAAACTGGAAGTAATCAGATAGTCAGATCTGGTTTTGCCTTACTATATATTTTATTAAATTTTAACGAATAACAAATATATAAACAGTAAAGACTTTCACTACAGAAAAATGAAAAGAAAAAAACTCAAAATGTATATTAATAGATAAAAGAAAACAAAGTAAATACACAGCAAAAAAGGAGCAAAATCTTCCCAAAGTGGAAAATAGAAAGAAAGTAACAAGATAACTGATGAAAGTAGGAAAAAGAGAACAAAACAGACAAAGTGAACATTATTAAAAAAAGAGAAACCTTTCCCAGCCCTCCCTTCCACTGACTTCTTATGCTTTTTTATATCAGTTAAATTAATAGTGATCAACATACGACTTTCACTTTGAAATAAAGGAAAAAACCTTTTTATATGACTCTTTACCTCTAAAATTCAGAGATAAATTCTTACTAAATATCAAAGCATAATGGAACCTTATCACCAAATTTATCCTTTGCATATTGAATATAAGGATGCCATATTTTCAGATATGATTGTATATAGTGTCCTCCCAACCAACATGATAATTTATCTTAGTCAATTCCATCACTTTTTCTAGCTATTCTTGCATCATAGGAATAGATCTTTGCTGCCAATATCTTGCAAAAGTTATTCTAGCTGCTGTCACCATATAATTTATAATACTTTATTATCCCTTTCCACTTTATCCTTATAGTCCTAACATGTTTAAAAGAAATAACTTTGGCCTAAATAAAATTCTCATTTTATTTATTTTTTATTTTTATTTTTTAAAATTCTCATTTTATTTTTTGAATATCACCATTGATTGGTAGCTAAAATCTCCCTTTCCTACAAGTCCACTGTAAATGATAGAAGGAGTTGCATTTGGTTTTGGAAGAGAATGTTTTCTTTGGATGTAAAAGTGTCCCAGAGGTCTAAATACAATAGAGTTTCGGTAACCAAGATTAAGACTTTGAAAGGATTAATAGACGTTAAAAGTGATTTCATGGGTATAAAAGGAAGAAATAAAGTCAAGCAAATATGTCCTGATTGGTCACAAATTCTTGCACTGAACAAACCTTAGAATGCACATTGGGATAAGTGTCTCAAACTACAGTACATCTGGATCTTGGAGCAGCATGATAGAATATTTGTACACACTGCATCCCATAATCGAAAAGTAGATTACATGCCTGTACTAGAGCAGTACAGATTGGAAATACAAAATTTGGGTTCAGGGTGAGGTAGAACAAAGGGTTCAGTATCTTGACTCAAAATAATTAAAAAAACTTCTTTTGGATCCCAGACTACTTGATGGAATTCAGTTTAACTGACTAAGCATAGCATGCTTTATAGAGACAAATAAGTGGAGGTATTCTGAAAGAGGGTACCAGAATAGGTGTCCAGGTGATGTTTTAACTAGCTGGAGCAGAGGATACTTCAGCTTTGAACCATGTTTCCCAGCAATGCCTCAAATCAGTAGTAGGCAAAATGTAGCCTACTGGCCGCTGAATTCCCCCACCAGTCCCCCAAAGCCCCCCACCCCCTTGTTAAATTGATACCAAAATTTCATGCAGAAAGCCCCTCAAATACATGAAAATGTGCAAAAATACCATCACCCCACTTCCACACACACACACCTGATCTCTGTACTATCACCAAATAGTTCCATTTTCCTCTGCTACTCCTGTCAGAATGGCAAGAGGAAGTGATGTGATTGTCAGTTCCTATATCCATTTGGAGAAGGACAGCAGAGGTATTTGAGGTATTTGAGCTTTCCATGGGGGATGTGGTCCATGTGACGAATCAGTGAGGGGAACTGTCCCTGGCTCCCATGCAGTTGTTCACAACTAGTTTAGATGGGACCATTTAAAGGCACATTTGTGAACTGCTTGACTAGGGTGGTACCTTGGTAGACAGAGCAGCATTGCATTCTCCGTAGTTATCAAGGTTTGCATACTTCAGAAGGGGAAGTACCTTCTAACTCAACTGGGCTACAAGATATCCAGTCAATAGAATAAAAGTAGGTAGCCTGACACACTAATACTGAGATCTTTTTGTTCCTAGCTGGTTTGGTACCCTTGTTCCTGCATTTTCCAAGGAGAAAAAAGATAGACTGAAAAGTGTTGTACACTGTAAGCCACCTTGATTTCCATACCAGGATAAGGATGGGATACAGATGATGCCAAAAAACCATACAGAATACATATATGCATCATCTTCATGTAGTTTCTCAGTAATAAAATTACACCATGATGTGCATAAGTAAAAATGTGGCCCATACATTTCATTACAGTACTAGAGGTAATGGGCAGAGATACCAAGGACTAACCAAATAACCTATAAATAGGTCCAAGAGCAAATTAAGCCTGAACTTTTGAATCCAAACTGACCAAAATGAGGCTGTCATACCTGGGACATAAAGACAGTGATGTTTGGCAAAGTGGGAGGCAGTAGGAAAAGAACACGACCTGATTACAGGTGGAGGTGTTCAATCAAGGAAGCCACAAGCCTGATGTTGCAAACTTTGAGCAGGGCTGTTGATGGTGGGATGTCTTGGCAGTGCTTCATTCGTAAGGTTGCCAAAACTTTGAACTGGCTTGATGGCAGTTGACAGCAACAGCACTGGTCAAGTTGAACAGTTAGGAAATCAGGAAAGTTACTGCATCTGTGAAAAGTGGGACTAGCTGCAGAGAGTTGATGGTCTTGCTTCTGCACGTAGATTGTTTGATTCAGCTTCCTATGAGGAGAATGGAACAAGGTTCTAACTGTTGAATAAAGAAACTGCTATTTGCTATGTGCCCATGCTTCTCTGATCTTGAAGTGTTGATACCTGAAGTGCTCTGATCCATGTATTGGAATTTGATGGGCACCATTTCCAAACTGAACCCAGACGGAGTTCTTTCTCTCTCCTCATTGTATGACACTGTCACTTCTAGTAAGAAGATGGGCCTTTGCTGTTGTAGGTGTTGTTTGGTTGTACATTTTGGGTGATGCTCACCAATCTTTGTTTTATTAAAATAGTTCTTTGATTTTTTAGTACTTTTGTAACCGAACTTGTAACTGTAATTGTTCCTCCCATACAGACGTTGTGTTTCTGTTGTGATTGTGAAAATTGAAAGGGAACAGATTAATAGCTTTCTAGCAAAGGAACACATTACTGTTGTAACAATGGCCTGAAGAAGCTTTCTGGGCAACAATTGCGTGGAGGAAAATGGATGGGTTTTTTTAAAAAAAAATATTGGAGGCTGACATACCAGATGAAAGTGGCACTAATAAAAGCCTGTAGCAAAGCCAAATTCTCCCTGCCTTTATGAAGGGAATTGGGGAGAGACTGAAAACTCCATCACCAGGAGGATACGCTTTTGCCCTGTACCTTATATTGTTCACCTTGTCTAGTACAGTGGGCCCTCAATATCTGTTTGGTTTGGTTCCAGAACCCCCGTGGATACCAAAATTCATAAGATGCTCAAGTACCATTATGTACAACTCTGTAGTAAAATAACATCTCTTATATAAAATGGCAAAATCAAACTTTGCTTGGCAAAATCAAGCTTTGCTTTTTGCAATTTTTTTAAAAAACTATTTTCAAACAATGGTTGGTTGAATCTGTGGATATGGAACCCATGAATATGGAGGGCTGACTGTATTATCCTTTCTGGCTGGCATTGGCTCTCCAGGGTGTCAAGCAAGAGTTTCCCCAGCCCTGCTCGGAGATGCAGCAGATTGAGTCTGGGACTTTCTGTAATGAGAGCCCGCAACTTCTTCACTGACCCATTAGCCGCTCACCAGGGATGATTCTCCCTTTCTAAACAGTTAATTCTTCTGTACAGAATGCAGTAGGTAGGATTCAAAAAGCATATCACCATTTCAGATTTGTATGAACTTCTTCTCTAGGGCCCACTGGAGAACTAGCATGGTATCCAGGGTTGAAAGAGAAGGTGGCTGGAATTGGGCAAAGCACAACAAAGTCCACATCTACACTGTTTGCTGATGTGAATCCCTTTTCTTGAGCAAACCAATGGATTCCAGACCATTTGCTCCCTACAGTATGTGAATCCATTTCATATTCAAATGCTGTGCTATGCCTGAGTAAATTTTAGTTAAGGGGAAGCTTGGCAACAGCACCATTTTGGCTTGTGAAACCAAGCACTGCTGCGCATCCTAACTAGTTAATTTTCCAAAAAGGTGTGGTAGTCTCCTGAGGGAGTGTCTGATGCCAGATCTCCCTACTTCACCATATTGAGAAAGGTATAGAAATTGTGCAGTTTAATCTCCAGTCCTCTCCATCTTTACAAAAACCCTTTTGTGAATTTTATGGCTAATTGTATTTTGTCATCATTGTGTTCCTTGAAGTCATTTCCAGGTTATTTCGATCCTAAGACAAACCCGTTGTGGGGTTTTCTGGGAGCTGAGGGTGTCTGATGTGCCCAAGGTCACCCAAAGGGTTGCTGTGGGTGAGTGGGAAATTCAGCCCCTTTCTCCAGGGTTGTAGTTCAGTGCTCAAACCACTACAGCACCACTGGCTGATTGTGTTTACTATTAATTCATATTACAGAGAAAGTTTTGACAGGTGGATTTCACAAGGGCAATACTTGGCAGTGACATAATCACATCGGTTTTGCTGTGTCAGTTGAGTTCTGATGGCAGAAAGCCACTGTGTAGAATAGACCACAAAAGCTTATGCTACAATATAGTTTTTAAGGCACATGTGTCAAACACAAGGCCCGCGGGCCAAATCTGGCCCACCAGGCCATTTCATGTGGCCCTCGCACCTTTGCTGCAGCTGTGGCACTCCCCCCGCCTGGCGAGCCTGGGGGTAGAAAGAGGCACAGAGAGGGTCTGGGGAGCGGCGAGTGACACACTTTGGATATACTGACCAATTCTGTGTCACTTTACAGAGGTACAGGGACCATAAACTACGATGAAATAGTCCCAAAATGTCCAAGACTAGTAATATTTATGCAGAGGGAAGACAGTTTAAAAACCAGTAATAATCGAATGCGGAGGCAATTATTTAATATGATAAAAGAGTAGATACATTTATGTAGTCTTACAGATATAACTGGCCCTTTGAGGGTAACCATAATGCTGATGCAGCCCAAGATGAAATGGAGTTTGACATCCCTGCTTTAAGGTAAAACAACTCACCCTGTAGCTTTTGCTGTAAGAATCTACCTACCACTGTGGAGATTATTATCCCCTCAGAAGGACTGCAACTTTGAACGTGGTCTCGTCTTGATTTAGGTAGAGGCCTCTTCCCATTTTTAAGATTTTGTCTGGTTATAGTTTGTGCTGTGGAGAGCCAGCGTGATGTAGTGGTTTGAAGATGGGCTACAACCCTGGAGATCAAGGTTCAGTTCCCTGCTTGGCCATGGAAATCGACTGGGTGACCTTGGGTGGGTCACACACTCTAACCCCCAGAAAACCCCATGATAGGTTTGCCTTAGGGTCACCATAACAACTTGGAGGCACACAGCAACAACAGAGTTTATGCTGTTCCCATTAAAAGGCTGTTGACTTGGCTAGAAATGATCGTATTACCCTTGTGTGGTAAGGTCATCCTTTGTGTTGCATTTTATCTGAAGGATGTGTTCTGATGGCTTTGAGGAAGAAGCCAGGGTTCCCTTGTGCACAGCTGGCTAGCAGAAACACCCAGTTTGTGTGTGTGTCTGTGTCTATCTCTCTGTCTCCTTGAGCCTGGATTTGTTTTGCCATCTTCTAATGCTGTGCCAAACTGTGCGTTAGGCTCTCCCTCCTGGACTGTTCCGGTCTGAGTTCTCTCCCCCTCCTCCCACTCCATCACCACCACCCCGTTCAGATTTTTCTGGCTCCCGGTTATGAATGAATGGCAACATGTGCCCTGGGAAGTGGAGCCAGTTAGACTTGAATTCACAGTGTATGGATTTGGCACCCCTCCAGCAGTTTGTAAATTTGTGAGTTGGGAGGGACGGCAGGGGGTGGGGAAGAACAACAAATGGGAACGACAGGGGGAATGTCTCAAAACCTCTTCCTGCTGATGTCAGTGTATTAGAATGCAGCAGAGACTTTGCTTGTTGGATTCCCAGGGGAACGGAATGGAGCTGAAAGGCTAATGAATGGGGAAGAGGGGGTAGGGGAGGGCTTATGAATGAAGCTCCCTGCTGGGCTTGCCTCTGCCCTTCCTTCTCAGGAGATGTCCCCAGACTGGGAGGGAGCAGAGGGAGAGGGTGCCAGGAAGGTGGGGCGTAAACAAACATGACCTGCATGTGACCTCCAGAGGATTTTAATGAATAGCTGAAATGACTCATCAACTTGTAAGGCTCGGGCGAGGGATATCAGTGCGGAAAATGGTAACGAATGGAAAACTTAATTAAGAGCTTGGCACTTTCTAGCTGCTAGGAGTATAGTGACCTGAGAGGTGGCACCACCCGAGAGGCTGGAACGCTGAAAGTGCTCAGTATGCCACACAGCTGGCTCCTTGTCTGCTGTATCCTCATTTTCAGACAAAGTTTCCAGGAGCTTTGTGTCATACAGAGCAGAGGAGTCATTTGTTTTGGTTATCCCTTCCCAGAAGAAGTGACCTCAGGCTTTACAGAATGGGTCCAGTGGAGGTGGCTTGCCTTGTGCTTTTTAAATTGTAGAGTAATAGCAGAAGATGAACCTGAATTGAAATATTGCCTTCTGTCAACTCAGTCTTGCTTGTCTTCTTGGAGGTAGAAGTGGTACTGAATTGCCTGCCTCTGCAGATGGGCAGCATGTTGCTTCTCCTTGAAGAGTACTGCTTTGCCTTGATTCGAAAGTATTTTTCAATTAACTTTAGCAACTTCTAGTTACACAGTCCAGGTGCAGATGAGAAGTTGGGTAGAAAAGAAGTTTCCACTTAAGATCTGTTGGGACTTCAAATGCCATGTATGCGTCTGCAGAGGGAATGTGCAGCAGGATTTGTTACTCTCTGCTCATGTGGCCACTGTGATTTGGAGCTATGTTGTTGAGACCTTTGAGATTTTCTGTTACAACAATTCCAGTTACAGTAGCATCTGTTTTTTCTTTGCAGCGGGTTCAGGTTCCATGCAAGGTCCTCAAACACCTCAGTCCACCAGTAGCTCCATGGCCGAAGGAGGAGACCTGAAGCCCCCAACTCCTGCATCTACACCACACAGTCAGATGCCCCCTTTGCAAGGCATCAGGTACTGCACAATCACTTCCTCCTACTGACAAACATTTTGACACCCGTTGGGTTAAGTGGGTTGCTCCATTGGTATGCAACATTAAAACTGTTCCTTCTTTGCTTGGATCAGGAGTAACTCAGTAGGCCTTCAGGACACATTCCCCGATGGCAGCGATCCTACTTTCCAGAAGAGGAACTCCATGACTCCAAACCCAGGGTACCAGCCCAGCATGAATACGTCTGACATGATGGGGCGCATGTCTTATGAGCCAAATAAGGATCCCTATGGCACTATGAGAAAAGGTGACAGCATCTTTCATACTGTGTTAAAGGCACCAAGGCTTCTCGTTCTGTGGAAGCAAATTTGAGAATATATACTTACCTTTACTATATAGCTTCATATTATTCAGATTTCTTTTGAGGGGGTTATGAATTTTGAACTCTGATCATTATTTCTTTTTCCTCCCTGTTTCAGGAAGTGACCCCTTTATGTCATCTGGACAGGGCCCCAACAGTGGTATGGGTGATCCTTATAACCGTGCTGCAGGTCCAGGGATGAGTAATATGGCCATGGGGCAGAGGCAACATTATCCTTACAGCTCTTATGACAGAGTGAGGTGAGTGTTTACTGAAGATCCTACACTGCTGTACGAAGGGATTAGTAGTTACAAAAATGTCTTTATCTTATTTTCATTTATGGGCCTAGCCTCTGCCCTCAAATTCAGACACCTGAAGTTTGATCTTGTGACCAGCAAGCACTGTGAAAGGGCAGGATGGTGGAAAGAGGAATGACATGGATGAGCAAAGCATAAAAAGAATGCACTGATAGTCTAGTAGGACTTCAGGCTATAAAGAAGGTGAAACTGACCTCTCTTCTCTGAACTGAAGAAGCTGTCAAATAAGGATTGCTGGAAAATGTCTTGACAAATTCTAAGAAATTTGTGCGTGCACATAATTGTAAAAGGGACTGAGCCCTGAGTTGAACCAGGAGTTCAGCAGCTTATGTATGTACTTCTGTCAGGTCCCTAATTTCAGTAGGAGAGGGCCAGAATTATTTCTTACACAAGCATGCTTGGCTTCCTTTAGGACTGAAGCAGGGATGGGACCTGATGCAAACTTAGGAACCGGAACCCCCCAGCCCAACATCATGCCTTCCACTCCTGATTCAGGGATGTACTCTCCTAGCCGCTATCCTCAACAGCCACAGCAGCGGTAGGTTCCAGCGTGACTATGTTGTGTTAAGAGTATTGTCTCTGCAATTCGTCAATTTCATGGTGTTTTGGGGGAGAAAATGAGTAATTTTGATCCTTTTTCTGCAGACATGATTCCTATGGCAATCAATTTCCCACTCAAGGTACATCCTCTGGCAGTCCCTTCCCAAGCCAGCAAACCAGCCTCTATCAACCACAACAGCAGGTGAGCCTTTCAGGTTTTGAAGTTGGACTAAATATGATGGTTGTGACCTGTGAGAAACTATAGAAGGCAAGAAGGTATGTCTTCAAGGCAGTATCAGTATGGCTTAGTTTAGCGCAGCTGTGGGAATCTACATGAGGTTGAAGTCACATGCCCTTCTCTGGACCATGAAGGGCTGCACCTCCACATTTAAATAATTCAATGTGTGCCCCACTCATTTGGGAGGGTGTGGGAAGCAATTGGCATGTTTTGGAAAAAAAGATATTCTCTGGGCCAAAAACAGTCTTGAGTTGGCCATGTGGTGAGATTTTCCCTTCACCCCTACAAGAGGCAGGAAGGATTTTGTATAAAACATTCCTAGAAGTCCACAAAAATGATCTTGGAGAGTGCAATTTGTCCAACTGGTTTAGCAGATGGCGGGCTTTTGCAGCTTTATTTGCATGGTGGTTTGTGGTGCCTAGTACCTGCCTTGTGTTTCTCATGAATAATCAGAGTGCTGAGTAACTGTAGGCCTTAAGGTGACTTTGCTTGGTTTGTTCCAATGAGGGAACAAATTCATTCATTCTAAACAAAGAAGCTTTTCTATTGGTTGTGAACTAGCTTTCTATCATATTTGCATAAATGTCAGCTTCCAGATATCAATTTTGACCTGTGTCTGAGAAAACTTAGACCATAGACTAGAGATATTCAGGGTAGGTTAACACTCCCCTCATGAACATGTAGAGAATTCAGTTTCTCAATGTCTTAATATATAATTCATTTCCATGTCCTTTTGTGTATAGGGTTCTCTTTCTTCATTGACACAGTAACAAGGATTTTACATTTTTACCTGCAAATACAGAATGTAATTGTATTGTGCTTGAATTTGAAGATATTTACAATTGGAAAACTTGTCCTGTAGCCAGAAAATAGATAAATCAGTACTTGGTTATTCACACAGCTTTGTCTTAAGCATTCATTATAAGGGGACATCTGAAGGTTGTATGGTTAATAATAATAAAAACTTACAGTGGAAGCTTACTTTGCAACATATACATATACATATATACATATACATACATACATATATATATGTGTGTGTGTGTGTGTGTGTCATGCAACATGTTATTTGTCTGAAACCATGCAGCTGTGGTCAGGATTGCCAGTTATTAAGGTGAGGTAGGCTTTTGAAAACAAGCATCATACACTGACCTGCATAACTTGCATCCAGTTTCCAGTACTAGATTATAAATAGAGAGAGTAATACAAATTTTATATAACAAATGCTATGGTTTTCTCTAGAATACTTTTAAATAGTTCTGAATACAGCAAGAGGTGGAAGCAAAATAAGGTAGATTTCAGTGTGCTTTATTGGCAGTCCTTTCCAGCCTCGGCCATTTACCTGAAATTTATTTAAAATATTTATATTATGTTCTACAAGCACAAAAGCTTCCAAAGTAGTTTATAGATCGGTAAGAACAAGACAGCACTAGTTCTGAGACTTACAGTCTTAAAAATACCCACTTAAAAGAGGATGGAAAGGAAGGAAGGAAACAGGAGCATTTTCAAAGTTATGTGGTTACTATAAAAGCCAGATGTGATAGAATTATGCTGTTCAGAACTCAAAAGTAGTCCTTGCCCCTGTTGGTAGCTCTCCATAATATAACCTACTGACTTGACTTTCCTTGAAATGGCTATAATGCATCTGAAAGTTGCCGGGTCTTCAGTGTGGAGCCCTGGCCTTCTGGGATTTCATTGGACGCTGTCTGCTTCTTGTCCCTTACCACTCCAGGTAAAGTGTAGGGTTCCCAGTTGATTCTCAAGAGTAGATCATTGTCACAGGACAATTGCCTTCCATGGGCTACTGGAACAAATGAAGAGGAGGGACTTAGCCCAGCTCTTAAACCACCAGCAAAGGGAGAGAAAGTAAAATTGATAATTTTGGTCTGAGGAGGGAATCCACATTGAAGGTCTCCTAGGTACCAGGCCATCACTGTAATCTGGTCCACCAGAGAGTGCTTATGAGAAGGATGAGAGAAAATATGAGGTGTTCTTAATGCTCTGTGGATGCTGTTTTTTCCTGGCTGTAAACTTTTTCTAAAACAGAGCTGCTGCAAAAATACAGTTGCTTAATGGCCAATTTTTGGGGTTTATTTTCTTTTCAGAATTACAAGCGACCGATGGATGGCAACTATGGCCCCCCAGCTAAACGACATGAAGCAGAGATGTACAATGTATCGTACAGTTCAGGCCAGGGACAAACCCAGCAACAGCTGCCTCCAGCACAGACCCAACCAGCTAGCCAGCAGCAAACTGCTCAGCCTGCTCCTCAGCAAGAAATCTATAACCAGTATTCAAATACATACTCTGCCACAGACCGCCGACCTGCTGCTGGGCCACAGAACCAGTTCCCATTCCAGTTTGGCAGAGAAAGGGTCTCTGCTCAGCCAGGCTCCAGCACACAGCAGAACATGCCTCCTCAGATGATGGGTGGCCCCATACAGTCGGCTCCAGAGGGTCCACAGCAGGGCACCATGTGGCAGGGGCGTAACGAGATGGGTTACAGCTACCCCAACCGGCAGAGTACTGGCTCTGCAACGCAAGGGCCTGCGTATCATGGAGTGAATCGAACAGATGAAATGCTACATCCGGATCAGCGGGGTAATCATGAGGGACCATGGCCTTCTCATGGCAACCGCCAGCCTCCTTATGGGCCCTCTGCCCCTGTGCCACCCATGACAAGGCCGCCCCAGCCCAGCTACCAGACCCAGCCGAGCATGCAGAATCACATTCCTCAGGTATCTAGTCCAGCACCTCTTCCCAGGCCAGTGGAAAACCGCACCTCTCCAAGTAAATCTCCATTCCTGCACTCAGGAATGAAAATGCAGAAGGCAGGGCCTCCTGTTCCTGCCTCACATATAACACCAGCAGCTGTACAGCCTCCTATGATACGACGGGACATCACATTTCCACCTGGGTCAGTGGAAGCTACGCAGCCCGTGTTGAAGCAACGGCGACGCCTGACCACAAAAGATATTGGTAATTCAGCTTTCACTCCCCTTTTGTTGATGGGAGGACAGTGTCTCCCAGCTCACAAATCATTCTTTGATGCATTCCACCTAAGGAAAGGATTCTCAAATTCTGCTTAGAAAACTGTTTTGCTATGGTTGTCAAGTTTCTTTGAATGTGCTGGGTGACCATCTACAGGGACACTCAGAATTAATGAAAGCTGTGGAATGGCACATTTGAGGTTTTTGTGGGACAGATCCCTTGTTGACTGATAATGCAAATACAGCTGTTCTGCCCAATCGCAGGAACTCATTTTAGCCTTTTGTGAAATTTGGAAAGCAGAACTCAGAGCAGTTTTATTTCATTCAGGCAGCTAATGAATACAATATGTGTTTTGTACATTGCAGGAACTCCTGAAGCATGGAGAGTAATGATGTCTCTGAAATCTGGATTGTTGGCTGAAAGTACGTGGGCCTTAGATACCATAAACATCCTCCTCTATGATGACAACAGTATAATGACCTTCAACCTCAGCCAAGTGAGTTAACATCTTCTGGTAATAGGGCTTTGAAATAAGGAAAGTAGGGTTGCAAAATGAAAGTAAATATCCGTTTCATGTCTAAACTGTGGGTATTCTGCATACTTTAGAGTTCAGCATTTTAATGATAGCATAAAGAGAGCAGTTTTAGCCCCTTAGACTGACGAAGAAGCTTAATGTCTGGAGGTGAGGCAGGTGAAGTTTCCAGTAATTTGGCCAGAGGGTTTCTCAGCCTCATTTCCTTGTTCCTTTGTATGAGTAGAATGCACAAAACAAGTTACACAAAGTAAGGAAATCTGAGAAAATTTGCATCATGTGTTAGTCTTTAGATTCTTCCTTTATCTATACAGAATCTTAAGGGCTGGGTTTAATTTCCCCATGGTCCTTTGGGATTTGGACTTGCTAGTTAGCAACCACGCTTGATATGTAAAGAGTTTAGAGAACTCACGTTTGACTGTCCTATCTGGAAAAACACAATTCTTTTACTACTTCAAGGACTTCAATATTTATTATAACATTAATCCATAAAATCAAGTCCCACTTTATCAAAAGCAGCTGAAGAGGTAGACGCTTACCTATGAAAGCTGTAAGCTGTATTACATTGGTTAGTCTTAAGGTGCTAAAAGTCTTTTTACTGCTTTGGATGTGGGAAAACCCATTCGAAGCTGTCTGATTTAGGAAGTTTCTCCTAATTCAATCGTCTTGTGAATTACCTTGGGATGTAAGAAGGACTCACATGAGTAATAACCTTCTTACCTTCTTATTTAAACACATTTATTCCATCTGAGACTATTTTGGCAAACTGGTTTCCATAAATTATGCTGCATCCAAATTGCACATTTGATTTAACCTTTGCATGGACATCACTTACAAGAAGGATTAGAGGGGTTAAATTGGTAATTTCAGCATAAAGTTTATTTTAATATAGATAGTAAGTTTTAACTTGTAGTCTTGTGACTTGGCTTAAATTTTACACCAGAGAATGTTATTCTCATTATTGTTTGCAGCAAGCTGTTGTTTGTCATTACATTTGGACTGACAAATCATTGGTTTGCCCATGCTCAGACAATGATGATAAAAACTGTTTTTCAAGGCCATCCCAAACCAGGATTGTTTCAGAAAAATGAACTGAATTGCAATGCATGTGAATCATTAGTTTGCCAGCTGTGATGTAATCGTAAGATGTGGTTTGGCACAAACGTGGGAGATGAAGAGACAGAGATGTGAAGGGCCAAGGAAAAAAAGATTGAAAAATTTAGGGGAAAAGTGTTTTTTTTCCCCTCCTGTTTTTCCCAAAAACTTATTGGAATGTTTTCTTCCAAAATGGTGACTAAAATACAAAATACTGGTATTCATATATTTATTTTCCCCAATTTATTTCTGAAAAAGTATGTAAGAACGTGTACAGCACTGCTGCTCAAAGTGGTGGTCTGGAGACTGGTGTCAGGGCAGGAGCCGTAGTCTGCCGGTCCACAGTGAGGTTCCAGAAAAGGGGGAAAAGTTGTGGCCAGTGGACAAAAATATAATCCCTAGCACATTAGAAAGAAAATATTCCATTTCCCCAATGTAGATAAATAGCCTGAGAAACACCAGTGTACTGGATCAAACCATTGTAATTCCTGGCCCTAGTTTCCTTTTCATGGTTTTTTTTTGTGAGTATGAATGCTTTATGTCTGCTTGACATTATGAGGATAGAAAAGATAATTTTCTTATACTAATTATGATGGTTGTTTTTTCCTGTCCATATATTCACTTGATTTTCAAAACCAAAGAGGTTCCTTACAATTCAGTACCATTTATAAGAAGAAATAAATTGGAAAAAAGTAAATTCAAGTTGTAATTATTTTCTGAATAGACTGTACTTTTAATATACCAAACATGATAATTTTATGCCAAACCACGTTATGCGTAACACAGTTATGTTCCTAAAGTAAGAAAATGACTTTCAGTCTGTAAACGGTGCTTATATTGCATTTTTAGGGGTTATTTTTATTTCTTCTCTTCTGTGGAAAGAGGAATGAAGCACAGGAGGAAACACATGAACACAACCTTTATTCTAGGCTTGTTCATTTAACGTTAAACATTATGTTTGAACTGAACTGATTCATAGTTGCTTTAGGGACAAGAGAATCTTTTACCCTCTTACTCCACTGCTGTATTACATCTGATAATGCTCTTTTTTAAGCGAACTTCGTGTAGAGTTTTCTTTCCCCAAAAGACTGTAAATTGAACAATGCTGGATTTGTCTTAATTATTACTTTCTGGGAACCAGCATGAAGCTTTGGCCGTGTGTTTGTCTTTCTGTTGCTCAGCCTCCTTAATGTTGATTTGATCATCTCAAGCTGCCATTTCTTGAGTGACTACTTTGATCCTCCTAGACCAGTACTGTCTACTCTTACTGGTACCAGCTTTTCCATGCCTTGGGCAGTAGGAGGTGTTCCCTAGTCCTGCCACCTAACATCCTTTCATTAGAGCACTAGGGATTGAACGTGGAACTTTTTATATGGAAAGCATATGTTCTGATAGACAGTTATGACTACCAGTCCCAGTATCTTGGATTCATTTTCTCATTATATATTCATATAATTTTCTCATACAAATATTCTTATATGAATTCTTATATGACTGCCTTTTGGGGCTGGGATGTATGCAGAAATTTCTTTAAAAGCACTGGGTGGTAATCTGGTAATGAAAAAGAATTTTCGGCTAATAATAATAATAATAATAAAAAAATTGGAATATTAAACCTGTGAGATGAGTGGGTGGCTTTGGGAATTTAGTAACAGCTGACCCTTCACATCTTTGTCTGGACCTCTCTTCATATTTGTCCAGATTGAGCTAATCTTTGCTTGATTTCATGTTCTTTTGCCTTGCAGCTTCCAGGGTTGTTGGAGCTACTGGTAGAATATTTCCGGCGCTGCCTAATAGAAATCTTTGGAATCCTGAAGGAGTATGAAGTGGGAGATCCAGGTCAAAGAACACTATTGGATCCTGATAGGTTCAGCAAGTCTTCGAGTCCTCCTGCTGAGGAAGGAGAGAAAGAGGAGCCACGGAGTACTAACTGTGAGGAGGTGGAGGAGGAAGAGGAGGAAGAAGAAGCAGAGGAAGAGGCTGCCTTTGCAAATAAAGCCACAGCACCTCTTGAGAACTCTGAGGAGAAGCTAGTCAGCAAATTTGACAAGCTTCCTGTCAAGATAGTGCAGAAAAATGACCCATTTGTGGTAGATTATTCAGGCAAGCTTGGCCGGGTTCAGGAGTTTGAGAGCGGGCTGCTGCACTGGCGGATTGGTGGGGGAGATACCACTGAACACATTCAAACCCACTTTGAAAGCAAAATGGAGCTGTCGTTGACTCACAAACGAGCCACCTGCAATTCTGTTTTGCTGAGAAAACGTTCTGTCACTGAGGGTAACCCAGTCACCCGAGAAGGAGAGTCCCCCACAACGGATGGTCCTCCAGAGAAAAGGATAACAGCAACCATGGATGACATGCTTTCGGCACGGCCAGGTTCACTGGCGGAGGAGGAGGAGGTCAGAAATGTGGAGATGACAAAGGAGAGTGGTAAATTTCCCTTTGGCATTAGTCCAGCTCAGAGCCACAGAAACATTAAAATCCTGGAGGACGAGCCTCATAGTAAAGACGAGACACCCCTCTGCACGCTTCTAGACTGGCAGGACTCTTTGTCAAAACGCTGCATCTGTGTGTCGAACATCATCAGGAGTTTATCATTTGTGCCAGGCAATGATTTTGAGATGTCTAAACACCCTGGTCTGCTGCTGATCCTCGGGAAACTGATCCTCCTGCATCATAAGCATCCGGAACGCAAACAGGCACCGCTGACATACGAGAAGGAAGAGGAGCAAGACCAAGGAGTGAGCTGCAACAAAGTGGAGTGGTGGTGGGACTGCTTGGAGATGCTGCGTGAAAACACTTTGGTCACGCTGGCCAACATCTCTGGCCAGCTGGACCTTTCACCATACCCAGAGAGCATCTGTTTGCCTGTCTTGGACGGACTCCTCCATTGGGCTGTTTGTCCTTCAGCAGAAGCCCAGGATCCTTTTCCAACCCTAGGGCCTAATGCTGTCCTCTCCCCTCAGAGACTGGTTTTAGAAACCCTCAGCAAACTCAGCATCCAGGACAACAATGTGGATTTGATTCTTGCAACGCCACCCTTCAGTCGTTTGGAGAAACTCTACAGCACCATGGTGCGTTTCCTTAGTGACCGAAAGAACCCGGTGTGTCGGGAGATGGCTGTGGTACTACTGGCCAACTTGGCGCAGGGCGACAGCTTGGCAGCTAGAGCCATTGCTGTGCAGAAAGGCAGCATTGGCAACTTGTTAGGCTTCCTGGAGGACAGCCTGGCAGCCACTCAATTCCAACAGAGTCAAGCCAGTTTGATGCACATGCAGAACCCTCCCTTTGAGCCAACCAGCGTGGACATGATGCGTCGGGCAGCCCGGGCGCTGCTCGCCCTGGCCAAAGTGGACGAGAACCACTCTGAGTTCACGTTATACGAGTCACGGCTGTTGGACATCTCCGTGTCACCTCTGATGAACTCATTGGTTTCACAAGTTATTTGTGACGTACTGTTTTTAATTGGCCAGTCATGACAGCCGTGGGATGCCTATACCCCCTGTGTGCGTGTGTGTGAGTGGAGGACTTAGAAACTGATTGTTGCCCTTTATTTATGCAAAACCACCTCAGAATCCACTGTCTGCCCTGCGCTGTCCTGCTTCTACCTTGGGGAAAAGATGTTCCCCCTTCCCTCACCTCTGCCCTTCAGATCTGTCCTAACCCCAGTTCAAGGAGACAAAGCTCTGCCTACATTTAAAAAAAAAAAAGACTTTTTTTATTTTAACCAAAGTTGCTGTTGTTTACAGTGAGTTTGGGGAAAACAACTTTGTCCTGTTATCGCATCAACAGGCGCTACTTTCATAACTGTTTTTAATGGTAAACTCTGAAGGACAAAAAAAAGTGACTGCTGAACTCTTGTGTGGTTTATCGTTGTACATTCACAATCTTGCAGGAACCAAGAAGCTACAAGTTGTTAACAGACCTTGTCCAATGGAGGCCTGTGCAGTAGAGTATAGAACTTCATGTACTGTACACCTTAAACTGTAAACATACTGTAATAATGTCTCACATTGAAGAAAAAAAGCTGGATCAGCAGCAAGCTGTAGTTTTTAAAAATGTTTTTAGTTAATGTTGAGGAGAAAAAAGGCTTTTCCCCCAAAGTATCATGTGTGAACCTACAACACCCTGACCTCTTTCTCTCTTCCTCCTTGATTGTATGAATAACCCTGAGATCACCTCTTAGAACTGGTTTTAACCTTTAGCCGCAGCCTAACAGCTGCCACGTGTGTATATATATATGACGTTGTACATTGCACATGCCCTCCTTGCAGTTTCGTTCTCCCTCCCAGCCACCCCTTTATAGTATGACGAGTTAAACAAGTTGATGACCTGCAAAAGCGAGACACCAATTATTTAATCTCTTGCCAGACATTTCTCTCTTTCTCTCTCTCTGTTTCTTTCTCGCTCTCTCTCTCTCTCTCTCTTTCTCTGGAGGATGCTGTACAGGTCTCTGTGTATAAAGTCATTGCTGTCTCAGCAGCCAATCAACTTATAGTTTTATTTTTCCTGGGGTTTTTTGTTTTTTGTTTTTCTTTCTAATCGAGGTGTGAAAAAGTTCTAGGTTCAGTTGAAGTTCCTGATGAAGAAACACAATTGAGATTTTTCAGTGATGAATTCTGCATATTTGTATTTCAGACGATGTAGCTAAAAAACTTGATGTAAATTCCTCCCTTTTTTCCTTTTTTGGCTTAATGAATATCATTTATTCAGTATGAAATCTTTATACTATATGTTCCACGTGTTAAGAATAAATGTACATTAAATCTTGGTAAGATGTTTGTGAGGGTTTTCATTTTGAATGGTCACATAGGGATCTGTTTGGACCTCCAGTTCTCAGACATAGCCTGGAATCCAACATCCTTGCAATGTAACATAAAGATACACATGCAAAGATATGCTAGTCCAGCACTATGTAGTCCCCATGTAGAATAACAACATTGCACAACACATCAGTGGCTGGGTGATGTGTGGTGCATAGTGCAATGTGCTGTACATAGCTCCGTCTCCAAGTGTGAGCAGAATAATATGTCTGTTGTGCTGTAACAAACAATCCCCCCCCCCACATATATAGTGCAACTTAAGCACATGTATATCACTAGCAGGATAACCACACTGTGTTAATCGGGACTGACCTCAGTGTAAAACACTCTCTAGGAAAAGATTGCTCTTGGAATGAAGTGAAAAAAAATTAACTGATTTTCATAATGAAGTCCCAAGTATTTTTGTTTTAAAATCAGGGAATGTTTTAAAATCAGAAGAATGTGATTCTTCATTCTGAAGCAGTGCATCTTCGTAAGAACTTATGAATCAGTTCTGATGTCTACAGTTGTTAAAAGGGATTATGTGTGATGACAGAAAACATAAACCACATGGAGCAATAAATTAGTTGCGGTGGGTGTTCAGTGGCCTGTCTCAGCCCAAGAGGCTGGCCTGCATATATTTTTTCAGCCCTGTATCTCTACAAGATGTTAGTTTTTTGACTAAGAAGAGACAATAATCAGCTTTAGTAGAGCTAAGATCTACAGGTATACTAAATCATTTTGCCAAAGTTGTTGCTACAATTTATAACATTTTATTTGTGTAAAGTCTGAAGTACTGAGCTTGGGTGGTAAAAATGGGATAAATCAACATTCCTGCAAATCTAGGGAGCTCACCTTTAAGAGACAGAGGAGAGTTGTGAGTAGATTAACTGTTCTGGTGGATGAACTGTAGAGCTACCATAGATCACGTGCTAACACGTACATGGGTGAAGAAGTGACTTAATGAAGACTTCTTGGGGGGCTGCCTTTGCCTCACTAATAATCGCCATATTTCTTTAACATGCAGCCATACCAAGCTATATCTAGCTATACATATCTTTACCCAGCTATGCATATCTTTTGTGCCCGTGTCAAGACGAGTTAATGTACAAAGTCAATTCGGAATGTGTGTGTGTGTGTGCATGCATGTGTGTCATATCTTCATCCCTAGATCTCTTTTGGCTTTATGACACTTAGGTGAATTTATTGTTCATCTAAATATGTATCGCCTTGCACAAAGAGATGTGCAAGGCAACAGCAAAACAAAATAAAAAGAGAAATCATTTCCCTCAATTCTGAAGCAAAGCCGTAGGGAAAAAGTGCCGAACTGCAGAGTTCGCCGTAATTAAATCTCATTGAAATCCATGCGAAAGTCATGAATAAAGTTAATGATTTACATCATCACTAAGGTCAATGAGAACTTAGTGCAGTTAACATGGTGTGGATCATTCAACCTACTATATTTTAAATTGTTAGACTTCCTGAGAGGCTGCTATCTGAGTGATGGCCACCTTATCTTCTATCAGCCTCCCCAACCCAGGTCTCTCCAGATATTCTAGACTACGGCTTCCTTCATCTCTGACCAAACCAGCTGCAGCCAATAGGATTTAAAAGCATCTGAAAGGCCTCAGGTTGGAGAAGCCTACTCTAAATAAATAAATAGAATATAGTGTTGCTTTGAAGGCAGAGAACCCCACCTCATAAAATTTGGACATAAAAGCAAAGAAAATGGTTCAAACTCAGTGGAGACTGGAAACCTTGATAAATCCTTTTTGTGTGCAAAGCGAGGAAGACTTAACTTGGAAAGATCGCATTTGGGTATGTCTTTTCTCACACAAGCAATGGGAATTATTCCAGCCGTACAGCAATATTCAGTCTCTCAGTCTTGTCAATTACTGAAGATTGCTGGTAGAACCCTCCTGAATCAGACCAAGGCCTGTCTAGTCTAGCATCCTGTTTCCCCACCATGGCCAGTGGGATGCTTGTGAGAAGCCAACAAGTAATTAGTTTCATACATTCACGGTGGCTCCAACACGCAGCAACACTTTCATAGGGTTTTCTTGGCAAGAAGTATTCAGAGGAGATTTGCCGTTGGCTTCCTCTAAGAGTAAGAGTGTGACATGACCAAGATCATCCAGTGGGTTTCAATGGCCAAATGGGGATTTAAACCTTGGTCTCCTAGAATTCTAGTCTACCACTAAAAACCACTACAAAACGCTGGCCAACAAGCAGGGCATTTGGGCAACAGCTTTGTGCTGCCATTTCCTAGGAACTTGCACAGAGCCTGTTGCCTCTGGTTTTGGAATCAAGTGTTTTTCTTCCATGATGCTTCTGGGGCAGAAGCATCTGTGAAAGTATAACTAGTAGCCATCAGTAGACATATGCTTTGTGAGGTTGCTCATTTCTATTAAAGATACTTGAGCTTCTGGCAGCAGTCCATATTTAACTTGCACTTAGTCTGGAGAAAGGATTCCCTCCCTCCCACCAGCTACTTACCCAACCCATGACTTACCCAAGCCTTCCAGCAAACTCCACTGAATTTGAATCTCAATCTCCTTTTCATCTTAGTTCAGTGTTGCCCACTTAACCATCCCAGCTCTGATGCATTCCACTTAACAGTTTTCTTTTTTTTTAATAAATTATTTTTAGTAAAAACCAATTCTTAAATTATTTACGTAAGCACCTTTTCAAATATAACATAGTACATAACATACATGACGTAAACAAATTTTGCAATATCAAATTTGATATAAAATTTAACAATTTTCAAGTTGAAAAACTATGAGCTGTTGTCACGCAAGAGGTAATGTCCATTTTAATTGCTAAGTAGTCAAGGTGAGGAAACAGAACGCAGATCACAAATGGTACTAAAGCAAACAATTGCTGGCTTGCAGGCCTCCAGATGAATGACATCCTTCACCAGTGGCTTGGGATAATGGGAACTGCAATCTAATGCAGAAGACATCCAATTGGAGAAGATATTTGTACCTAATGTGGCTAAAGATGCTTTACAGCAGGTCACCTAGTGCCTTCCAGCTCTCCTTTGATGACAGTTCCCATAATCCCCTAACCTTTATCATGTTCACTGGGGGTATTGGGAACTATAGCCCAGAACTCTTCAAGGCATCAGGTAGCCCACCTCTGCTTTACAATCACTTTTTAAGTATTCTATATCCCCTGCTCTTCTGCTGAAGTCTATAAAGCACTCTACAATTTCAATATAGAGCAGTAAATTTAAAAAGTAATTGTGGCAGTGCACAATCTAAAAACCATGTAAGAGCAGAGAGTAAATTTGTAAACGCAATCTTCAGTTGCTTGTTAAAATGCTGATGAAAGAAAGTTACTTATGTTTCACTTTCCTATTACAATAACCATAGTAGCTTAGAATAATAGCATACTCACAACATCCAATCATATTTTCAACTACTCTTGAGTTTGTCACAAAAGGTACTTCTGCATCATCTCCCTGGATGCAGTTTTGGGGGATATCAAAACTTGCATTTTTGTTGTGTTTGATGGGTTTTTAATAAAGGTGCCACCAGCTGTTGATGTGGAATTTATTTCCATCATGGACCAGCATGACCATCTTCTTTTTTTAATGTGTATGCTTCTGAAATATCAGAGCCACAGAGAATGGACAGTTGTTGTTATTCTGTGCCTTCAAGTTTTTTTGACTTAAGGTGATCATAAGGCAACCCTCTCACAGGATTTTTGTGGCAAGGCTTCTTTGAAAGGGATCACACCCTAGTAGATACCAAGGGCCTGCTGTATTATTAAAATTGACTAGAATGTATACCCTGATCAGTTCATTTGGTTAGGTTTGAGTTCAGCTTTCTTCCAACGCAATGTTCTCTCTGTTTTGGATTACCTATTATATTTATACCCTGTCTTTCCTCCACTGAGGTCAAAGTAGAAGAACTGGCTTTTTTCCACACTTATCTTCACAACAGTTTTGTAAAGTAGGTCAGGCTGAGAGAATAACTTGCCCAAGGTCACCTGTGAATTTAATGGCTCAGTGTTGGTTTGAATCTCAACCCAAATGGTTCAGAACTTTAACCACTACACCATACTGGCTGGGAATGATGCAAGTTGTGGTCTAGTACATCTGGAGGGCACTGGGACTGTTTTAGGACTCCCTCCTATTTCCTCCCATCTATTTAATTGGAAAAAGTGAGCAGTGAATAAGATGTTTGTTGGTTGCTTTTAAACAGCAAGCACGATTAAAATTGTATGAATAATAAACTCAATCAGTTAAGTCATGGTTTGCTCATACTGTGCCAGAGCTGACTCAAGGAAAAACAAGGTGCTTTTCAAAGTAGAGCAGCAAATGGCTCCTCTGTCCCACCCCACCTCCCAAAAATGTGAGTCAAGATGCATGTTACCCAAGGCCAGACAAGTATTTTGAAACCAGAAGAAGAAAATTCCACAAGGGCTTCTCCAATTCCTGTTCCTCATTGGCCGTAAATACATAACAATAATAAAGTCTGATGGCTGGGTTTCCCGGATTGGCCTTTCAGGCATTCTGGACTTCAGCTCCCACAATCCCTGATCATTGGCCAAGGCACCTGGGACTTCTGGAAGTTGATGTCCAAAGCAGCTGGGGGACTAGAGTTTGGGAATCACTGACCTAATGCTTTGCTGCTCTTTTGTGACATCCCAGATCAGTCACCTAAAGCAGATGCTTCCCTGCCTTATGGTAGGGCTGCCCATGAGAGGTGTGTGCAGACACAAAACATTTTGTACATTACATTGATAATGGCCAACCAAAGCCAAGGTTCAGGATGTTGCAACTTTGGATATGCATGTCCTTATCTTAAGCTAATGATCAGTTTAACAAGAACTGCACTAAGAAATTGAAGGGTATATAGTATATATTGCTCATTCATATTGTTTTGTTCTTATTAGTAGTTAATCTCTGTACTTGATTTGCTGGTCTTGGATGGTAACAGTTTGCACACAAAACCATGTGATCAAAACACTGTCCAAGTAAAATACTTGCAAAATGCCTGTGTGGATCTAAATTTAAGTGAAGACCTTGTGAATCCAGAGGAATGTAAAAGTAGCCACAACTGGTACAAATCCCACTGATTTTACTGAATTTGCTTTCAAACCAATCAATTGTGTTTCCTCATTTTCACATATAGCAGCAAAAACCAATTGACTTTATTTTGCTGCTGCTTCAGCAAATTTAACAAACCCATGGCGTTTAACATTGGCAATAATTTATTGCAACTAAATTGTGTTAGCTTTGCAGGTTTTTGTTGATTTTACTGCTGTGGAGTAACAGTCTGGAACTAACACAGGAACATTTCATCAGTGTTGTAGATCATGTTTCTTTCTCATAGTCTCTGTGACTCACACAAATGGGTTATCTGTCTGGGCAGTGCGTCATTCAGAAGCTCCAAGAGCTGTTAGGTAAATGTTTTGGCAGTGGCTCCTCCTCCACTGGTATGTGTGACCAGTCCCTCTGTTCCTTTTCATCCACCCCAGCAACAGCATCAAAGGAACAGCTTGAGCTTCATTTGGTTTACCTTTACCTAATTTTGGCTTGGATTTCTCTTTGACTTCTCTTTGGATTGTGTTTTGGCTTGGTTTCTTGGACTTTGTCTTCTAGCTTGACTTCTGGACTTCATTTGACTTTGATAGTTCCGGATTGCTGAGCTGCCTCAGGGATGGCTTCTTCACTTTCTTTCAAGAACTGCTCTTCTTCTGGGGCCAAAATCCCTGAAAAGAATGGCATTTCAGGTGCCTGTTAGGCCTGGACAAAGGTCATAATATGGGGACCTGCATTCATTGTCAGGCATTCACCCCACAGGCACACCAGAACCAATCTTGGAGACCAAAGCTCCCCTTTCTTTTTTGGGAGAACATTTTGAAGACTGCTGGTACAGCAGCAGAGAATAGGCCACTCTATTCGGCTTCTATTGAGATTGCCTCAGGTGGTGTTCCTTGAGCCAAACTGTCTCCAGTTCTTCTGTCCAGGTGGCAATTAAGATGCCTCTGAAAGAGAGGGCACCCCATTCTGCAATGGCCAGGGACACCAGTGAATATCCTAACTGGAGTCTACATCCAGAGTACCCTCATTACTGGGTAGAATGATTGAGGTAGAGGTTCCTCCTTTGGTACAGGAGTACCATGCTGAAAAGAAACAGCATAAAAGAAAGTAGAAGACAAAAAAATGTAGAAATATCCTCTCCATTTTGAAGACCCAAGCAGTCCTTGTAGCCTCTGACTCTTTGGTTCCAAACTTTGTTGAATCCAGGAGATCAGCAAGAGAAGAGTGTCTACAAGCCATCCCTACAGGTACAGTATCCACATCACCTTTGGACTGTAATGAGGTGGTCTCTTCCACTGATGATCTTGTCCATCTTCTCAGCATCACTGTTTAATGTTCAGGAAGGAATCTGGTGCTCCGGAGGAGAGGCAATATCTTCATCCTAATCTCATAGTCCTTGGTATGGTCCTGATTTAGGGTGATATGGCCATAGGAATCCAGAGAGGTACAGAGTCTATTCACAAAGGATTCAGTATCTGTGTTACACATACAAATGCTCATTCCTGGGTATACTGCTACTTGGACTGCAAAGAGGATTGGTACCATTTCAGAGAGCTTGATTGTCACATCCATTGTTGCAGGTGGTACCATAGATAAGTCCTTGCCTCAGTACTGCTTGCTTCAAGTACTAGCAAGGACAAGTACAGTTCTAGCAGGACATGGTCTCCGTCTCTGGAAAGGCACAGAACTCAGTACATCCCGAGACTTCCAGTTATTGTTTGCCCCTGCTTTGCTACTTCAATCCCATCCGCTTGGTGCCATCACTGGAGCCAAGGCAGACTCCGCTTCCTCCTGCTTCACCAGCCTACCCAAGTGAATGGTTCATGCAGGAGTCATCAGAGTTGGAAGAGCTGGAGTTTGATTTATTCTCAGCCTCTTCTGGGCTTTGCCAGTGTACTCACCTTTGACAATTCTGGTCAGCATGACTTGGCTTCACCAACGAATGCTGCCAGGCCCTTGCAGATCAGTTGTTGTGTATGGTGAGGGCTTCAGATCTGGCGCTGAAATAGCTTGAACGCCAGCCCTCTGTACTGTTATATGCAGACCAAGATTCCAACATCAGTGTCTATACCTCTGCCATGGTCGTTGCAGAGAGTTGCAAGAAAGTCCTGGTTTTTGCTATTGTCGATACCATCCACATCGCAGAAGATAGGGGGACTGTATCAGGTAGTTGAATCAGAATTGGACTGGTTTTTACACCACCCTAAGCCGATCATCTTAGAGGCAATCCACTCCAAGTCTCTTCAGAGAAACAGAACTACCAGTAGAGAGGGCAGGAAACTTGATGCCATGGCACACATGCTCTATTCTACAGCTGCCCTGTCTTTCAGGATCTCCAATTACAAAGCACTAGGAAAGCGTATCAGCAGCTCCTATGGAGAAAAGATGTCCCCAGTTATCGACAAGCTTCCTGAAGTTGACAGACAAGTGGCTGCTATCCTACAGGCTGAGGGATACAGTTTGATGGCCCAGCAGATAAACATGATAAGGCATGCTGTATAATGCAGTGGAACATGCTGGCAGAATCCAGCATGCTAATCGGGCCTATCTCACTAGGTCAGAGCAACACTGACGCAATGGGGGTGGTCTTTTCATTGGAGAAGGATTGACAAGCTTGAGTATATGCATAAAAGGCATGCTACAGCTCGCGGGTTCAGCTCCCAGTCACAGCCTCAGTTGCCATGCTGTTTTCAATACCCCTGAACACAACAGACTGCATTACCCAAGTTTTTTTTTTAGCCCTTTAACTTCTCACTAACAGAGAGTGGAGGCTCTGCCCCCCTCCTCATCCGCCTTGTCCTTGTCTAGAACCTCCAAGGTCTGGCCCCACACCCCACTAGAGTCTTGAGCTGATCTCAACTATCTCAACTCTCCAGGAAAGCAAGTGGGCCAATGTCATCTTGTGATATCAGACTACTCACCGGAAAGATAGCCTTCCTGGTGGCTGTGACACTAGCCATGAGAGTACGGAGCTCTGCACTTGGGGTGAATCCACCTTACCTATGTTATTACAGGGACAAAGTGGTTCTCAGACGGAACATTTCCTTCGTACAAGAGGTGTGGGCTTTTCACTTGCACTGGGACATTGCATTCCCAATAGTAATGCTGAATCCAACTTGAACTTTGAACTCACTCTTCATGGCTTTGGCATTTAGTGGGTGCTAGCGTTCTCTGTGGACCAGACTGCAGCCTGTGTTACTCTTCTAAACAGCAGGGTCTGTCTGTTTCCTCTCAGGGCTTCTCAGAGTTGATGATTTCTACCTCCCACCTAGCCTATAAACTTGCCAAGCAGGACCTTCCCGCTTGTGAGAAGAGCCATTCCACCAGAGCTACAGCTATGGCACCCACTTTTTTAGAGGTGTTTCATTAGAGGAATGTGTACAACAGCTGCTTGGTCACAGCCTTTGACTCTCATCTCTCATTACATACTGGCTACAAGGTCTAGGGCTGAAGCTGCATTTGGCAGAGCCGTGCTGTTTTCTTGCCTCACATGATACTTCCTCCTCCTGTGAGTAGTTTGCTAGTCTCCCATTGGTGTGAGACACAGAGACTATGGAGAAAGACGAGAAGGAGGGCAGATTGCTTACCTATAACTGTGGTTCTTCAAGTGGTCATCTGTGAACCCACACAACACCCGCCCTTCTTCTCCTCTTGTGCCCTGCTCTCCTTAACTCCTGCACTGCTGCTATGGTGTGAGCGGGTCAAAATCTTGTACCCACCGTATCTGAACAAGTTGGACATGGAGGGGAGATGAGCTCTGAAACCAGGTGGGAAGTGAGGCAGCAACACAGAATGCAAAGTATGCAATACAATAAAACAAAGAAAAGAGTTTTCTTTGGCCGAAGGATCCTGCTGATAATCAGAACTGCTGATAATCAGAACTGCTAGTAGTCCAGCCTACTAGCAGTAGTGATCCAGAAGGAAAACTTTATTCTTCAACCTTCACGTTTTTATACTATTTTCTTGATTAGGAAAGCAGAATAAAACATACGTCAGCAAGATTAGTATTTCAGTTAAGACTGACTACTCGTTATTTCTTACCTAACTCCTCCCTCAGCTGTTTGGAAGAACAGAGCAGAGTGTAACTATCTGTAACTATCATAATGTTCACAAACAAGTCTATCACTGATGTAACAAAGGTACTCCCGATTTCAGCAATAATCATTTCATACACGAATTAACAAAACAGAGGTTATTCATATAATTGGTCAATAGAAGCAGTTAATCAATATTCTTGTTAATCATACTAACGAGAGGGCAGCTGAGAATCTTCTAACATCCCTCGTGCATATTTTAAGCCAACAATGGTGTCCATGGAACTGAGGGACTCAATGGGAACGTGCTGGTTATGTGTACCAACGGAGGACTAGTTACTGCCAAAACACTTCACAATAGCTCTAGAAGGTTCTGGGCACAGATAATCCATTTGTGCGAGTTCACAGATGACCACTCAGAGAACCACAGTTACAGGTAAGCAACCCATTATTCCTTATGAAGACCCTGTGGTTGGTCATGATTTTGTTTTATTCTTAAAGATTTGTTATTCAGGCCCTTAAAGCAGAGAAGTCAGATGACACAAAATTGTTTCAGAGTTAAAATGCTTGGTTCATTTCCTTGTTAATCTAGATATTAATTCATGTAGATTTGTGGGTAACTTGATGAAACTGCTGGCTGTAGAGCTTTGCTATGTATAACAATGCACAAAGCCATGAGTTCTCTGACTGAACCATAGCAAGTTGCTCTTAAGGACTACTTCCTCCATAACATTCTTCTATGTTGAGTGATCTCTGTAGAAAGATTTTGTGCAGATTACATTTCTGCAGCGTCATAGGTGGCATGTTGTCTTTTGCTGCAGCAAAATGTTCAGGCAATTGCTGTATGGATCTACTTTCCAGCATTCTTACAGCAGGCTCATCTCTTGTGCCAGGCTTCATTAGCAAAAAATGCCACAAAGCAAATATCTAAAGGAAAGGCAACTTACTTTTTTTCAAAAGACGAGATCAAATATTTTTTTGGTATTCTCATTCCAGATTTGAGGACAGGTAAACCAAAAAATGGTAGCGAATAAGACTGCCAGGGGGCAAGGCATAATGTAAAATCTGACAGGCCACATGTTTGCTGCCTCTGTTCTATTTTGCATTATGCATAGAGAAAAAAGAGAAGAACAAGTGGGTCTCTTACACCTCTGTAAATACTTATCTCTTTTTTCAGAAACTCATGTATCCTTTGAGAGTTTATGGCCCTTGCTAAATTCACAGTAATAATGCAGATGAAAGATCATGTCAGTATTGGTCTGGGAAAACAGATTGTGAGAAGGGGATGCAGCTCAGTGGGAGAGCACTTGTGGCAGATTTAGTTCCTGGGATAGCCACAGCATCTTTGGTAATAGGTCAGGGATTTAGCAGGGGTTTGCTTTTTGTTATGTGACATCAAGTTGGATTTAACTTATGACAACCCTATGAAAGAGAGACCTCAAAGAGACTCTCAGGATTTGCAAGTCGAGGGCAGCCACGTAAAATGATCCTATTTTCCTACTGCCTTCCACTTTATTGAGCATTATAATCTTTTCCACTGAGTCATGTCAACTCGTGATACATCAAAAGTAGGATAGGCTCAACTTCATCCACGTTGGCTTCTAGACAGTTCAGACTTGATTTGTTCTCAACTGAGGCCATTTCCGCACTCGCCTGTTATACTGCTGATCATTCCACTTTCAACATCCTATGGAATCCTGGGGTTTGCAGTTTTGAGGCCGTTCTCTAAACTGCAAGCCCCAGGATTCCATAGGATGTTGAAAGTGGAATAATAGCACTATAACAGGCGAGTGTGGAAATGGCCCAAGTTCCTGTTTTCCTGTCAGCGTTCTTCACTCTCTAGCTTTTACAGCCATATGTAGAAATCAGAAATAGTATGGCATGGATGATCCTGTTGTTTACATCCACAAAATCCCTTCTAAATTGCTTTTGATTACAAGAATGCTGTGTGTGTGTGTGTGTGCGCGTGCGCGTGCGCGCGCGCGCGTATCTATATATCTAAGTCTGCTATTTTTGACTGTTGCAGAAGAACCTGGTTTTTCAGAGGTCTATTTTGTGCAGCAGGAAACTGAGCTCACTTCTGAACGTATTTTGTATTTGCAACCAAGGCTGGTAGTAGGAGACAAGTCACCTGACTTCTCATACCCCTTGAGGGAAATTCTCATTAATTAAGCCAAGAGGCTTATGACAAAGGAATTATGGAGGTTCCTATGAGCAGACTGAAAAACACGAAGGCCATTTCTGCATTATAGTGCTATCATTCCACTTGCACATCTATGGAATCTTGGAGTCCAGGATTCCATAGGGTGTTGCAAATGAAATAATAGCACTGTAACAGGCTAGTGTGGAAATGGAGTAAGTGGCAAGCGGTAAGCATGCGCCCACTTCAAGGTGAGTTCATTCCAAGGTCCCCATTTCAAGGCAGGGTTCGGTTTCAAGGCTTGAGGCCACTTCCACACTAGACGGTTACAGCGCTATGATTCCACTTTCAACGACCTACGGAATCCTGGGGTTTCCCTAAACTGCAAACCCCAGGATTCCATAGGATGTTGAAAGTGGAACCACAGCGCTATAACACGCTAGCGCGGAAACGGCGCGGGAGAGCCTCCCTTCGCCAGCCGCAGGCAACTCCGTCCCGCCGCGGCCGCCTCGCCCTGCGCGACGAAGGACGGAGACAACGCCGGGCGCCCAAGGCGTTTCGCGGCACCCTCCCCCCACCGCGCAGACGTCACTTCCTGCCCTTAGCTAAAATGGCGCCTCTACCCTCGCTTGCGGGCTAGGTCCTCCTCATGAAGTCTCTGGCTACTATCCCTTTCAAGGCGGGTGTGGCGGGGCATTGGCCATAATTGTAGCTCTCTCTGCCCCCCCCAACCCCCAGCTCCCGAAGCTGCAGTTATCGTTACTTCTGGTGAAATCCTAACACCCTCCGGAAATACAAACCGGGACCTCTAGGGTTTCACCATAGAGGTGCTGGGGTTAGACTGGCGCCACGCTCGCCTCTATGTGGGAAAGACCATAGATGTTTAAACAACTCGAGCCAGAAGTTCCTTAGCTATCTCCCTAGCCTACGACAAAACTCGACTTTCTCCCTCCCCAGCGCCGTCCTGTCTTCAAACGCCGGAAGGGGAGCGGCCTTCTTTTACTGCGCAGGCTTCAAGGCTCTCACGCCAGCGGAAGTTGGTCGCGGTGAGCCGGAAATGGGAGGAAAAGGGTCTCTCTCGACTGTCTGTGAGGGAGATGGGACCGGAACGGCTCGGTCTCCGCTTTCGACGCTCAGGTGGGGATGAAGGAAGCGCCTCTGCCGCCGCGGCTCTGCCTCCTCACCGGCGCAGGGGAGCGGGGGAGGTGCCCACCGCCCCTCTCCTCTTTCCCCACAAGCGCCTTCGTACACGGGCTCATGCCATTGGCTGCCGGCCGCCCTATGGAGCGCCTCGTTCTTGCCCAGGGAGGGGGAGAGGGGAGGGGAGGGGGAGGGAGGTTTCCTCCGCACCTCCCCCCCGTTTTCCAGTGCTCCATATGTTGCCCTATTTATTCCTGAGCTCCTCCCTTTCTTTGGTTTGTCTCCCCGGCCTTCTCGGTAGGTCTGTCTGCAGCCTCTCTGGAGAAGCCGCGGGGGTAGGGCTGGGCGAAGGACTGTCATGTGCTCTCTTGAAGAAACTCGGGACGTGGCGCTCGTAGACAGGCTTGCCCTTAAAGCAGAGAAGTCGGATGACACAAAATTGTTTCAGAGTTAAAATGCTTGGTTCATTTCCTTGTTAATCTAGATATTAATTCATGTAGATTTGTGGGTAACTTGGTGAAACTGCTGGCTGTAGAGCTTTGCTATGTATAACAATGCACAAAGCCATGAGTTCTCTGACTGAACCATAGCAAGTTGCTCTTAAGGACTATTTCCTCCATAACATTCTTCTATGTTGAGTGATCTCTGTAGAAAGATTGTGTGCAGATTACATTTCTGCAGTGTCGTAGGTGGCATGTTGTCTTTTGCTGCAGCAAAATGTTCAGGCAATTGCTGTATGGATCTACTTTCCAGCATTCTTACAGCACGTTCATCTCTTGTGCCAGGTTTTATCCCCACAACCGCCCTGTGAGGAAGTTTAGGCTGAGAGACAGTGATTGGCTCGAGGGTCAGGTAGCTTGAGTCTCTTACGCCTCTTGTAAATACTTGCCTCTTTTTTCAGCAGCCCACATACCCTTTGAGAGTTTATGTCCCTTGCTAAATTCACAGTAATAAAGATTATGTCAGTATTGGCCTGAGAAAAAAGAGAAGGGGATGCAGCTCACTGGGAGACCACTTGTAGCAGGTTTACCTGTTTACAGGTTTAAATCTCTGCTCGCCTCTCAAGTGCACTGACTTGCATTCGGCCAGTTTATTTCGTCTCAGCATACTTTGTGTTAGGTCGGGAAATTTGGGATGGAAGGTTATGTATTACCGCCTCATATTACCCCCAGTGTAACTGCCTTGAACGTCTTGGAGAAAGAGTGTGACTAAGTTTTAAAAACACACATGAGAAGGGACCCTAAGTCAGCAGCAGAGTGTGTGATATGGACACTGAAGGTCCTAGTTTCCATCTGTGGCATCTCTGCTTCACAAAAAGTCCAAGCAGCAGGTGATAGGGAAGATGTCTGACACACCTCGGAGAGGTGCCACTAGTGAAAGGAGCTGGATGAACAAAGAGTATAATCTAGTAGAAGACATTTTTCTCTTATTTTTAAAAACTCACCAGATATTTGAGTCAGTGTTTTGTAATCCTGATTCCTTGAGATGACTTGAACAAGCCATGTTTGGGATTGAATCCAGAGTCCTGTGCCAATGAAGTACATGTTTCACTGATGAACAGCGGTGTGTATAAACAGCCTTGCCTGCTCTTCAGAAGCTTAGGTGGGAATGACAGGTGATTTTCACATTTTCATCCAGGACGTTATGCATGCGTAACAGCTGTGATGGCTCTCTTGCCCAGTTCATACACTAAAAAAGTTCCTTACATCTTGTAAACAGTCAAGTTAATTGGTCGCTGAAGGTTTACTACAGATAAGTCCTCTTGAAGTAAAGGGTACCTCTAAGAAAATACCTATGGGATCAGGATGCCGCATCTTGTCTGAAATTAATCTGTCCTTAAAAAAAAACCTTCAATTTGACATGTATGGAATCACACAGTTGATTCACAGTGTGCAGTTTGCCACAGCATAGTTTGCCACATGTACATGGCTTTTGCACTGAAGATTGATAGCGAGAGTTGATCTAAATGGTCACATGATAAATCAGGGTATGTTCATTGTATGATTTCTGAATATTTAATGGCAACCCTTTTTCCAAATCAAACATACAGCATGGCAAATGTGATTTTATCATTAACTGGCATTCAGTAACATGCAAGCATGAGCACCCTTTGACAAGATAGCCATGATGCTACAGTGTTCCCCATTTTGGTGGTAGTTTCCCTCTGTCGTCCCCAGACTCAGACTAGCCAACTGACTTTGGATATAGTCATAAATTAGAAATATTAAGATTTACTAGAGGGACTCTGTCTTTGTGTCCCAACCTAGATTATGCCAGGATCTTAAAGCAAAAACCCAGTTGTTACTCTGAAATAGAGCTGAGTCACTAAATCAATTGGAGTTTGGTATGTCAACACTTACGTAAGTCTGGTTCAGTGAGCCTGCTTTAGTGGGGACTCACATTATATTTAAACCATGGAGAGATGTCTATTGTTTTAAAGATTGGTTCAGTATATATATTTCCCATAGACTTAATTTAGGAATTTTGTATTATACTTGCTAAAAGTTGATGGCTGAAACAGTTCAAGGTATAGTGAAGTACCAACATAGTGGGTGCCTGTTGCCCTCTGGTGGTAGCCCATTTTCAGTGCATGACTATGAAACCATTTCAGTATTTCTGTTTTAAAGGATTTTTAAAACCCCGTGTTTAGCTTATAGATGTGTGCAATCTTGTTGATAGGAGCGGATAAAAAATTGGGGCAGAGAATGAGAATAGTCTGTTCTTGAAACCAATGAACAGGCTAGGAACAGACATTTGCTAGGCATACATTTGCATGAGGTTTTGTTCTGTTTTCAATGTTTGATTTATTTTTATTTTTGTCTCTGTGTTTCAGTTCTGGGGAATGTTTGTGTAACCTTTATAGTGCAAAGAAAAGGCTGTGTGATAGTTATTGCTGACAGAGTGGGAGGTTTAACTTTCCCTTAAAGAGGGTATGCTTTGTGTTTTCAGTACAAAGAGCTGGGATATTTCAGCATTTTACACAAGGTTGTTTGCATAGGTTCACCTTCTCTCACACAAGCACAAGTATCTTTCTTTTTCCTGTCATAATAGTAGAATGTGTCAAGAGGGAGGGCTTGTATCTTGCAGCAACCTGGAGGAGGGGCGTGTGCAGAGTGTCTGTGTATTCTGTGTGTGGACATATTTCACGTACTCCTTTGGTATCCTTGTAAGGGAAGGGCAGATTTTTCAGAGCATGTTCTGCTAAAGCTGTGCTGGCTAAATAGATCCTACAGGCTCAAAAGTAGTGTAATACTTAGTACTAGTTAGTGGTACACTACATCAGTGGTTGATGTCTATCAGTTTTATTAGCCATGATAGCTAAATGGATCTTGCTAGTTAAGAGGCATCACATTTTTGAACTGGCTCCTAGTCCAATGCTAACTCTATGTTAGTATCATTACTTTCCTGTCCATTACAAACATGCCACAGTTTTAACCTGTGTATCATTAATTTTGTGATCTGATTTCAGGTTTTAAAATTTCCGGATGGGATTCCCTGCATGAAAGGCATCAGTGAGCCATTTGGTCATCTTGAAGAGTAGGATGCTGCTGAAGAATAGGACAGACCCTCGTTGCAGAGAGGTGGTCCAGTTTGCATTGTTTTGCAGAGCTATCACACTGCTGCTCCAGGCAAGTCCCCAAGCACCAGGCACAGATAATTAATGTTGCTGAAATGAAAGTTGTCTGTGCAGAGGTTGTGATGTCCCACAGGTTCTGCTTATTTATTTTAAAAGGTCAAGAATATTTTTAGATTGAATGTTCCCATGTTAAAATCTGTAGTTTCTCCAGTTGAAAGGATCAGATAGTAGATATTGGCAAAGACCTTTTCTTGAGATCCTAGAGACCAAATTACTAGACCAACTAGACCAGTGGTTCTCAACCTGTGGGTCCCCAGATGTTCATGGACTTCAACTCCCAGAAGCCCTGAGCATTGACCATAGTGGCTGGGGCTTCTGGGAGCTGAAGTCTACAAACATCTGGGGACCCACAGGTTGAGAACCACTGAACTAGACAATACTAGAAGAATTGAGGTCTTCTAAAATGTACTTGGACCTGCGCTTTTTAATTTGTCCGTATATGATCTGGAGTTCGGCTAAGTAATGGCAAAGTTAGCTGACAACACCAAATTATTTGGGGAACTATAGGCAGAAAGGCATTGCGAAAAGTTCAAAAAGATACTTACAAAATGCAGATGCAATTCTGTGAAGTAACTATTAACTGGTGCATATTGGATCCTAAAATCCTAGTTTCACACATACGCTGGTGGTGGACCAAGAAAGAAATCTTGAGATTGTGGATAAGCCACTGGAAATGTCAACTCGTTGTGAAGTAGCTATGCAAAAGGTCAAGTAAAGGTGATGGTGCCACCAAATTTGGAACAAACCGAGCAAACAAATTAACATAGTTAATTATGTGATTGGCTTCCACAAGATGTGGTGATGGCTACCAGTTAGACAATATTAAAGGGTAATTGGGCACTTGGGGAGCATAAGATTGTCCGTAGCTAGTAGTCATGATGGATACATCTTAACCTCTTGTATCAGAAGTAGAATGCCTCTAAATACAGTTACTATGAGAGAATGATTTTGCGTTCATGTTTTTACTTGTAGACTTGTCATAGTCATTTTTTTTTCAGTTATTGTTGGAAACTAGCATCTGATAGAGTGGGCTTCAGTCCATGAAAGAAATAAAACTTACTAGCCTTTTAAGATGCCACGAGACTCTTTTTTGTTTTTTGCTGCAATGGAGTATCCTCACACACCAAAAAGCATGTGGAACACGGAGGCTGGATTAAATAGGCCTTTGATCTGCCCTGTTAGGATGGTTCTAAGATTATATGACCTGGTTTCTAGGAGTAGGGAGTAATATAACAAATTCTCAGTTTGATTGTTTTCACAGACATATAAGCCAAAAATACATAGAACTATATGAACTATCCAGTAAAGAAATGGTAATTAACTGAAATCAAGGCATGGTAAAAGCTGTCTTCGCAAGAGCTTATTCATTTTGATCAGGTTATCTTTCAGTTCTTGTTTATCTTTGATCATGCTCTACAGTGAAGCAGTCTTGATTCTGTTCAAAGGTGATAAATCCCATTGAGAACACACGTTTCAAATCTGGTTTTAAACTCCTGTTGAGGCACAAAACAGCTTCCTAGTTTGGCTGTAAAATATACGCATGGTACAGTATGTGACATCCTTTTGGTATCCATAAAAAATATACCAGTTGTGGGGCAAAATAATTCTAATCCTCTGATTACACTGTTTTCTCCCATTAAATTTAATGTAAACTTGCTTATTTTGTTGACCTTGGTTGATGGATGTGTTTTGTGATGGATATGCTCCCCCTTGAAAGGATTAATGGAGGCCTTTATAAAGATGTTAAGCCATGGAAGGAGGGAAGTACTTGGATATTGGAAGAAAGAACACGTTTCCTATGAAAAGAAACTCCACATCTTTTTTCCCTTGTACCTGCATACTTCTAGAGCTCGAGAGTGAGGCAGATAGCCGTACAGAGCAGAGATGCTCACCTCCCTGAACGCTAAAGAGTTTTTGTCAGAGCCCAGCAGTTTTAAGGACAAAGGGTATAATCCAGCAAGGCTGGGTCTAGAACAGCCTCCACAGAATCTAGGTGTCAGAAGCAGTTATCATTGATGGTCTTGACAGACAGGTAGTCAGTTTTTGAAACAGTCACAAGACCATTTTTCACCACCCTTCACAGATGAGGTGTTTTTGACTGTGGAGGCAATATGGGAGAGACAGGTATACAGGCTCAGCCAGGCCCCTTCCGGTTCTTCAAGTCACCTGGTCAGACTGAACTACTGACCCTGTATTGTATCTGAACATTGTCAGACTTTGAAGTTCCCTTCCTGATAGCTGTCACACTGGCCAAGGAACTAAGATGCCAGGGCCCTTTTGCCAGAGTCCTCAGTTAAACTCCTGAAATTTTGCAGCATTGTAGGTCACCATCTACAGTCATAATTTCAAAACTTTTGATAAGTGAGACACCTTGGACTTACTAACGCATCCCAAATGCTTTATTTTTGAAGACTGGATGAATAAGAATAAGAATGGTTTAACTGTAGGGTGGCCGAGCTGACTCCCTGTTTTTTGTACCAGTTGCAATCCTGAATGACAGGGAGCAAAACCCAATGACTCATAGAGGTATGCACCAGGCATCCTTTTTTGTGTGGAGGCAATTCTCTTGCTTCTCTCTGTTAGGAATGTCTGAACATTCCAGATACAGAGATGGAGAAGAATTATATATACCCAAGTAGAGGCTGATTAAAGAGGGAGTAAGACAGGAACTGTGATTCATATAGATATGTAGGAGGAAGGCTATTCTGTACATCCATAAACTGCACCACAGAAATTTTTAATTGATTTGTTTCTGCATAGTTATTCCTCTGGCCCAATTAATTTGGGTACTATATCCTATGTATTTTCAGATGTGTTTCCATGATTAAAGGAAAACTTAAAGGAAATTTGGAGTGTCTCAGTAACCATACTGGGTTTCGGGGGTCAAGATTCCATGCAGACTGTTTGAAAGAAAGCAGTGTTGCCTTTGTGGGCAGATTTTTTTTTCACCTGCTCTGGCAGAAGAGCCTAAAGCTGTCTGCATGTGCTGTTTCTCTACTTAACAGGCATTTGACATTTAAATTCCATATGTGTATTTCATATCTTTTCACTACCATAGCAAGGGAGGTCCTGGAAAGGGAATGTTTTGTGTGTTTTGCCAAAGATGCACCAGTTTTTCTCAAAAATGCTCAATTGAATCCAAATTTTGAATGTGAAACATTGCTTCTAGGCCAGAGGGAATGTTGCTTTTAATTCACCAGCTGTAGTTGCAGCATGAAATTCAGGTAGCCTGTGTCATTAAGCTGTGTAAAATGTCTCTGTGGGAATATCAAGGCTCAGCTATGATGGCTCGGAAACTTCTGAGGCTGAAACTAGGCTGAAAGTTGTAGGTGTAAATCCAAGCTAAATCAGAAAGGATAGAGAGGAGTCAGGAATGCATACGAGTTTGGAATAAGAACACCAGGTTAATACTAGACACCAGGTGGTGGTGGTTGTGTGCCTTCAAGTTGTTTTTGACGTATGGTGACCCTAAGGCACAAGGTTACCTATTGCTTAGTATTACTGGTGTCTTCAGTAAGAGTGAGCTGTGATAACTGGTGAAAAAGAAGAGAATGCCTTTGCATTAAGGCACGGGTGTGAAATTTTTCAGTCCAGAGGCCAAGTTCACTTTTAGAAAAGTTCTTGAGGGGTCTTGTTCTGCTGGTAGGCAGGGCCAAGGCAAAAGGCAAAATAAAAATACCAGCCTATTTGAGCTGAAAGTTATATCCTGCTGCTGCTGCTGCTGTTGTAGTTGTAGTTGTTGTTGTTGTGTGCCTTCAAGACATTTCTGACTTATGGCAACCTTAAGGTGGACCTATCACAGGGTTTTCTGGGGCTGAGAGTGTGTGCCACGCCCAAAGTCACCCTGTGGGTTTCCATGGCCAAGTGGAGAATTAAACCCTGTTCTCCAAGGGCATAGTCCACTGCTCAGCTACCATTAATTAAACCTTAGGAGAGATGTGTCAACCTTTTAGAATTAGAAAAACGTCTCAACAGATATTAATAAAAATATACCAAAAAAAAAGAAAAAAGAAAAACATCTCAACAAAATCATGGAAATACCAAACAGCAGTGCAGTGTAAAAGCCATCTGAGAAAGCCTTGAGGGCTAGATTTGGCCTAAGGGACTGAGGGTTCCGCATCTCTCTGTTAATAGTAAAGCCCACCCTTAAATGTGGTCTAAAGATAATTTTAAGTAAATAAAAGGTCATCTGTGAGGAACTAGTCAGGAAGCAGGATATAAAATGAGAAATCTCTGCCCTACTCCTTCTTGAAGGCTTAAGAACAACCATTTTAGCTCTGTGAAGAAACAGTCTGCCTAGACCAACATCCTAGTGCTATGGCCTGTCCTGATGCAGCTGGGAAGCTCACTAATAGGACACACAAGCAATAGCTGTTCTTTGCAGTTTGTCTACCAGTATTTGGTATTCAGTGACCTCTTAACCTGGGATTTCTGGATTGCACTAGCCATTATGGTAAATAACCACCACTAGGCCTCTTCTCTTGCATGTGTTTGACAAACCTTCTTTTAAGCAATTACTTCCCTATCTTGCAGCAGATTCTATAAGTTAATGTTACCTTGTGTAAAGACATGCGTGCAGGAGATTTCTTGCTAATCCAGTTTCAGTGGTTAAGTTTGAATCCCTATCCACTTTCTCAACATTGCATGTTACTTGATAACTATCTGTTGTGTTAGTCCAAGTTAACTTCCTTTTTTATATTGCGTTTTGAATTGCCTTCAGGTCCTTGTATATTTTAAAATCTTATTTATTCAACTATTTCTATCCTGTCCTATATCAGAAGAGCTCATAGTGGGATACAGATAGCAAAAGAGCTTACAGTCCTCTAAATCCATTTAGAACAAGATGCACAATGTGTGCTGTATTAAGAGTTCTGTGGTCTAGTCAGGCCATGATCCTTACAGCCCAAAAGCTTTAGAGAAAAGCAAGGTTTTAGCTTAGCACTAAAATGAGGCTGGTTTTGGCACCAAAAGAGAACAGCATTCCACAGCTGTGTTGCCACAATAGAGAAGCCTATCACCCAGGTTGCCTCATAATGCTTTGTTCTCTTTGGTAAGATACAGAGGAGGACCTCCCTGGCAAATGTGTGAGCACTCATGTAGATATACATAGGGAGAGATGTTATTTCAATTTTTGAAGCCCTAAGTCATTTAAAATTTGTCCATTTTGTAGTCCAGGATGGTATTACCAGGCCAATTGTTTATATATTGTTATAGACAGTTCTTTGTGGTGAGCAACTGTAACTCCATGATAGAGTACCTGCCTTGGGTACAAAGGTACCATGTTCAGTCCTTGATATCTCAGTTTTAAAAAGATCACATACCAGGAGACAGAAAGATCTATGTCTGAGACCCAGGGGAGAGACTGCCAGCCTGCGTAGATAATGTTGGGCAAGATGAACAAATACTCTGACCTGGTTATACAGCACCTCATTGTGTTCTTGTGTTATACAAGTATTCAGGCAAACCTCACAGTAAACTAGCCAAATTTTACTTCCCTGCAGTACAATCCTATGTGGAAGTTAGTCACATTGTGCAATGATTTTACTCCCCTGTAAATGAATATAGGATAGTAATAACAGTGAAGCAACATTAAGAGAGTTTAGAGCTTACTGCTGCGCTTTCAGGACAGTTTACGGTAGACTCTCAACCTGAAATCTTTCTACAACAATGGACAACCCTTTCCACTGGGAATTGTGTTGAATGCTATCTATGATATTAAGTCAGCTGCCAACAGGAGAATTCCAGTCTGTGGCCAACACCTGGAAGAAGTTACTTTTGCAGGCTACAGTTCACAGAACCCCCACTGAGCATGAACAGTAACCTGGGATGTGGGGGGGATGTTATACTCCAAAAAACCATTTCTGGTATCTGCTCTTGGTTTAACCTGGGTATAAGCCAGCCGTTGTAGCCTCTGGCCAGCTAAACAGTCCCAGCCACCAAGAAAATATTCCTGTTATAAAAGCAAAGCTGCTTTTATTGTGTTTAATTTTGTCAGATGCAGTGACTCTTGGTACTTCTGCCAAGATCTGACTGCACAAAGGAAACCCCCATAGTTTGACATTTTAATCATAAATGTACTAAATTTGATTGTTTTCATTTATCCAGTGATCTCAGCACATATTCAAAATGGCACCCTCTGGCGTGCTGCTCTTTTCACCATCTGATTAAATATTTGTACCAGATAGACTTGCAGCAGCTTCTGGGTTGCTTTTTCCAGAACACCTGTGCCTCAACATACAGGGCACTTGGAGTGGAATACTGCTCAAGACATGCAGTTAGGAATTAGGAAGTTCCTGCTGTGAATGTCTGCTCTGTCACAAACTCACACTCACAAGATGACCCCAAAGAATTACTGTCTCAGCCTCAGCCCCATACCCACAGTCTAGGTATAATAATACTGTTGTTAAGAATTACCTGATAGTATACGGCCACACACACACACACACATATATTTCCTCCTGTCCCTAATAGTAAAGAATGTCATTAAAACAAGGGTGGGCAACTTTGTGAGTTTAGGGGCCCTCATTGTCTCCCCCACCAGAGACTTTGGGTAGTCACATCCCTGCTGTTCTCCCATCAATCAATCAAGAGATGTCTTGTCCCTGAATGCCTTCCCATGGGGGCATTTTTACCATGTTTGCATCACCTCCAGAGTCATTTAAGGCTTAGGAGAGCTTTATTTTACAACAGCAAGTGATGTGAAAATTACTTTTAGTTCACTTTTTGTTTTCAGAAAAGGCCTATCCTGGGCCTAAAATGACTGGGAGTGGGTTTTGAAAAACATGGCAAAATTTTCTGCATGGCCCCAGAGGGCATTCAGGGACAGCATTTTAACTTTGTAGGCCACAAAAACAGCTGTAGGGACCACATGGTTTATGCTTTGGCAGCCATGCTCTAAAACAGTGTCCTCTTGGTGAATTATCCCAGTCCTGCATGTAATATCTGTGAACGATGTGCTACATGGATTGGCCATCATACTGTGAGTCTCCCAGTCTCATTCCTTTGTTTCCAACAACTCCAGGGGAAAGATACTATGATTTCCAAGATGATTGGAGTAGGACTGAATTGCCATGAAATTCAGAGACAGCATCATCAGTTAGTAAGGTGAAAGTACTGTTGGTTTATACGGTTTAGGGAAGATGCTAGGAGGCCATCTTTAAGCCACTATAGGAAAACCATTTAAAACCATCAAAGTCAGCCCATCCGCAGAGACAAACTAGGCATGGACAGAGGTAACATAGCCACAGTAGTCCATATACTGATCATTTCCCAATGAGACTACTCTAATGTGATCTATGTAGGGCTACCCTGAAAGATGACTCAGAAGCTACAGCTAGTTTGAAATACAACGGCAAGATTGTTGACCAAAGTATCATATAGATGACACATAACACAGGACTTAAAGGAGCTGTGTCAGCTGCCAGGTCATTTGCAGTCTGAATTCAAGGGGCTAGTGATGACTTTCAAATGGCTTGGGACTCTAGAAATTGAAAGAGCACCTCTCTCTACCTGCCCAAACCAGATCTGCCAAAGGGTTCATCCGTATTCCACTAGTGAGAACAATATTGTGTGGGAACATGGGAGAGACACTACTGTGCTGTGGGACGCTGTTTATGGAATGCGTTCCCCTTGGAGGCCTGACTGACCTCAGCATGGCTTCTTCTGGACACCCAAGTTAAAGCACAGCCTTTAACCTTTAAGGTAAACTTTAGGGCAGTGATTCCCAGTCTAGAGTATATTTACCCACAGGGGTAGGAAAAAGGATGTTTAGAAGTATGTGAAAATAATCGGAATGATAGTGGAAAAGTATAAAGTATAAGCCATTCTCAGAGATTTTCACATCCTGATACCATTCTTTATTGCCCATGGCATTGGCATTCCTGTCCTGGAACTTTAAGGGGTGGGGGTTGGGAATCAGTGGTAAAGAGAACAGTGACACACCAGCCAAACTTCTGGCTGCCATTGGCTCACTTTTTTTTTTTTTAAAAGAGTCTTTCTCACAGGCCTTTGCAAACACAGTCTTCTATCTGAGTTGCCACAACCCTAGCCCACCTACAGTAGGTAAAGTCTCAAGCCTTGCATGCATTGCACTCTTCTCTCACTCTTCCTTGTGACCCTCTCTACAAGAAGAAAGTATACCCAATGGACGCATCAGTTCTTCCCTGAATCCATCTGGGGGAGTGATGCACAGCACCAGTGGCTCCTCCCCTTGCCTTTGGCTGGGAACAAATCAGATCTGGAGAATGCAGATTCTAGGTGGCATGATGGGATGGAGAGGCTGAGCAAAGTGGCCGGCCTGACACCCTGCCTTTCCTTCTGTGCGTATGAGGACATCTCAGAGCTTGCAGAAGCTTTCTGATGGGGCTTTTTTCCCTTCTCAAGGAAAGTACGTGGCAGGGGAGTACAGTTTATGCCAAGGGACGTGCAAGTGAAAAAAAAGCACTGCTTTAGGGCATATTCCCTTTTTAAAAAATATACATGTACATGATTTTAGCTTTGCTCTTTTCTGCAGTTTTGACTTCATGATCTGTTGCTTTTGTCCTATTTAAATTATTGTATTATTTTTATCTGGAATTGATTTAAATTCTTTATATTGTTTTAACTGTATGCTGCCCTGAGATCTCACAGTAGAGAATGGATGGAAATATTACTTGATAGCTGTATATCAGAGAATTAGTTCCTTGTGTGAAACTACCATCACCAGTTGGACGCCATGGTCAAAGCTGTTATTGCTGCCTTGTGTCACCTTAGCTCCAATATAAAATTTGGCAGTAGAAGAAACATTGGCACATCCAGTTGCAGTTTTCCCAGTAAAGAGCAAACATGTGTAAATCAACCCCTTTTTTTTGCAAGACATCATTAAAGGAACTGAGTGACTTGTTCATTCATATACAATAGAAAAGTTAGTTCTGTGGAATATCTTGCTCTCTTCAGCTAAGTCTGGAATACAGGAGAAGGAATGCATGGAAGCATAAATATAGTTAAATATAGATTGTGGAGTTAGTTACCCTTTTTGTTTTCTTTCCCCTCTGCAGGCCCTTTTCAACATTTTGATCCCAGATCATGCTCCTGATGTTTTCTCTCGCCCCGCTTGTCAGAGACTGGGTTTTGGGATCAGCTTCTGGAATGGCTCCTGGGAGGCTTATCCCACTGGGATGCAGAACACTTCTTGTTCATTGCTGAGCATGGCTACGTGTACGAGCACAATTGTGCGTTCTTTCTCTCTTTCCCCTGGCCCTGCGAGTAGCAGCAGAAACAGTCCTGTTGCCTTTCCGTGGCTTCCTGTGTCTCCGGAGCCGCCTGCTCATTTCTGCAGCTCTTCTCAACAGCCTTTTCTCTGCCCTGGCATCCTGGGCTCTGTATGAGCTTAGCTGTCTGGTCCTGCAGTGTCGCAGGAGGGCCTTTCTCTCTGCCATCCTCTTCTGCCTCACCCCAGCTAACGTCTTTATGGCAGCTGCTTATTCAGAAAGCATGTTTGCTCTTCTTGTGTTTGGTGCAATGTGGCAGCTAGAGAAAGGGCAGCATTGGGCCAGCGTCCTTCTCTTCTCTCTTGCCACCGGTGTACGCTCCAATGGGATAATCAATGCTGGATTCCTTCTCTATTCCCAGACAAAACACTTTGGCTTCCAGCTCCAGGCAAAGACAGGAACTGGAGTAAAACCACTGCAGAATGCAGGTCATTTCCTAAGCTTGACAGTTTCTCTGACAGTAATGTCTGCCTTTGTTTTCCTGCCTTTTGCTTTGTTTCAGTTCTATGCCTACTGCCAGTTCTGTAAGCCCAGACAATATGCTGTGCCAGTGCCACTGTTGCAGTTGGCTGTTGACAAAGGGTATCGTGTAGCAACCTTGAATAACGGTGAACAACCGTGGTGCTCTTGGGACTTTCCTGTGCTCTATGCCTATATTCAAGATGCTTACTGGAACGTTGGTTTCCTCAGATACTTTGAGCCCAAACAGATCCCCAACTTTCTACTTGCTTCACCTGCTATTTTGCTGGGATCTTGGGCAGTTTCGTGGTATGTGACTGCAGACCCTTGGCATTGCCTAACACTTGGCATGATGAAAAGAAGGAGTGGAATGAAGGGAGAAGACAAGTCCGCTGCTGGTTTCTCCTCTCCTGGTGTATTTGTTTATGTGGTCCATGCAGCAGCTTTGTTAGTGTTTGGGACTTTTTGCATGCATGTACAGGTAAGTCTGACAGGTTTTTAAAAGGAATCACCAGGCTGCTCAAAATAAGATAGTGGGATGATGGCACCTTAATGGCTCCTGAGCAAAGAAAGGTATATCTGTCTCAGTGCTGTCGTTCCTAACTAGCAGCAGATCTTGAACTCTGTTCGTAAGGGGCCAACCGGTGTTCAGGTAGAAACGCTCAGCAGGAAACTGCAGCCAGCACTGCCTTCCTGATCTGATGGAGTACCTGTCTGAAGCTTGTTTCATTTCCATATGACATTTTTAAAAGTTGTTTTTAGGAAGTTTTAGATATATACCTTAAAACATGAAGTGTGAAGTGATGAAATTTTGGGCTTTCCCAGCTCTGCTAACCTGACATCTGTTAACTGGAGATGAAACCTAAGGTGCCTTGTATACATTTAGCAAACATTGAGGCAGACTGCCCCAGCCTAGTGCATGCCACTTGTTCTGGACTATCCCTGGCCACTAGCCACACTGAGATGTTAATGTGAAATAGTCCAACATGTCTGGAGGGCTCTAGGTTGAGGGAAATAGTGTTAATGGGAGAAGCCATAGATCACCAGTGGACCACTTTGGCCTTCCACATGTTTTTGACCTGCAGCTCCCTTAAACTTTACCCAATGTAGTCAGTGATGAGGGATTATAGAAGCTTCAGTACAGGAACTTTGAATGGGAGCACAGTTGCCTCCTTTGCCATTGATCATAGTTGAGCAGGCAGAATACTTCAGGCTCAACCTTAGCATCTCCAGATTTTTAAAACAGGTGTCAGGTGGTACATGGTGATAAAGAACTTTTTGTAAAACTCTGGAGAACTAATGCCAGTAAGAGCAGAATAGACCATACTAGGCTGGGTGGACAAATAGTTTGATTTGAAAGATGTGCTGCCTGTATTCTTAGATGTTTTGCTGCTGACAGTTGATAACTGCTTTGGTTTAATACCAGCTATGCTTCTTTTAGAAAAGAACTAGGAACACATAGCTTCAAGAAACCACAAGTAATAGATTGCTAAACTCAAATATGGGAAAGGCTCTTGTCAAAGAAAGGCAGTTGTTCAGTCTTGCTAATGAGAGCAGTAGTGTTTTAATAACAGCAACTGAAATTTCAGCTGTGCAGTGGAAATGGCCTTGGACCTCTAAAGATGGCAGCAGACCTGAATAATGAACCAGGTTGTCTGTAGAAATGAAATCCCCTGTTGATAAGGGTTGTTGTTGTTGTGTACCTTCAAGTCTTTCCTGACTTATAGTAACCCTAAGGTGGACCTATTGCAGGGTTTTCTGAGCCTGAGAGCATGTGATGGCCCAAGGTCACCCAGTGGGTTTCCATGGCTGGATGGGGAATCAAACTCTGGACTCCAGAGTTGTAGTCCAAAACTCACACCACTACCCCATGCTGGGGCTACTGGATAAATCAGCATGCACCTGGAAACCAGTTGGAGTGAGCTTTTTAGCTACAGGGTGAGCTGTTATTCCTCACCATCATTTTTACTCCTTAGATTGGTGCTGAACTGAAAATAGATTGCTTAGGCTGACTACTTTATTACGATTTTTACAGATTTGTATCGGTATCCATTCAAAGGTCCATCACAATTCTTTTTTTTGCTGAGGAGCAGGGAATAGATGGTTTACTATTTTTAAAGATTCTGAAGCCTGTAGTGGAGCAGAGTAGGTGAAGCTGACTGACAGAAAGGTCAGCCTATCACAGCTGTGCAGGTATAGCCTCTGTTCCATGTTAAAACAGATTCCACCAGTGGAAGAAGATGGTCCATGTGTCTGCAGTATGTGGCTGTCCTTTGCCAGTGTGAACTCCCAGCTGACATGAATACTTTAGAGATGGAGAAATGCCTCTCATTTAGATAGGCAGGAGCCCAGTCTTCTTCCTTGTTCACCCAGAAGCAAATTCAGTCAGGAAGGCTGGCCTCGAGGTGAAGGTGAATGAGAGTTCGGCCTGAAGCAGTGGGGCTGTTTCTGAGTACAGCAAACACTAAAATGGGATCTTTTGAGCTCCATCGTATGTTCTCCTATAGAGCATCGGAATGAAATATTGTGGGCTGGGCTCTTGTGACAAGTGTACTTTTCATTCCTTGCATCTGAGCTGAAACTGGGTTTGATGCTTGCTTTTGGATTACCTGCTACTTGATTTAAAATCCCAACTGCTATTCACCGTTGGAGTACAACGTCAGGGCTGGCTGAAGCCATTTTGCTGCCTGAAGCAGAGTTGCAAATAGTAAAGTCAGGGTGAGAGTACCCCAAATTAGCCAAGTAAATCTGGAACATTTTGAAGCTCTTAACAAACATAAGTCCCCATTTTTGGTAATAAAAATATAGAAATGAGAAATCAATTCTACTCTGATATCACCTGATCTGATCTGCTGTTTCATTCTTTCTCATGGTAGAGGCAGCCTTTGTTGTTGTTCTGTGCCTTCAAGTCTTTTTTTAGCTTATGCTGTCCCTAAGGCATGGGTATCATGGGTTTTTCTGGGTGCTGAAAGTGTGCGATATGCCCAAGGTCAGCCGGTGGGTTTCCATGGCCAAATGGAGAACAGAACCCTGGTATCCAGGGTCGTAGTCCAATGCTCAGACCACTACACCAAGCTGGCTCTCTACCATTATGCAAAGAGCAGGGAAGAATGACATGGATGTTAGGCCGCCCATAGTACTTACTCAGTGAGAACTAGCGTTAGGTATTTTCATCCGTAGCCCTATGCCTGCAATTGTTGTTGTTATTGTTGGGTATCTTCAAGTCATTTCTGACTTGTGGAAACCCTAATGTGATCCTATCATGGGGCTTTCTTGGGAAATTTGTTCGAGGGATTTGCCATTGCCTTCATCTGAGCCTGCGCACGGTCACTCAGTTTCCAGGACTGAGCAGGAACTTGAACCCTGGGCTCCCAGAGTCCTAAACCAGCACTGACACCACTACATCACACTGGCTGTCTATGTCTATGTGAATAGTAAATATTGGCTTACATGACCTAACACGTTTGCTGAAATCCTGTATGGCTACAGCAGGACATTCACCATTCCCTGGAGTTAAACATGAAATAGTTATAGAATCATAGAGTTGGAAGGGATCTCATGAGCCTTTGAATTGATGGATCTCCACCTAAACCATCCCCAACAGATAGCTGTCCAGGCTCTTTTTGAAGATGTCCAGAGAAGGAGACCTCACCACCTTTCTAGGCAATTGGTTCCCTTGCAGAACTACTTTTACTGTCATGAAGTCTTTTCTAATGTTCAATCGAAATATACTTTTCTGTAACTTCAAACCATTTCACCTGGCCCTACCCTCTGGGGCAGCCCCTTCTTCTCTGTGACAGCCCTTGTGGTGTTTAAAGAATGCAGTCATGTCACCCCTCACTCTTCACCAATTCCCAGCTCCTTAAACCTTTCTTCCAATGCTTTGTTCTCTATAATACTTATCTTCCACATTGCCCTTTTCTGATCCAGCTTGTCTGTATCCTTCTCAAAATGAGCTGGCCAGAACTGAATACAATACTCCAGATGAGGCCTGACCAGCACAGAATATAGTGGGACTGTTACTTCCCTTGACTTGGAAACTATGCTTCCCTATTAATACAGGTTAAAATAGCATTCTCCTTTTTTGATGCAGCATCACACTGCTGGCCTATGTTCAGCTTATGATCAACAATAATCCCAAGGTCCTTTTTGCATATAGGACTGCTGAGCCAGGTGTCCCCCACCCTATCTCTGTGCATTTGGTTTTTGTGGCCTAAATGTAGATTTTTGCATTTGTCTGTACTGAATAACTTTTTATTAATTTCTGCCCAATTTTCTAGTTTGTCTAGGTCATTTTGAATTCTGTTCATATCTTCCAATTTATTAGCAACCCCTCCCAGTTTTGTGTCATCTGAAAACTTTATAAGGATTCCCTCCATTCCATTGTCTAAGTAACTGATAAGAATCTTGAAGAGCAGTGGCCCGAGGGTTGAACCCTGAGGCAGTCCACTTGACACGTCCTTCCAGACTGAAGCTCAGCCACTCATGACGACCTTTTGAACATGGTTTTCCAACCAGTTATGGACCCATCTGATAGTGTTTCCACTTGCTAATCAAATGATTATGATTATCAAATGTTTTGCTGAAATCCAGATAAATGACATCTGCAGCATTTCCACCATTTACTAAACTAGTGACCTGATTTTTTTAAAAAAGTTCAACATCATGCAAATGTTAGAAAGTGAATTATGAGGCTATTATTCAAAACCAGTTTAAAACATTATACTAATAATGAGTGTGTGCCTCATACTTCTCTTTCACAGGTAAGCTTTGTCTTGGAGGGATGGAATTTCCAAAATGCCTATGGCAAAATTTGCAGCTGGGTAGAAATTTTTTTGGAGAGGGCTGGGGTTTGATTTGATTTGATTTTTACCCTCAGGCGTTGGTCACAGCAACAGGACTCAGTGGATACTTTTCCTCTTCAGGTGACTCATAATCATTTCAGAGAGAGAAAGTTCTAAGGAAGAGGAAGTAGGAAATTCCCCTGATTACTGACAGAGAGTGTTACTCTATCTTTGTGTACATCTCCAGGGATCCTTCTTTCAGTGTGGTGGTCAGCTGCTAAGAGCTGTGGTGGAAAATGCATGCTGGAAGACATGGGCCAAAAGCAGAGTTTCAGACTGCTGACAGAGTTGATTCAGAGTAAACATAGCATCAGGCAACACCCTGAATGGCATTTGGAGCATGTTGTAGAACCTAGCTTGGAAGTTACATCTAATGAATTAAAAGCATCGTAGGTAGCAGTAATGTCTCACTGTTTTTGGGTGATAAGGGCATAAAGTAGCTTTTCAAAAGTAGTGCAACAAGCAGGAATGTAGTTGGTTTACTGATGTGACAAATAATGAATTCTAGTTAAAAGTAACAGTGGTCAGAATAGCATAGTGGTTTGTGTGTTGGATTAAGACTGAGAGGCCAAGTTTGAATCTGGGCTCAGCCATGGAAAGTCAATGCATGACTTTGGCAAGTCACACACTCAGCCTCAGAGGAAGGCATTGGCACCCCCCCCCAAATCTTGCCAAGAAAGATAAGTCAAAGGTCAACTTGAAGGCATATAATAGCAACAAAAGTACTTTTAGAGGGCGTTTTATGTATTTCAAGAGCATTTTGGTAGAATTTTATAAAATTTTGTGCCATTCTCTGATTAATCTTTCCCAATTCCATCCCCCAAAGCAACCTAAACTAATGTGTAATGCAAATAATTGCTTTTTGAAAGAAAACAGTACCATTAATAATGATATTGGAATACTTCTTAAAAGACTGCAATGAATATTGGTAACAGAATTTTTTAAACAACACTGTAATGAATAATGGGAGCAAATTACTTTTAAAAAGTAACTTTCCAAGCTTAGCACTTAGAGCAGGAAGGCTGTGAAGATCAAAAAGGTCGGACAAGATTCCGTGCAAGATGTCTTGCCCAGCACTATTGATCTTCTGCAGTGCACAACCACAGGCAAAGAGATGGGTATCTTTCTGACACACTTCAGTCTAAGGTAGACAGCACTGATTTCAGAGCCCCTGCAGGAGCTGAAAACCTCCAGACAGATTGGCTTGTTAGTATGTTTCAGTATACACAACAGCCTCGAGTCATAACTTCAAGACTTCACAAATTTATTATGGCATAAGCTTTTGTGGGTTAGATTCCACTTCATCTTAAGTGTCTTTACTAAAACATGGCCTAACAGACGTGTTGGTTTTTAAGGTGTGACATGGTTCTGTTGATTTTATGAATAGTTTGTGCTCTGTAGAATACTTACCAAAAATCATCTGCAATGTGCTGCAGTTTTGTGACAGATAAGAATGAAATTGTTACTTGAAGGCAAAAAGTTGGAAAAGCCACTGTCCTTGTTAAACCCAGATCTTTAAAAAATGCAGAAACCTACAATCAACAGATTTTGATTGATAGATATGTGTAAGTACTAGTGAATCTGTAAGAGTTTGGATAATATATAGACTTCCCAGTTGTAGCCTTGAACAGTGGGTGATTTTTGAAACGCCCAAACTTGCTTGTTGACTGCCCAGTTCTTCTTTACTGAAGTAAAAACGTTTGACTTTTCTTCATGTCTAGCCTAAAGCCTATCTTTCTACACCTTCTAATTCTCACATATCACCTGTCAATTTCCTCTAGCAGTTTTCTTTCTTTCAAACGGCTGTTGTATTCTGTTCCGCTCCAAGTTGAATTCATTTATTATATGAATAGCACTATTGATGCAGAAAATGTGTTTACAGTTTCTCCTCAAAATAGCCAACAAAGTAACATATTACTACATTTCGTAAGCGGGAGATAGGCATCATTTATTACCATTACTTGCTATTTCCCATATGTGTGGCACTCTTACATAGAATTAAATCAGCAAGAACAAGTTGCTTCCCATAAGGAAGTGACCGTCTCTAAATTTTTTTACAGAGAAAGAGATAAAGGATAACAGAAATCAGATGAAGAATGTATGGGTGCAGTTACATGTATTGGGCACTCTGTTTCTATATGGCAGCCACTCTCAGTCTTCTGGTTTTCAAATGGCTTGGAATATACTCCCTGTTATCCATACACGGCAGGGATGTCTGGTGTTGTAGTCTTTTCAAAATAATGTGAAGAGCGCTGGGCTGGGAATGGCTACTGTAGGAGAATCATATCTGGACTTGAGCTAGGGGCTTCACATACCCTTATTTCAAACAGAACTTGGACTACTTTTTGAACCAGAAGTCTCAGAATTTGGCAAACAGAGGGGGCCACTTGCCAAGCTGGAAGGGGCATTTTGGGAACTGTGCTCCAAAAAACAAATATTTCCAAGCTTTGTTCTTGAAATGGGGTGGGAGCGAGGAAGGAAGAGAGACTGACTTGTAAGACCATTTGTCCAAACTTGCCAACTCAAGATTGTGTCTTGAATTACACTAATTTTAGGACTAAGCAACAGCTACCGACAAAAAGGAACTTAAACATGCTTGTGGTTACTGAACATCCACTTGGCACTTCCTATCCAAGTGGGGTAGACCTTTTTAAGCTGTTTGGCTCTCATGCAGTGATCCTTATTAGACTGTTGTTAAGGTTGAAAATATCCTTTTGTCTTTTAAAACTAGATTTGCAACTCCTGGGAGCTAATAGATACATGGGCTAGGGTACATAAGAAGGACCAGCAAGAAATTTTCGTAATGTTTGCCAGCCAGCCATGGCTAGAATATTCCATTCAGTTTCTCCTTTTTCTGTTTTCTTAAACTAGTTTTAATTATGGTTTTTAAGCTAGTTTTAATTTTATTGATAGTTTAATTATAATTTTAAACTCTATGATGAGAGTTTTTAGCTGTGTTTGTTCTAACCTTTGTAAGCCACCTTGAATCTTGAACTGGGCAAAAGGCAGGATGTGGCGATGCTTGGTGATGATGACAGTGATAATGATGGCTGGAATCCTGTATTATATGCCATTTCTGCACTACACTGTTACAATGCTATTATTCCACTTTTCAGCATTCCAGCTCTTCACTGCTACTCTGTATCAGTTCTTTGAAAAAGAATTGGTTTCAATTACTTGAGAGTAGGGTTAGAAACTGTGGCTACAAACTGACAAAATACTATATTAAATCATTGATGTGTAACACCTACTGAAAAACATGCTAGAAATTGTGAAATAGTACATGGAGTATACTGGAGACTGTACACTGGAGACTGAAGGACTCTACCTAGCTCTTTTCTGTTTAGAACAGAAAGCCTTATATCTGAATAACCATGCCTCAAATCTCTTGGAAAATTATGGTGTCTGTCTAGTTAATTTTCATTATATATTATCACAGAAAATTTGGCAGGGTGAAGTTATATTATCTTGGAATTATCTTGAAAGGTCTTGAGCATATGGTTGGGAAATAATTCATCTCTTAAAAAAAGGGATGAGAGAAACAGGAATCTAACAATGCCTTTAAGACTGATTTATTTTAGCATGACCTTTCATAGATAGCAATCCACTTCTTCAGATACACTGATAGAGTGATACTAAAGCCACAGGTGAGTTGATATCCTCAAAAGCTCATGCTAGAATAAAGATTCTAGATTCTTCTTTCCCTCTTTTATGTTGCAATAGACTAACATGCCTATCTCTTTGATAATTCTTGCTTTATTTTTAAAACAGGTCCTCACCCGATTTTTGGGCTCCTCTTCTCCAGTCCTTTATTGGTTTTCTGCTCAACTGCTTTATGACCATGAACCTTTACTGCAGAATGAGGGCCCATCCCCTTTTCATGGAATGCTCTGCTCTAAGAAACCCCCAGTGGGCAACTCTCTCAGGAACAGAATGGAAAATCTTGGGCTGGAGCTTCTGAACAACTGGAGACAGAGTACTGCTCTCACTAAATGCATTCTGGGATATATACTTTCCTATTGGCTTCTGGGGCTGGTCATTCATTGCAACTTCCTTCCTTGGACATAAGCATTTTAGAAGAGGTGGAGAATTTGGTGCTCTTCAGATACTGTTGAACTCCAGTTCCCATCAGGTCCAGCTGGCATAGTTAATGGTCCATGATGGTGGAAGCTGCAGTCCACCAACTGAAGGGCCTTAGATTTCTCACCCCTGTTGGAGAATGTATACTGGAGATACTGGATATCACTGGAGAATAAATTCAACATATTTCAATTTGATGAAAGATTGCCCTGGAATTGGAACGTCACTAATAGATTGATGACACTCAACTCTGTTTCTCTTCTATCAGTAGCCAGAGGGGTTGCTTATGGACCTGAATTGGTGACCAAAGTTGGTAATAGATTAGACAAATCAGATCTGCAGCAAAATGATGTGGTGAGGAATGCTCCTTGTTCAGATTCAGTCATACCATTTTCCAGAACAGTCCACTGTGTTTCCCTTTCCACTGGTTTTCAGTTTTTCCTTCAGCAGACCGTATGTGGTGTCAAACGTGTTCAGTCGTCATTGGACTCTTGAATCACAACCGTTCAAGGAGGGCATGATGTCATCCCAAGCTTATGAGTAATCGCCATCTTGTCCGTGGCTGATGTGATTTGGCTACACAAGGATTGGCATTCAGATGATAAGTCTGCTATTATTATGTAGGCTGAAGATAAAAACAGTGATGTTAGTCTGGACAAGATAAGAGATGCTACTGATTAGCACGGCTGCTTGTCTGGAAATAGGAGTCCAGCTGCTTTGAATGCACTCCCTTTGGAGAACTCAGGTTTACAGGTTGCGGGTGCTCCTTGATCTACTTGATGACGGCTGTGACTAGAAGTACACATTCCCAACTTAGGCTGGTACCTTCTGCATTTGTTCCTGTGGAACAGGGGTGAACAACTATGCTGGATGCAGGGATCAGTTTTCTGTCACTAAAACCTACTGGGTGTGCACAGACGGTGAACACTGGAAAAATACAAAACTGGAAGTGACTGAAAGTTCCGCTTCTTGTCTTAGAAAAACTAATATTTTTTATGTTAAGCAGTTCAGAGAGGCCCTGCAAAACTATTCAAAAGGTAAATTGCTACTCTTGGACATTTCTAGAAGAGGCAGTTTGTCATTTTTTAAGATCAAAGAAAGGATGGTCCAGGTTGCTTGGAAGGACTGAGTGGTGTAAAAGCAGCCTTTGATAGGGGTAGATGCATGGGGAGGCACCCTTTGCCCCGCCCCAGCACCCCACTAGAGGACAGATTTACACATGGTGAAATGGGCTTAGTTATACCAAGATTGTATTGCAGCAAGTACTTGACAAGAGCCAGCCTGGTGTAGTGATTTGAGCCTTAGACCACAACCCTGGAAACCAGTGTCTGATTTCCTGCTCAACCATGGAAACCCACTGAGTGACCTTGGGCATATCACAGATTATCAGCCACCAGGAAAAAAACGTAATAGGTTCACCTTAGGGTTGCTATAAGTCAGAAATGACTTGAAGGTACACAACAACAATACTGTATTTGACATGAGGGTGCCTTTACAAAGTGACTGCATGGTTCAGCCAGGCAAAAACACTATAGCTGATGTTTTGAGCATGCTAGTTATTGAAAACATGTGGCTAACCATTTACCACTTTGCAAGAGCTTTTCTTGCTTCCAGTCTTTCTGGGACCAATTCAAAGTGCTGGATGTTACCTCTAAGAGCACCGAATTGCTCAAGGCCAGGGCAGTGGAAGGAACTCTTCTTCTCCCCGCAGGCTGCCTACTCGTTAAGATCACTCAGAGAGACTCTTCTGTGTATCCTGCCAATATTTGAGGTGCATTTGTGGCAGAGAAGAGGAGCAAAAGTTTGTTGTGGCCATGATCAGCCTTACTTCTCTTATGGCTTTTTATTTTATTAAAATAAGCTTTTTTTTTCCTTAAGCAAGTATTTGGCCTACTAGTATTTCATACTCTGGAGAAGGCAGTTGCAAAAATGTTGATTGTATCTGGTGTTTCCTGTCTTTTTTTCAAAGAGTAAACAAACTCTTCATTCTCTTTTTAAGTTTTATTGTTTTAATGTTTCTTGTGAGCTGTTTTGAGATTAGTCAAATGTAAATATGGAATATAGACTTTTTGATAAATTATTTCATCATACATGATGACTGAGCCACAGGAGGACACAGGTGAGGCATGAGTTGTTATGTGCCTTCAAGTGGACTCTACCTTATGGCAATCCTGTAAGGATTTTCTTGGCAAAATGTATTCAATGGAGGTTTGTCATTGTCTTCCTCTAGGCTGAGAGGGTGTGACTTCCCCAAGGTCATCCAGTGATTTATCATGGCAGAGCAAGGATTTGAATCCTCATCTCCCAGAATCCTAGTTGAGCACTCAAACCACTACATCATGGTGGCTCTCAAGGCATGAGTAATAACTTTTCATTCTGCTTGTCTTCATGGGGACATATTGCACTGCATCTTAATAAAAACTTCAAAACAAGACTGGTCAGACATTTAATGCAGCCTCTGCAGAAGAGATGCTCAGCATTCATGTGTACCCAGGTTCTGAATTGCTTGGTCCTCCATATGTTGGACACCAGCTCCCAGTAATCCTCCCCGTTAGGCTACAGTACTGGGACTTGCAGATCAACATCTGGAGGACCGTATGATTCCCACTGTCGATGTATTCAAAGTTCTGTTCACAACACTTCATCACACTGTAGCTTCTAGAGCAGGGGTGGACATTGGGCACTCCAGATATTTTTGCCTACAATTCCCATCAGCTCTAACCAGAATGATGAGAGATTAATGGAGCTACTGTACAAACATAATCTGGATGATCTCTTAGCCATCCCTCCTTCAGAGAGGCCAAGAAACAGAACTCAAGACAGAGCTAAGGAAAGGACATATATTGGTTTTTCAAAGTATGGGAATACTAGATAGAAGATAAGCTGCCTCCCCACTCCCACCCCCATTTCTTGGGAGGAAGTTTTCTTTCATCCAGTGTTTGCCATTCATCCCTGTGGGAAAATGTAGGAGGTGCACTATGGGACAAGAGTAAAAAAAAAATAGCCTCTGTTCCACTTGACAACAATCTGACACTGAGTGCAACATATGTTTACAAAGGACACATGCATTGGAATCCTATTGGTAAGTACCAGCTGGACCAATCAAGTCAATTGTTGAATGGTAAGCAAATAGGTAGGTAAATCGAGCTGATACGATGTGTGTCTCCTCTAGTCAAGAGTAAAACAGGATTTAGACAATAGAAGCGTACTGCAGTCTTGCAGGCACCATGTGCACTATTCAAGCATGTACGCAAGTCTCATCCTGAACAATGAAGGGTTTGTGGGGGGTTTTTCCTAGCAGAAGCTTGCATGAATGTGTTATTTCTTCATTGATTCCACTCAGCATGTAAAGTAGAACATCAAATGAATATAATGCTCGAATCATGCAAAGTCATTCTTTTGACCACATCTTTTATTTCATTAATGAAATAAAATTTCCATTAAACTTCTCGTGCTGTGTTATAGAATACGTTTCTGTTTTCTATTAGTGTGGATGTTTCTTGTTTTCAAGGAATAGCTTGGCCTTGTGTTAACGCAAAAAAAAAAACCCCAACAAAAAACCCAAACTCACAGGTAAAGCTTAAATTCGTAGAAACTTCTTTTAACTCAAGGATGCATGGTCTTTTCAGTTCCAGATTGTGGTGGTGGCAGCTTGGAGGTTGAGGGCTGCATATGTACACCCCTCTTTCCTTGATGGAAGGGAATGGACAACTGTTCTCCCTTCTGTGCTCACGCAATCCTGACCCAGGCTGCTCTTTCCTTATTGTTAGCTACAGCGAGAGAAGAGTGATCTGTATGAATTTAGCAGAGGGAAGAATTTGTCAGTGGCAGCTGGAATGTGTATATTAGTCAGTCTATCCAATGCATCTTTTCACAGTAGCTATGCAAAAAACCATTCCAAAATCTTGCTTACAATCTGTTAAAAATGGTAGATAACCATATATCAATAGTATATTCCGCATGCTATTATCAGCAGATCTTTTTGCTCTTTTAGCCATAAAGTCGTTTTTAAGGATTCAGACTATATGAAAGACCCTAGATGAGCTTGCCAGAGCTTTTAAGATCTTTGGAGAGGACTTTCTTATATCCTGACCTATTTTCACTAGCATGCAAAGCCCCTTTTATTTGGACAGGCCTTCAACAATTGTGACAGAAAGATTTTTTTTTTTACAGGGTGTACTGGAGTTCTATATTATACTTTAAATGTGTTTTAAAATGTTTTCAATTGATTTTTAAATAAAGTTTTAAATAGAGTTGTCTATTGAACATTTTAAAAAGATTTCTGCTATCTATTGTTTTAGTTGTATTTTGTTTTGACTTACACTGTAAGCTGCCTTAATGTCCCATATTGGGAGAAAGGAAGAGTATAAATTAAATACATATATAAATAATTCTGCCTAAGATCATTCATACACATTTGTGTTCATATCTGTTTCAGTTATTCTGTTCTAACTTATTGTGTCCAACGGCATATTTATCCAACTCTTGGATAAGCGAAGTTTTAGTCCACGGTTAACATCGTTCACTTCTGTCACTTGAGAGATTTATTTGGGGCGAATGAAGTAAGAAGCTTGGTTCAGGAACTGGAGAATAACGGTTGAGGGAGAGGGGTATGAGGAAGTGAATGAGACAATTAAAGCAATATTCCACATGAAAGGAAAACGAAGTTAATAATTAAAGACCATTCCATGGGGGAGGGGGGATAGTATTAAATGAATAAAAGGAGGATATATATGAGGATTTATGGGGAAAATGATTAATGAATTATATTATGGAATGTATATTTGGATGTGCAGAAAATGTGGTTGTTAGATGAAGTGAAACTTATTTCATCTAAATAAATATATTCATCTGTCTATCTAAAAAGTTTCCGCCACCATGGTCACATTCATTAAGTTATTCTTCACACAAGGGATAAACATTTGGAAACTGCCTATCTTACGTGTGGAAAAGAATCAGGTGCCTAGATTTCCTGCCTCGAAACTATAATACATGCACGGACACACAGACACTTTTCTTTAGTACAGATGACCTGCAACACAATGGCCAACAAGGGCTCAATCTTCATTTTATTTGGAAGCACTTGGGGTTTTTTGAAAAGATTACTCACGCTGCTGCCAGCCTGGGGGTTCTTGAAGGTTATGTGAATTCTCTCATGTCCAGAAGGTGCTGTTTGGATCCACACTCTCCTGGATTTCAGAAGACCCCTCTATACCTTCAGACTTTTGAGGATCAGTTTCTGGGAAGATACAGCTAGGGAGGGATGTTGCTTGGATGCTCTGTTGGTTGGCTGGCCAGAAGCACCTGCTTCTTCACTGCAAAAGATGCTGGAGAGAATGGGTTTTCAGTCTGATCCAAGAAGGCTGTTCTTAAGGTCCTGCATAATCAAATATGATATTCTGATTGGCAGGGAAGTTACTTTTTGGATTCTCTGCCTGAAGTGTCTTATCTGCCTTTCCATTCATTCAAAAATCAAGCTTGGGTAATTTATCTCCACTGGATCACTAAAACAGAAGGAAAGACACATTTTCAAGGTACATTTTCAAAATGCATTTCACATCTTCCTCAGGCTTCACATTAGTAACTGGAAAAGTGGCAAGAAACAAAAAGGGCTAACCCTCATCTAAGCTAGATGTTAAAGACACAGGACCTGTAGTTAGGCAGAAGTTGCCAAAGGGAGACTGAATTTGAAGAATCAGCGATGTGATTCATCAGGTAGAAGTCTGGAAGAGGGGTAAGCCGTGGGCTTTATCACACCAGCCTGTTGATCTGCAGCAATCTAAGCAAATGGAAACATGCTGGTAATGGAAATAGTAACTTTCAAGCTTGTCTCCAATAACACTGTGGTGCTGCTTTCGTGATGCACGTTCCACAACCAGTCTTCTGCACTGCCTTGCCAACCCCAACTTCCTACCTGTGTTTGTGCTATGTTGCACATGCGCGCTGTTGTTGTTTTTTCCTTTTTGGCCACAATTGTGAAATTTCTGTTCCCTGGTACTCATTTCCTTTCTGAAACTTGTTCTGCTGTCATTGTGTCCTTGCACCATGCTGCCACTTCAACAGCAGCACAATTGTAGTTACGGTCATGAAAACCCACAGGAGAGCATCAGACACACACTGCCCCAGAAAACTCGGTCATAGGCTGGCCTTAGGGTTGCCATAAGTTGGAAACAACTTGAAGGCACACAACACCACTGCTTGAGACTCCCTGTGATATGACATAGGGACATCCATACATATAACCTTTATGGTATTGCTTGGCTGCAAGTCTCCTGGTTTTCACCCATAAAATGTCGAAGGATATGCCCTAAAGGCACCAGATTCCTCTCTGTTCTGGGAAGCTAAGCAGGGCCAGCCCTGGTTGGTACTTGGATGGGAGACCGCCAACAAATACCAGGTGTTGTTGGCTAGCTTGAAGAGTACAGAACTGGCAAAACCCACCTCTGACTACTCCTTGCTTTAAAAACCCCTTGTGGAATTCGAGAGGTCGCCATAAGTCGAAAGTGACTTGAAGGCACATGTGAATGCTTGGTAGCCAAATGCCGCCAGGTTGGCCTTTTGACTCCCCGGCGGAAGGACTGGAAGGGCTCAGGGGAATTAGAAGACAGGGAAGACGGCCGGGAAGGCGGGGAATGGCGCCAGCGCGCGGCCTAGGGAGGCTTCCAGGCTTGAGGCCATTTCCGCACTAGATGATTAGAGTGCCATTATTCCCCTTTCAACGTCCTACGGCATCCTGGGGTTTCGAGTTTAGGGAGGGGTTTTAAGGCTTTTAAGGCCCCTCCTTAAACTGCAAAGCCCAGGATTCCATGGGACGTTGAGAGCGGAGTACCAGCACTCTACAGTCGACGGCCTGAGAGAAATTGGCGGGAGCGGCCCAGGAAGGCGGCCGAGCGCCTGCAGTGCGCACTCCCGGCCGGCCGGCTTGGCGGGGGCGCTGCGACGGGAGGCCCGAGCCGGCGGCGGCGGCGGCGGCGGAGGCGGGGTGTGCCGGCTCTCCCTGGCCGTCCCTCTCTCGCCCGCCGTCTCCACGCCCAGCGGGTCTCTCCCTTCCTGGCTGCCGGGCGGCCCTGGCTGTTGCCAGAGGCTGGCGGCCGCTCGGTCGGGTCCGGACGGGGGAGGCCAGCCACCGCCACCGCCACCATCATGAAGGAGTGCGAATACCGGCAAATCCCTCCGGGCACGCCGGCCGCGCCTCCCCCTTCGGAGCTGCCCGTGCCGGAGGCCGCGGCGGCCAGCGCCGCCCCTGCGGCGCCTCGGCCCCGGCGCAAGTGGGAGGTCTTCCCCGGGCGCAACCGCTTCTACTGCGGCGGCCGCCTCATGCTGGCCCGGCACAGCGGCGTCTTCCTCCTCACGCTCGGCCTCATCGTGGTGACCAGCGGCCTCTTCTTCGCCTTCGAGTGAGTCGGGGAGGGGGCTTCGCCGGGGAGGGGGGTCCCCTCAGGAGGACCCCCCCCGAGACATGGTTTAAAAGAGAATTATAATGAGTTTTACAGGATCCCTATGTTTTGTCAACTCCACGGGTTATCACGGAGGCGCATCCTCTTAGGAGCTGGGATCCGGGCTTGGTTTTGCTTAGAGGAGGTCCGCTGAAATAAAAGGGGATTATCACTGAGGCCGTTTCCGCAGTAGCCTGTTATAGCGCTATGATTCCACTTTCAACATCCTATGGAATCTTGGGATTTCCAGTTTAGGGACTGCAAACCCCAGGATTCCACAGGATGTTGAAAGTGGAATCATAGCGCTAGAACGGGCTAGTGCGGAAATGGCCTGAATTACCACTCACTGAAGCCCCATTCATTTTGCTTAGTATGTGCTGAGGGTGGGTAAGTCTGTATTCAGCTCATTGCTAACAGGGTTGTTACTGCTGCCAGGGTTGTTACTCACTTCTGTGTGACTGCAGAGCAAATGCCATGTGCCCCCTTGTTAAGTATCTCTGCAAATCAGTCTGTCACAAAGGGGGTCTTGTGGCAGCTGTGCTACCTACCCTCTCCATGCCCAGGCAGAAGTAAGTCCATTGGTTTAAGTAGTGCTGACTCCCAGGTAAATGCATATAGGGTTGCAGCCTAAAAGAATTTTGCAGATGTGATCATAGAATCATAGAAATGTAGAGTTGGGAGAGACCACACGGGCCACCCAGTCCAACCCCCTGCTATGCAGGAACACCCTCAAAGCACTCCCAACAGCTGGCCATCTAGCCTCTGATATCTAATAAAATGATGATATGATATATCTGATAAAATATTTATCAGATATTTCTCCAGAAGGAAGTCATGCTCTGTGTAGTGAGATTTTTCTCACAGGCAAGCATAAGATTTCACTTTTATTGTGGTATAAGTTTTTGTAGCTTAGAAGCCACCCTGATATCTAGCCCTGGAGTGGACAAAGTAGAGCCCTTCACGTGTTTTTGGATGGCAAATCCCACTGCCCTAGCCAGGGCAAGGAATGCAGAGAATCACACCCCATCACCGTCTTAGAGGACTGTGCTTTGCCCAGTCCTGATTTGGTCCATGGCAGCTGTATGGTTACAAGATAAATCTGAGTTGTTGAGGTACTACCAGACTTGTTGCAAGATCTGTTTGCTGATACACCAGAAAGTGTGTTAGGCAAGATTTATACAGAAAATTGTACGGGGAAGGCATTACCCTCCTGTGAGGGGATTCATTGAGGAAAGGAAAGAATGCATTGGTCTTGGATTCAAGCACGTATATTAAGTATGTGACAGTTTAGGGGTCATTACTGAAGAGGCCCTGTTTTGGAGTATATTGAAAGATAGAATTTTTCTTTTTTGGTGTGGGAGGGTCTAACCTTAGCAGAAAGCTTTTTCACTTGCTGGAATACCTGGTCTCTTCTAATGCCATCCCATGGTATACCCCATTCTGTTCCAGAAGCTTCTCAAAACCTCTGGAGCAGCTTTTGAGAAGAGACCAAAGGCTTAAGTAGGTGAGGGATCTGGTGAAAAGTAGGGTTGTCTGTGCAGACGGAAGCTCTCTGCCTTTGCCTAAAGCCAGCATGAGATAAAAGCCTATATTTTAAAGTTTTTGATCCTGCCTTTTTTCCAAACAGCTACCCTGTGCTACTTCTTCTGACAGTCATGTGTCTTAGGTTAGGCAGAGAGTATAACTGGACTAAAGTCATGCGGTAAGCATCATGGTTAGTTGGGGATTAGAATTTTGATCTCCCCGATAATCCAGTACTCTGCCCACTGAAGTGCTTGTCTCTAGTTTGTCTTGGCAATAGGACCACAGCCTGTCTTGGCATTACCAACCTGCTTTTTGTGGATTGGGGCTACTGTTAGGTAATTATAACAGTTGAATGCAACCTCCATGTTCAGGGCATTCATCTGAGTAAGGATAAACAAAAGAGTTGGGTGTTCCTTTCATGCTGTGCTTCTGAGCACTGTTAGGGACATAGAATCTTCACAAGGAATGGCTGTGCAGAACAACACACTAGATCAGTGGTTCTCAACCTGTGAGTCCCCAGATGTTTGTGGACTTCAGGTCCCAGAAGCCCCAGCCTCTATGGTCAGTGCTCAGGGCTTCTGGGAGCTGAAGTCCAAAAACATCTGGGGACCCACAGGTTGAGAACCACTGCACTAGATGTAGATATGGGCATTCAGAAGGAATTTGATAGAGAGAAATTATTTCAGAATCTCTAGACTACATTACCAGAAACTGTAAAACATTAAAAAAAAATATGAATCTTGTGTCATACCGTGATAACAATATAAGAAAAAAAACAGTATAACTTTGAGATTGTGTTGGGTGATGGCTAGTCATAGGTGCATGAACTCAGTATTAGCATGACTGAGGCAGAAACTAAATTTTAGTGTTTTATACTGCATTTGATTGACATGCTAAATTCATGTGCAGCTCAAAAAAAAGTAACAGACTTTGGACATCACAGTAAAATGACATAGATGGGTCCCCTTTTAAGTTTAATAAAAACTTTAAATGTTACTTTTGGATTAATTACCTGATTTGAAGAGGAACGTTAGTGATAGAATTATTCTCAAACTGAAAAAACATCATTCTCAGATGTTATGACCATAGAGCCAAAATTACAACTATTCTATCTTGACATCAAGGCTAATAAGATTGTGCACAGTATCTTCCAGGGATTTATGTAAGCTAGGCAAATAATGAAAATTATTTGATTGTTTGTACAGGTATCTCCTTTGTAGATGCCAGAAAGGTGTTAAAAGTAACGCCACATTTGTTTGTAGCAGCCTAAATACCCGAAAGGGACCAAGTCCTGTCTGATCTTGGAAAGTAAACAGGGTCATCCGTAGTTAGTACTTGAATGGGAAACTGCCGATGAACACTTGGTGCTGTAGGCTATATTTCAGAGGAAGCAACTGGCAACCTCTGAGGCCACCTCTCAGGATTCTTTGCCTGAGAAAATGCCATGAAATTCATGAGCTCGACATAAGTCAATAGGTGACTTGACAGCACACACATAGATATACTAACGCATACATATTTGTTTAGTTGGTTAATTTATATACAAAGCAATGGGCTGAAAATAAAACCTTTTCCCATTCTTTTCATTAGGTAGATAGATTAGACAAAGACACGTCCTTATTTGCTTAAGTTGTGTCTAGAACAATTGGCAATAGAGAAAGCATTGCCCTATGGTGGTACAGTCACATCTACACATCTAGCACTGCAGAAATTCTTAATAAATGTCTTTAAAATAATTTAGAGTTTTAGGAAGCTGTCCAGCTGCAACAGTAATTCTGTGAAAACAAGACTTTACAGTTTTTTTATGTGCAGTATCTTTATTGATAATTTTCAAAAAATTCTACAAATGCATGCTGAATTTTTACAAATTCATGAAAAGAGAAAGAAAATGAAAAACTAAAAACAACAAAAATGGGGGTAAAACATGAGAGTTAGAAATTAAAGAATAAAGGAAAAAGGTGCTTTCCATTCTTCCTTGAAACAGTATGTGACACTCAAATTGTTTTAGGCCTCTCAAAAATAATATCTGACAGTTCTTTTCTTCCCGTCCTGTTTCATTTTTTTTCCAACAACCAAAAAGGGGGGGAAATAGTTCCTTCTTGCAGAAGTTAACGTTGATCTAGCATTGATATGTCAATATTACATCCTATTACAGGTTACATTTACGTGGTAAATGATACTGTATTTTCTAACTTTGAGACTAAAAGCCACTTACTGACTTGATTACATAGTATTAATCTTCAGCACTTAAAACTGTAAATCTTTTATATGTTATATAACATCACTAAGTCCAAATATTGCTATTACATTTTGTATTGTAATATCATTTTCACAACTGTTACCAAATCCAGCTTTCGTTGTCTTGTATCTTTAACCAATTCACAATCCAGATTCAACTAACCCTCCTTTTTCCTGTTTAATGTTAAATTTGGCTTGCCTCTTCCTTTTCATCCATCCTATCCATGAACTTTCCCGCCCCCATCTTACCAGATTCCTTTCTTTATTCTTTGTTAATATTTCCAAGTCTTTCCCACTTTCATTTGTTCTGAGATAGAGTTCGCTTTCATCTTTCTCTCACTCCCTTTGGTCTTGCAGGCTAATCCTTTCATTAAATTACCTTGGTTTTGCCTGACCATCAGTGTAGATTTCCTACACATCAATTTCAGGTTAGCTTTCCCCCTCCCCCACCGGCTGTGGTCCTCATTTCACAAACCAGAACTTCCTGGTCCCTCATCACCTCCATTTCAATGGCTGATCCCTCTGTTAGCTCAACTTGAATTTGTTTCTCCATGTGATTTTCAGCATCCTTCACTTCCATATTAGGCTCACATTTCTTCCCCTGCATGTTGCCTTACATCTCTCAACAATTCTGCCTTGATCTTATTTCTCAGGTTCTCTATCAAATCTTCTCACTGTCTCCTCTTCAATTTTGGGAGTCATTATTTTCTCAGAAAATGTAACTTCTCCAGTATCTGTTGTAGAAAGTCTTAGAAAATTCCTGGGAAGATTCCATCTTTTGTTCAGTTCAGCAGTTACAGAGTTAACAGTTCAATTCTTCTCTTGCCTACCTGATTACAACTAGCTAGTCAGTCTTATCAGCAGCAAAGAGATAATGTCTGCACTTTCTCACTTTGTAGATTCTCCTTGTTAAAGCCCAGTTCGGTCTTATAAATAAGATGAAATTCAGGCTATCCATGAAAATATATGGATTTAAATTTTAATTGTGCTCTTTTAAACATGTCAACTCCCAATCTTCTTATTTGACTCCCAGTCCTATGGGGCGAACATGCTTACTGGATTCTTGATTGCAGAAAGAAGGTAACTGCTGAGGCTCTTGTTAATCCATTTGAACCACAAGAATTCTTAACTTTTGTAACTCCAAAGCTTTAAGGATTTTTTTTTTTAAAAAGCAGGTTGCCAGCTTGGTGCCATCAGAGCCTCAAATCAAAACACCTGCATTTCATGGCAAAGGCAAGAGATCTAATTCACTTTGTCCTTCCCATTCATTATGCTTTACCAACAAGTAAATGCAAATAGTGGGAATTCTAGGCCCTTGTGGTAATTCCCTGCTCCCCTTTAATCCAGGGTGAGTTTCTCCAATCAGAGATCCCTCTAGCGGGCACTTTACCATGAAAGCTCTCTTTGTTTCCACAAGAAGCATCTGCTTGCTGTCCTAGTGGAAGTCAAGTCCAGACTTGAACAACTTGAAGAAGCCGACTCAATTGAGAGCTTGGAAAAGTTACTTTTCTTGATTGCAGTGCACAGAATCTCCCAGCCAGTGTGGCCACTGGTGTTGTCATCTTAAAAAATAACTTTTCCAATTACGAATTCAGGTCTGATATTTATCTGCTCTCAGTAAAAACAAAAAACAACCCTATCTGTTATTTAGGGTATTATTTTTGTTAGATATTTAAATTATAGTTTGAAAGAAAGAACTCAAATAGATTTGAATACAGTCCTCCCTCCACTTTCTTGGGTTTGACCTTCGTGAATTTGAGTATTTGCAAAGCCCACGTGCACCTTCCCCCTATTCTCTTTCTGCTGTTCTCTTATCTTTTGCCCTGTGTGTGTGTGTGCTTTCCTTTTCTGCCCTGGGCAAAAGACAAGGAAATGGGAGGGTGAGTGCGGGGAGACTTATTCGTGGTTTTTCCACTTTCATGAGGGATCTGCGCTCTGAACTCTAATGAAAGTGGAGGGGCCACTGTAGGTGTTCAAAATTAAATGGTACTCCATCTTCAAGAGTATTAACTTGCAGGGTGATATTCTTACTCAGACTTATATTTTTTCTTGCAAAATATTTTTGGTGCCACTTCAGAATCTTAGAGAAAAGAATTGCAACATATGATTGATTTATATATTCTTAATCTTTGTAGAAAAAAGTAAGCCATGGTTAATTTCGTAGTCATGAGGGGAGATAAAGAGGAAGCATTAAAAGTTCAAGATAGGAAAGTGAATCTTAAAGTCAGTTTCTTAAAACTGGGCTTGAAGCATTTCAGAAAGAGACATGTAGATAGGTAGTAAAAGCTCAGCAATAAACAGTTTTTCAAAAAGTAAGGCAAAGCACCAACAGATCCTAACAGGTAATATGTCCTAAAAGTAAACGCAAAGGGATGGGAAGCAGTACTGTTTTAGCAGTAATTTTGAAACTGGATCAGCTAAGAAAATATTGTGACTCAGTAAGAACCTGCATGGCAACAACTTTTTGAGCAAGCCATCAGAAGGTGAATGCCTGTAGTTATATCCTTAAAAAGACAAATACCTCTCCAAAGAACAGTGCAAATAAACACAGTCTGCACAATCAAAACACTCCTGACAGATAGCCATCCAGCCTCTGTTCAAAAACCACTAAAGAAAGAGACTCTCCACCACATTCCAGTTCTACCAGTAATTTTGACGATATGGAACAGGAAGGAAATATTGTGCCTAGATAAGTCACCAGTCTGCTCTGTTCATTTTGTCCCCATTTTCAATAAGGGTGAACTTTTCAAGGTTGCGTAAAGCAGTGGTTTACTCTGTGTGGGGGAAGATTGGATGAAACATGGATGTCTCAGGTTTCAGAAAGTCTCCAAACTTTAGAATGATGCATTAGGGAAGAAGCCTGCACTACATGCTTTCGTTGAAAGAAAGGTCTCCTTAAGTGCAACAACAACATCAGGAAAGGGTTTAACATTATGTGTCTCTTCTGCTCTGCCCCCTACCCCACCCCGAGAAATGAGCTAATATTTTTTATGAAGCAGCTTATAGCAGGCTCTAATGAGAGGTGAAAGCCATGTTATAAATATGACCACTTCATATGTGATTTGGGAAATTCAGATTTCAGTTGCTGGCTTAAGCTATTGAAATCAGTTCTCAAATGGCTTAACACTGCCATCTTTTTAAAGTAGTAAAAGCTCAGCAATAAGCAGTTTTTAAAAAGTAAGGCATATCTGTAGTAGTGACTTCATAGATAAGATATGTTGTGCTCTCTTGTGTGTAGAAGAATATGTAGGATAAAGAGGACGTGTTGTTTTATACTTGAAGTGAGAATAGGATAATTGTCTGGAGATGGGAATATAAAGTGTATTTTAGAAGAAAGATGTTAGTGCAAGTGCTATCTTGACACTGGAAGTGAATTCTGGGCTGAATTCTGACTTACTCTTATTTTCTTTGTTCATATGATAAGGCATTTGGGTTCTGAAGGGTTGAGAAGGAAGATGTTCAAACATAGCCACGTGAGGGCAAGTGGGAGTAACTCAGGTGTTACATTGTGGTTACAGTTAGGCCTATTTCCCAAGGGATAGTAGTAGTCACCTATAAAACTGCACGAAACTTCCTTCATTGCTCTCTGCAGTGAGCTATTCAGGATACACCAACCTATACCCGGAACTCCTCAGATTGGTCTAAAGAAGTGTCAGTTCTCTTAACAGGCCTCTGTTCCAGTTGTTGTCTCCACTTCCTCTCATTCTGTTCTTTTTCTTTGGTGGGAGGGGGAAACTGACTGTAGTATTTTCTTAGATATCTGCTAAGCTATTCTTCTTATTCCTCCTCCTCCATTTCTTTCTTCTTCTGCTTCTGCTTGGACATGGTTCGCTGAGGTGCTCTTGTTTGAAGGGCAAATTTTCTCCTGTCCTCATTTTTTAAAGAGTTGTAGTACAAACGTGCTCTTTCACAGATACACAATTACAGCCCTGTCACCTTTAAAAAATTATAAAGACAGAAAGGAAGAAAAATATACCCCTTTTTTTGTTCTGATATTTCTTGGGGTTAAAAAAAAAAGACAACTTGAGGGTGGGAATAAAGTGTTGCAGCTGGTGCTGGGAGTTGCAGGAAATTATTTGGGACACCAGCAAAGGATGGTTTTTAAAATGGCCTGAGAATTACAGCAGCAGATACTGTACTCCCCAGCAACCTACCAATATTTTTTCTCCATCTGGAAAAGGCCTCTGTTGTGCATGGATTGTCTCCTTTATGATTGGGGATGCTGAGAGCAGTGTAGGGACAGTTCAGACTGATCAGCTGCCATGTTTGTGCATTTTCCAGTAGATTTTCTATAACTGCCATATCGTGAGCAAGCAGGCCTTAATCTCTCTCTAACATGCATTTAAGCCCCTGTTAGACTTTTTCCACTGGATGCTTTTAGTGAGAGCTGGGGAGGGGGAAGAAAACCATGTTCATACCACCATCACATTGTGTTGCTTTGTGTATGTGTGTGTTTTAAAAGATGTTAATTCTCCTGTTAGAGCTGCAGGAAAGGGTCACATCTTTCATTAGACATCCTCTTTGACTGGTGGACTGCAGCTGCCTAGTGGGATTAGTGCCTCTGTGGGAAACAAAGAATGATGGAGGATTCAGGGATGAACGTGAAGGGCTTGTGGCATGTCCTTCTGTCCTTGCACAAAGGAAAAATCATGGAACAGCTGTGGCAGATGTACTGGTGTTGATTTGGTGTGGCTTCACAACTGAACTTGGGAGATGCATCAGATTCCTTTAATCCTCTCATGAGTGGGTATCAAGAAGTATTTGGGCAGCTTCTGTACATGTGTTGAGAGTCAGTGTGATTATCAGTGCTTATAATAGTAAAATCCTTTAACAGAGTAGGGGGAGGAGTGAGGGAGAGACAGTGTTTTTGCATTTCCCTTATGTAAACGGCTGTTTTTCCCAGAGTGCTGGTCTTTCTAAAGCCTCTCTTTGCGTGTCTGGCTTGTCCTGTCTTTGGTGGCAATTTAATCTTGCCTTTTTAGCAGTCAGGCCTAAGAGTTCAGTGCTTGCCACTTTTGACGGAAGTGCCTGCAGCTTCAGGCTAGGTAAGTGGAGGTGTAAGCACTGACATGCATCCAATTGTTAGTCTCTATTGGTGAACCATTGAATTAATGGAACTTGCACTTGCAGTCACTTGCCATGTTCCCACTGATTCAGTGGGTGTATTCTCATTGGGACTCATAAATGGATTTAGGCCTCTGTCTTTACTAGCAGAAATCAATAGGCCAGGTTTATGTCAGATGTTTAACCAGTCTGTATGAGCTGCATTGTTGGTAGATATAGACATTGGCATGAGTGCAGCATGTATCTTGCTGTGTACATTCTATACCGTATCACCACTGATTTACAAAGTGCATGCCATTATCTTTTTCCTGTTTTGCATATGAACTGTTCTTTCTTCAGCAACCTGGCAGCTTGTAATTTGCAGGTAGTTGTTCGCATGTACATACCTGAATCCATTCAGTCTTGAGCTTATGTTTCCAGAAGCTGGTCTTTCTTTAGATCAGTGGTTCTCAACCTGTGGGTCCCCAGATGTTTGTGGACTTCAGCTCCCAGAAGCCCCAGCCACTATGGTCAGTGCTCAGGGCTTCTGGGAGCTGAAGTCCACGAACATCTGGGGACCCACAGGTTGAGAACCACTGCTTTAGATTGTTTGTCAACACTGTTCCTTGTGCAGACATGACAACCCCTTCATTAGCTTCAGTTCCGTTCTAGACTTCTGTCCCCGCCCCCCTGACTGATAGGTAGCTCAAAACTTGAAGCAAAAGTTTTGAAAGGAAAAATGACAAGGCGTTCTTCGTCCAGTCACTGGTAACGTACCTTACATACTGACTCTTTTAGTCATTGTTTCTGGAAATCCCTATGTCCTTTGCCCTATCTCCAAGGACAAACTCTTGGGTAGCAAGGGTTTTGTGTTGTGTTCTGCTTCTGTTCTTAGTAGAGTGGGAAGAAAATGGGAACTAGTTGCTTTCCAAAAATGTGTGGTTGGATCCAAAGGCTACTGAAACGGAGACTGTTTAAGCATAGTAGAACTGAGATTAAAAAAAAACTTAGGATAGGTTTATACTGCTGTTTAAAACTGCCCTGAGTCTCCTTATAGACAGACCTAAGTGTAGCTGCTTGAGAGTAAATTTTATTGAAATCGATAGAGATTACCTAAAGTAAATATAGTTTGTCATATCTCCAGCATATAATAAACATTTCAGGAAGGAATAAGGTCTGCTTTGGTTCTCATCTCCCATTCTAGAGTTGCCATCTTTTAAACCAAACTGTCCCTTATATAGAGAAGAGGCTTTATATGTTAGGAAGTGGAGATATGTAGCTCTGTGCTGGGCACAACTTCACCTGCTGACTTTTTTGTGCCGTTAACATCACAGGAACAGGAAAGGCCATTTTTTCACGATCAGTTGATAAGCTTCCCACTGCCTCTGCCACTAAGTATCTTGGTGCTCATTTCATAACTTCCTACAGCCTTTCAGCGATTTCTGCAGAGTGATCCCATCCCTTGCAAATCTGTTCTTTCCTGAAAAGAACAGAACAGAAATAGTATTAAATTCCCTCATGGCACAGAGCTTACTCCCACTCCTCAACTCAAATCAACTACCCACCCCTTCTCCTTTTGAAAAGAATACCATGGTTACCCTTGACAACTCAAGACCTTGCATGTTCAGGTTCTATACTGTTAGCTTTCCTCATCCCCTGATGCCATTGGGAAATATAAATAAGAATTTAAGTAATATTGACAACTTTGGATTTAGATAGTGTTCCACTGCTTTTGAAAAGGTTCTCATTTGATTTGGCTTACATCAAGACAACATTTTCAGTGATCTGCCTGACTGCTTTGGTGCACCAGACTGCAGCTCTGAGTGGTTGATGGAGACATTGGGGTGAGTCACTGAAGGCACGATTTTCATCTTGAGTAGAAGAGCACAGGGGAAACATCAACAACAAGAACTGATGTTGTTACAGGGAAGTCTCCCCCCCATCAATGTACTTATGTTTCTAGCACAAAATGATTGCTGATCCAGCATGGTTAGACTATTCTTAGCATTGGCAGTGTAATCACATCGCATAGCCTTTGACAAGTAACAATATCTTGTGGTCTTTGTTCATTTTTTAAAAAACAAAATAGCTAGGGCTCATCTCTCAAAGACTGTCATTAATAAATCGTATTTTAAAAATTTTAACTCTTTAAGGGACTGCATCCATTATTTTTAAAAAAGACATATTTTTATCTGTAGGGGGGAAATCAGTTTAAAAAATCCTGGTAGTTCATTATCCATGTGACTGAACTGATCTCAGAAACTGAATTGTAGGATGTAGCATTAGCTTGTGCTAGTTGATGAAAAAGAACATTGAGGAAGGAGATGGTTTAGGAAGCATTGGCTTACCACAGAATTTATGAGATCCCTGAAGTGGCAGGAACAATCTATCTGAAGACTATGAGCCCATGTTGTGTTGCAAATTATCTTGCCAACATGAGATACCTGCTTCTATTCATAATATACTTTGTCACTTGAACTAAAAGATCTACAGAACATGGCACAGTGGAAGCCTTCAAACTATAAGGATATGTTATACTTGTTTTTATAAACTGTAGAGACCAATGTGGGCAGTAAGAGACACCAGCTGCTGAGTAAAAAGCTGGTGCAGTGAGTTGAGGCCCTACTTTAAAACTGTATTGTTCTCATTTCAGCTGTCCCTTCCTGGCTCGTAATCTGACCTTGGCCATTCCTATCATTGCTGGCATCCTGTTCTTTTTTGTCATCAGCTCTCTGCTGCAGACCAGCTTCAGAGACCCCGGTATCCTGCCCAGAGCCACCCCTAGTGAAGCTGCAGATCTAGAGAAATGGATTGGTGAGTACTTCTTGCCACATTTTTTTACTTACGGCAAAATGTTTGCAGATGCTATTTATGATCTGATGGTATCCAGCATCCTTATTCTTGCAGTTACACTTTCTGAGTCTGAACCATCTGTGGCAGGGGAGACAGGAAAGTAGGTTTGCCAGATTTTGACCAAAGGGTCTTTGATAGCTTAAGCCAGAGGTGAGGAATTTTTTCTGTATCGAGGACTGCTTAAATTTTCTTCGTGAAGGATGTATGCTGATGGGCTAGATCTAAAAGTGATTACAGACACCCTTTCTCTCCCTTCCTGCTCCTTTCCCCTCCCTGCCCTTCTGTCTCTTAGGGCAGGGGTGGATCATTCCTTCAGCAGTCTGAATTGACACAGTTTTTTTTTTACAACTTTATCTGCCTTGGTGAAATTAGCAGAGCTTGGAAATGTTAATAAATTCAGCAGCCAGTAATCCCATCTACATATGCAACTGGGCAGATAAGCATCATAAAGCGTACTAAATTCTGAAATAAATTTAATTGAAGCACCAGAATTAACAACAAATAGCCTAAATATGAAGTAACCAGAAAAGGAAACATGAGGTTTTTTTTGTTGTTGTTGTGTTGTATGAACTCTCCTGTTTCCACAACGATGCTTGAAACCAGGTCTGGTCCAGACAGTGACCATGTTTGCATGTGATACAAGCTGGTACTGCTGAGAATCCTGACTTGTGCTTCATAAGCAAGTCTGTTAGTACACATTTCCTGATCATTCCTATTTGGCTGCTCTAATGGGAGCAGCTTCAGTAACCAAGAACTTGCCAGGAGGAAAAAACAGTGTGTTACATCCAAACTAACTTCCCAAATAAACCAGAGTTTGAAGCCAGGGTTTGAAATTGACTTATAATTACCTGCAAGCTTGGGAGCAGCCAAGCCAGCAGCAAATGAGAATACTGAGAATATTCTGACTGGTGAGGGGAGTCAGTGGAATCAATTGGACAATGTGTGGTTGTGACTGATAAACTAGGATTTTTCAGAATTCTGCAAATACAGCCAATCACTTTGATTCCTTTCCAGTTTTTATCCTCACAACAATCATGTGAAGTGGGGTTAAGTTGAGACCTGGCGGCTGCCCCAGTGTTCTTCAGTGAGGTTAATGAACAAATGAAAATTTGAACACTGGTCTCCCTAATTCTAGTGCCTCACTATGACCACTATGTTATGCTGGCTGTCAGCTCCCCTTTAGCTTTTATGTCAGATCCCTATGATACTGATTTCTGTAGACTCATGTAATTTTTCATGAGATGGTACCTTTTGTGGACTCTCTCAAGATTGCACTGCTGTATAGTCTATTCTTTGGGGTTCTGAGCTCCATTGAGTCTAGCCTCAGTTGATGTCCTGCATAAATGCATTTAATGCTGCATGCAAAAGATCACGGGATATTAAAAATAGATGTATGGAGAATGAAGGCTAGACTGTTTGAGAAGCATGTGATCTGAGGGCTCGGAAATGTTGGCTTCAGACAGTGTCTTCCCCTTGCCCTTGGTTGTACTTGAGAAAGCAGGTACCTGTTTTCCTGAATTTTTGGATTCTACAGATGCATTTTGACAGGTTTGAACATGGTGTGAACAACATCTCTAATGGATGTAGAAGTCACCACAACTAATTTCATGCACTGAAATCCAAAACAATATATATAAATGTTTGTTTACAAGAATGGGATTGAACTGCAGTTTAAAGGATAATATGGAGGTAATTTAATGAAGAGAAATAGAGATGAAAGGGTAACAGTCAAAATACATGGGATGAAACTCAACTGATGTGGTGCATTTTGGAGTGAAAATACAGTCAGTCTCCCACTTTTGTGGGTTCAGCATTTGCATATTTGTTTATTCATGTGTTATTTTATTTATTTAATATATTTGTTTTAAAAATTCTTACTGTACTTGCCCATGCCATGGAAAAAATATGTTTTCTCCAGGAATCTCTTAAGTTCTCCAACATGATTCTATGGTCTACTTTTGCCGGAGGGCTGTCTGTAATGAGTTGAAGTATCAATTATATGGTAGAAATGAGTTGGGGGTTAATCCTATTCTGGTCCCTCTTCACTGCTTGCCTGTTTGCTTCAGCTCCAGTTTAGTGTGCAGTTAAATGTTATTCCACTGGCAGGATGGAGAACCTCTGCTGTTCGTATTAGAGATTGGGGCCAGAGGTTCTTCTGCCTTGCTCTTAAATATTTTGCTATCTTTGTGTCTGAGATTGTCTTTACTGTGAGGGAGAGCAAATTGATGAAATGATTTTTAAATGCACTATTGTTTATAGCCAAGTAGCCTGGATTTGCTTCTGGCTTTGGTTTTATGTTCTGTGTTTGATGTGTTAATCTGTGTTAATTGGATTTTGTGCGCATACATTTAACCTGTAAGTCACTTTGGGTGCTTTGTATGGCAGAAAATGCATCTGTGAAATGTCTAAATAAAATAAATTCGTTTGCCTCATTAAGAATTACTGTGCAATAGGATCAGGAGGGGAAATGGCTGGGGGCTGTGTTCACTTGCATCTCCCATTTAGCTGGTACTCACCAGATTGTTTGAAGCTAGCTAGAATTGCTTGAAATTGACAAAGCTAAGCTCAGCCAAGAGGGTAGTAGGCAAGATTTATATTACAGATAGCTTAATTTTGGCAACAGAAATTCCATAAAAGGAGCATTTAAAGCAGGATGTTTTTTAAAGGTGGTAGTTTATCAAGCACTTTAGAGGTTCCTAAGACCACTGATGCTGCTTTTGTTTTTTATTTTTTTAACTTGAACTCTTTTAACCCACCAATGTGTGTAACATTAAAAAAGAAAAATCCCTTTATTTAAGATGTGTTTATAATTAAGGCACAATGAATTGTGTTTAATGATCTTTTGTACATACTTTTAGAGCAATCTACAGATTTTTGTTGGCCTTGGTTCTAAGCAAGAACTTGTGGCCACTGTGTTCTTGTGTCTTCTGTTCTTGCTTAGCTGATGCTTGGTGGAACAGTGGCTAAGGGGACTTGCTTTCCCATCCACTTCAGCCGTTGGCTGAGTACAACATGATTGCATCCAGCAATGGTATAGGATTCTACCCCACCACCACCCTTTCCTGCAGGAAAGACTGGCTGGGAGTATGTCAACTTTGGTTGCTTCTTGACAGAGGAGTTCCTGCATAGTGTAGCAATTAAGGAAATGTCTCATCTCTCTTTCCTGCTTTGGCCTTACCAGCTCAGCCCCCCCCACACACACACAAGCCCCAGCTTTTTCTCCAGTCCGGGAACTGAGAAAACTGGGGGATTGCCATGGAGTTGCTGGGAGTATCCTCACCTATCTTTGCAGCTTCAAAGTTAGAGGTAAATTGGTAACTTGCACTTTTGAGCAGAGAGCTGAGGTCTAGTTGCCGTGATGACTTCAAATGTGTATGTTCAGCACTTGCTTAACAATATAAGAAGTGTCCTGAATAGACCATGGCCTGCCTAATTCAGTAAAATAAAATCCCAGCAACAAGCAGATATAAGCTGATGTACTAGAAAATGGCCTGCAGGTCTATAATCTACTGGATACCAGCCTCTGAATTACGGAACATCTTCACAGCACCCAGAATTCTTTCATGCAGTATGATGCATACACCACTGAATGCTGCAGCCAGATTGACAGCTCCACAGGGCATAAAAACTGGACACAGCATGGTCTGGAGACAGCACGCACAGGCTGCCTGTTTGCCTTTTCGAAGAGGCAGATGCATGGCATCAGCAAATGGAATGAAAAAGGGTCAGAATGTGGAAGCTGTCCTTTCTGTTCTGAGGGCAGCTAATGCACGCACCCATTTTTCCCCTAAGCTTCTTAAAAATCTAACTCAAGAAGACTTTCACTTCAATGAAAGTGAATCTTCTGGGCGCAGATAGATTGTTCAAAACTTAGTCTGTTCCAATTGTACTTCAGTTTAGTAACATTATTATTCATCAGACAAGAGGAATAATGTGTTTTTACAAATTAGCCACTAAAAGAAGCACTACAAAAATGGATTCTGTTTCTTCCATGTGGCATGGTATGGTCTAGGTGTCATGCAATAATTTCAATAGTATGTGATGTGGGTGATGGGTTGTGTATCCTGATTTTGGACAGGGGACTCAAAAAGAAGATGCCAGAATGCACCCTGGGCTTTCGTTATGTCTGGGCTGAGTCTAATATATGATTTTTTTTTTCCTTTGCAGACAACCTGGGCACCTCCACTTACCGGCCACCTGCCCGCACCATGGAAGTTGTTATAAACAAATACATGGTAAAGTTGAAATACTGCTATACGTGCAAAATGTTTCGTCCTCCTAGGACATCCCACTGCAGTGTCTGTGACAATTGTGTAGGTAAGTTCAGAATTATATGTCCTGCAGACAATCACAGTTGTAGTTTCAGCTGCTGAGTAATCTTTCTGGATTCATCTGAAGTCTGAGATAACTTTGGTTTCAGGCAGCATCCTGCCTCTTCCTGATCAGTCTTGGCTATAGATGCTCTTCGAATCAAGATAGATGATCTGTTTGTGTGTGTCCCAGTCCCTGCATGTATCTACCCAGACTCTTTAAATCATCACCTGCTGTCCTTTTCCATGTGCTTCTGCTAGATGGAGTTCAGCAAACGTTTAAGTAGGAGAAGGGCTTTTCATTAGTGGCATTCCACTTTATGTCTACCTTGACCTCATTTTCCTAACAAGAAAAGCCCATTTAATTTCCTCAGGCTTTTTAGCTAGTGTTTAATTGTCAGTTCTTTAATTCAGATCAGTGGTTCTTAACCTTTTCTTTACCATGGATCCCCTTCAAATACCTTTTGTTTCCATGGACCTCCAAGACTTAACTTAAGATTTAAAACCCCTAAAATGTCTTAAATATTTATTTACAGTTGTTTATCAAGGGTTTTCAAATTCGGAAAGAAGGGAGAAATCAGTAAACAAACTCACTGCTATTCTTTCCGTCCCTTCCTTCCTTCCTTCCTTCCTTCCTTCCTTCTGTAAAAGCTTGTAACGCTTCTTCAAGACAGGGCCAGTGGCCACTTAAAAATGTTTCAAGTGACTTATGTGGTGGGGTACTGCGGGAAACTTGCACAGGTACTTTCTTCATCAGTCTACCATGGCATTAAACAAGACTGAGCAACTGGAGGCAATGGTATTGGCAGTGGGGAGAGAGAAATGAGGAAATAGGACTGGGATCCAGATGGCAGCACATTTGACTAGAGTCCTTACTGTACAAGTAAGACTGCTAATCCTCTGTCTAAACAGTCTTTTAATGTGCTTGGATATAGGACAAGACATGTATGCTGTATAACAAGACATGTATGTTTTGAGAGGGTGGCTAACAGATGCACGCTGACTCTGAAACGAGAGCACATTACAGTTGGAGAAAATATGAACAATTTTTCTGCTGACACTTTAGGGGGAAAAAAGGACACCAAGCTGGATTTGAGATAAATGTGGGTGGGAACCCATTTGTTTTGTGTCTCCTCTTGTCTCCCCTTTGCAAAATGCTTAAGACATGTCTGCAAGGATGATTGGGTTTAACTGACCTCATCTTCCCACTCAGAATACTGGTAGTTTGTGTGCATGTGTGTATGTGCGTGCGCGCATGCGTGTGTGAAATTTTGAACAGTTTTGGCAACTCTTAAAAAATGCTTATTCTTTAGGGTTTGGGGGGAAACTGGAAATAATTAGGTGCTCAGTTCCCTCCCACTTCACTGCACCCCTCTTAAGAGCATACACATACATATTTAAGCATACTTAAATATGAAAAATGATTCTAAGGATCAGAAAAGAATCAGTCAATTGGATTTCTGAAGAGTCTGCATTAGAGTTGATTCACTGACTCTTCTCCTCTGCTCTTCCAACTCTTTGTCCCACCTAGGTTAACTTTTTTAGTCAATCCTGTTATTTTATCCAGTCTTGGGGGAGCTTCACTCCATGTCCAGATCACAGGCTGAACTCAGACATCCTAAGATCTTGAATGAAAAAATAAATTGACTGAAGATGATGAACGTGCTTTCTTCTCTATCTCACTTATCGTCTCACACTATGTTGTATTAAAAAGTGTGTCCCTTATTTCAAATTTTTTATAAAAGTTCCTTCCACAAGAATCTTATGAATTAGACAGAGAAAGAAAAAAGATGTATAGTTTAAAAAAAAAAGGGAAGAAGAAATTTGTAAATCTGTATCTATATATCCATTAAACCATATCCATAAAAGAATATATTCTAAATGGTATAAACAATAAGAAAGAAAAATAGAAAGGAAGGAAGGAAGGAAGGAAGGAAGATAGTAGTTTCCTTCTCTAACAGTGGTAGGTGCTTTTGAAGAAGAAAAACAACGAGTTCTCCTGGAGAGTTTACAGGGGTAGCTAATTATATATAAAGGGATACCTAGGAACTTATTCTTCCAGATGAATTACTGATATGTCCCCCTGTATAGATTTCCATAAGGGGATCACAGCTTTCCATTGTTGTATAAACAGTCAAGTAGGTTTATCAAATAATGAAATTGTTAGAATATTCAATTCTGCCATATCACGTAGTTGATGGCCCAGTCATCAACAGTAGGTATGTGAGGGTCTCTCCTTCTGTGCAAAGGTTATTCTAGCAGCGTGTAACATATATAGAAGGATTCTCTAATGCTTAGCCTTTAATTGAGTTTCTGTTCCATTGAGGATATTAAGTAAATGTATCTCTGGATATGAGGGCAGATTTATTTTAAAAGTTTTTGTTATTTGATCATGTATTTGTTGCCAGAACTTTTTTTTGCTCCTTTGCACTGCCACCATAGATGATAAAAGGTTCCTTTTTGATTACATTTCCAACATTTGTTGTTAGTGCTTTTAATCATTTTGGAAATTTGAACAGGTGTTAAATAGTTAGTGTCTCCTAAAGGAAAATAGCCAACGTATTTATTGAACGTAACAATAATGTCCACATCCAGGTTATGTAGTCATTGAGATGCAGTCAGCAGGAAGGCTAAAGGCATTCACTGCTTTCAGAGCAAGGAACTTAATATGGCTGCACCCCTCCTTCTTATTTAAAAATAGAAATAAGCCTGTCCTTTCACTGTCTTTGTATTAACAGAAAAATTGTCTTGTTCTGTGGTTGGCATCTGCTTAAATAAATTTTGCTGAGCGTCCTGTTTGGTTGTTTACAATGTTAGCCATGTTAAGCTTGTCATCTTACTGCCTTCTTTTGCCCTTCCAGAACGGTTTGATCACCATTGCCCGTGGGTGGGCAACTGCGTGGGAAAACGGAACTATCGATTCTTCTATGCCTTCATCCTTTCTCTCTCCTTCTTAACAGCCTTCATCTTTGCTTGTGTCATCACCCATCTTGCCCTCCGTAAGTATAGCCGGAAGATCTTGTCTGTGTCCAGATGAACTCATTTTAAAACCAGGATGCCTTTCAAATCCATTGGTGACAATTCTTTTTAGAGAGGAAGATCTGTGAAATCTCCTTGGGCCCAGCTAGAAGCAAGAGTTACTTAATTCAGTGCTTTTCAAGTGTTTGGCATTCTGGATGTTTTGGGCTTCACCTTCCTAAAGCCTTGACTCATTTGCCATTTTGGCTGAAGCTTCTGGGAGGATGAAACCTGAACCATCTCAACCAAAAGTTGAAAACCACTGACTTAGAATGTGGTTTTTAAAAAAGTTATTTATGCAAACTACTTGGGTAAACGTTTCCAGTATGGGTCAAACCTGACCTTGCCACTCTTGTCCTCCTGAGATCCTTCACAAGTCTCCATGATTTGTTGGCATCACAAGACCTTCTGCACATTTATTTGACTCCCACTGTACAGTTATCAGACTTGCAATAGCAAATCACTTCTTTTAAGTCACTGTTTGCTATCTCTTTGCTTTGCAGGCTCCCAGGGAAATGATTTCCTCACAGTTTTGAAAGCAACACCAGCAAGATATCCTTTCAGTACCTGTTTTCTTCTCCTCTTCCTTTTGTGGCACTGAAAAAGAGCTGTTTAGTAGAATGTTTAGTAAAATACTTGGGAGTGGTTTCTTAGTACTTAAAGCAAGGAATAGCTGATCTCCTAGCCACTAATGCAGAGAAAGGCAGCGGTACTCTTTATAGCTTAGAATAAGCAACATGTGGTATCCCAAGCATTGTTGGACTGAATTTCCCATGATACGTTGTCATTGGCTGTGATGGCTAGGTCTGATGGGAGTTGCAGACCCACAACATCTGGTCCACCCCTGTTGTAGGAACTGAAGAAGTCCTCTGCTTTCAGGACAGTATCTTGCTACATGATCTCTTCTTTTAGCTATGGGGTTTTCCATAAGGCATAAAATTCATTTGGAATGTGTCGTCTAGTGATTTCAAACTTGCCTAGTCTCAAGCAATTCTCATTGGCCCAAAGCAGACGTCATCTTCTGTTCTGCTGACATCTTTTACTGAGGTTTAATACCAGGTTTGCTATTTTTTAATGCCAAGTTTTTAAAAAGACCTTTTTAGATTTTTTTTAATTATTAAGGCTGTTTGCTACAGTTTATTATGTTGCTACTATTTGTTTTATTATTCTTATTTAGCCCCAGATCTACTCTGAAAACACTTTACAAGATTGTAGACGAAGGCATGAAATACTAGTAGGTTAGGTTAAAAGATGGAGATCCCTGATCCTCAAGTATATTCTGCTTGTGGACTAATCATGATGGTAACACCCTTGGATTTAATTGTATGAACAATAGTTCTGTAAAAAACTTATATTGAAAATGGCTCCAAAGAAATGGAATTTTGTTTCTGTTAACTAGAGGAGAGCAAGTGTTCCCCAGTATCATGTGTTGTTCCTTGATTCTCTGCTCACTGTGTTGGAACTGGTAATCTGTTTTTTCTCAGTCTGGTCTATCTTTGGCCTCTCAGGGTTTCACACTTACTTAGTTGCCTCCAACTTGACAACAAATGAGGATGTGAGTATAGATATTTGCATATTCTTTCCATAGAAAATTACCGAGCCTTTAGACTAGTTTGAAAATCAGGCAAAAATAGCACTTAAATGGCTCTTCTGTATTAATGTAGGAATAGACATTTGTAGAGTCAACTAATTGAACAAGGGAGGGTTGTGTTACTAGTTATAATGAGATGGTTGAAAGTGACAGTAGTTATAGCCCAACACATCTAGATGGCACTGGTTGGGTAGGCTGGCCTAGGTGAGTGAACATGTTGTATCTGTAAATGAAAGATATTAACTCCCTCACACATGTAGACACACACATTTTCTCCTTTACACATGCACATACGTACATTGGTCATTTTAGTCAATGTGTATTTAAATAGGGCAGTCACCTAATTAAACAAGTTTTACAGTGGTATGTTTGCTCAGAAGTAAGTCCCCTGGGTTCAGCTGTGTGTAAGCCAAGTTTAAGGTTGTAGACAAAATCAATTTGTTGTATGACTTTCAGTCAAACTCTTAAACCTTCATAATTTTGCTTCTGAAAAAACAATGGTTTAAAGAAAGAAGGAAGGCTACTTTGTTTGTTATTTAGGTGATGTCCACAGGTAGTATCAGGCTCCACCTTAGGAGGCATTATCTTCTGTGGGAGAGAAGAGAGAATGGTTCTTTTAAGAGGGTAATAACTATCCAAGGTTCTCATTAAACACTTCTACTAAAGATATACCTGTATTTTTAAAATTGGCTACCTGGTGAATCAGGACAGCATTTTATTTATAAAAGTCTTTAAAATGATTATTCCAACTAGTTTTTTGACTAAAGTTTGTAGGTTTGAGTTCTGACTGACCTTGACTTTACAAAACAGTGTGCGTGTTTTTATTTTATATGTGAGCTTTGGATTTCTTTTCTAGTGAAGACATTCACAAGTGATTTGCACTAGGGGGTTAAATACTAAGCATCCATGTAACTGAAGAGGTGAAAAGCCTCTTCACTGGATAAGAGGCCTTTTCAAGAACCAGAAACATTTCTTGAAAGTTGGGGAAGTGTCCTTCTGAATCTAGGCCAGCCCAACGGAGGATGCTAACAGATTTTTCTCTCCTTTGGCTTTTTCTAACCAATTTATCTCTTTTGGACTGTAGCTCAAAGGGGCATGGTCAAGTAAGAGAGGTTCTGAATTTGCCAATCCCTACAGCCATAAAAGTGTCCTCACCAACTGCTGTGCAGTGCTCTGTGGACCATTCTATCCCAGGTAAGGATGGTCTTTCCTGAATAGGTTCTGCACCTGAATATACAGTGGCTAACCTTGAATCATGTTCATTTCAGGGGAAAGGCGAGGAACGAAATAGCAGCTCTTCTGAGCCCTGGACTGCTGAGGAACCTTTCCTCTGAGATGCTTGTGGTGGGACAGCAATTTGCAGGAGTCATAAAAACTCCTACTTGTAAAGGTGGGGAGGGATTTTGCCTTTTTTTCCTCCCATGGCTACTTCCTTCTTCTGTGTGCCACTGTTCATTCATGGAGCAAAAGAAGGAAACAGTCACTGCATTGGAAAAAAAGTGGTCCAGCACTTTGAGTGAAAGTAAACCTGGATTTGAGAGGTAGACTAGAAAAGATAGAACCCATAGGAAATGACAGTGGGAGAGGGAAGACTGCTGAACTAGTAGAGAAAGCAAAACCAGGGTGGAAGTACTGAAGAGTGTGCAGCTGGCCCAAAATGTTTCTGTGCTTGATCCAATTCAAATTTTCTTGCCTCTTTTCCTGCACGAAAAATACAATTTGCTGCCCCTTTAATGATGTATTCAGTTTGCATTTTGAGGCTGCCACCTCACTGAGCTTCACATCAGGTCAGCCTTGAAAAGATAATAAATGTTGGTATCTGGACATGACGTAAGTTCTTATTTACTTCTTTCATCTGAAAGAGATCTCCCAAAGTGCTTACGTATGACCAATAAAAATAAAATGGTGAGTCTGTGCTGACTGGATTACAGTCTAAATGATTGTAACACAAAAAGACGAGGAGAGAAGAACAAAAGTAAACTCAAATGTACTGTTGGGGTTGCTAGTGGAATGTAAGCATCCTTGTGTGATAACACAAGGCTTCCATTGCACCACTTGAGCAATATAGTTTGCTAGTGGTGGAATGCTTCCCTACAGGCCATGGCTGAGGATGTAGGGAGGTACTGGTCAGCATCTGTCTCTAAATTGCATGGCCAGGAGAAAGGAGTAGCTGTCATCTTCACTGGACCTCCAGGAACTGCTGCAGAACTCCAGGAATGCAATGGCAGTTTGGGAGAATACACCTCTTCCTTTTTCTCAACTGTGCAAAAGTGGCTGGATTGTGCCTGTGAGCCCTCCAACTACTGGCTGCTGAGGAGGGCTCACTCCAGCACTGTCACGGCACACTGCGTGGGCAGGTGGGAATTGTACCCATGGCTGCTTTCTTCTGGTAAGGCTGGCATGTGTCATCAACAGGATTGTGGCTTCAGGCACTGGTCACTCAACATTATATAGGAATGGAAACAGGGCATGAAATGGCAGAATCCATTAGACCTGGTCTTTCAGCACGTTTGCCCATCTCTCCAGTGCCTTCAATTTACAGTCCCTTTGTCTGAAAATGCTGATTCCCTTACATACATTTGGCATTCGTTATCTTGTAGAATTTCCACATAGTAGCTATCATGTCTAGCTTGCAGCTCTCAACTTTCATGTCTAGATGCCGGTTTAAACTATCTCGCCCTTTGCTGATAATCCCATCTTACCTGTCTTCATGTAGTCACAAGAGGGCAGAATTGGACAAAACGAAGAGTGATTCTAACATGAGCACATGGTGTTTAGGAGATATAACTGGTTGAAAGGATTTATGAATTTCTATAAGAAGAAAATGTTATCAGCCACAGGTTATCCATCTTAAAAATTTTAGGAGGCAAGATTTGGATGGGATTTGTTGATGATTTTATCCTTTAAAAATGGATTAGAGATCCCCTTGAGCCATATTTTTATAAAGGTACAGAGTCACACTCAAAAACTGTTCAATGAACGCCAAAAAAATTTACCTTACGCCTTGGCTTCAAACTATTTCTCTTCTGATAACCCTTATATTGTTATGGTGTGTGCTTTTCTTTTGCCAAAACAGAGATGAAGGGTCAGTTTTAAGATAGGCTGAGATATTTCCAAAATATGGTGTATGACTAGCACAGGGCGGAGTACATTTTCTAGAGTTCCTGTTGTTCGCATGTGATCTAAGGCAAGGAAAGGAAGGGAAATTGTGTCCATTTAAAGTTCCTGGACTCCAACTCCAACCAGCATGCTCAGTGATGAATGGATCTGTAATCCAGCAGCATTTAGAAGGCCCAAGTATTCCCATCCCTGGTCTGAGGGACAGTTCAAGAGGCTGTCCTCTTCAGCTAATCTAATTTTTAACAAGTTGCATTCTCATTACTTTTCCTACCTGTGTTTCTCCAGATTCTTCCACTTGTGTCTTCCTCCGCAATTTATCTGAAGCTGGAACGGAGAATAATGATTTAGTGAGAATTTCACCAGCACTTAAACTTACTCAATATTTAGGTGCCATGTAAAAGTGGCTGCAAACAACCCCCCACCCAAACCAAGTGGAAGAGATAATTGAATTATGTTTAGCTTACATGAGATATGTCTGTCTCTAAAGAGAAGCTGGAGGAATGTATCTGATCATATTGCCATTGTTGAGTTACTCTGTAAAATCCTGACACTTGAGACCTCCTTGATGTTAAAATGGAAACAACAGACTGTTCTTTACCAAGACTCATGTAAATTTTTGTCCAAAGAATATCCTGGTACTCCTGATATCACACCATAATAAAGAGCATCCCAGTATCTTATTTATGATCCTAGAGCAAACTGGAATTCCTGTCTCATTTGTAAAATATGCATTAGCAAGATGGAAGAGGATTGTTGCTGCTCATTTGCTTTAACATGACTGTTCGTGTGGGTTCTAACTTCTTGCTTCCTTTTTCTCTCTTCCCCACCTAGTTTAATAGACAGAAGAGGATTTATCCAGGCAGATGCTGGGATTCCAACCACTCCTAAGAGTGAAATCCCTTCCTTTGGAATGAAGTCGGATGCCAGCATGGTATGAGCCAACCCTTAGCAGTGCTGACATACAGTCCCGTGCCTAGGCCTACCTCCAGCTGGCACTTCTTCTCCATTTTACCATTTTATGGGCTCAGACAGGAGAATCCCAAGTTCCTACTCAAACCATATGCTGTCATCTCTTGTGTTGGTTTTTTTTTTATTTGGTTTGATTTTTGTACAGTGGGACTTACCTGGACATTGTGGACTTCCACATTTAAGCCTCTTAGGCAGGCCCTGATGTGACATGGGAAAAGAGGGTCAGAACTGCTTAAGAACAAGCAATGCCACTGATGGGGAGATGCCAGGTTCTTGAGAACTATCCATTCCCAGAGGGTCTGCAGCAGGGATTGGTTGAAAAAAGCATAGAAGTTTGCTTGTGGCACTGATACAGGGAAGGGAGTAGGGCATTAAAGTGCTGTCTCTTAAACAGCACTCCATATTTAGCTCTGAAGTTTCCCCTTGGTGAAGCTTTGGCATTAGGCTGTCAGTCCTGCTGCTTTGAGTGAGCAGTGAGATGGAGAAGTGCTATTTGGTTAAGCCTTGAGGCAGAGAGAACTGTTTGAGGACACAGCACTCCTTGCCCTAGCAGCAGGCACTGCTTGCTGAGCTGGTTTGCCTAGTACAGCATCCCTGTTGCCACCGACAGGAGTGAGAGAATGCATAGGTTAGGTGAATCCCTAGGAAGGAGCATGAGCTGATCTTCTGGCTCAGCCTCAGAAAATGGTTTCTTAGTGTGGGGTTCTTGTCCTTGTTTGTTTCAGTCGAATCAAGACAACAGTAACAGGCTGAACTGAGCCCTGTGTGGTTATTTGTTTAATTGATAAATGAAAATTAAGGAAATCTCAGTGAGATTCTTCAGTGATGTGAATGGAAATGGAATATTGCCACCTGGTGCTTTTGGGTCATAGAACTATTTTTATCAGGAGAAGTACTGACCAAAGGCTATGTTCAAAGAGCAATCCAGGAAGAAACCTTTCCTCCCACAGGCATTGTCCAAAATGCATGATTTATTTCTCTATAGGAAGCTGAGACCATTCTCTTGGATTCTTGACCGGTCATATAAAGAGGAAAGAGATCATGAATATGCTTATTGGAATTCTTTTTAACAGTGCCTCCTATCCTGCTATGTGAGCCCTTATGTATATGGGAAGGTTAAATACTTGAAATGTGTTTATTAAAAGCTGCTGGATATTTTTGCACAAATTTTGTAGATTTTTCTAAGGATTTTTAAAGTGGTTTTGTTCTACATAAACCTGTGTTCACAGGTCCATAGAACCAGGTTATTTTTTTAAAAAAGCATTGAAATTTGTTAATCTGTAATCATTATTCCTTGAACTTCATGAGCTAGTAGGAAGAGATAAGAAGTCTATAAAGGATGTGATCTTCCTTATCACTATCTAGGGTCTGTAGAAAACAGAGTAGTTTTTTTAATTTGAAAGGGACAAAACAAGGTGCCTTTTTTTTTATCCTACCTTGGCAGAGGATCAGAAAAGCATGAGCATCACGTGTATTTTTAAAATTGGAATATTTGAAATCATACCTCAGGAATTTTCATTGAAAGTGAGGGATCAGATATAGAACAGCTCAGATCTTTCCTTCAGCCTTTCCAGACATGCTCTTCATGTATGTGACATCAGTCAGCACCTTTAAGTAGTGCCGCCCCTTTCCTCAGAACATTCTTGAATCCGGTCTGTTGCCACAGGCATATGACAAGCTTCCTCCATTGATATGTACAATATCATTCCTTGGAGAGATTTCTTAGGCTGCCCTAAGGTGAGTAGGGAGCTGTGCAGCCTTGTTAAACTGGACTGATACAGATCCTTCCTTGTTGCTTGTACTTAGGAAGAGGAAGAGAGTACACTGCTCAGTCTTGCCCTCTTTCTGAGTAACAGTTAACTGACCTGTGGTATTTATAAGAAGACTGATGTTACTAGACGGAGTACTTCTGAACTCTTTTTGCACTTAGCTCTGGATCTGGAGCAGCTCCTGCAAGAGATCAAAGACCATGAATTTTTGTAGAATTTCTGTGCCTGTCTTCTAGAATGTTATTATGATTGGCTAGCCGAACATATCTGTTTGTCTGATGAATCATATAGTTGCAACAAAGATGAAAAAGTACATGTAATCAGCACTCCCCTTCTAGAATTTGGATCTAAAGATGAGCTTAAAGTATGATTGATACAAAGCCAAAGCTGAAATGTAGATATGGGCTACTCTGATGAAGTTTTAAAAATGTCCAGAGCAGCTTCCAGCAATCAGATGATGTGGCTGGAATGTGTGCTGTGCTCCCACTTAACACTGCATTTTTACAGACAGAATTTGGCTCATTCATTGTACAGAACTACAAGCTTTGGTAGATGGACACCACTTGGAGAAGCTCTATGTATGGCCCACTACTCTGGGAGAAGCTGCAGATTTCAGGAGTTTCTTCTCCTGCTAAATATTAGGCTCTCAAGGCCTCTGGGATAGTTAGAAAGGTAGATACAGCTTCTGTGCAGCTAATGAATGGGGCAAGTATTTGCATTCATTGTTGTTGAGACAAATGCCAGAGCCAGCGGTATGGCAGAAGCATCCCCTGGATAATAACAGGCTTGAACCCTGGTGTTAAGCCTGCTGAAGCTGCAGTGCCACTTCTATCCTGTGAGATCCCCTGGAGCCATGATGAGAATTCCTCCCCTCTCTCTCTCTCTCAGTCTCTTTCTGCTGGTAACATGCCCATTTTTGAACAGTTGTTGCTCTCATTACAATCACATTGGCTGTCTCATCTGTGATGGTGCATTTTCAAATGATGGTCCATTTACTAGCACAAAGGTTATGCCTGTGTGGTTGGTCCAAGCCTGGTCCTGCCTGCTGAACATGTTGCTTTGTCTTTGAAGAGGTGTGTATATATAAATTTAAAATGTGCTCACTTTTTCTCCCTGCAGCTTTCCAGGATAGGAGTATGGGGAGGGTGGGATCTTGACTTACCAGTTGTAGCTTGTCTTATTTCCTGAATGGTGGCCTCATACCTTTACCAGGAAAAGACAGTGTTCTTGTTGAGGGAAAGTTCAGGCCATCTTCTAACACATAATCATTTTCATAAAACATAGGTGGGAAGAGAGAGGGGTAAAGGCTGTATCAATGTTACATTTGTGGGAATAAAGAATCTTCTGGTGGTTAAGCTATTTTTCCTTCTTGTTTGTTTTTGTAATAAAAACCAGTTTTTAAAAGCAGCTAAATCCTTTGAGTTTTGTGTTTGCGTTATTTTATGCTAGATTAAGAAGCTCAACCTGTGGCATTTTCCTTTAGAAAAAGGCTGAGCTTTGGCAGTACGTTGAAAGAATAGCACTATTTGCCTGGATGCTGACTCTAGGATTCAGCAGGAATAGAAGCAGTTCCTGAGTGATTCTCTTTGTGGCTTTATGTTCATAGGGAGAATCCATGCTATTTTTTAAAAAAAAGGTTTTGTAGATAATATATCAGTATAGCCATAATTTAACCTGGCCTATCCCCATCCAAAGCACATTCCACCTCTGGTAGACAGCACTCATTCTTGCTTCCATTACCTCCCACTCTGCCCCAGTTTTACTCCCCAAACTCCAAGACTGCTGTGGTGCATAATTTCTGGTATCTTCTTCAGGAGGATGCTTGCCAGGACTTTGCCATATCTTGCACTGCCTGATGGGATAGCCCCTACCCATAGGATGGGTTAGTACTGCTTTCTGAAGGTTAGCTGGTAAGAATTTTCTTTCCTCATCCTCATCCAGTGAATTATCTCATTCTCACCGCATGAGTTGCTGCAAGCCTGGAGCCCATCTTTCCCTCTTTAGTCTGTGTGGCTGTTCTCATTTGTCGTGTGCCTACAAGCCATCCCATCAGTAGCTGAAGCTGTGAGAAGGGCTGTGGGGCAGCCAGGTATCTTGCAGCTTGAGGTGTCGATAAGTGGGCAGGATTTTGAACAAAGTAGATATTCATAGGGTCTTCCACTGTCACATCCCATGAGACAAGATGGCAGGACTTCATGTGGTGCTACATGATACTTATCCAGCTATTCCTTTCAATGTGACAGTAACACTGCATTTTCTATGAAGTCTGTTTCCTCCCGTACACTGGCTGCTGGGTGATGTCCTGGATCATCCCACTGTATTTGAGACTGTGCAGAAGGCAGGAAGTGACTTCATAGTTTTGTGGCAATTCTGTCCATTTCTCTGTGATTGCTTGGAGGATTGAAAATGAGAACATGTGATGAAAATGACCTCCTGCAGTCTCACTGCCATGAAGATATGTATCTGCATAATCTCTTGACTGTGAATATTGAATTAAAAATTAAAGGCAGAACAGCGCTCAAATAAATGAGATGTCTATGCCTTCTCCATCTGCTACTGAGCAGTTAAATCTCTAATGTCTAGTAAAAGATGGCTCCTATAGTAGGTGATGGTTTTGAGATGCTGAATAAAGGTTGCTGGAGAAGACCATCTGCTCCCCCCGCATCTGTGTAAAAGTAGCACTTTATATTTTATGACAATGCTAGATTGAGATTCAGGATGAAGCAGAAGACATCTGCTCTAGGTAGGTCACCACTTAATATTTATAGGGTGCTTTTGAGTATATGATGTCCTTTACATTATTTTCCAACTTCTTTCCTTTGTGAGATGGCTCAGTTCTCTTAGGTCTGTGTTGCAGGTGAATTAGTGAGCCTGAGTGGCTTGCCTCATAGCCCCACTGTCATGGCTGAGGTACAGTCAAAGAAGGGACCCATTCAGTATATTCCTGATCAGTGTCTTCACCACACAGCTTTCAAGAGGACCTCCCCATTGACGGTCAGAGTGTCCATATCTTGTGTTTTAGACTAAAGCAGGGACCTAACCACGCCGTCTTCGGTCTGCTGTTTAATGGCTGCTCGCTCCTCACTGATGCTCATTTTGTTGCCATGCCATTTTTCCCAAAATGAGCCTTAATCCTTTCTCATGTATGTGTTTTATGTATCACTGGTAAGTAATTTTCTGTAAAGTTAATTGATCAAATGGAGTGTGTAGATTTCCAGTGACCAACCCCCGTCAGTGCTTTCCATCTGATTCCCTTCTGCTTCAAAATCCCATTTGGAATTGATTCTAAAAGAGAAGAACCAATATGTGAAAGGCCATTGTCTACTTGGGGAGAGTTCCAAATTAAACAGATGTCATCTGTCCTGAAGTCTTGAGATAGGCCATGTTAACACAATTGAGTGAGAGCCATTTGGCAGCCCAAGCCCTTGTCAACAGAGGCACCGTAACCTATGTTTGGCTTCAAATGCAGCTCTTGTCTAGTTGCCTAAGGACTTGTTCTGCTACTTTCTAACAAATACTTTGTGTCTGGTTTTTAGCAACCTTGCCCAGGCTCATGTTCTCCGCTTTTCAGAGTTGAGTTCCCATTGAGTCAAGAATTCTTCCCTGTCAACAAAAACAGGGTTGGAGAATTTTCAAAACATTTTTCTCTTCCTTTCCCTTGCCCAAGCAGTACTGTACCAGAGAGAAGAGTATTGCTGCTTGCTTTCTCTTGCCAAAATCAGCTAAAAGGAAGAAGCAGCTGGGGCATTTGTTGTGAACAAATGAGCTGCAGTGATGGTGCTCTCCTTTCTGGAGTAATAGGCAGGACATAACAAGGGAAAAGTCAAGTGCTTGGTTTGGACTTTCCAGCCATCTGCCTGTATTTGCTGCCACAGAAAGCAAGAGGGTCAGATCACAGGCAGGGTGCATCCCAGACAAAATTCAGCTTGATTGCTTCCCTTTTGCCAGAGAGCTCAGAAACTTAGCCTAGGCTCTCCTTATGCGGTGTGTGTAGAGTACTGTTTGAATAGTGAGAGTTTGGCATTAATTCATTTTGCATGAAAGTTACCTCTATGCCTGTCTCAACTAAGAGATCCATCTTCATCTATTGCAAATTCTAGGACACTTCACTCCATTTTGGTTTTTCTCAACAGAAGCTGTAACTAAAAGTGAATGCTTAGAGAAATCGTGAGGGGTCAAATGTGCGTTTGCTCTCCCAAGCCCTGCCTATATAGAAAGCAGGACGGCTAACACCCAGTAGATGAGGTGGAGAGAAGAGACAAAGTCTCACGGTGTTGGAAAAAAGTTGATTTTAGTTTTAAACATAACCCTGCCTATATAAGCCTTATAAAAAGATATTCTTACTCTTGCATGCCCATTTGACACATCTGTGAGAAGCCATATTTTAATCTTGGTTCTCCTAATCGGGATGGATTTGAAATTTATTCCTATATTGACCTGATGGGGTTGTCACTGCCCCATCCTGCCTTTCTTCTCACCCAAGCCTTCTTAATAAAGAGTGAGCCTTACCAAAATGGCACCTGTTCTGGATTTACTGAACTTGTACCAGTTTCCCATTGTCCCTTCTCGTTCTCTAGCTTGCCTGCAGGCACTACTGCTGTGACCGTTCTTTCTTTCTCAGGAATTACATTTTACTAATCCTCTTTTCTCTTTCTCTCTCCTTCTTTTGTTCCACCCCGCTCCCCTGTACTACTTGGGACCATCCAGTGTGTCCGGGGCACAAAAGAGCTTTTGAGGACCCTCTGCGCCTCGTGGCAAAACCCAAGGCAAACCCAAGAGGCCCTGTCCAATATCTGAAAGTACAGCCATTGCCACCACCTGTGCCTCTCTACCCTCCAGGGCTATCTAATTTTTATATTACTGCATCTCTTCCTGTTTCACTGTAAAGATAGGGAGATGCCACCATGCACAAGGAAAAAGCTGTTCTGAACCCTCAAGGTCTGGAGTGGAGGCACTTCTGCCATTTGTAGGGTTTAAAGCTTCAAGCCATACAAGCCACCTGCTATGAGTGCAATAAAGGGAGTTCCTGTTGGCTCCTGTATCTGGGTAGGGGGAATGGACTCTGGCATCTAAGCACATCAAGGCCATGGGGATTCCTATCTCTAGCCTTACTTCACAGCAAAGGTGTCTCAAGGCTTCAAAATTCCTACGGGATGCCTTTAGTAATTAGTGTGATTAGCTATATGTGTGTATCTCCTTTTCCCCAGATCTGATCCACTTGTGTTGTTGAGAATCCGTGTGGCGTCTGTAGCTGCAACAGAACAGACCCCATTAAGGCTGTGTTTGCACTAGTGTTTAGTGTACTCCCACTTGGTGCATTTGGTAAAAGTCTGCATCTATTTCAATGCAATTATGATGCACTAGAATTGTGAGCCAATACCCAGGCCTGTGAGAGTGTGTGTATGTGTGATGTCAGTATGTGAGCCAACAGATCCACAGGGGGGAAAAAACTGAATATGGTAATAATGCCAAATTCAACTTCCTGAGCATCTCTGTTTTCTTTTTAATTTTTTTAATATTGTGAGTAATAGAATGATAGTTGTGAAGTTATGCTTTCAAGTTTGTAAGCAGTTTCTGCCTAAATCTGAGAACCCAGCAGGTTCGCAGAATCAGATTTCCAGTGGCTAGAGGAGGAGAATTGATGCTCTATATAGCGGTTTACCTCTCCCTACCCTGGGCAAAATCAGAATTATGCAAATATATTGAATATGTTATGTAAAATAAACCAACTTACAGAATTTAGGTTTACTTCGTGCAGAATTTCTATCCCTGCCCCCAACTCTTCAAGCACAGAGTGATATGTCCAGTCCTTTTGCTTAGATGACTGTCTGATTCTGCCCTGCGGCAAGTAGCAGAGGCCAGATCGTGACAGTTTACCGCCCTGAGCCTGGTCAAATGCTCAAGTGCAGCTAATGCAGCTTGCTAAGGAGACTCTTGTAGAGGTCATTCACTGAAAATCCCACCACAGGGCTACTTTTTCACCCTTCATCTGAGGATGATGTTCATTATATGTAGATAGGTTGGAGTTTGTACCTTTCTGCACTTAACCTACTAATTACTTTGTTTTGGTGGATTGCTTTAGATCCCTTTTGTTCCCCTCCACATCAGAATACACAAAGACTAACAGTATTTTGTAGTGCTTATCTAGTTGTCATCGTACAGAATTCTGCCCTTGCCTCACCTACTGCAGAGCAGAGAACAGGGAGGTGGTCAGGAGGTCCTATGCAGTGAACAAAACCAAACATTGTTGGCCCCTCAACCTAATAGTTACCTAGGGTTTGAACTCCATTTATGCCTTTCACTTTTGTAACAATAAAATTTCTCCTCTCCTACTTCATGAGTGTCCGATTTGTGTGTTAAGTCAATGGAAACATCTTGTATTCACTGGCAGCTGTCAGTTCCACTTTCCATTCTTACGCTGCAGTGAAATAGACATGTAGCTGAAGTCAGTGGAGAAATCTAGTGGTTGTACTACGTCACCGTGGATGTGGGTTAGTGTGCAAAATTCAGCATCAGGATATTTTGCTTTTATTGTTTTTACACAAAGTAAACTTTTTAGCCCTTAAAATGACAGCAGCTGACATAAAAGTGCTAGGGGCCCAGCAGTTAAGTAAGATGCCATTTGAGCAATTAGCAATTGTGTTAATTGTTTTAAAAAGTAATTTGGGAGGGGGGTTGGAATCTGAACTGGTGCAGAATGGTTAGTGGGGTGGCTTTAACCCTTCCCTTCCCTTGCAAATAGCTCTGATTCACAGTTCAGGATATGCTGAGGTTGGTGATAACATGTCATAGGCCTCTTCCTCTCCACTGATAAAGTGAATTATATAAAATAAGCCAATAGATAATACATTGATCTAATACTCTGTATGCAAAATTTAGGGCCGTGCTGATGGGACTCTATATCCGTAGAGAATGCTTCCATCAGGAGTGCATATGAAAGGTCCCAGGTTCAATCAATTTCTCACATCTCCAGTGGAAAGGTTGCATGGAAGTCAACAGGAAAACTCTTCCTGTGTTCCTGAAGTGATGCTGTCCATTGATTGACTGACTGATTGAACGTAAATACTGCCTTTCTCTCAAGATGGGATTCAAGGCGGCAGACATCAAAGCAGACAATCTTGAAATTGATGGAGAAACAGTAGTAAGTATATTAGGTTCTTGGTGTCATGCAACACACAAGTCAAGGCTGGAATTTGTGACACAGTTCTACTTTGAGCAGGGAAACAAGGAAGTTGAGATGGATGGCCAGAACAAAAGGGGGACTTAAAACAGCTTCTACGTTTGCCTGGATTTCCCAATAAGAAGTTTCCTAAATAACCACAGCCCCCAGCAATTCCTAAATAATCACCAGATGAGATTGGAGTATGTATATACTGAGCATTGCCTAAAATACCAAAGTCCCAGGGTAGTCTGACCGCCCTTGGAAAGTCCATCACAGTAGGCAATATTGGGCAGATGGACAAAGGTTGAAGCTGCTTGCTTTCTTGTGCCATGTAAAGCAAATCAAGTCAAGACATCAGCTTTCCAGAGTTTCAGGCTGAGGTTTTTCATGTCTTCTGGTGCCTGGTGAGCAACAACTATGTTGGAGATATAGAATTTTCTACAGTGTGCAAATGAAGCGATCTGGAATGTGGTTCCTCTACCTAGAAAGTATGAAAAAAACTACACAGTACAGGCTTTCTCCATGTATCTGACAGGATAGGGACAGGAGCACTGTCAGAAAACAGAATTAGTTGAAAAGGAGAACCCATGTACTGTGCTGTAGGGAGCGAAGGACTTCCTGAGGCTCATTTGGGACTGACGGTGTGTGCGCTGCTTTTGAAGTCTCTCATGGCTGGCTTGGTGCCTTTTTCTCCCTCTCAGCTCACTTCAAGCAGCATGCCTGAGCAGTCCCAAGCTGGCTTCCATAGGCAAGAAGGACTGATGAAAGATAGCAGAATCTCCATCAAATAAATTAATGGAACTTTTCCTTAATATGGAAGCATCAAAAGAGTGCATCAACAGATAACAGGGCATCAAAAGGCTTCCTGTAATCCAAAAAGATCAGGAATTGATTTAGCCAAGAATTTCTGCTAACTTTTGATGGAGTGCATTGGTTTCTCATAGTGCGGAGTCAACAGAGTCCTGAAAGTAGATTGGATAAGCAGATGGTAGTGGGGCCCCACCTCTCCAGGGTTAATGGTGTGGTCTGCTGTTTGGCACACAGGTGTGAAGCCCTCACCCAAATACTTTTCATTACAGTTCATCTTACTGAGTTCTGCTGACTTGGAATTTGAACCTTTCCTTCTCGATAGAGTCATTTCAACATGTCAGAAATTGCTTATACCTTGAAATACAAAGAGTGAAGATGTTACAGGGACATGGGAGGGGCTAGAACAATGAGGGATGTGTGCAGTCAAAGGCTCATCTGTCCATTTTTCAGACTTAGTTATGTTCATTGGGGTTAAGCATATGCTTCATGGGAAAGCTGGGCTTTGAGGTGGTAAGAGAGATAGTAGCTAGGTTTTATCTTAGAGCATTTATCTCATCCTTTTGTTATGTTTTCAAGTCAACAACAACAGGAAAACCAAGCTCATAAGAAGAACTGCCAGTTAAGTTGCTATCATAATCATAGCTCATCTGTTGACTACTTGGAAGAGGAGAAGAACAAACTTGGGTAGCTACCTCAGCTGGGTTAGGAGCTTTTGATCCTACATAGGGTTGCAGAAAATACATCTCTGCATGTGGAATTATGCTTTGATTGGGCTGTATATCCTATGTACCAAATGTCTATGTTGTGTAATTGATTGCACAAGTACTCCTGCTGATTTCAGTAGGGGCAGATGGATACATACCGGCGGAATGTGCACTCACAGGTACAACCGTGCGTGCGCAGCTCTGCTTTTGCAACCTTGAACTGAATGTCAGCAATGTTCTTTGGGGGAAAAAGTGTCCAGACACTTCCATAAGAAAACTTACAGGCATAAGACACCAGTAGGATTCTGGCTTGAGTCTCCAAGCAATCAAATTGCAGCATTTTAAAAAATGAGATAGTTTTGTAATATGGTCAAAATTACAAGACACACCAACTGATCAGATATTTTTGAAGGCCTTCTCTCTGTGCCTGTCTCTCTCCCCCTCCCTCCCCTCCTCCCCCACCCCCCCCCCTCTCTCTCTATGTATGAAGATGCCAGCCAAACCTCATTGGGAAAGGGACTCCACAGGCTGGGTACCAGCTTTGAAATTGTCATGTCACTGATACATTTGTCCTGATGTTGTTACTTGTATTGCCTGCCTTCCGACTCCAGCAGTGGCAACAAACTACTTGGGGACTTCCTCAGAAACACTTGGGAAAAACAGCAGGCTTTAGATGGGAACAGAAGGCAATTGCTACATAAAATGGTGGTAAGAAATGATCAAGATGCCAATTATATGTGAATAAAGCAAAGATACATGCTGATCAAAACGTTGCTTAGTGATGTGAGTGGGTAGCTTGCAGAATGTGAGTGGGTAGCTTGCAGAAATCATTGTCATCGTGACAGAGGAACAGACATAAAGACCTGGTTCTACAAAGTGGGTAACTTTGTAATGAACAGCAATCAAGATGCCTGAACAAAAGTGAGGGGATTAACATTCAAAAACATTTGGTGCAATAGTGGGCTTTGGGCACCTCATTTGCTCAGTGCTGTGATTGCACATGCACCAGAATTCGCAAAATCGAATTTTGTATTTCAAGAATATCCGGGTTGGAGGCTTAGGATTGATGTCTGATGTGTAATAAAGCAACATTACTAATGCTAGTACAAGCTCTGCATTTGGTCATGAAAAAGTGCCAAGCAAGCGTATAATTAAGTGTACTGTGATTCTGCAGTGAGATAGAAGACACTCCCTTAAGAACTGACAAGAATGTGAGGAGTTTGCAACTGTAGTTCAGCCTCCGTTCCAATACATAATCTGGCAGCTGTACAGAGCTTCAAGTAATTCTTTTGTTTTCTTACAGGATTCCAGTTTTTTAATAGATCTGTACCATTCATGCAGTGAAAAGTTGTGTACAGTCAGTCAAAATGCATGTGCCTATGATACATAGTGCAACTGCCTTTCACCCTGCTGTTCCAAGTCTCTCTGGTCTAGTAGCTGCAGAAGTTTACACATACACGAGGATTTATCTATTCAAAAACTACAAAGGGGGAAAATACCACATGTCTTTGTGTTAGTGTACCAAACCAGCTCTCCAGATGTGCTAGATTGCAACTTCCATTGTCCCTAGCCAGCATGGTTAAGGGAGGTGTGTTGTATTTCAAGACATCTGGAGGATACCGGGTTGGGGACAGCTGTCTTAATGGGATTTCCAGGAGGCAAAAGATTCTTAAGTAACTGGCTTTGGACAGCTAGTTTGCTCAGTGCTTGTGGCCGCATGTATGCCAAAGCTCACAAAACGTAATTTTATGTTCCAAAAACATTGGGGTAAGGGCCTTAAGAAGGATGAAGAAGTACTCACTAGTAGAAGGAACGGCACTGCTTATCCTACTCTGGACATCACACAGATTCCCTTGCCCACCACCATACCTTGTGTAAACACCTTCCTTTGTACATGAACCATTTAGGCAGAGAAGGAAGGCAGGATCAAAAGCAAACTATTGCAGTAATTGGTGCAACTGCAACAGTTGGGAGGTCGGCTTTAAAACACCGCTAGGTCCATGAAACAACATGGTCTAGGCTGCAGTCAAAGTAGCCCATGACTCAATCCAGTATTCAAACACTTGGCCAGAACTCAGAAAAATTACTTTTTCTGGTCTTCAGCTCCTATAGGATGTACTGGCTGGGTGCTTTGAAGAAGCTGTAATCCAAAAACTTTACTTTAGGGAGCCCTGCCCTTGGTGCATCTAGCCCATTACCATCTACATGGACTGTCACTAGTGCTCAGGGTTTCAGGCCAAGAGAAGTTTTTCGCACTGCCACCTGCATTTTAAAATGCCAAGGATTTGATTTAGTACCCCGCTACAGGCCCTCACCAAACAAATGTGCATTTGCCATGTTAGGGATACTCAGCTGGAAGCCCTTGTGGCCAGTATTTATTTATCTATTGTGTACATTTCCAAGGCACACTTCAGTACAAATTGCTCAGGATGGCCTACATGTTAGAAGAATAAAACAACCCTGCTTTCTAATAATGAACCCAGTTGAAAAACTGCCACCAAAATGGGAACTCTGAGAAATGCAAGGAAAGTACTGACATTTGCGAGAGACCCAAACATTTTCAGAAGTACCAAAATAAATAAATAAAAAAGAATACAATACCAGAAAACCCTTCGGAAAAAGTTATGGGGGTGGAAAAAAGTCAGCAGACACCCCAAACGACCCACTGGAAATTAACCAGACATCATAGCCAGAAAACAACTGTCTCCAGAGCAGGAGGAAGATACAAATTTACTAGAAAAGGGTGTGGGTGGGTTATAACAATGCCTATCCTTGGTCCATGTTTTTAAAAAGTCTCCTAGAGAAGCAGCTGAATCTTAATGGCCAGTGCCCCTCACCGCCCCGAGGACAGCAGTCTAGCTGAGATTGTTGAAAGTGGGCCATATGGCGTACACAGCCCTGTCCTCTTAGCTGTCTACCCTGCAGCATGGCATCTGCTGTCCAAGGTGGCTTCCGCACTCTGCCTAAATGGAAGGTCAGCTCTCATGGGTCGCTTCATGTCCAGATTACCTTTGCCCAGCAGAGGTCATAGGTACTGCAAACAAATTGGTAAAAGGTGCCTGCACACCACAGATGCCATGGGAATCTCTAGAGATAGTACTTTTGCAAGCGCTTCTATTAAATATAAATTGAGTTATGGAAAGAAGCTTGCGCAAGTTAAATTCCTAAGGAGAAGAAAGTGAGAAGGACAGCTCACTTTACTGGAGTGAATAGAAAAAGGATCTGGTATCTCCTGCAGAGGTAACTAGGAGCTGCAGTGGTAATTTTGCATCTGGTTGCAGGGACACAGCCAAATGCTTCTCTGAACCCACCCACTTTGCAGAAGCCACAAGGGAAAGTCGTTTTAGAGGTTCTACAGTAAGTCCCCAAAAGGACATACTTCCACACTGGGGAAACCTAACATGTCTATATGTTGCTAACAGGACGCCTGCCAATTTCAACAACAAAAATGGCTGTCTCTGCCTCTTGCGATGTAAGCTTACCGCTGAAATGAAAGAAACACGGGTTAACCAAGTGTAGATTTTGGTGTGGAAGAACCATAAACTCCAGCATATGCCTTTTGCATAAGGGTGATGGATCCTGGGTGTCAAGAAAAATAAGAAGAAAAGGAGGAGGAGAGCCCATGAACCTGATGTTTGCCCACCTCTGCCTTAAGTCTTTGTTATTGTCATGCACATTCAAGTTGTTTCCAACTGTTTCCAGACCTATGGGATTGTCTTGCAAAATTTGTTCAAAGGGGGAACTGGCCTTGCCTTTCTCTGAAGCTGAGACAGCGTGACCTGACCACAGTCACTCAGTGAGTTTCCATGGCTGAGTGGAAATTCAAACCCTGGTGTCCAAAGTCATAGTCCAATGCTTAGACTACTACTCCATGCTGGCTCTCACTTTAAAGATACATTGCTTAATTTTGGTTAACGTGTCTTTAATATTATATCTAAGAACAACGTACATTTATTATACAGTGCAATCAACAAATCCCTGTGCTGTTCCTGAGTAGTGCCTTTGGAGAGAGAGGCTCTATACCATCATCATGGTTCCTGGGTATTCTCATCCAAGCGTTTGTCTAACTCTGTTTTAAAACTGTTTAAATTAATGACCACTCATTGTGGCTGTGAGTTTGAGAGATCACTTTGTGCTGGGTCAAGAAGTGCCTCCTTCTTTTTCAAAGTGTCAGTCTTTCAGTGCGTGAAAAGGAAAATGTGGGGCCAGAAGGAACCTAGCAGGACCTTTCAGACTAACTGATTTATTTCAGCATTAGCTTTCATTAATATCAATCCACTTCTTCAAATGCAATGATGGAGTACAATAGTATAGCCCATTTCATTCCTGTTACATTTTGATCCCACTCTCATAGCAATGTACTTGTGCTTAAATATCTGGGCTGTAATATCGTGCTCCAGCAGTGCATATGAAGAAGTGGGTCAATATCCACGAAGGCTCATGCTGCAATAAATCACTCTTAAATCTTCTACTAGCTTCCTTGTTCCTCCACCACCACCATCACTGTTGTTATTGTGGGCCACTATTCTACATCAGCTACTTAGTTAGGTATACTTGACTAAATAACCTGGCCTGACCCCACTAAACTCGATATAAACATCATTCAACAGCTCTCCAATTGCTGGAAGAATGGATATCTTTCTTCTCATGCAGCTGATACCCCATAAAGTAGGTTGCAAGGAGTTATAACTGGGCCAATAAGTAGCAATTGTGAATGTAAGACAAGTTACAGATAAAAAAAATATAGGTAACTTTTAACTAAGTGGACAATGTAGAATACTGTCCATATTATTATTATATTTATTTATACCCCCTGCTTCTTCTCCCTTACTTATATAGTGCCATCAATGTACATGGTGCTTCACGTAAGTGGTTTGCAATTGTTAATTTGACAATTCCCTGCCCTCAGGTTTACAATCCCAGTTTGGGACTCAGGATAGCTTATAACAGTTAACAGAAACACAGTTAAAAATTAACTGCATACAACAGGTAAAAAGCAATTAAATTATCAAAAAAAGTTGAAACCTTTTCCTATGTCTGCACGTATGTATTTTTAAGCATCCCAAACCTATTGTCTATCACTTTCTAGCAATGTCTGGACACTGCCTCTTGTTGGTCCTCAAAAACAGAGATTTCAGCCTTCTTCACCCAGCTGAAGGGCCAAGAGTTCTTCTCTGCTGCCCCATAGAGCAAGAGAAACTCGGACAGACTTGAGTTACGAAAGGATAGATTTCAAAATTAGGTGGAAGAGATAGCTGAGCAATAAGAACAACTAGTTGAAGGGAAGTGGGCTCTAAGTCTGTGTTTCCTAGAGGAGGAAAGGATTGGACCAGGCGGCTTAGAAGTCCTGTCCTCACCCCCGGTTCAGCAGATTTGTGAAACTGGGCAAATAAAATGTATTCCTTGGAACCATCAAATTGCAGGGTTTCTTGCTTTTTTCCATCACTGTTAAGCACCTTCTCACCCCCTGGTCCCCTCCCTTTGTCACCAGCTTTTAAAAACAAAGTTTCTCAGTGCACCAGGTCCGTGTCACTGGATTAAGATGCTATAGAAAAGATTTGCTCACACCATATACGTAGATCAGCCGCGTGAATCACCCTGATGGGAGGATTCATGCTGAACTAGAGCGACTAAGTTACTGGCCCCACCCGTCCCATTCCCATACTAACCTGAGAAGTATCACACAAGCACATTGCAGTGCAAGGAATTTGTCGTAAAGCTGAGCTCTCCTCCCCGCTCCACTTTTTGGCAATATCAAAAGAAAAGAGAGCTTTCCTTAAGCAAGTAGCAACAGGCTCAAGTGTGAAAGAGAAGCTTTTTTAGTAACTGATTTCAGACTGACATGGAGAATGACAAAGAACAGGTGAGAACATACCCCTAAACCATTAACTAGCTAGCTAGCTAGCTAACTAATTAACTAACTAGCACCATAGGGTGGCTTCCTGAGTAAGTTACAAAGTACAATTAAAACAACACTTAAGAGAATTTTTTTTTTTTTTTTTGAAAAATTAGCGTGAATCCTGTTGGGTTAATGTCAACTAGAGGAGACCTATTGAAACAATTTTTGAATGATAAGTCAACGGATAGGTAAATCCATTGATTCAGTGGGTCTACTCTAGCCAGAGCTAACAATGGCATTCAAGGCATACAGTAAGAAGTACTATTAAAAAGCAGTTTAAACATCAATTTAAAAGCATTTAAAAATGTGTTTAAAACATAAATATTGAAGTTGGTTAAAGATTCCTTGTAGCGTGTGTGAAAATATAGGCAGTAAGGGAAAGAGTTGTCTTGCGGCACTTTTAAAGTCCACTTCCTCAGATGCAATGACAGAGTAACATATTCAAGGCCCAGCGGTGCATGTTTCCACAAAGCTTAGCAAAATGAGGAGTTTTGGGGAATGACAGCTCCTGCAGATCCCTAGCCAGCATGGCCACATGACATTTTTCTCCCTCTGACTCCAAGGCTAGCGTCCTATTAGAGATGTGTGTGCTTTCGGGGCACAGGGGGCTATTGACTTGAGCGTGTGTCTTCCTCCCAGCATCTGTCAACCCCTGGGAGGGGCTGCTGCTGCTTCTTACCGGTGATGAAAATGAGGCTGCTCTGAACTCCTCGGGGAAGGAAAAAGAGGATATACAGTACTCACTCGGCTTGACAGCTGCCAGGGGAAGCAGAATGAAGTGGAACTGCATGGGTGGAGCTTTGCTCTGATTGTAGGATCTCAACCCCAGAATCCTTTGGACAGCAATTTCTTCCTGTCTGAGGGATTTTTCCAAGTTGTAGCCTCCCCCTAAAGTAATTTTTCTGAGCTCTGCACTGCCAGATGAGATTAAAACATGATTATTTAACCGTGGGGCAGGAACCCCCTGGGCCCTGAGCCATATTTACCCCATGGTATCCTCATAATTAGAGCTGAGGGACCTTTTATTTTCCAGCTGGTCTGGCTTAAAGTTCTCATAATCTTTTACCACTGGTCATGCTGAGAGGTCTGATAGGGATTGCAAGCTAATACACCCAGAAGGCAAAAAGGTTCAGTAGTTGGATCAATAGTAACTTTTTCCTCACTGAAGCTCTCCTTGACCCAATAACACAAGTCTCTCTGTTACTCAACTGTTACATCTGGGGAGTTGTGACAGAGTCTAATCTAAGGCCCTTTAGATGCTGTTGGACTCCAATCTCATCAGCCACAGCCACTATGATCAGTGGTCAAAAATGATAGCTCTAAGTCCAACATCATCTAGAGAATCACATACTCCCCACTCCTGGTCTAATCCATTTTAACGCTGCCTAAGCTAGTGGCCGTCAATGCATCTTACAGGAGAAAGCTGTTTCACCCTGAACCAAGTTTCATTCAGTTTATTTTTAATCCACAACAGTTTTGCATGCCTTCGTAAGCCTATCCCATTTGAGATCAACCTGTTATTTTTAAATGAGAATTTTGTGTGCATTTTATCTAAACATATAAAATTGTAGCATATCTTTGTGTATGTATTTTGGCATAAGATATGCAATTCACATACATTTTGGTAGATTTTTTGAGCGCAGAAGCATAATGCAAACTCTGGAGAAAGGTGGAAATAGAGCTTAATTCAGTGAGAGTTTAAGGTCTGACTAGACACACCTAAGGCCATTTCCACACCGGACTGCTATAGTGCGATGATTCCATTTTCACATCCTATGGAATCCTGGGATTTGCAGTTTAGGGAGGGGCCACTTGGCCCCTCCCTAAATTGCAAACCCCAGGATTCCATAGGACATTGAAAGTGGAATCATCGTGCTATAACACGAAATGCGGAAATGGCCTAAGATTGTTCCGCCAGACAGGGTGCTGGTGATAACATTTAAAGCCCTAAATGCCTTAGGACCTCGATAATTGAAGGAATGCCTCTCGCTATATATGTCTGCCCAAGAACTGGGGGCTGGAATTCAGTACAGGATTTATATCTCCATAACCATACTTGTGTGTATGAGAAATAGAACTGAGCACTTTTGTAACCTCCGTATTCACTTAGGGGCTGCTGTGTCGTTACTACATATGGATGACCATTGCCCGGTGGGAGCCAGTGGGATGACTGATGTGCTATAGTCCAATGGCCATCTATTGGGAATGTTTTGATTGTATATTCCTGAATGGAAAGGGCTTGGCCTTGATGGCCATTGATCTTTGATTCTAAGTGCAGTAGGGTATCAAGACGCCGGGTAGGAAGTGTTGGAGAATAACAGGAGCATCCAACGTGCACCAGACGTGAACAATATGTATTGGAGCACTCTTGCCTGGATGTGCATCTATGAAATTCACTAACAAGGTTTTGCTGCATTTCTGCAATATAGCTGTAGATTTGTAAATTACAAAATGTAGACTATGATGTAGGGTCTCTGCTGCAGCCTGCTGGGTCTTCCTTTGTCTTCCACCAGTGGTGGGAGGACATGGGAGAGGGCCTTCTCTGCTGTCCTGCCCCTACTGCAGAATATCTTTCTTTTAGAGCTCTGACTGGCATCAATGCCAGGGTCATTCCAGCCCCAGGTAAAAGCAGGGCCTTTTATAAACCTGGATGTTTTAAATTGTTCTAAACTCTTTTAACTGGTTTTTAAGTGTCTTGTTTTCATTTGTTGCTGTCATTAGCCAGTACGTATTGAAACAAACTGCTTTTAATTCTATTTTTAATTCAATTGTATTTTTACTTTTGTATGTCTTCATGATGTAGAATTTCATCTGTACTTGTCCTAACTTTGCAAGCTCTTTGAGTCTCAAGGCTGGGAAAATGGTAAAATATAAATACTGCTACCATTAGTGTTCAGTTGTTTAATATGCTTTTAGTCAAAAAGATGTAAAGGAATCCTGTTGTATTTTTGAGACTAACTGTGAAAAATAAATTTCTAGCATAAGCTTTTTTTAATTCCACTCCACTCCATCAGAGGCATCTAATGAAGTATACTGGAGCCTGTGAAGGTTTATGTAAATCTATTTCTCAGTCTCAAATATGCCACAAGATTCTATTATATCTTTTAAAGCTAAAACAAAGTAACTTGACTATTTCTCTGAATGCTTTAAACCTATTAAATTATTCTTACTAATCTGAATTGTTTTACAGTTTAAATTTATTTTATTTCATGCCAGCCTGTAATCCTCGAGTGTAAGATGGAATATAAATATTTTAACAAATATGTGAAAGTTTTTTTGTTTTTTTTAAATTCAGATTATTCAGATACCTAAACCCAAACACTCAGCAGTGGTACGTTCCAGGAAGCGCTTGACCACTTGACTTTGCTGATTTTATAACCATGCCTCACATACAGAAGGCAACGCAATGTCACAAAGGCCCACTGGATTAATAGTAAATGGAGAATAGAGAACAATAAGAGTGGGAAAGCATATTGTAACAGGGCCAGTAGTAGGGTCAAGCCGGAGAAGACACCTATGCACACCGTCCCCTGGAGGGAAAGATGAAGTCTTGTCTGAGCTCTGGCTGATCTGCAGCCCATCACCTGGGACGAGCGACCTCTTGCCCACGAGGTCTCTGAGCAGTCTGTTTCCTCATCCTTATCAGGTATGCATTCATTCATTCTTTTGCTCCAAGGTGAATCACTGCCACTTTCCTTTTAAGGAAAGGCTGCACACAGGAAGTGGGGGAAGTGTTCATTGAGAGCTTCTTCGTCTTCACCACGCCTTGTTCTCGCTCCGGGCTGAGACGCCAAGCCAAAAGCCGATCCCAGCAGCTGAACTCAGCAGAGACTCTGACGGCTCTTCAAGCAGCTGCGTGATCCCTCTCAAAGCCGGCTTCCTTGCCCAGCGCTTCCCATCCACTGTTCCCACAATGGCAAGGAACCACCAAGTGCAGAAAGCCAAGCTGGCTGAGCAGGCCGAGCGTTATGAGGACATGGCTGACTTCATGAAGGCAGTGGTGGAAGATGGAGCCGAACTGTCCAATGAGGAACGCAACCTCCTCTCGGTCGCTTACAAGAATGTGGTGGGCTGCCAGAGGTCTGCCTGGAGGGTCATCTCCAGCATTGAGCACAAGACCGAAGAAGGAGATGACAAGGCTCAGCTGGTTAATGAATACCGGGAGAAGATCGAGAAAGAGTTGAAGAGTGTTTGCAACAATGTCTTGGGCCTACTGGACAAGCACCTCATCCCAAAAGCCAGCGACCCGGAGAGCAAAGTTTTCTATTTGAAGATGAAAGGTGATTATTTCCGCTATCTGGCTGAGGTGGCCACCGGTGATGACCGCAAACAGATCATTGATAACGCCCGGAAAGCCTACCAAGAGGCGATGGACATCAGCAAGAAGGAAATGCAACCCACAAACCCTATCCGGCTGGGCCTTGCCCTCAATTTCTCAGTCTTCCACTATGAGATTGCCAATGCCCCAGAAGAGGCCATCAAGCTGGCCAAAACCACCTTTGACGAGGCCATGGGAGACCTCCACACACTCAGCGAGGACTCCTACAAAGACAGCACCCTCATCATGCAGCTTCTCAGGGACAACCTCACGCTATGGACGGCAGAGTGTTCAGGAGAAGAAGGGGGAGAGGCTGGCGAAGAGCCAAAGAATTGAACTTTTCAGACCTCTGAAGGATGGTAACTCCCCATTTCCTTCTCTTTTTCCTTCTACCCCTCACCTTTTCCTACCCATCCTATTTTTGTAAGATGTGTCTCCAGCTCCTGAAAGGTCTAGCTGGATTATGACAGCAAAAAAAGGGGACTGATTCCACACATGGGACTTGAGCCTTTGCCCAACCTTCCTTGCTTGTGGCATCTTTGAGGTTACTGCTGTCCTGGGCCCTGGTCTTCCTGGTATGTGTCCTCCACCCCACAGCCTCAAGCTCCTTGCTTTGTACGAACTCTTGTATTCGGTACAGCATCCGGTTAACTCAAGGGTCTTCCCGACTTGTCATGTGGGACTGAGATAAATATATCTATGTTTTCCAGTGTTTAATTGTTCACGCACAGGAACCCCAAAGCAAAAACTGACAACCGGAAAAATGTATGTTTTGTTTTGCATGGTAAAGATACCAAAATACTTGTAGTATTTGAAAAGTTAAACCAGAGCAATCAGTTGTCTGTGCCTCCTACGGCACCTCTTATTCTGCAGGGTTTTTCTCATTCCCAGCATCCTGTTGTTTCAAGAAGAGGGGGGTGGTGGGCCTTTGCCAAGGGGGAGAGAACTCTTTTGAGTGGGTTAAAAACAGGACTCTCAAGTGGGCTTCTTGTTATTGTGGTGTTACTGCGGTGGTGTGCTACAGTATTCTTCCCCAATAAAAGTTCACTTTCATGCCTCCCTTTTTTTTTTTTTTTTTTTTTTGTACTTGTGGTCTTCAGTTTTGTTTGGGGGTTTTCCCTTCCACAGGGTGTAAGGAAGTGGTGGGGGAGGATGTGGCACCCAGAGGCTGCTTGCTGACATGCTGTAGGATGGGAATAGGAGATCCAGAAAACACACAAGTCTAAGCAAGGAGTGCAGAAAGAGCAGGTCGACGCATGCTACTATGCAGCTTCCCTGCTCTTCTGAGATGGCAGGCACTCCCCTGCTGTCAGCTTTGTGGGTGGGGGAAAGGTGATGCCCTGAAGCAAGAGCGCTGCCACCTGAAGATGTGGTTGGGCTTCATCTGTGAAAGGGAGAGAGGCAAGGGTGGAGTTGCAGAACAGCCCTAGGGAGAGGTTGTTATGGACAGGAATGATTTTGATCTGGGTGGAAAAGCAAGGATGTTGCTTACTGACCCCAGAGAAGAGCACACACTCACTTTCTTTGTGTGCAAATGTGCTTCTTTGTGCTTGGGTGGCAGATGAGACACAGCTAATTCCAGGGATGGTTGCTTTTTTGGACCAGTACACTTTTGATAGCCAGGGAAATCTTCGATTCTGACTTGTCGGCCAAAAGAGTACCGCTGGATTCCAGAGTACTGGAGGGAAGATGGGTTGGGTTCATAGCAGCCCCTGGCCAAGCCTATTGGTTTCCCCAGAGGAACTGAGAATGGGACCAAAATTATAACCAACTGCTTCATATTGAAGAGGAAAGGAGGAGGGAGTGGCTATCGGCTGGCAGTGGAGTATGTGCTTGGCCTGACAAAGTGCCTAGATTCAATCCCCAGTAGAATCAGCATTCTGTCAGTGACATACATTACTATAACTCCACCTTATGTTTGTGCATGTATTTTATTTTATTGTTGAGGAAGCTGGTGTTCTGTTCCTCCCTCTGCAACAGCCAAAGGCTCCTGAGATTCACTGTTGTCTGCCATAGCACCTTCTCCATGGCCATTGCTTGTAGAAAGCAGGGCAGACTGGACAAGTGTCTGGCTAGGTCGTCAGACACAAATTGATGGCATCATCTGCTGAGACCTCCAGAGGACCCCAGTGGATGTCGTAGAAGATGTTCTCAGTCTACATCTGGCTATGAGGACATAGCTAGATATTTCTCTACAGTTCTCCCTGCACTCTCCACCAGCCAAAGAATGACGATTGAGGGGCAATCCTAGTACAACAGTCCTGGGGCTGGCAACAGGGCAGTCGTAGCTGGGAAGTGTCATTCCCAGCCCTACCTGGAAAAGGCAGGAAATAAAGCTGGGACTTTTTCATGCAAAGCATGTTTGGTATCCACTGAGCTACAGCTTCTCTCTCTTTCTGTCTCCCAGCATTGCCCCAGTTTTTTTTCTCTCTCTCTCTGTGAAGGGGGCGGTTCTGTGGCAAAGAGGCAGAGTGTGGGCATTTCCCACGCGGTCTCACTTAGTGGTGTGAGAACAGGCAGCCCTGGAGTCACTCCCACAGTGCTGGGCGAGTGTCTCAGAGCGGCACTGACACACAACCTGAAAATGTCTCGGCTGCTGCCTCCTTGCAGTCTGTGCCACACCCTCTCCAGTTTCACCTTAAGCAGGAGCCGCCAACAGCGTGCAAGTGTGGAGGGTGCCTGAAGCAGGGATAGGCAGAAGATAGACTGGGTTCAATTAGTAATGCCCTGGGTATTTATGATACTACCTAACAATAACAAGTAAAAGGGAAAGATTAGAGAAGATCTCAGCTCTGGCTGGCCTGGTGCTGACTGATTATCTCTTAGCCTCAGTGTTCCTCATTTTTTAAAAAAGAGCATTAATTGACTGCCTTTGACCAGATCTTTATGCAGCCCAGTTGGCCATTTCGACTTTTACTGTGGCTCAGACATAAGGCCCACCCTGTATTTTACACCTGGGGTTGGTTACAGATTATTGGATTCTAGTGGGCATTTTTAAAAAGTAGGTCACCTACACCCAAAATCAGGCCACCCCAAGAAAAAGCACTTCTCTGGATTCCAATTTGTAGGATTCCCCAGCTAGTCTGGCCAATGACCATGTTGGCTGGAAAATTCTGGGAACAGGAGTCTAAAAAGAGCAGCTTTTCCAAGCATTGCTACAAGACATTCTGGATGAAAGCCAGCGAAGCTCTCTAACCATCTCGTCTAACTGCCTACGGATGCTGAGCAACACTGGAAAGATTCTGCTTTCACTAAATTAAGGGTAGTGATTGTATGAGGGGAGGCAGCACGGGGCAGTAGTCTGAGTTTTGGCCTAGGATGCCACTCAAATCCCCACTCAGCTATAGAAACCCACTGGGTGACACACTGGCCATTTCTGCAGCAGACTGTTATAGTGCTATTATTCCACTTTCAACATTCAATGGAACCCTGGGATCTGCAGTTTAGGGAGGGGCCTCAAAGGCTTCAAACCCCAGGATTGGGGTCACTCTCTCAGCCTTCAAGGATAACAATGGCAACCTCCTCTGAATAAATCTTGCCAAGAAAAGCTATGCCGAGGTTGCCATAAGTTGGAGATGACTTTAAGGCGCATGCCACCAATAACAAATAATTGCATGAACTCTCCACTTACCGTCCAGATGTATAAAATCATGAAGATTCAGACCTGCAAGAAACATGAAGGCCCATCTATTCACAAACACAAACGGAGACAAGTGTTTCCTTCCTGCCACCCATTAATAACTTGAAAAAAAAAATCAGACTAGTGCAAACTATGCATCTACAGAAGCACACTGGAGAGCTCACAGGCCCCTTAGCTCTTTACATTTACAGGTGAATCAAGGGCCATTTCTGCACTAGACTGTTATAGTGTTATTATTCGACTTTCAACCTCCTGTGGAATCCTGGAGTTTGCAGTTTAGGGGCTGGCCTTTGAGGGCCCTCCCTACACTGCAAACCCTAGGATTCCATAGGACCTTGAAAGCGGAATAACAGTGCTATAACAGTCTAGTGCGGAAATGTCCAAGGAGAGGGTTCTGTAGCATCTCTACCAGTGGTTATTAAATTGTGTCACGTGGAAGATTGTTGTTCGGATTTGCTGCTCACTTCATCCCACCTCTTCTCTTACATCATGGCCATTATGGAAGAGGATGCTCTCAAGACCCCAGAATTCAAACTCTGTTGTTCTGTCTGTTCTCAGTGCTACCATCTGATAAAGCAGTTTTCATCTGTGCAAAACAGCCAAGCCTTCTGCTTGAGCTTCTTTCAAAATTTTGACATTGCAGATAGGACCAGCCCAAGATACTTTACTATCTAGGGCAAAAGTCAGGATTTTACCCCCTTCCACTGTACATAGAGAAGCCAATAGCAAACACGCAGATCTTTATATCAACTTTGGCAACCAGATAGTGTCTTCCACCACACTTATGGGCAGCAGTAAGTTTAGGATGTGCAAGACAAGGCTCCCTGGCACTCTCTATCCTCTAGGAAAGCAAACTGGCCAGTGGTCTCCGCAGAAATGAACAGGATGTTGCCATTACTGTCCCCCAGTATCTGCTGCCTGAGGTGTTTGCCTCATTCTGCCTCACAATAGGGCTGGCCCTGATTGCTGTTACTTGTGTTTTACAGGTTTGTCTCTTTAGTGCAAGGCAGAAAAGTGATTTGCTGCTTCTGCATGTGATGCAAACTAAGTCTCTGACCATCAGAATTTCAGGGAACCACCCAAATGTGTCTCAATGTCAATAACTGGACCCTGAAACACGGCTTAAAAATTAACGGATTACTGTCAGCCACTGCCTCTCAGTCTACTCCAAGTATTACTGCGAGGCTATGTAGCCCAATTTTCATGTTCTCTGCCTTGAGATTCACATTTCTCCTCACTGGCCTACACCTTGGCTGCAATCCTGTATGGTCTGGAGTAGTGTAGTATGTCTGCATGCAGACCTACCCTTGTCGTTGTGTGCCTTCAAGTTGTTTCTGATTTACAGCGACATTAAGCAAAGCTATCAAGGGGTTTCCTTGGCAAGATTTGTTCAGAGGGATATTGCTTTTGCCTTCCTCTTCCTCTGAGACAATGTGACTTCCCTAAGGTCACCCAGTGGGTTTCCATGCCTGAATGGGGATTCAAACCATGGTCTCCAGAGTCATAGCCCAATGCTCAAACCACTAAACCACACTGGCTCTCAGACCTACCCTAGGCTGAGCCATATCCCACCACCACCCAACTCACTGAAGGCTTCTGAAGCCCCTTGCATGGCCGTGATATGATCACATCAGCACTCAGACCTTCAGACAACCTTGGCTGACCTCAGTACTGATGTCATGATTGCACATCTGGCATAGGCAGACACGTCTGTGATCCCATCTGCATAAACTATCTGTGTGAGGTAGTTTCAGAGACTTTCACTGTCAGCTCTGCAGAAAAAGAAAGGGAATACCAAGCCTGCAGTGCCCCAAAAAGGACTTCTGCATGTGTAAAGGAGACTTAAGCACATGAATGTCCCTAACAGGATGCCAGCCTGTAGGACAGAAGAATGCAGGTGACACTCAACCAAGCTAGGAATGGACCCCCATGTTAACAACTGCGCTGTTAGTGCCACACTGGTAAGCTTGTCAAATATACATTTCTGCTCTTAAAATATGGCTTATCTCTCCTGCTCATCTTCCACCCAGGGCTCCTGATTCTGAATTTCTGACCTTCACTGAAACATACTGGCCAAAAGTATGCTTCTAGAAGACACCCTGGGGAGTGTCAAACATTACACCCCACAAACTCATTCAGAAGGTGGTGTCAGAACAGCTGATGCAACAGCACAGACACACACGCACATACCTGCTGTGGCTGATTCAGGTGAAGAATGCCCTGCTCATCAAATATGCTGCAGGAAAATGATCAGGGAAAGTTTCACAAGGACGTGGTTGCTGACTCAGGGCATTAACTGAGGTGGCACCTCACTGGCATTAACCGTGGGCTCAGATATAGAATGTATAAAGCACCCAGTTTCTCAAAACACATGGTGTTGGATCTGGTGGGGCATTTTTCCACAGGGAAGGTGAAAGTATGATTGATCTTGCAGCTGAACTGGCACGAATTCTACTTCATGATGGTGGTAGTGGTGGTAGTGGTTAAGGATCTTAAAGAAGCTGATTAACAGTAGTGCCCATGGAATACACCAATCATTTACTCGTTTATTTAAATATGCCCTTTAAGGCCCTAGGTGGAGTCATACTAACCATCCTTCCTGACTCAGCCATCTCCCTCTGTTACTCACTTCTTACAGTTAGGGGAGCAGAGACTGAGAAATGGCAACAGCTACTTGCCCTGGAGCTGCTCAGCAGAGATGGGAGATTTCTCAGCCACATAAATGTGCTGGCACTAGAACTCCCACCTCTTCTCTTCTCTTCTCTTCTCTTCTCTTCTCTTCTCTTCTCTTCTCTTCTCTTCTCTTCTCCCTTTCCCTTTCCCTTTCCCTTTTCTTTTCAAGCACTAACCCCATGCTGTCAACTAGAATGTACAGAAATAAATAATCTGATCTGATCTTCATGCTATGAAAAAGCTTTGCCTGCTAAAATTGCTCTCTCTCGTTCTGACTGCTGCAACCAAAGATGCAGAAACAGTGAAAAGCTTAAAAGGTGGTAATGGCCTGAGTACTATTGTTAATCCCAACTAGAGTAGACCTATTGATTCAATGGACCTTACAAAAGTTTTAAGGTTCCATGTTCTCATTGATTCAGTTGGTCTACTCTGTTTGGAACTGGTGTTAAGGTTCAGACCAATATCCACGGGAAACTACACACACGCACATGATGCACAGAATCAGGAGAGTGAGAAAGGGTCTTTGAGGCCATTCAGCCTAAGCCCTGCTTATTAAAAGGTCTGACGTGCAGAATGCTGCTCCTGCGTGACTCTCAGAGGGCCATCCAGCACCAGCTGAAATGCCTCTAGTGAAGGAGAACTTGCTAACTCCTTGAGGTAGTATCTCCTCCCTCATCAAACAGACAGAAACAAATAGAGCAGAACTGTTACTTCTCCTGATCTGAACACAATGGGGGCTTTCAGACAAAGCTTTGTGTGTGCAATTTCCCTGCCCCACCCATTGAAATTTATAGGACACCCAGGCATTGCCATCACCAATTCACTCCTCTGCCACTATTTCCTAGATGTCCTTTTCCCCATTTTTTTAACTACTAGCAGTAAAAAAACAATAAGGAAAAAGACAGAATAGTTGCACAATGACCTTTCTGAGTGGCAGGAGCCCTCTGCCTGGACACAGCACATGCTTCTGCTAATGCCACCTATGACTCTCTTAGCTGTTTTATCAACAGCTGCTGCTGGCTCATGTTCAGCATTTGATCCACTAAGACAGGTCTGTGCATCATTAGCCTTTGATAAAGAAGAGATCATTGCTGTTCCTGGAAGAGACTGCAGCCAAAGCAGACTGCCTAACTGATTTTTTTGTTCCTCCCTAAATTTAAACACAGACAACCCTGTTGCAAATGCACCTTGATGTTCTCATTATTGCAACTGTTTAAGGTACAGAAACCTCAGGCAAACTGGTGAACAACACACCCTACTCTGATGGGCTCAGCTGAAGGTACATCCTGAACGTGGTGAAGCAGAAAGAGAGCTGGGGTGGGGTAACACAATTCCAAGCCCAAACTGCAGCTCCAGAGAGGGCTGTAGATCAGAGAATTCTGCACATTCCAAAGTGCTTCCACACCCATCATCTTCATTCCTCTGGGAAGCGGAGCAGCTCCTGAACTGCCCCCCTTTCCTGTTTAATTTCCCCTGAAAAACTAGGTGGAGCTCAACAAACTCAGTTGTTACCAGGGTTTCTCACTAGTTTCAACTTGACCAATTAATTGTTACAAAATCCAGTCATGCCACCTCAGGCTATGAACTCATCTAAGCCAGCCAAACAGGGCTGGGATGTGCCATGACATGGAGGGGGAATGGGGCCGAGGACCACACTGATGTTCTTCTGAATTTGCACTTCTGCTAATTGTCCTTCCTTGGTCATTCCACCATCTTTCCCCTCCTCAAGCTGCCTGCACCACCTCACCTATTAAATTTCCCCCCTTCCTAGCCGTGATTCAAGTTGAAAGTACAAAAGGGCAACTTACACATCGGTTGAGTGAGAAAGAGAGGAGATGCACCACTGAAGCAATTAAAAGAGGATGGAGATCACCGTTAAATCTGTGCATGCTACTTTGCAGTTGTTATTGTTATGTGCCTTCAAGTCCACTCCAGCTCAGGTGACTCTCTCCTATAGTTTTATTAGCAAGATTTCTTTACACAGTGTTCGCACATAGTCTTCCTCTGAGGCTGAAAGAGTTTTGCCCTAGGTCACCCAGTAGATTCCATGACTGGGCAAGGATGCATACCCTGGTTTTCCAGTGTTCTAATCCAAGACTCATATTACTACACCACACTGGCTCTACTTCATGGGGATAGATGTAGATGTAGGTAGAAATATTATAACTTAAATGTAATACAGTGCAATTGACCTTAGGGGGAAGAAGGTAGTCAGACCAGCTGTCTGCCAGGGGCTCAGTCTGTTGTCTGAGTACTAATGGTGGATGGGCAACTTCAAGGCTCTTGTCTTTCTTCCTTCTTGAGGCCCATTCAGCTTTAAAGTCAACTTGAACCAGAGAGCTCTTTACAGATAAGACACCTTCAGACACAGAACTGATCTCTGTTAAGGAAGGTACATGGCCACTATAATTGTTTTTTCTTTTTAAAGGTAAATCAAAATGAAACATTGAAATTTTGTAATAAGTAACCCCAACAAGTAGGAGTAGCAAGGAGCTGGGCAGGACACCTGTGGGAACTTTAGTCACCCCTGATTTCTGAAATTTCATCATCATTGACTTAGAATCATAGAATCACAGAGTTGGAAGAGACCTCAGGGGCCATCCAGTCCAACCTCCTTCTGCCATGCAGGAACCCACATCAGAGCACCCCCAACAGATGGCCATCCAGCCTCTGCTTAAAAACCTCCAAAGAAGAAACCTCCAAACAGCCACCACACTCCATTGAGGCAGCATATTCCGCTGCTGTGCAGCTCTTACTATCAGGAAGTTCTTCCTGAGGTTCAGGTGGAATCTCCTTTCCTGCAGCTTGAATCCATTGCTCCTTTTCCTAGTCTCTGGAGCAGCAGAAAACAAACCCGTCATGACATCCCTTCAAATATTTAAACATGGCTATCATGGCTATCATATGCCTTCTTCTCTTGTGCAGGCTAAACATACCCAGCTCCCTAAGCTGCTCCTCACAGGGCATGGCTTCCAGACTTTTTACCATTTTGGTTGCCCTCCTCTGGACACACTCCAACTTGTCAATATCCTTCTTGAATTGAGGTGCCCAGAACTGGACACAGTGTTCCAGATGAGGTCTAACCAAAGCAGAATAGAGTGGTACCATTATCTTCCTTGATCTAGACACCGTACTCCTATTGAAGCAACCAAGAATTGCGTTGGCTTTCTTGGCTGCAGCATCACACTGCTGACTCATGTTCAGCTTGTGGTGCACCAAGACTCCTAGATCCCTTTCCCATGGCTGTTATCCAGCCATGCGTCCCCCATCCTATATTTGTGCATTCCATTTTTTCTGCCTAAGTGCAGGACCTTACATTTCTCTTTGATGAAATTAATTTTGTTAGCTTTGGCCCAGTTCTCCAACCTTTTAAGAATAACGACTAGGACAGTGGTTCTCAACCTGTGGGTCCGCACATGTTTTTGGACTTCAGCTCCCAGAAGCCCTGAGTATTGACCATAGTGGCTGGGGCTTCTGGGAGCTGAAGTCCACAAACATCTGGGGACCCACAGGTTGAGAACCACTGGACTAGGAATTGGGTGAGATATTTAGAAAATACTGCTTTCTTGTATCTTCTGCATGACTATGTGTTTGTGGTGTAGTCTATAATCAGACAATCTATTTCAAGCCAACAAATGGACACAGAGCAACTTCAGGAAGAGATGCCACCTAAACATTAGGAAGAGCTTTCTGAGGGCAGGAGCAGTTTAACAATGGAATACACTGCGTGGAAGTGTGGCAGAGTCTCCTTCTTTGGAAGTTTTTAAACAGAGGCTGGATGCCCATCTGTTGGGAATGCTTTGATGGTGTATTCCTGCATGGAATGGGGTTGGACTAGATGGTCTTTGTGGTCTCTTCTAGTTCTGTGAAATGGATTCTATGACAATGGATTCTATGAAATAGATTGTTTTCCTTTTTTTCCCCCAGACATTATCCATAGCTGGTGTGGCCTGCCTTTAATAACTGGTAGGTAAGGCACAGCACGTGAGCCACATGCAGTTCCCTGCCTATTTTACAGGCCCCAGAACCGTGAAAGATACCACTATACTGACAAATTTTGACAAAGCCAACACTTCTGCTTGAAAACAAGGCACAGAAGGACTGCACCCCTCGTTTTGAAGATGAAATTGCTCTTCCAGCCACCTTCCACAAGTGAGGTTTGCCTTCGAAACAAGACACATGATCCCCTTTCATTTTGTTTCAAAGCAGAGGGATCTGGTTTTGCACCAAAATTCAACAGAACAAGGGCATGAGTGGGTACCAAGGCGCCCCCGCCTCCTTGAAGTTGCCTATCCCTGCTTTACAATCTGCAGAAAACACCAAGTGAAGCTGTTTGTGTGAGAAAAAGCTCTGAAAATAGTGCATACACACAGTGGCTTCAAATTATACTGTTCTTGAAGGTACAGGGACAAGCACAAAAGCTGGCAAACCCAGCCACTACACAGAATGGATGGACTGCCTCTGGTTCATCTGGCCAGAACCCTGCCAGAAAATAAAGGTGGCAATGCTCCCTACAGTGGACAGCCACAGTCAGTGAATTCAGATGGAACTGAGGACCTGTAGTTCTTGGAGGAGGCATTGCCTTCATCTTTTGTGTGGCTATGTGTGAGCATGAGTATCATGAGTGCACACACTGGCCATAGTGCCAGGTTATTAACAGCACAGGGCAAGGCTGTCCCTGGCAAGGAGACAAAGCGATGACAAAAGCTTAACTCATCTGCTTCAATTTTTGCATGTCATGCTGACAAACGAACAGGAGGAGAATGAAAAGGAAAAAAAGGTGGGCAAGGGGAAGGGGAAAGGAATCCAGCAGTTGCTTTAAGACTAGTTGATTTTCCTTTTTTATGCAGCCACAGGCTAACATGGCTATACCTTTGAAAGAAAAAGAATGAATTATGAAACGCAGGAAGGAAATCTAATGACCACAGTGGGATATGATGCTTCTAGTTTAATCATTCAATGGTTGGTGGTCTAGCGTATTCTCTAGAACAGTGGTTCTCAACCTGTGGGTCCCCAGATGTTCGTGGACTTCAGCGCCCAGAAGCCCTGAGCATTGACCATAGTGGCTGGGGCTTCTGGGAGCTGAAGTCCACGAACATCTGGGGACCCACAGGTTGAGAACCACTGCTCTAGAACATTTCACACATGGAAACCAGGTTATGGGTGGCCAAGCAATATCAGAATGTGGTCAAAATGGCAAAAGTTATTAACAAGGAAGAACTCACCAACTAGGAGAGGGTGTACCAGTTTGCCTCGGCCTGAGCCAATTAGCAGAGGCAAGATTCCACCTCGTCCTAAGTTCATTGCAAATAAACTGTTTTTGCACTTTAAGCTTAGTTTCCAGCAACTGACGTAAGCTGAGGACGAAGAGGGGAGGTAGAAGGAGAGAGAATTTGGAACATTTTAGAGGCAGCTGAAATAGTGGGATGACACAGGATTAATCAGGGCTGTCCCTGGTAAACTGAGACAGTTGGAGAGTGTGAGGGTCTAGTGGTCCAGAGAAAGGCTGAGATGGGTAGAGAGGGTGACGGTGCGAGTGTGGCTGAGCAGTGGGTGTGCCATTAAACCTTCCCCTGGGTGTGTGCCCAGCTCTCAAGCTGACTGTACCACACCCACCTTTCGTTGTCAATCTTCCCTGTTCTTCCAAGACTCTGCATCCCAGCCTGCTTTGCGCTCAGAGGCATCGCTTACTGACAAACCTCTGGGCTCAAAGGGCCTTGTTTGTGCTTTGTTTGGGATGGATTAGTGATTCTTGTTTCCATTATGGCCTACATATCCCTTTCTTCATCTCCCAGGTGCTCATTTGCATTGGCTTGGAAGGAGCCCAGCAAGCAGGGTGTGGCTGTGAGTCAAATCAGTATGAAATTCTGAACTATATTGAAAGCTGGTGATGGCTCTGCGAGGATTGTGATAGACCACTGAAGACAAAACTTGAGTATCCTGATGGTTCACTGTCTACAGCTGTCTAAATTGCCATCTCCAATCCTTCACCCTCCCCGTGCTTCCTCCTCCTTCTTCCTGGACCGTGCTGTGTCATTAATAAGAACTTGGGAAGACATGCTTGGGACTACAACTCCCAGAATCCACCAGCCTAGTGTGGCCCATTGGTTATGCTGCCTGGAAGACTCTGGAACTTCTAGTCCAAAAAGGTATCTTTCCCGTGCTCTGCTAACAGGGTTGACCTGTTTAATCAGCTGGAAAAGACCTGTTCCCCATTCATTGTGTAGCAAGAATTGTATGTTTCAAACATATTTTTGAAAAGGATCTGCTGGAAAGTACCGTTTCAGGCATTTGTCCTTGGCTTGTTTATGTTCTGACTTAGAAAAGCAGGGGAAAAAAATGTTTACCCATGAGAGAGGTTAAAGTTTTGTAATCAAGAGACTTTTTGAAAAAATGTTAATAGGTTTGGCAAAACGTTAGTGAGAAGCAGATTATTTTGCATCAAGTTGCTTAGCATGTGTGCTTTCATTTGAGCCTGAGATACAGTTACTGCTTCTAGAAATGCGTTAAGACCTGTCTTCTATTGTGGATGCAAGTAGACTTTCAAGCTAGTAAGCCACCCTGTTGCCTCAAGCAACTCTGGGAAGAGCGGTACTGTGAGGCAGGGCAGGCTCTTAACAGAGTTCCCACTGTCTCCCCCAACCAGGCTACAAATGCCAGGACTGGCTGAGATCTCTGGTTCTTCTGCATAGTCACATTTCTATCCTGTCTTTCATCCAATGAGCTCAAGGAAATGCTCTGTTTCCCCTTTTTGTGCTCACAATGACAATAACCCTGCAAGGTAGGGTAGACTGAGAGTAAAACTAATCCGGTTGTCCAGGAGGTTTTGTGGAGAACACAAGAAAGAGGAGAGGGAGGAAGAGCAAATGATGTTGTATTTATTTAAATCCTTTGAAACTTTCCTCAGTATTTCTTATTTAATAATTGCTGTTATCTGCCTTCAAATCAGTTTCAGATTATGGCAATCCTATTCCAGGTTTTTCCTGGCAACATTAATTCAGAGGAGGTTTTCCATGGCCCTCCTCTGAGGCTGAGAGAGTGTGACTTGCTCATGGCCAGCAAGAGGATTTTCATGGCCGAACAGGGATTTGGATTTGAACTCTGGTCTCCAGAGTCCTAATCCAGCACTCCAAGCATTATACCACAGTGCCTCTCCTACCTACCATGCCTGTTCATCATTTAACAATAACCTAAATTTTAGAGATCCACCATAGTGCAGTGGTTTGAGCGTTGGACTAAGACTTTGGAGACCAGAGTTCAGTTCCCCATTTGAACATAGAAACCCACTGGGTGACCTTGCCAGAAACCTTGCCAAGAATCCTGTGCCGGTTATGGGATTGTTATTGTTATTCCTGTTTCTTTAAGCTGTATTTTGCTCTAATAAGTGCTTTGAGCCTCATTGAGTTTCCTATAGGGAGAAAGATAGGATATAAATGAAAAAGAATCAGGGACTGATAGAATCACAGAGTTAGAAGGGACAGCAAGGGCCCTTAAGTCCGACTTTCTGCCCAAGAGGATGACACAGCTAAAGTATTCCCAAAAGACGGCCATCCAGCCTTGGTTTAAGGACTTCTAAAGGAGAGCCAGCCAGCCTGCCAGGCAATCTATTCTGTTGTCAAAGACTTCTCACAATAAATAAGTTGTTCCCAGTATTTACAGGGAATTTATTTTCTTGTAATTTGAATCAACTGATTCACATCCTAGTCTTTGGAAAAGCAGAAAACACAAAAATAGTCATAACTAAATGAGATAGGTCAGGCTACATGTGTATGCCAAGAGAGTTGTAGAACTCCCTTCCTCAGGAAGTCCGGCTGGTCCCCTCCCTGCAGTCTTTCGTCAGCAGGTGAAAACCTTTTCTTAAAGGAAGGTTTTTGCTTCTTAATAAGTTGTGGCAGATGGCACTTTTAATGGGAAGGGGACATTGCGTTTCTATTTTATTATTTTTTTAAATGTGCCTTTTTCAAATTGCTTTTAAATTGTGTCCTTAACTGTTTTTAAAACAGAAATGTAATTTCATTGTGTTTTAACTTTTGCATTATTTGTTTTTTTAGTTATACTGTGCTTTTAAATGGTTGCAAGTGGTCTTGAATCTCATGCTGGGGAAGCCGGGATAATCCATCAATCAGAGGCCGCCCCTTGAGTTTTGTGGCTCAGTGGGACTAGAACAGAGCTTTCCAAACTTTACATGTTGGTGACACACTTTTTTAGACATGCATCATTTTGCAAGTCAATAATTCAGTAAGCTTAGGCAGCCCTTCCACCAGAGCCTGGCCCATTGCTGCTCTCACTGAGGTCTTCCTTGGCCCGGGGCAGTGGTGGTGGGAGAGGCAGCCCCTTCACCTGGACCTGGCCTGCCATGGTGGCAGGAGACGCAGACCCTCCATCTGTTACATTTGCACAACATACCTACAGACTACAGGCAACATACTAATGTGTCGTGACACACACTGTTTGGAAAGCTCTGGACTAGGACACTGATATCTGAAGTCCCAACTAAACCTTGTAATCACTACACCATTCTTGGGGGCACATTATACATTATGCTACCTTTCTTTCCCTAGAAAGGACCAAGTTACAGAAGTGTGTGTGTGTTGTGTAACTTATTTAGGCACATAATTTGGAAGGGACCAAGTTGTGAAAGGCTATATGTGTGTGTGCACGCACACAGCTGGGTGTGTATGTGTGCATTGTTGTTATCGTGTGCCTTCAAGTCTTCTCCACCTTATGGCAACCCTATCACAGGGTTTTCGGGGGGCTGAGAGTGTGTGACAAACCCACACCCAGTGGGTTTCCACAGCCAAGCGGAGAATTGAATCCCAGCCTCCAGGTTTGTAGTCCAGGGTTCTATCCACTACACCACACTGGCTCTCATATTGAAGGGGATGAATGAACCAATAAATTAAAATGCTGGGATTGACAGTAAGGGAAAGTGCTGACTTCCTTTTGTGCTGACTTCCTTTTTTGCAAGGCTGCAGGCTGCTGGGATAATTGGTGTGAATTGCTCCCCCTTCAGTAAGTGAAAGTACTAATTGCTTATGCGTGTGTTAGCTCTCTGCGGCCAGCAGGTGCAACCTTGAAGGCTGTTTTGCAAAAGGCTTGCTTTGTACTTTTATCTAAGAATGGCTGGGAGAATTTCGGGAGGATGGGTGGATTGTATGAACTGGCCATGAGTTATAACTTGTATCATCTTCTAACTAACTCTTTGTTCTCTTCTGTACACGTGTGTGCTAAGTTAATGATGTAATGGAAAGTTAACCAAAGATCTTTGTTCTTCTGTGATGGGTTGGCTAGATGAATGATTGATTGCTGACATGGTAGACCAAAGGTATATAGTGATGCTGCCTTAATTAATTGGGGCAACAGTCCTGGAAACAGCTGTCATCCTTGCGCAAGCGATTGGTAAAATAAAAGGCTTTTTGATTTTTTCCCTGGAAACCTGGTCTTCGTCTCTTTTTCGGCCACAACAATATATATATATGTTACTTATTTATAAATATACATTTGTATTTAGGCATGCAATGATGCCTCATCTTTTACCAACAACAATAGTAGTTGGAGGTTAAGATGATAGGCACTGGAGGGAGGGAAAATCCTTGATTTTCTATTCACACATTTTTCCCTGTCTGTCCAAGGGAACACTTGGGCCTTGTCTTCCTCTCAGTTGCACAGAAAAACAGTCTCCCAAAGGGCACAGCCAGGATACAGAGCACCCAGCAGGAAAGGAGCCCCTATTTTAGAAGCATCTTGTCTACCTCATGACAATGGCCATTTTGCTAGCCATGCTGAGACTCTATGACAGAAGTCACAGTCTTGTGGCCTTTGTAGTGCTGTTGAACCACAACTGCTAAAATTACCCCAAGCCCCCTACAGAGGATTTGGAAGGGGGGAAAAATTGACAAAATATTTTGAGTTGGGGGGGTCAAGGAGGGCCACATGTGGCACATGGGCTGCAGTTTACCCATTCCTGCTTCAGATCATATGCTTCAAAATACCAAAAAGACTAAAACTAAAGTTTCAAATGAATCGTAGATTAATTCACAGCCTCGCCTCTGGTTTAGAATGCTCTAGGTTAAGTTTAGAATCTCTTCATATGTTCATCTGTTGCAGCCTTTCTCTAGCTCAGGGATGGGAATTGTGCAGCCCATGAGCTGCATGTGTGTACCCTTCAGCATTTCCCAGACAAGAAATGGGACACATGCGACCAGGCAACATCAGAGTGTGCTCAAGATGGCAGAAGTTATGAATGAGAAAGAATGCATAAGCCTGGAGAGGCTGCAGCAGGTTGCTTTTGCCTGGGAAGGACAAGATTCTGCCCTCTCCTTTCCTCTCCAAAATGAGTACAAATGACTTTTTCATTTTGAACTCAGTTTGAAGCAACTGAAGGAAGCTGAGGAACAACGGAGTAATGGGAGGAGGAGAGAGAAACTTAGACATTTTAAAAGCAGCTGAAAAAGTGGGATGACAGAGGATTAAGTGGGGAAATTGGAAGCTATGCATGTGGCCATAAAAAGAGCCCCTAGAGTGGAAATTTATACTCCTAACAAGCTCCAGAAGGCACAATTCTCAATGTTTAGGCAGAGGACAACCTGTTACTTCTCAAAATCAGAAATAATTTTCTACTCTTGATTGGAAAAAAATACTCAAGTTCGACGAAGCTTGAGAAATGGGAGATTTGACTGACTGTGGCTGCTCATTCCTGTTCTCGAGCAGTGGTTCTTAAGCCTTTTCTTTACCATGGACCCCCTTTAAACATCTTTTATTGCTGTGGCCCACCGAGACTTAACTCAAGGCAACTTCTGTCCATATGTGTGGAAGCAAGAAATGTCATGTGCAAGAAATGTCTCAGGCAGTTAATGTTCTTCAGTTGCACGTTCTCAACTCATATAGAAGTAGCAAGTGCTAAGTATGTTTTTTGTTATCAAACAATTTCATAACTTTTGAACAGTTTGAGGCATTGTAATGAAAATTTGTACAAATGATGTCTGTCACTGACAAAACACTCCTGCTCTTTGAGATCAATGTATGACTGTCCATCTGTCTGCCTATCTTCCTTCCTTCCTTCCTTCCTTCCTTCCTTCCTTCCTTCCTTCCTTCCTTCCTTCCTTCCTTCCTTCCTTCCTTCCTTTCATTCAATTTATTTATTCATTCTATTTTAGCTGTAAAAGCTCATAACTTTCCTTCAAGTTTTTGTCAACCCTCTGCAAGGACATCGCAGCCTCCCCGGGGCTCCGTGGACCCTGGGTTAAGAACTACTGCTCTAGAGCCCTTGTCCCCCTATTATGCTCAGTTTCAGTATCAGAACCAGTAACATGAACCAGAACCAGTAACATGAAGGCTAGAGGAGTTTGTAAGTGGAATGGCTCATTTGCCTATGAGTCGAAGAGGCCTGGATTTAAACATGAGGTGGATGCTGACATACGTAGTTTACTTTGAGCCCTTGTGGGTGCAAGCAACAAAGAGCCTGTAATTAAGCAGAGGAAGGGCAGGGCTGAGACAATGTCAACCAACACATAGGCCTGGCATACTTAGAATTAGCTTCGCTTCCATTGTGCCTTCATGAGGAGTGGCACAGATTGAATCTGTTTGAACAATGGGAATAGAGGACCCTGGGGTTTCCATAGGGTGGCCTAAATACTTCTGCTAGGACATCTTGCACAATGCCTCGATCCCAGGACATACTGGAAGAGTCATCAAGATTTCTGTGGGCCATGGCAACTTGTGCTACGGCAGGCCATCATCAGCCTCTTCCAACCCGGTGCGGAGCAAGTTTCTTTCTAATTTCTAACTATTTCTAACTAATGCCCATGCTGGTCAAGGATAATTGCAGTAGAAGTCCACACAATTGGAAGGCATCAGGTTGGGTTTGAGATGATGGAAGTTGTTGTCCAACACATCTGGATGATGCCAGATGGGAGAACACTGCTCTATGCCCACTTATTTGGGACAACAGGGTCAAGGACTAGGTCATACAGAAGAGGGCAGTTTTGAAGGAGACATTGGACTGGATCCAGGCTGAAATCATGTCTAGAGTAGAGCCACTTAAATTTAGAGCTTGGAAAAGTTGTCTTTCTTCTTTTCTTTTCCGTTTATTTATTACTGCAGCTCCCAAGATCTTCCAGCCAGCATGGCCACTGAAACCTACTGTCTTAAAAAGTAGCTTTCCCCAGATTCTGTTGAAATTAATGGGTATTTAGTTAATCATAGGGCTGCCTGGCCAGCAGCACCTCCTCCTCACACCCTGTGATTTTAGGGCTAAGATCTAAAATTGGGAAAATTACGATGTTTTAGAGGCAAAGCAGGTGAGGACGGGCTAGGTGAACATGAACCACTTATGGTTTCCTTGACTGTAGAAATGAGCATGAGGGCAACTGGGGTGAGTGGGTGCAGAATTTGGCTGACCAGGTAAAATATGGCAATCCAGAACCATGTGCAAAATGTGCCCAGGTTTCCTGCCCTCCATGTAGCATTCCCTATGGGACAAAAGACGTAAGGGATTTTTTTCCCTCTAGGTCCTCTGATACTGCTGGGGGTTGTGGAAGGCTCACTGCCAATCCTTGAGGAATTTTCCCCTTGTTTGTAAAACAAGTATGCTTGTCAGTGATGATGCTCGTACCAAAGTGCTGGTACTCACCATGTCTCTCCTCAGCGCCTTCCCAGTGCACCAGTGATGTCGTACAAGTGCAACACACATGCAAACATCTTTGTGATGATCTAGAGAGCCCGGCACTGGCTGGGAATAGGCAAAGATGGGTGCCTAAGCTTTAGAGCCGTCTCATATACAAAATTCAGATGTTTTGGGATTTGTCTCATCACGCGGAAAAGAAGCACAGCGATTCCTTGATATGTCAGCCAGCTACATGGGATCTGGCAACTATGAATGCTGAAGGCCATGGATGTAAATGTTCCACATTTATTCCACGTGTATATTCCACGTTTGACCCACTTTTTCCTCCCAGAGTAGGAGTTCAGAAACACTTGCCTCAGCAACTAGACTCACAAATCAAGCTCCTATTTGTCTTACAATTACCAGTCACAAAACAAAGCATGCTAAATGCTAGATAGGAAGATGAAGAAAAGTGTGCGCTGTGTCAATCAAGTACCTTTCACCACATGTCAAGGATCAAATTAAACTTTAATCTTCATATATCTTTTAACTATGGTCTTCCCCTGATAAATAATGGATGGGTAGCAGCTCTCTGATGTGTCAGGTAGAAATAATTTTAATCTGAATTTATCTTTGACCTCTACTGGTGCTGTCAGTATAGATTTCTGGGCCGGAAATCCTTACCCTTTAAAAGCATTGGAATATTTGCATGCAAAAGCTAGAGCTTCACCACAAAAAATATTTGCCTTTCTGTACTATATGAGAGCTTTTCACCTGGGCACAGTGGCTTCCATCCAGTTAGTTAGTCCCATCTAGAGTAAACTGATAATATCAACTGGTAGGTTGTGAATCAACACCTAGATAAAAACAGTGGATTAAATGTGTCTCATCTATTCAGAACTAAAACAGAATTTAGTCCAGAGGTCCTCAACATCTGGTTCTCCAGATGTTTTGGACTTCAGCTCTCATGTATTCCTCACCATGGGATATGCTGACTAGTATTTTTTGAGAATTGAAGTCCAAAGCAGTTGGAGGATCAAAGGTTAAAAGCCAGTGATTTAGGCAAATTAGTTCCTTATGTAGGCACCAGAGGGACCAGTCATGATTCGTTGTATATTCATATACACTGACATACAGTCAATAATCACAGCTCTTTTGCATTATGTGCATAATCAGGGTTTCAGAATTATTGGAAAAGAGGTCTACTTCATTAGCTTTCTATAGCAGATGCCCACACCTAACTTGTGGCAATGCTGCATGACCATGGGGTGAAGCAAAGGACAGCTTTGGCTCCCCATTCCACACAGCTCCCCATATCATGCACAGAGATGATTTATAAGAGCTTGCAATATGCAGATCTGCTATTCCTACAATACAGGGGGACCCACACAGCCATATATTTTTGCTGTAGTTGTGAATGCTTCAGTAATTTTTGAAACCATCTTTTTTTTTGTTAATTTGATGAAACTATCCCATTATTTCTCTGAAAAAAGTTTCCTTTCCTAGCCTCCAATATTTCACAGACTTTTTCATCTTGTATCACTTGTCTCAAAGTGGGAATGATTAGGGTCTGTGGTTGTTTCCATTTCTTCTACCCCTTACAATTCTCATGATGTCCGAGCTATACAAAGCTTTATTGTTCTTATGAAAACCTTTATGTACAGAAAAAAAGTGCTTTCCTCCATTTCACTTCTGAATGTTTTGTTTTTTCAGTGGCTCCTAGCTTTTTGAAGCTTTCTCCAGCACAATGCAATACAGAAGAAGTAAGACCCGCTGATTTCATTGGTACTTACTTCCAGGGGTTGAAATTTCAATCTGACTCTTGATGGGAGTGTCTACTCAAAGTAAGCGCAACTGACTTAAGTGGGACTTAGTCCCTGGCAGGGGTAGGTAAAAGGGGTTGAAATTTCTCTCATGGTCTTGGTCGGAGTGCCCACTCAGAAATAAGCCCCACTGATTTCAATGACACATGACCCCAGGGTGATATGCAAAGGAATTTCAGTCTTGATCTTAGTAGGAGTATCTGCTCAGAATCAAGCCCCACAGCAAGCAAGCAGGTGGGTGCACTGCACAAGACAAAAACCCAATTACATCAGAAGATCCCTGCAGGCAGAAAACGATGAGAGAGTGAGGGGATTATGGTGGGAAGAACAGGAGCATGCTACGGAGACATATCAGCTAGATGTGGCCAGCAGTGTGACTGGGGGAAAGAGGGGAAGCCAGACTCTGTTAATGAGTTGGAGCTCCACCCAAATAGGAGAGGAACAAAAGGAACAGAAAAGCAAAACACATGCTCCAAAGAAATGACTGTAATAGCTTTGAATTTAAATTCGTCCCTTTTACTGTGCAAAGGAAAATGTGCTGCTGACAGTGCTAGTCCATGGGAATGGTAAGCAATGACTTTGCATGGTTATATGTGCTATAGCTATATGAATTGCAAATTTAAAGGTGGGAAGACCAGCATCCTATCAGGGAGAAATACTGCAGCTTTTGCCCTTGTGCCACACTTGAGCCAGCTTCACTTCAACTGGAGAAGACTAATCATGGCGGCTTAGGATCCCTGACCCAGTTTGAACAGGCAAGGAGCACAATGGTCCTCTTTGCTGAAGCACCACAGAAGGTGCTCACAATCAGCCAGTTGTTGGCAGTCCTGGAGATGGGCATACCCACACTGAAGGAATGACCTACTTCTTTTTCTGCAAGAATGCTGAGGTGTCTTTTCAGTGATGTAACTGGAAATTCTTTTCATTGCAACTTGCTTTCATGGGAGCCCAAGTGTGTCTCGCTCTCTTCATCTTTTGTCTGATGTAATGTCGTGGGAGGCAGCTCTGCATAAAATCAGACCTGCTCACCCTGTTTGCAACATATAGGGCACAGCCCAGCCTAGTCTCCACCTTAGAATTGTCACAATTTAACCCTTGGAATGTTACACTTTCCCAGCTAATTCTACTGTTTATTATTGGGTCTTTGGAGAGACAATGGAAGCAACTATCAAGAGTTTTCCCAGGTTATATGAAGGAGTGTTTCCTCCACTATCTGCTTACGTGGACTCTAAGACTGTTGTCATCTGTGGCCCTCCGCAGGGAGTCATTGCCAGATTAGGTGAGACAGGCAGAGGGCCTTTTCCATGGTGGCCCCCCATTTATGAAGTGCTGTCTTGATCCAGTAGTGGAAGAAGGGTTTTTAGTGCCTTCAGATCCTAGTACTCATTTGTTTTGCTGTGGGGTTTACACTCATCTTATTGGTCAAGATCCTGGAACAGATGTTAGAGGAGCATAAAGCCTGAACACTCAGCTTTGTGTCCTGTCCCCCAGCAAGCTGCCAAGCCCCATGAGGCCACCGCTAGAGCCATCAGATGGCTGCGGGGAGAAGGGCCTCCAAGGTTTCAGAGGTGAAAACCAGTTCACAGTCTGGACAGGCAATATCAGAGTTTGGACGAGGCAGCAAAAGTTATTCATGAGGAAGACAGAAAAGCTAGGAGAGGCCACGCTAGTTTGCTTTTGTCTGAGTTTACAGAGAAGGACCTCACTTCAGCCCCTCCTCTCTTCCCTACCCACTGAGTTAACTGAGTGCAAACTACATTTGCACTCTGAGCTGAATTTGCAGCAATTCAAGTAAGCCAGGATGAAGGGGGAAAGTGGGACGAAGAGAGAGAAACTGAGAGATTTTAAAATGTGAAAGTGTGGGACTATAGAGGACTAATCAGGACTGTCCTTGCCAAATCAGGACCGTTGGAACGTATGCAGGTGGGGACGGAGCGAGCCATCCTGCCTGCAGTTCTCTAGAGACAGCGAGGGAAATGAGGGACAACAGCTCCATGGGGTTTAACAGCTGCTGGGAGGAGGTTTGGGATGACATACAAAGGTTTTGTGAATTTGTGCCCCATCCAAAACAAGACACACACACACACACACAGTGGTGAGTTAACACATAGGCACTTCATCTACGTGAGTCTAGCTATCCTGTTTTTATGATGTGCTGTGTCTAGCCATTGTTTGTTTCTGTCTATTGTGTATTGTTTGTCTCTGTTGTGTATTGCTCATGTTTGTGTCTGTTGTGTATTGTCACCACCCAGAGAACAGTGGTCATTAGGTGGTCTAAAATGCATTAAATACAATCCAATAAATACATTCATAAAACGTTCACCATCTCTATGCTTTAAGATGTTTGGGGTGATCATCATTATTCAAACCTATTCAGTTCCTAGGTGAGGCTGCGAGGATATGGAGTAAGTCAAGTCAACACAAACCCTGGACTTAATGGTCAAAGGGGACACAGATGGATACAAACACACACAATACACTCTCTTTATATATAGTAATTTGAATGGCTTTACTATCTTCAAAGTGTGGTAAATGAGCCCTGTTCATTCTGCTGCCCAGCACCTGATGCTATAATTAATTAAGATAAAAACATGATGGCTTCTTCTCTAATGGGATTTGGTAAGCATTATGGCTGGAAGATTTAATCCACTGGTTCTTAACCTTTTTGGAGTCACAGATCCCTTTGAGAAACTTACTGTAGCTATGGACCCCTTGCTTGGGCTTTATGTTTGGACAAGAAGGGTGGTGAAGAGATCACTTGCATAAATGTAAGGTATGTGAGAGGAAAGCATTGGAAAGAGCATGGAACGACAGTCAGGGTGTTGGTGGGAATTTGTCCAGTAGACATTTGGGATCCTCCAAATGTGTTGGACTGCAACTCCCATAATTCAACCCAGCATCAATACTGGCTAAAATGGATGGTAAATGGAAGTAGTAATCCAGCATATTGAAGACAATGACTTGGGAATGTATTGGTAATTAGCCAGTTAGGAATGGGTTCGAACAGGCTTCTTCTGCCCCTGTTTTCCTTTCCTTTAATCTCTCTCTCTCTCTCTCTTGTTCTCCCTCTGAACAACTTGGGATGATAGCTTGGGTGAAGCCTTAACTTTCTCTTATGCAAATTAGGTGGATCTATGTTAACTTGAAGGTCATAAAAATATGAGTAACACAGAGTGCGTATTTTAATTCTCTTGCCTGTTGTCAATCTTAGGTCACTCTTAGGAAAAGCTATGTGTAAAGGCTGTGCCACCTCTTCTTACCTTTACATTTTATACAGGTTCATTGTAAATTTTGAGTTTTTTAAAAATGTACGTCTCATTGGGTTTTTTTTAAGGAGTATGTTTAATGCTATACTTGTAGAACCTGCAAACAGCAAGTATCACTGGAGAAAAAGGAATGCATCTTCTGAGAAGACGCATGCTGCATTGCATGTGGTCCATTATCATCAAAAAGTATGCATTCATTCTTTAAAACTATTGGTTTTCCTTCTATGCAAATATGCAGATTTATTTAATTGATATAAATGGCTATAATTAAATGACTCAGATTTTTTAAATCTAACAAGAGGCCACCAGAGTTGATCACTGGCTGTGTGCTGCTTCATATATAATATTCAAAATGCCAGTTTTATAAGCAAGCTGTGTATTTTGTACTGGACTCCAAGTTCAGCATGCATACTGTGAATTTTTTTTCCAGATTTTTTTTAGTGCTTTTAACATATGACAGATAGTAGAATAGCTTAAAAACCCAGGTTTTATTTGGACTCAACCACAGTTTCTACAAGCCAGATCTGCTTCAGCAATCATGGAAGATTGTGGTGAAGGTTCTCTCCTTACGCTATTTTGAACTAAAATATAATTTTAATAAAAGCGCTATTTTGTCCCAAACACCTTTTTTGGGCATTTTCTGAATTCTTGATTGTGCGTGTGTGTGTCCGCGTGTGTGTGTGTGGCTTAAAGTTGCCTGTCAACTTATTGTGAGTCCATGAATTTCATAGGGTTTTTTTTTTCCCCAGCAAGGAATACTCAGAGGTGGTTTTGGCAGCTCCCTCCTCTGGAATATAGCCTACAGCTTCTGGTATTCCTTGATGGTCTCCTTTCCAAGTAGTAACCAGGGCTAACCTTGCTTACCATCCAAGATCAGACAGTATCTCCCATTTTAATTTATTTTAAATATGGACAACATAAAACTGTTAGTCCTTATAAAAGTGCATTTAAAAATAGGCTTGAAAGAGAGAGAGTAATGCTTGGCAAAATCTCAAGGGGAAAAATGGCATTTTTTCAGTAAGCTGCTTTTTGTCTTTGTCTTTTTTCTTTTTTGAGACTTTGTTTGTCATAAATAGTACTCTTGGAGCAAACAGCAACCGGGTGGGAGAGGGAGTGATCTTCAGCAGTGCAAGACCATGATCCCGCTATTTTTCTTCTTATCTGCTTTACTCTCAGAATAAAAGTGGTAAGCTTAACTCCATTTTTTTCAAAAAATGTTTTAGCATTAACTTGTAGGGGTTGTTTGTTTGGCCCAGTTGACCCTAAACCATTGGAGCTGGAACAAAACAGAAGGGACAAAGATACACTATATGTGGGTGCAGATTATATGGGTACATAAATCTGTACATAATACATAAATATATTTGAAAGAGCAGAAGAGACTAGAAGAAAGAAGATGAACCGAAACCAGCTGTTCATGCAACTCGTACGGTTTCCATCAACATTTTTGGATTACTAGCTCACGATGACTCAGGTCTTTCAGTATGTAGGGTGGTTACCACCACACTGTTGAATCCGAAATGTTGTGATAGGCAACTACAACACTGAAATTAGGAATAGCCTTGCTGATTTAATATATTCATAGTACTCTTTGCTGTATGATGGGGATGGAAACCATGTGGAACTTCACATACTGTTGGAATGCAACATCCAGTAGCCCTAGCCAGCACAGGCTATGGTAAGAAATGCTAGGAAATGCAGTTCTAGAACATCTGAAGGGCTGCATTATCTCCTTACCTGCCGCATAAGAATTGTGATGAGGAAAGGATTACAAACCCTTTTCCTCAGTAAAATGCCACTGGAGCCAGCCCTGACATTAGGCACGGTAGCTGACTGTCTCAGGCAAAATATGATGGGGGATGGCAGCAGCACTCCAGAAACCCTCTTGAGATTCTGGCCATTCTTCACTGTTAGAGGACAGAGTTGTGGGGCCCTCAAGACTAAGATCTTCTGTCTCAGGTGCAGTGGAGATCACCATCCTGTTTCCAATGTGGAAAAAAGATTCAGTTCCTAGATTGGTAAACTTCTGTACATGGAGTGGTATACCTTCCAATATTTCACAGATGAAAACTGGGACTTGTGTGGCTGAGCAACATCAGAGTATGGTCAAAAGGGTATGGCCAGGCAACAAGAAGGCAAAAAGTTATTAATAGGGAAGAACATGAAAGTTGCAATTTTAAGCAAAGAAACCTTGGCATTTGTATACAGTCAGCTCTCCACATTTGTGGCTTTGACTTTCGTGGATCTGATTATTTGCAAGTTTCTTCACCTCCTGTCCCCACGCTTCTCTCTTGGTGGCTTCGATCAGGCCATGAGGCCCTTTAAAAGCTAGCCTTTGGCCCTCTTCCTCCTCCTCCTCCACCAGCTCCTGCCTGGCCAGCTAAGCATGCAGCCTGATTTCTCAGCACCACAAATCCTCTCCTGATGCCCCTCACAGCCAAGGAAGGAGATGGGCAAAAGAAAGGAAGTACAGAGACACCATGCCCGCCCACCCTTTCTTCTCCTTTCCCTGACCTGGCTTGGAACTTGGGTACCCCTTCCCCCCACCATGCCTCCACCCCCCTCGCACAGACAGACAGATGCACACACACACACACACACACACATTTTGATATTTGCAGTTTTTTCACTTTTGTGAGGGTCCTGCACCCCTGACCCTAGCGAATGTGGAGGGCCAACTGTACTGAGTTTTGGAAAGACTGATTTCCTCCCCCCAGGGAGCTTACTTGGAAGACCAAAACTTCACCCACTCCAATTCATCCAGCTGCATTAATTGAGTGCAAACTACTTTGGCACTTTCAACTCAGTATGCAGCAACAGAAGCAAGCTGAAGACAACGGGGAAAGCGGGAGGAAGAGGAAAGAGAAACTGGGACATTTTAAAAGTAGCAGAGACAGTGAGATAGCAGAAGTTTAATGGGGATTGCCCCTGCTAAATAGGGGCAGTTAGAGCGTATGGCATGGAGTGGTGGCAGGGGCCCTGGAAATGTTGAGGACGATACAGAGATCCTCTAGCTGAGGCTAGAATGAAGTTAAGGAAGGGCCTCCAAGGAGTTAACAGGAGCAGCAGGAAGCTGACTTGCCTCATTTTGCAAAAGACTGCAGTGAGCCAAAAAGGGTAGAATTGCCACAGGCAGGTAGAACCTCAAAGCCGGTCTAACGGCTTCTCTCGGGAGGCCTGCAGGGGCTCAGCCTCGCTGAAAAAAGCCGTTACTACGCAGTTTGTTCAGGGTGGAGAACTGGGTATCTCCTCACACAGGCCACCAAACAGCTGAAGCTTTGCTAACACAGCTCTTTTTTGCACCCAGAGGTAGGGCGTGGATGGCTGGGGCGGAGGAGGACGAAGGCTGGGGAAGAGAAGCCAGGAGCAGGTGCAACTGGACGGCCAAGCTACACCTTTGTCTGAGAGAGTTCCCATGGGGGGGAGGCCTGGTGGCTCCCAACAGGGCAATGGCTCTGGGTCCTTTCTCATCATCCCCTCTCCCCCAGGGGGTCCAAACTACTTACCTTAAACAGAATGCATCAGTTTCTTGGGGATGTCACGTTTGATGTATTTGCTTGGGACTAATGGGCGTGATGGGAGGAGGTGGTGCCCCTTAAAAGCAATGATATTTTTCCTTGCTGTTTTCAATAGAGACCCGAACATTGTAAAACATACCTAGCACCAAAGAAGCTGTAGCAATTCTAGATACATCAGCTAGCCCTCATACCTACAAAGGTGCCAGCATGCTCCACTCTCATCTGCTCTACAAATCCCAATACTGCAAAGGGAGCCATGGCAATTAAAGTGGGACCAAAGTGTAGTGTAGTATGTAGTGTGGATACAGCCAGATTCCTTGGGTAGCTGGGGGAGTTTAAGACACGATCTGCAAAATTGTTCATTTGAGGGAGAAAAGCACCCCATTAAATGAAATATGGGAGGACAATTGGTGCGCTAAGGGAAAACTTTGGGAGTCACCCAGTTTCCACACCACTCTATGTTGTTGTTGTTAATGTACTTTAAAATGAGACCTATGGATTTTGTTTTCATTTTTCACTGCTTCTCAGATGGCAAAAACTTAACTGCTCTCTCTTTATTACAGAGGATTTTCATTTTGTGTGAATAAAATTAAGCCTCTCTTTAAAAAAAAAAGTGCCGGTGGTACATTTTAATGTGTCAATTAAATTATGAGTGAAGCATTTTATTTTGCTAAAATATATTAAATTAAGCTAGGGTTTGATATGGAAATAGGTACAGTATACATTTCTGTCCCCCCACCACTTTCTATTTTTATCCAAAATAAACTTGAAACTCACACTTGTTTTTCCCCCGACGGCTTCAAAAATTTCCAGAATGTTTACATCTCAATCCTGGGGGGGGGCCTCAAAAAAAGGGCAGAGACAGAGAAACTGGGAGACTATTGCCAACAAGCACTCTGGAATTAATCTGTTCTTAGGTATTGAGCGTTATACAGCAACTTCTGTTCCGAGAGTTTGAATCTCCCCAAGACGGGCATTGAATGGGATATGCAGGGGTTTTTTAACCTTGAGTCAGACAGGCAGGCAAGCAGGGAGACTAGCTGACTAGAACAATGCCTGGGCATTTTCCTGGAGCTCAGAAACACTCATTTTTGAGGGCTACAGCTCCTAGACTTCTTCAATGGGTGGATCTGGTGAGCTCAAGTCCAAAAAGCAATGTTCCCTGTCTCTGTTTTTTCCTACCCCTGCCTCCCAGAACGCAATCACTACAGCTTCTTGATGTGATCCAGCCTCAATGAAGAAGACTTTGTAGAAGTCTGAAGACGTGCAACCCCTTTTTAAAAGAAAACAAAGCATGGCATGGTTTGCCAATTCTCTGAGCTGTTTTGTGGCTTTGGGGGACAGGGTGGTCCTTGACTTTCTCATCTGTGGCTCCCACCTCCCCCAGGCAGCTGCACTGAACTTAGCACAGTCCCTGCCAGGGCACAGGAGGGCATGAAGAGAAGGCAGCCCAAAGCCTCAGGCTTGCCAGCACCCGCCTCGGTCCTGCCCCAGCCCCACCTCACCGGTGAAACTGCAGTGAAGTTGTGAAGGCTGGCAGAGGTGGAGGTGTGAGAAGAGCCCACCCCTTCTGTCTTGCAGGCAGCCAGAGATGAAAGGCTGCCTTGGTGAGGAAATCAAAAACAGCTTCTAAAGCACCGCCGATGGAAGAATGCAGAAAGCTCATAAATGGGAATTGGTGTAGGCGGCAGCCGGGGTTGATACCTTTGGACGCCTTGACTGGCAAGAGCTGCAGGATGGGTTGCCAGAGTGAAAGCTGGAGAAGGCTCCTCTGTCTTTACTGGGTGTTACCTGGTTGCATGATAAGCAATACCTGCTGAAATTCCCCTTTCTACACAGCCGTTAAATGTACAGGAGCCCTGTCCCAGAGATTACTGGCACCGGAGAAGACTCCAAAGTTCAGGGCTGGTATCCTTCCTCACCCAGGCCTAAAGTTTCCAGGTGTGGAGGACCTCAGGAGGGGCATACAACCTCAGATGGCTTGTTTTGGGAAGTGTCCCCATCCCATGGAGCATCTCCGTGGCAACAATGTGCCACCTTTCAGGAGGAACACTTGGCTGTCTGATGTGGAAAGGAAGCTGTCCAGTCCTGGAATCCTCAAAGGCTGAAACAAGATGTTTTAACAGCTTTGCCAGATTATCCGTTTAGAATCAGTTTGTTTTCTTGGGGTGTTCTCAGTCAGAAATCTCAGGGTGGGGTGGATTGAGGGAAGAGATCCATAAGGGGGTTTGGTATTTCTTTCAAGTGGCAGCAGTTCCTTATGACTAAGATGGTTTAAAGGGGTGGAAAAGTTCTGACACCACCCTTGCTTTTACAACAACCCCCCCAAACTTCAGGTTTCTCCCCACTGCATTCTGCAAGTGAACCTTTGTAGACAAAGCCAGCACCAGGTCTGAATGCCCCCTGCCCACAGCAGACATACCCACTGGCGGAAAAACATTACTGTGCTTAGTCCCTGGGTGGTTGCCATGTAAATTTCACTCAGCAGTCCTCATTTGGCATTGCTTGGGATAGTATAGGAAATGCAAGTATTGTCCAAGGGTCTCTTAGATTTTAAAAAAGGGGGACCCACACAGGGTCAATGCTGGCATGTCCATAGCTGAGGCAGTAAGGCCCTGGCAGCTGCCAGATAGTGGTGATGCCAAGCCTGCATGTAGAAAAAAATTGGGAAAAGGAAATTTTCTTCCCTCAAGGACCTGTAAGGGGAAACAGGAAGATGACAGAAGACATGAAGGAAATTACCATCAGTTGCTGGAGGTAGTCAGGATTTCCCTTTATGCTACCTTCCAGGGGCTTAGGAGAGTATAACTCCTTGCCCAGAGATCTTTGCAGGCCAAATGAAGAACCATATTAAGCCTCCAGGCCAAAAGCTCCCCATCCTCTAAGGGGAGTACTATTGCTCTCGTGGGGAGGAGGGACTACACCAGACATTTGGGCCAAGTACAGTTCCTGCTTGGGGCAATATTAGCAATACGTCAGGAAAAAACTATCCACAGCCTGTTCTCCCACTTGTACTCTAGGCTTGAAGCTGTCAGGTCCTGTGAGGCACATATACTTTACTGCCTAATTTAATGGCAGCAACATATATACTTTGCTGCCTAATATGTGTACACAAGAACAAAAAGTGGCCTTCATTTATTACCAGAGAAGTTTCCTGCTGGGATAGCTAAGAGGTACATGATATAATCCAGTTTGCAAATAAGAGAATCAAAGTCACTGGTCCAGTTGCAGCAGCTAGCTGGGAGAGCTGGGCCAAGGCTAACAAAATGAAATTCAACAGAGAGAAGTATAAGGTCCTACACTTAGGTAGAAAGAATGGAATACAGAAATATAGGATGGGGGACAAGTGGCTGGATAGCAGTACATGTGAAAGGGATCTAGGAGTCTTCATAGACCACAAGCTGAACATGAGTCAGCAGTGTGATGCGGCAGCCAAGAAAGCCAATGCAATTCTCGGCTGTATCAATAGGAGTATAGTGTCTAGATCGAGGGAGGTACTGGTGCCACTCTACTCTGCTTTGGTTAGACCTCATCTTGAATACTGTGTCCAGTTCTGGGCACCTCAATTCAAGAAGGACATGGTCAAGCTGGAGCAAGTCCAGAGGAGGGCAACCAAAATGGTGAGAGGCCTGGAAGCCATGCCCTATGAGGGCAGACTTAGGGAGCTGGGTATGTTTAGTCTGCAGAGGAGAAGGTTAAGAGGGGACATGATAACCATGTTTAAATATTTGAAGGGATGCCATGTAGAGGAAGGAGAGGGCTTGTTTTCTGCTACTCCAGAGACCAGGACAAGGAGTGATGGATTCCAGCTGCAGGAAAGGGGATTCCACCTGAACCTCAGGAAGAACTTCCCGACGGTCAGGGCTGTCTGGCAGTGGAACTGGCTGCCTCGGAGTGTAGTGGAGTCTCCTTCTTTGGAGGTTTTTAAGCAGAGGCTGGATGGCCGTCTGTCGGGAGTGCTTTGAGGGTGTTCCTGCATGGCAGGGGGTTGGACTGGATGGCCCCTGGGGTCTCTTCCAACTCTACATTTCTATGATCCTATGATTCTATAGCCTTGACCAAATTTCAGGCATGTTGAAAGTGTTGCTTTTTGGACTATAGCTTCTAGAATTCTCCCACTCAAAGACCCACCTTCTGATTTCCAAGGGTTATGACAGACTTGAGATGTGTCTGGACAGAAGAGGCTGTGAAACTCTTCTGTCTTTCCTTTCTCCTTAAGTGCCCCCCCTCCTGCTTTATGAGGAAGAAGAGAGAAGCAGGAGGCAAACATGATAAGGTTACAAATGGAAGAGGCCATCATTTGGACTGCCTGTATGTTTCTGTGAAAGTGATAAAAGTCTTTTCTTGAAACACCCTTGCATCGGTATTATTGCAGTTTAACTATCATGGCTTCCTCCAAAAAAATCTGGAAATTGTTGTTTGGTTCTCAGAAGACGCTGGGTGTGTCTGCACTGTATTATATGCCAGTTTCATGCCACTTGAATTGTCAAAGGCACATCCCATGAAATCCTAGGATTTCTAATTCACTGAGAAACTCAGAGGAATGGTTCTCAAAATTCAGTCCTCCAGGTGTTTACAGCTCCCTGAAGTCCCAGTCAGCTTGGCTAAGTATCTTCTGGAACTGATGTACAAAGCATCTGAAGGACCAGTCTAAAATACTGGAGGACCAAGGCAAAAGTTGAAGCCCACTGCCTTAAGCACTTATTTGCTAGCAAGAGCGCTAGACCCAATCTACAAGGAATTCCAATCCCTCCCCAAACTATAAATCCCAGGATTCCCTAGAATGGTGCCAAGGTAGTTAAAGTGGTATAAAATTGGTGTAGTGCAGAGCATGTGCAACTTCTGTTGGAGATCCCCAGCCACCACTGCTTTTTGGCACTGTATCTTCATGGGGAAAGACTAGCAGCACAGTTCTAGCCATGCTTACAAGTTAGACCCATTATGTTCTCCTAGAGACGTATGCCTAGGAGTACAGCTTAATTCTAGGGTATCATTATGTCTCAAACTTGGTTATTTTCTGTTACGCTAACTACATTTCCTCTCTTACTCCCTGGGTTTCATACTACCATTCACAGTGCCTCAAGCACAGATACTCAGACACTTCAGAATCACACAGCAGGGCCTGAAGGGGTTGGGTGGGGTGTGTCTCGAACTTCCAAAACCAGCGTTGCTCTCTGGCAGCCTCCGGAGGTAGAATGCAATCAGGGGCTGCACCAGGTCTCACAGCTCCTGAGCATGGCACAGTCCCCTCCACAACTGTTGCCCACCCAAAGTACTCTGGATTACTAAGTCCTGAGTTTTGTTGTTATGTGGTCTTCAAATCGACTTGGACTTACAGAGTCTCTGGCATAGGTTTTCTTGGTAGTATTTATTAGGAGGAGATCTGCCAATGTCTGCCCTTAAGGCTGAGAGTGTGACTTGCCTGTGGTTGCCCAGTCGGTTTCCACAGCTGAGCGGACATTCGAACCACGATCCCACAAAGTCCTAGAATGATTAACATTCAAACCAATGCACCATGCAGGCTCAAGTCCAGAAAATCTTCAAACCTGCCTGGCTACCAATTTCCACGTTTATGGCAACTGCCTTTTCAGTCTTTCAGGGTCAATTCTTACATAACGTTTCCATGGTATAAACTTGCTGTGAGGCATAACACAGTAATTTTATAGGCAACTAGTGTATATACCTGGCAGTGCCCAGGATTTTATTTTCTCATAGGTAATGCTAGTTAGAAAGATTTGAGATCCTGTGTCTCTATTTCCTCAAACTGTCTCGTCCAGTATTTGTAACTTTTCACCATATTCCCCAATCCAATCTGTATTCAGAGTTATTAACATGCAGTGGTTGGGTTCCTGAGGGAATACACTGCCCTCCTCCTTGTTGCTAGGCTTTGTCTCCATAGCAACCAGCCTATTCCAGATAGACACAGTTGACTGAGGCCCAAGAGCTCTCTGGCTGAGAATTCTAAAGACCTCTCCCTAAACTGCAAATCCCAGGATCCCACAGAATCTTCTTAGGCAGCCAATCATAAGAGGTCTTCTCCTGACACAGACAAACAAACTTTGATTTTTATATATTAGAAGAACTCCCCCCCAGTAATTATCCTCTATCCTTCTGGGACCATACTGTTGAAGTTGGGGACAAAAGCAAGAGAAGACATTCCTAGGAGCTTCTCTAAAGGGAAAGCCACTGTGTTGCCCCCAGTGACTGTGCCCTCAATCCAGTTTAATCTTGCTGGATTTGAGGATAAGAAGGGACTTATTGAACAAATGTTTTTAATAACCTCTGAATCCCACTTACATTACAAGATGGAAAACAATTATATTCTAAAGGTGAAATGCCCAAAAATAATTTGCAAAACCTATAAGGAAACTACAAGTTGACACTTATCGATGATGAACCCAAACTGGTGAGAAATTGGCAGTTCCCCTACTGTTTTACAACAGAGCCAGTGATGATCCAATTTTACATTCTCACAGGTTGACTTTCTACTTGAGATAGGAACAACATGTCCCAGTGTGATGACTTCATAGTACAGGAGACGTCTTGTGACTCATGCTGCCATTCAACACCATTCGCAACTAGAGTAACGCAACTTGCTTGCAAGCTGGAGGATCCCACCCATAGATCATAATGACACAGACTGATAGAACAGGCCTAAGGCCATCTCCATCCATACAGCCAAGTACTTGTGCTCCAGACTGGCTTCAGCGTAAGACACACCCAGCAGAGTCCCACCTGTTCCTTGCATCAACAGCTTCCCCTTGTGGCAGCAGCAAAGCAATGCCAAATGCGACAAAAGGGCTGTTCTTCCATTGCCCCATCGATGCGTTCACAGTGTGTATGTGTGTGTGTGTCTTCAAGTCACCTGTCAGCTTACGACAGCCCATGAATTTCATAGGACTTTCTTAGGCAAGGAATATTCAGAGGTGGTTTTGCCAGTTCCTTCCTGCTTTTGAAATCAGACAGGATCTGGCGCCTTTACGGTATTGAAGCCTTGCCTGCTTTAATAGTACTGTAGAGTTGTTGTTGTGTGCCTTCAAGTCTGACTTATGGAGACCCTAGCAGTGGTTCTCAACCTGTGGGTCCCCAGATGTTTTTGGACTTCAGCTCCCAGAAGCCCTGAGCATTGACCATAGTGGCTGGGGCTTCTGGGAGCTGAAGTCCACAAACATCTGGGGACCCACAGGTTGAGAACCACTGCGGTAAACCTGAGAGTGTGTGATGTGCCTCAGGTCACCCAGTGGGTTTCCATGGCCAAGCAGGAAATCAAACCCTGTTCTCCAGGGTTGTAGTGCAACACTCACAACATCACACTGTGCTTGCTGTACAGTAATGGCACCTTGGAAGCTAAGTAGGGTCAGCTCTTCTTAGTATCTGGATGAGAGACCACCAATGAATACCAGGTGTTGTAGGCTATGTTTCAGAGGAAGGAACAGGCAAAATCACCTCTAAATATTTCTTGCCTAAGAAAACCCCATGAAATTAATACGGTCATCATAAATCAATAGGAGTCTTGAAGGTGCATGCACATACATACGTGAAACACATGTGCAAACACACACACACACACACACACACACACACACACACAGGGGAGCCTGAAGGAAAGGATGTGGGAATGATCGCTAAACCACTCAGCTCAAAAATAGGATTGGGCAAATTAATGGAGGATGCTCATCCATGGCTATTGAGGACTAGATGCTATCTTCTGCAGCAGACTTCTAGACCAACAGAAGCTGGTGTTCCTTGGTGCTGGTATTATAACAGTTGGATTATCAGGGTCAAAGCCAAAAGCCTAATATGTCTAAGGTATCCAAGCCCTCCTTTGCAATGACCAAGTTTATTTAAGCAATGGCTAACAACTATTCAAACTGAATAACAATTTTACTTTGGCTTAGAAAGATTGGCTGAGAGGTATTGCACATGGATTTGTGCTTCAATAAAAGAGGCATGGAATCCTCCCCCTGTAAAAGTCACAACTATCCTCCATTTTGGTATACCATGTTCTGAACAAGAAGTTTAGCCATAGTGTGTTTTTTTTCCTTTTTTTAAAAGCACTGTACACCAAGGGTGGAAAAACAGAATGAGCTACAAGCTTGGAATACTACATCCAGTTAGGGACTGGATCCATCTGGAGGAAGGCAGCGACTAAGATGCTAAAAGGTCTGGAAACCAAGTCCTAGGAGGAACAGCTTAGAGAGCTGGATATGTTTAGCTTGGGGAAGAGAAGACTGAGAGATGGTAACTTACCCATATTTAAATACCTGATGTTATATATAAAAGATGGAGCAGGCTTGCTGCTCCAAAGCTTTGGACATGAAGCAATGGATTTAAATTACAAGAAAATTCTGCCTAAGCAGGAGGAAGAACTCTCTGATACACTAAACACTGTTCAACAGTGCAACAGCCTTTCTCTTAGGCTATGGACTCTCCAGCCATTTCTGCACTACACTCTCATAGCACGATTATTCCACTTTCAACATCCTATGGAATCCTGGGGTTTGCGGTTAAGGGAGGGGCCAGCCGGCTCCTCCCTAAACCGCAAACCCCAGGATTCCACAGGATGTTGAAAGTGGAATCATCATGCTATAAGAGTGTAGTGCGGAAATGGCTTCTTTGGAGGACAGAGAAAAAGAAGGCTTAGATAGAGAAAAGGGCATGCCACAGAAACCAATCCTGAAGAAACTTAAAGTAAGTCATGCCCAGACATGGCATTTGCACAGGCAAACAATAGCAATTACTTCAAAAGGAAAACAAACAAACAAAAACAACCACAATAAAAACTGCCATATAATGTAACAATGAGTACTTTTTGAGAACGGCTGCAAACAGACAATGAAGAGTCAGAGGTTTATTTGCCACAAAGAGATTTCGTTTTTTAAAATAGGGAGGAGAAAAATCCAGCCACAACCTTGCTAGTAGCTGACCATCACTACTTTCTTTTTTTTTTAACAGCTAAAATAACATTCCCCAAACAAAAGTAGATTGTTGCAGAACATCTGCAAATGCCAGCAAGCTTTTACAAGCAAATAACTAACTAACTAACTAAATAAATAAAGAGAAGGAAGGAAGGAAGGCGGAAAGAAGAAGAGGAAGAAAGAAGAGGAAGCAAGCAAGCAAGCAACCAACCAACCAACGAACCAACAACAGACTGGACAAGTACTGCCTGGACAACCTTATCTAAGTCCTCCATTAGGAAAAAAGCATTACCTACCTTTTTGGATGATTTTTCTCAACAGTTTTGAGCAATGGCAGGGGGCTGTGCCTGCCTCCTCTGGCTGTCATATAAACCTTACTTTCTAAATTTGAGCCTCACTCATACAAACACACTGTGCTTGTTGTGGTAGCGCTGCTTGCTAGAGCTGTCCTTGAGGGACAGAAAATGGCCAGCAGTAGGAGCTTCCTGCTCTTTTGAGCATGCCTAGCAATCACATTTTAAGCTATCTGCATAGACCAGTGGTTCTCAACCTGTGGGTCCCCAGATGTTTTTGGACTTCAGCTCCCAGAAGCCCTGAGCATTGACCATAGTGGCTGGGGCTTCTGGGAGCTGAAGTCCACAAACATCTGGGGACCCACAGGTTGAGAACCACTGGCATAGACAGTGGTTGGCTGTGGGCCTCTGTTTCACTGTTCATTATGCACTGCTGTCATGAGTGTACAGGTGTGTGTGTGTGTGTAACACTACAGTATATGCCACAGGTGCATGGCCTTGCTTGATGCCTCGTGGCCCAGGCAGAGGCCTGCTGCACCTGTGCTAAACAAGGCGAATTGAGCAACAGAAGAATCCAGTTTGGGCAGCCTGTGAAAAGGAAGAAGTGCTCTGCTGTAGCATTGGGCTGTTCAAACAAACAAAGTGGTGGCGAAGTGGGGAATGCAGGCCTTGGAGCAACACCCCTCCACAAAGGACAGATAACATTTGCTGTAAATAGCAACTGCTGGGGGTAACTAGTCAGTGGATGCTCCTGCTCTCCTTCTTCAAAGCAATTGGTTGGCCACTGGGGATGTTGAACAGAGCAGCTTTTGGTCTCATCCACCATGTCGCTTTCTAACCAATTCAACAGCCTTTGTCTGATTAGTTTACAATTGTATTGGGACCAGGGTGGACTTAAAGAGGCTGCTGAGGTTTGTCCAATATTTGCATTACACCACAGAAAGACAGACACACACATGTTTGGAATACAGAGTATGGAAATACTTTTATTCAGTAGTCTCCTCAGGGGGAAGACAACTTCTAAAAGACTCAGTCCAAAGCCCTCATGCGAGTGGGTTTGAGGACTCCTGTTTTTGAAAAGAAACTGGCATCACCGCTTTTCATCTGTACATTTCAAGATGCTGAAGGAGAACTGGTTGTAGAAGAAAGACAACCACAGTCATCTGTGATAACACAGCAGGAAAAAAGCAGAATCTCTCAACCTTACAACTTGCACGTACATAGGACTTCCACTCCCGGCATCCCCAGCTGCCATGGCCTGTTACAAGAGGAATTGTAGAGCAACACATCTGAAAGGAGATGTTGGGGAAGACCGGAATAGAAAATCCGCATGACAGAAAGGCAGAGATGTCACACTAGTTGCCTCTAGTGGAAACCTCCTTCACAAAAGTATCTGTTACTTCCACTTTAGTGGAGATTTGACCTCAGCTGTGACAACAGTCTGGGCTTTCTGGCTTCGGAGTCATATTACACCATCAATTCTTCTTTGGTCAGACACAAATCAGGTGGAAGTCTGTCATCTTCCCACAGGAAAAGCTGTGGGCTCATCCTTCAGCAGTAGAGGCTGAAAGATCTTAAAAGGTATGAGCTGCATTATGACAGACAGTATTTGGTACAAATGACTCGTTCAAGTCCAGGGAAAATACAGAAATTGCAGCCTCACACCCCGAAAAGGAAGATGTCATGCACAGGGTGAACGCTCTTCCCTCCTCAGTTGCTGCAGGCCCTGCTACATGTCCATTGCTTCTTCTTCCACAGTTTTCTCATCTGGCTGCACGTACTTCTCTTGGACAGCCAGTGTGCTGATTATTTTGGAGTTAAGGGGAAAGAAGCAACAAGTGGGAACTGACGCTCAAAGTGTAAGACAGACGCTCACTGAACCATCGTTCTTTATCTCTGCCTGACTGTTAGCGGGCAGCACAATTAATATGAGGACATTTAATCCAAAATACTGTATCAGAGAGATACAAAAAGGGAATTTAAACTACATAGAACAAAGATGGAAGAAGTAATTTGTCTAGATCATAGGTAACTACCTGACAACCCTCAGGCTAGGCCCAGCACACAAAACGATTCCACCTAGATCCCCAGTGGTCCTCAATTTTTAATCAAAGAGTGGTAGAATTTTGCTCACAATCTCATTCATAAGAAATTGTTTTTGAAGCTGCAAGAGGGGGAGGGAGGAGAGGAGAGAGAGACGGACGTCATGCTTGAACGTTACCATACGTCTTTGAGCTTTTTATCTGGTTAGTGCCTTAAGGGCTAAGGAGCCTGGCTCAAAATCTCTGATCAAGCAAGCAGGATATATACTGGTAAGCCAGATCTTATGGGTTAGTTAGTTTGTTCTGGCAAACTCATGTGCAGCACCCAGATGTGCCTCCTACAAATTCTTGGGGCTTCCATGCCTCTACTTTGGTTCTACACACCAGATAGGATCCAGACACAATTACATTTAGAGTAAACCCAGCAACACTGATGAGACTTAAGTCAGTAATTATTTCAGTCCCACTGATTTCAACGGATCTGGTCCAGATGTAGTTGACCTGGAACTCCCATTAACCCCAGGTAGCATAGCCAATGGTGAAGAATGCTGGGAGCTGCAGTTCAAAACACCTGCAGGGGACATAATTCCCACTCCTTGTACAGTCCAAGTATGACTATACTACACTGTTCTCGTACATGAAAATCTGTCTTAATCGCCATAGTCCTGATGCATTCTTAAAACTGAGTTTCAATTGAAAAAATAGACAGGTCTGCATACATCATAACTACCTGTGGATTCAATTGACAATTTAAGTCCTCTGCATTATCAGTTTTCACTGCCCATGTGCTGGCAACATAAAAATGAAAACATAATCTGGTAATGCAGATTTCTTAGATCTCTGTGGATGATTTATTCCTGACGTATGTAAATAAGATCTGGCTTCTGTATATGGAGGAGGAGGGGTGGAAAAACCATGAAAAGGATACGATGTGAAGTGGAAATCAGCTCCGACTGCTGCAGACATCAGTGCTTCCAGGCTTCTGTGCTCCAAATCCCCAAAAGAGTAGCCGTTGGCTTTGTCCACTGCCTGCATCACGTGCTTCATACTCTCCTTGTCCTGGCAAGAGGAAGAGTTGAGACAGGTGAAGAGACCACAACTGATTCCTCTTCTGTGTTGCATCTTAGGCCATTTCTGCACAAGTCTGTTATAGCACGATGATTCTACTTTCAACTTCCTATGGTATCCTGGGGTTTGCAGTTTCGGGAGGGGCCAGCTGGCCCCTCCTGAAACTGCAAACCCCTGGATTCCATAGGAGGTTGAAAGTGGAATCATCGCGCTATAACAGGCTAGTGCGGAAATGGCTTTACTTAATTAACTAGTGTGAGTCCACAGCTTGGAAAACTTAACTTTTCTGGACTACAGCTCCCAGAACTCCTTAACCAGCATGGCTAATGGCTATATTGGCTGGGAGATTATAGGAGCTATAGTCTCAAACGGTGAGTCAGTGTGGTGTCGTACAGTTGGCTCTCCACATTCACTAGGGTTGGGGCACAGGATGCTTGCAAAAGTGGAAAAATCGCAAATATCAAAATGTGTGTGTGTGTGGAGAAAGAGGGCTGGTGGGAAAAGCAGGCACCCAAGGTTCAAACCAGGTCAGGGAAAGGGGAAGGAAGGGGGGCATCAATATGATGGCCCGATGCTTCCTCTCTCACCCATCTCCTTCCTTGGGTGGGTAGTGGCAGAGGACTTGCAGTGCTAAGAAATCAGGGTGTGATCAGTCCTTAGCTGTCCAGGCAGTAGCTGGTGGAAGAGGAGGCCTAGAGGTGTTTTTTTAAAAGGGCTGCATGGCCTGATTGCTGCTGCCGAGAGGGAAGGTTCCCCCAGAAAAGAAGCCCATGAGATGGGGGACAGGGGTTGAAGAAACTCACAAATAATCAAATCCATGAAAGTCAAATCCACAAATGTGGAGGGCCAACTGTAGCTTGGGTGTTGTACTAGGACTCTGGAGACCAGACTTCAAAGCCCCACTCCACCATGAAAATCCAGTGGGTGACCTTGAACAGGTTATACTCTCTCAGCCTCAGAAGAAGGCAAAGTCAAGAAAACCCAGTGATGGGGCCACTTTAGGGTCACCACAAATTGGAAATGACTTGAAGACATGCAATATCAAGCCTAACCCTGTTCCCAAATTTCACGCACCTGTTGCCATGCACATAGTTTTTCAACAAGCCAAAAGGGCTGAAAGAAATCTACTGATTTTTGCTACCAACATTCACTTTTGTCCCAGACAACATAATTTAAAAGCAATCTACCCCCACCCCCAAAAAACTCATCCTGCTTTTTGAAAAGCTACGATGCAGCAAAGCAGAAGTGATTATGCTCTATGTGCTTTCACTAGGGAGGCACTGGTATCTGTGGCAATTAGGAAATACCCCACAATACAAAAAGTATAAATTCCGTTGTACTTTATTTGATTTTACTTTTACTTTGGTGTTTTTGGGCTCTGGGTGGTTTGGTGGAACATCTCTGAATCTACAGAGACAATATTCCTTAAATATATACATAGATATTCAAGATTTAAAAGGCCTAGAAACAGAGTAAGTATGAGTGTATAGATATGTCCATATTAGTTTATAATAAATATTAAAACATTGGGCCCTCCACATTTGCGGGGTTAAGCATTTGTGAATTTCATTTTTGGTGGATTACTGTATTTGACACTGCCTATGCTGTTGTCCTATGCCTTTTTTAACAGGGACTTCGGTAACACTAATGTCACTGGGAGGAAACCAAACTGGCAGAGTGGCCGGGCCCAGCTGCATGCACATTCATGTGTGCAGGAAGAGGAATGGGGTAGGACTCAAGGGGGCACACACAGGCAGGAAGGGAAAGCTAATGGGATGGGTGTTCCCTTTCTCCCACCTCCCTCTCCACCCATCCCATCCCATTCCCCCCTCCTGCCCATGGAAGTAAGCAAGTGAGCAAGAAAATGCACACCTGGGGGGGGCACAGTCACCCCACCAGCAGAGGTGCTTTTTTGTGTGCCTTAAATATGGTTGGGGGGGCTTACAATATTCATGAGTTTTCTACTTTTGTGTAGGTCCTGTGCCCCTAGCCCCCACAAAAGTGGAGAGTCAACTGTAGATGTATGTGTTTTCCTTTGTCAATAACTAATAAAACGGGTCTCCATTTTCAATATAATACTCTGTTCCTTTCTGCATCACTTTCCAAATTGGCTGGAATCTTGATCCACTTCCAGTGAAAATTATCATTTGTCTCCTTCCTTTGGAGAATGTCAGGAAAGCAAATTGTAATAGAAGCTAGATAATGTTTTATATTTAGTATACCAATAATACGCAGTGCCTATATAGTACTCATACTTTCCATTTTATTCCAGTATTCAGGTGCAAGTCCCACTGGGTTGACTATTGAACTTAACAGAGTAAATGGGCACAGAGTTGCCACCTTACTGCTGGATATGTTTTAAGTGTGTTACCCAGGTTCATATATAATGGGAAGACAGGATTCGTCCTCCTGCATGCAGTCCATTTCTTTCTTTTTAGCTCCTTCCACTCACATGAGTGGATAAACCAAACAGAAAGATTTAGAGTAGTGTTTTGTCCAAACCTTGAGTTCTAATTTTTGCTCTCCCCAAAAAGCCAGAATTTGTAATCTAATAGCAAACAAGGATTATTGCTGTCTTGTTAGCCTGGCTTGTTTGAAGCCATAATCCTGCGTTCAGATGCAATGCTAAGCAAATGTTTTACAGTTGTTGTTTTTTAACCAACTTGCACGAGAAGGGGAAACATAGCAGGAGCACAGGGCTACATGCACCAACCATGCAGCTAATTGAGGAAAACCAAGGGAAGCCAGCAATCCTTTCTCATTGTTATATGCAAATGCACTCATAACTCAACTGTCTTTACAACAAACCTGAACCCTACTTAGGCCTGCATAATGAATTCATGGCAAAGACAGGATTTGAACCTCAGACTGTCAAGTCTTTTACCCAGTAAGTTATACTATATATCTATTTCATTTTGGGGAAAAAATGTTATATAAAAAATTGAAGCTTGAAATTTTAAAAATACCACATAAAATCTAGTGTGGGATTACTGCCCTGAAGATAACTTTCTTAGGACAAAGAGGTGTGCCATCAGTAGTCAGAACCAGAATTTGAAGAAGTTACTTTTTTGAACAACTTCCAGAATTTCAGAAAAAGTTACTTGAAAAGTTAGCTTTTCCAAGTTCTGACCAAACTATAGTTTAAGCTTCCCATGGATGTCCGTTCACTAAGATGTGACTCTTTGTCTTCTGCAAACTAGGTGTGGGTACCTGGACATTGAGGGGAACAAAGGAGACCAAGCTGTAGTCCTCAATTACTTCCACAAGTTTCTCATTCAAGCGACGGTATTTCTTGAAAAAAGGATCTGTAGCCAAATGATCCACCAGGTAAGACAAATCAAGAACCTCAGTGTAGTAATCTAGATTGAAAGCTGCAATAAAAGTAAAAGATAAAGATGTTGAGAAATTTAAGGACTGAAATAAAGATCAAGCCAATCCATGTCAGCAGTATTGGCAAAAACAATTTCCTGATGCCGGTTGGGGAATTCTGAGAACTGTACTCCAAAAATAGAACTTTTACAGGCAGGGAATGCATTTACAGTGCACACACCATATATGTGGGGGTTCCATGCCAGGAACCCCCATGTAAAAAAAAACATGTGAGCACTGTGCCCCATTCTAGCCAATGTACAGGCAGGCACATGTCGGGGCCAACATGGGCATGAGCCCATTGTGTTTACTGACTATAATCAGACACAACCTCACATTGGTGTATGTCAAGGTCGAGCCAGGAAAGGGTGCCCTGTACCTCCTTTTTTTTAGTTAAGTCCAAGATCCTCTTTGACTGGACAGAAAGGGGTCTACCATTCAGCTAGACCTTCTCAGGGAACAGATGTGAATCACCCCATCTCCTGTCTTTCCTTCTTACCGGCAAGTCTAAACTTGCCTCCTTCACAGCCCTTTGGGAACCCACTGCTGGTGGTCTTACCTAGTTTCCCATATTGTTCTATCAGGTCCATTTTGGAGAGCACATTGACATGGGGCAGCTCTACATGCAGCATGGTGGAGAGGGAAGTGCAGAGAACAGAGATGAATTTGCCAGGGTCCGTGCAGTAATGAGAATCCACAAGATGAACTGCAGCCAGCTGTAAAGAGCAAACAGGAAAAAGAAGAGCAAGAAAGAGTTGCTGTCACATCTGGGGCATTCCAACAGGTTAACGCATGAAAACAGCAAAGTGGTTAAGATACCTCCTTTACCAGTTCTTTACATCAGGGGCTCCACAGAATGTTAGGGGTGGAAGACACTGCAAATGACATTGAGTTCAACCCTCTGCCATGTAGGAATACACAATCAAAGCACACCTGCCCAGCCTCTGTTTAAAAACCTCCAAAGAAGCATACTCCATCACACTCCTAGGCAGTACTACTGTGAAGCTACTCTTACTTACAGGAAGTTCTTCCTAATGTTTAGATGGAATCACTTTTCCTATATTTTGAAGCCACTGCTCTGTGTCCTAGTCTCTGGAGCAGCAGAAAACAAGCTTGCTCCATCCTCCATATGACATCCCTTCAAATATTTAAGGACAGCTATCAAGTCAGTTGTTGTTGGCTAGGGCTGATGGAAGTTGTTGGCTTGCAACACGCAGAGAGCCACTGTTGCTTACTCTTGCTTTACATCAATCTTTCTTTAACTGATGGGAGGGTAAATTTTGCATGAGGATATTTCAGTAAAGTTTCAGTGTAGCAAGCCCTGCTTCTTCTCCTCACAGACTGGTATAGCAGCTTCCGCATACCATGCCTGTCACTTCACTCAGCAATGCCTTTACATCAGTGGTTCTCAACCTGTGGGTCCCCAGATGTTCGTGGACTTCAGCTCCCAGAAGGCCCAGCCACTATGGTCAATGCTCAGGGCTTCTGGGAGCTGAAGTTCACAAACATCTGGGGACCCACAGGTTGAGAACCACTGCTTTACATCAGCATAAAGGCACAGGTCTCTCACACACTGCCCTCTAACTTTTGCTCCAAGGCTCAGTTCCCAAATCCAGGTCACACTTCCTGACCAGATTCAAAAGTGGATTGATTTCTCTTCTGTCATCCTCTTTCTAGGCTTTATCTGAAAGAACACACCTTTTCACTAACCTCCTTGGTTGATTGAGCACCTCTCTGGCCGAAGGACTGACTCTTAGCCCTTCCTCCCTGAAGTCTGACAAAACCAATTCAGTGTGCCTTCTATATATACATTCCCCGCTCAGGCCACCAGCCCCTCCTTCACACCAATGGGCTGAGTTTCTCTCTTAAGTGGCTATTCTGGTTGTCTGGCAATACGTTGCTGGGCGGCCCTGGAATGGAGGATAGCCACTCCCTCAGACTCCATCACATTCAGGTACACGGAATCTTGCGTTGTTTCACTTGGTCAGGGACACTGATACCCACAGCTATCCACCACATTGTGATACAAGCTGGACTGCCAAGTCTAGCACGGTGAAACACCTACTCCATGCCAGATGGTACACCGTGAGCCACATATTGAGGGTTTTCAAAGAGCGGTGTGGAGAAGCGCTGTTCAATGGCACCACGGATCTACTTTAATACTACATTCAAACCTCCACTTTTGCAATTATGGGAGCAAGACCCCTGCAAAAGTGGGAAAAATACAAATATGAATAAAAATTGCAAATGCTTTTTCTTCTTACCCAAGAGAACACTCTCTAGGAATCTCTAGGTCCTCCAGTGTGACTCTGTGACCAGCTTCCAGCAGAAGTTGATCATAGAATCATGCTGGAGAACCTAGAGATTCCTCAAGAGAATAAATTAATCAAATCTGTAAATCATCAAATCTGTGAAAGGGAAACCAGCAAATGCAGCGGGCTTTGTGTCTTGGGGATGAGTTCTCCATCATAAAACATACATATCAAGTGCTTTAATCCTAGGACACACTGGAGAGTTAGTTTACAAGCTGCCCAGACTTTTTTTTGAATATCACATAATCAATTTAAAATGAAAGCACTTTCAAAATTCAACAATGATTGTGCTGCATCCAAAAATTTACAATTTCTTTCAAAAATTGCTCAGTTCATATTCCTTGGCTCAAAAGCATCAAACAGAAAATAAGTCAATATATATTTAACTACGAAAAGGAGAGCACATGTTTCACTAAAGCAGTCCAATTTGGAGATGCCAGAAAGAAGACTGCCATGGTGACTTAATCCCTCCCCATTGCTATTCATCAAAGTCTACCAACCCAGTTCTGTATCACGAAATCCCGACATGGATTCTGAGCACTCAGCAATCTCCGGACAGGCTGCTAGAAAAATAAAACTTAACAAACTGCTGTAAAATAGTTGTCCTTGTATATTGTATGCTCTGATACTGATAATAATGCCAGCAAGTGGCCCAGGGATGATTATTTAATAACCTGCCACTGTGGCTCACGTCAATTTCCAAGCAATCCAGTCCCTGAAAATGAGGCCCATGCTATTGCATAATTTGAACTGCTGGAACCATATACACAGCTACCATCTAAAATTTTCTTCAAAAGGCTATCATGGCACACAGAACTACTGTGAATTATTACTGATCCTGGCCTCAGCTTAACCTCGCAGAATGTTCTCACTGTGGGAACCCACTCCCAAGCAAAGCATTGCCACATGATATGGTCTTCCTTCTCTATGCAAGGAGTGGGCAACTTGAAGGCCTCCATATATTGCTGGACTGCATCTCTCATTATGCTCCATGACTGGCTATGCTGCCTAGGGCTGATGCAACTTGCAATCCTACCACATTCGGTGGGCCGCAATTTGTCCACCCACTACGCTATACCAAACTTACCCTGAAATTCCACTTTGCAAGTTGAGCAAAAATGTTTCTCAACGAACTATGGTGGGTGCACAGTTCCACTTGTCCTGGGCAGTCAAATAAGAAGTAATGGCCCTTAAACTGGGCCAGTTTCTCCTGAAGCCAGTCCAAATTAGCTTCCAAGTACTCCATGCAATAAATCAAGCCACCGTTTGGTCCCAATTTCAGGTTCTCCATAACATCAGCCAAGGTGATCAGCTCTGATATATCCACAGCACACTTGTATGGAATCCCTTCATTAGCTGGGTCCAGATTCACCACTGCGACTTTGCGCCCAATTGCAGAAAGGAATTCCTGCATGCCAAGGCAGTAGGTTGTTTTCCCTGAGCCAGGAGGTCCAATCACTGCCTGACCAAAGGACAGTGTAGACTGTTTATGGTTTTTTGACATGATGGAAATTTCTTTTTCCTAAAAACAAGAAACAAAAGGATACTATCAAGTGTATATACACTATTTCACATGTTACTTAAAGGTAAACCTGTGTTTGGCATCAAGGTGCTTCTGACTATCTAGAATGTGTATTTGTATAATAAAGGTTTGCTGCATTCACAACCTACTTTTTTTAGAATTATCTTTAAAACATTCTAAATGTACACTTAAAAAGAGGCAGTACAGTAATGCCACTGAGACTCTGAGACTCAATGTGGTATAATGATTAGACCGGGATTTAGGTTTGGATCATTCCTTTGTCTCAACCCACCCTGTTATTGGATTATTGTGAGAGTCAAGGAAGTAACCCCATCCATGTACTCCTTGTACATGAACATATAAACATAAACATGAAAAACAGTAATCATTTTATTATTTCAAAGAGAAGAAGCCTCATCTTTTCTGTCACAGTATCCTACTGGGCAACTTGAAATTTGCAACACAATCTAAACGGATTAAAACTATACAATTAAATCTAGCATTCTATCTTAAACTACTACAAACTGAAGGATTTGAGGTGTTCCCATCATGTCTCTCTCCCTGCCACTTTACATCTCTTTACATACCTGTCTCTCTCCCTGCCCTTTACATCTACCAAGAAGAGTCCCATGAAATCTTGCTTACTACTCTTTGACCTTGTTAGTGGGTCTTAATAAAAAATGGCACCCTGTTATCGTTTTTAGGTTTTTTTTTGTTCCTAATGGATCAATACAAGTCCCTGCAAATAAAGTGTGAAGCAGTCAGTGTTCTGAGAAACATACACACCAAAAGACTGAGCTGCAAGTTAGGGAGTATGTGATTTGAATCTCTGTCATGTATTGATATATTGGCCTTAATGTCAGAGGTGGAGAGAATGCAGATCAGGACCTACAGGTAGATAATTGGCTGATTTGCATAAGATCTCCCTATAAGAACCTGCTAGATCCCTAAGATCTGCAGGGAAAGCTTTATCTGAGTCCCACTATTGTCCCAGGCTCACCTGGTGAGGACATGCAAGAGAGCATTCTCAGGGGCTGCTCCCACCTTGTGGAATTCTCTTCCACTGGAGCATAGGCCGGCCCCCTCCCTGCTTCCCTTTCCCTGGCAGACAAAGACATTTCTTTTCGAGCAGGCTTTTAATGTGTGAGCAGGGGAGCTCTTATTTATTTAATAAGCTGGGTTTTTTTTAAAATGTAAGTTTTTGTAATTTTATATTTTTTAAAAATATTTTTAATGGTTTCAAATGTTTAAATGTTTTAAAGCCTTTTGGAAGCTGCCTTGGGTCGCCACTTTGCGAGAAAAGCTGGCATATAACTACAATAAATAAATAAATAAATGCTTTTTTGGGCTCCTTGTTGTCTAAGGCTATTTCCGCACGAGATTGTTATAGCGCTATTATTCCACTTTCAACATCCTATGGAATCCTGGGGTTTGCGGTTTAGGGAGGGGCCGGAACCCCAGGATTCCATAGGATTCCATAGGATGTTGAAAGTGGAATAATAGCGCTATAACAATCTCGTGCGGAAATGGCCTAAGAAGAGTTTCGGCTAAAAGCCCCTCACCAGCAATGTAGGTCACTGAAACTAAGGTTGGCAGAGAAGCAGAGTGTAATTTTTATTCTGATTTGACCACGTATTTAGAGGCACACTGGTCTTAATTCTTAGTGCTCATCCTTCAGTATCTGGTCCTGATTGGTGCATCTTCAGTAGTAGTAAAGCAGATTTTGCACGTCTGAGGTCTGCCACCCTCTCCTTAGATAAACTAAACTCCATCCCCTTCCAGTCTCCTTCCTGATCTGCAACATAGGAAATAATAACATTTTATATTTGTGCATGATTGCCACCTCCTCATCACAGCTACGTTTGTATTCTGTTCTTCCTCCAATGGCTCTTCTCCTCCCCCTTTATCTGGTGAAAGAGGTCAAGCACAGCGGAATTCATGGGAAGCACTTTGATTAAGGCACAGTCCCATGCTGACAGTATTTGTTGCATCTAAGGGCCTTTCTGCCCTGCACTGTCATAGTCCTATTATTCCACTTTCACCGTCCTGTGGAATTCTGGGGTTTGGAGTTCCCCGAGTCCAAAGGGCTCTCTGGCTGAGAATTCCAAATGCAAACACAATTCCTTCCTTGGAGGTTTTTAAGCAGAGGCTGGATGGCCGTCTGGCGGGAGTGCTTTGAGGGTGTTCCTGCATGGCAGGGGGTTGGACTGGATGGCCCCTGGGGTCTCTTCCAACTCTACATTTCTATGATTCTAGGAATTCCTAAACTGCAACGCCCAGGATTCCATAGGAGGTTGGCTGTGCAACCATAGCCCTAGAAGAGCGTAGGGCAGAAGGCCCGAAGCCCCCAGGTGCGACCAGGGTAGCCCTCCCCGTTGTTAACTTCATCAATTTTCAGAACAAGGCGGAAAGCTATAGGTTATGCTGCTCTTAAATAAACTGAGTATTCCCCTCATTCATCTGAAAAGAAAACACCCTACCTACTGAATCTCCCCTAAGAAGCTTAACAGGACTCCCGCCTTTTAGGGGTTTTTATAAGGACGGGTGGAGAGAGTGAGGCTTTGGCCATTTCCGCACTGGACTGTTGTACCGCTATGATTCCACTTTCGACATCCTATGGAATCCCGCGGTTTGCAGTTTAGGGAGGAGCCTCAAAGGCCAGGAGTACCCTCAAGGGTCTTTCCCCAAACTGCAGACCCCAGGATTCCATAGGATGGCGAAAGTGGAATCATAGCGCTGTAACAGTCCAGTGCGGAAATGGCCTTTGTTGGAACAAACTGCCTGCCGTCAAAACGAAAACCAGGCCTCGAGAAAGCGCAGCCTCGACTCGGCCCCCCTCCCGCGGGACCCTCAACGCACCCGGAACCACGCAGAGAAGCCCACGTTAGCCGGGCAGGAGAGACGCGGGGCCAAGAAACCGCCGGAGCAAAAAAGCGCCTCACCTCCCAACCATCTGCGACGCGGACCTTTTTCACCGTCGCACCGCCCCCGCCGCCATAGAGCTAGAAACAGGAAAAGGCGAGACAAAGCGTGAGTTTCTGCCCTCTCCCGGCATAGTTCATGGTCGTTGGACTCATTCACGCAGGGCGCCCGGCTTCCGTGGCGGAGACGGCCCGTAGTGAAGTAAATGCGCTCTTGGACATTGTTTCTCTCACAGAAAAGCTGGTACAAGAAGCAGAAGTCTCACTCAGTAGGCGGTCATACCACAAACGCAGAGACCTAGTCAATAGCTCCTATTTCTTTTCTTCTTTTTTTAAACTTTATAAGCGAAAGCGCAGAAATACTTCAAAACAGCAGTTGTACTGTTAGGTAATATTGTAAACACAAAATACAAACAAATGTCAGAAAACGTCGCCTGCATTTCCTTGTGTCTTGCTTCCTTCTTATAGCTGTATATATTCTATAGGCCGTGAGCCACGTTCTTTAATCTGCGTTTCCTCTTCTTAGGCCATTTCCGCACTAGACTGTTACAGCGCTATGATTCCACTTGCAACATCCTATGGAATCCTGGCGTTTGCAGTTTAGGGAGGGGCCAGGCTTGATTTGGTTTCCCTGATTATTCAAAATTAACAATATGCATACGTGAAATGTATATAGTATGGTTAAATTCAGCAAAATGATTATTCGGAGACTATCCAGAGACCAGGACAAGGAGCAATGGATTCAACGTACAGGAAAAGAGATTCCACCTGAACCTCAGGAAGAACTTCCTGACGGTCAGGGCTGTCCATCAGTGGAATTGGCTGCCTCGGAGTGTGGTGGAGTCTCCTTCCTTGGAGGTTTTTAAGCAGAGGCTGGATGGCCATCTGTCCAAGGGAGTGCTTCGATGTGGGTTCCTGCATAGGAGGAGGTTGGACTGGATGGCCCCTGGGGTCTCTTCCAACTCTCTGTTTCTATGATTCTATGAGTTTGAACCTCCTTGAAAGCTTCTTCCAAAATTGCCTCTACAGATTGGCCACAATTCTGTATCAACATGGGCCACTTCTGCACTACACTGTTATAGTGCTACTATTCCACTTTCCACATCCTATTGTAATGGAACTGAGATAGAGACCCACGGTTTAGAAAAAAGATTTATTGTGCACAATGTCTCAGTGAGATCATTCTCAAAAGTCTGAGCTCTTTACATTCAAAGCAATTTATACATCTCCAGTGCAAATACATCACATGTCCAAGAAAGGAAATTGACACAAACAATAGTTCTCATCCTCCTCCTGCATAATCTTACAAACGTTGCAAAGCATAGCGAGGCACATTTCATCCTCCTTAACATTCTATTTCGCAGTGGCCTATTGTTCTTCTTTCAAACACAGAGTCACTTCAATTGCAGAGAAAATTAACTGCTTTTCTCAACTGCTTTTCCCTCACACCCAGAGGTCATCCGGGCTGACCTGAAACGGCACGTCCACTATGCTATGGAATCCTGGGGTTTGAAGTTGAGAGAGGGGCATTTAGAATTCTTGGCCAGAGAGCTCTTTGGCCTCAAGCCCCAGAATTCCACAGGATATTGAAAGTGGAATAACAACAATCTAACAATGCAGTGCAGAGATGGCCTTAGTTAAATATACTTTGGTTAATTAAGTAGCTGATAAAGGATTCTGGCCCTTATTTTTACCAGTTTCCACTTTTCCATTTTGGGGTCAAACTTAGCAGGTTTTTTTTTTTAAGGTGCTAGGTATAACTAGTGTGAGACTTACATAGGTTGATGATCGTGGAAGCTGAGCAGGGTCATGCCTGGTTAGCGCTGTGCTTAGATGAGAGACTGCCTAGGAATACCAGGTTGTGCTGTAGGTTATGTTTCAGTCGCCCTACTTTTTCACAATCTTTGAAACTGTCCCAGTTCCTTTTGTCCCCGCACTTATTCTCATTATGCTCAGTTTACTTCGATGCTGATGAACTGAGTTCAAAGTACAAAAATAGTTTTCACTCAGCTCATTGGGAGCGAGACAAAAGGAGAGGCGGGGACAGAGTTTTATTTTTCTCAGCAGGTTCAGGCAGAACCAAACTGCTGCAGCCTCTTTTGGCTTATCAGCTCTTCCTTCTTAGTAACTTTTGCCGTCTTGACCGCACTCTGATGTTGCTCGGCCACAGGTGTCCTGGTTTTCACCTGTGAAATGCTAGAGGGTGCGGGATTCTTTGCTTTATGGCCAGCATGATGTAAAAGTTTGAGTGTTGGGCCACAACCCGGTTCGATTCCCTGCTCAGCCATGGAAACCCATGGGTGTATCACACGCTCTCAGCTCCAGAAAATCCTGCGATAGGGTTGCCCGAGGGTCACCCTAAGCTGGAAAGGACTTGAAGGCATACAACAAAAATGCCTTCCTTCTTTTTTTATTTACAGTCTTCCCCTTCTCTCACACACCTCTGCGCTTCAAGTAATGAATGGTACCATCATCTATTGTTTCAGTATCGTTTTCAATGTATTATTTCTGGTCTGAATTGTACATTTTGTACGTGTATCATGTATATGCATCATGTCTGTGATAAATTGTTAGTAAACATTCAAAAACATGGTATTGGGGGTAAAAAGTTTTCCAAGCATTGAGTCGTTTGTTTCCGATTTCCTAAGCAATTCTAAACAAGCCATTCTGTCTGCTTGCAAGGACGTGTCAAAAGCCAATTAAGATAACTAAAAACATGCATTTGTTCACAGAAAAGATGATGCCAATGTTAGAATTTCTGTTCTCTGTCTCACAATTCATGCTAAGCAACTCTCTCTTTGGAAGCTCTATAAAGATACTGATGTTTCAATAAAGCTTCGTCCGTCTGATCAGACTACTGTTGCATCCAAGCTGACAGCAGGAGCTGAGATGTTCCCTCTTGGGTAAGTGTCGGCGTGTGTGTGTGTGAGACTCCTTCCCAACCTGATTCAGGGCCCAATTTCAGCTCCCTGATTCTACCTGCAAAACAAAGGTGGACTGGCATTTCAGGCCATTTCCGCACTACACTGTCATAGTGTTATTATTCCACTTTCAACCTCCTGTGGAATTCTAGGGTTTGTAGTTTCCTGAGGCCCAAGAGCAATCTGGCTGGGAATTCTCAAGGTGCCTCCCTAAACTGCAAACCCCAGGATTATTTCATAGCGTGTTGAAAGTGGAATAATAGCACTGTAACCGTGTAGTGCAGAAATGGTCTCAAGTCATGCTCAACAAAGCAGTAATTAAAAACCTGAGAGGATGCTCTTGGGGCAGATATTATATTTCAAAGCAATCTACTTCACAGGTTGCTAAGAGGATTAACTGGGCACAAGAGAGCCATGCGTGCTGCTTTGGAAGTTTGGACATAAAGTGGGTAGTCAAAGATCAGACCTTTTCGGTTAGGAAAAAAGTAAAAGTTTATTGTGCACAATGTCTCAGTGAGATCCTTCTCAAAAGTCTGAGCCCCGCCTCTTTGCATTCAAAGCAGTTCATACATCTCCAGTGCAAATACATCACATGTCCAAGAAAGGAAATTGACACAAACAATAGTTCCTTTCTGCATAATCTTACTAATGTTGCGAGGCACATTCCATCCTCCCTAACATTCTATCTCACAGTGTCCTATTGTTCTTCTTTCAAACAGAGTCACTTCAATTGCAGGGAAAATTAACTGCTTTTCTCAACTGCTTTTCCCTCACACCCAGAGGTCATCTAGCCTGACCCACTTCAGACATACACGTATAATTATTTTCTATATTCGTAATTGTAAAGAACTAAATTGAAAAAAAAAATCCAAACGAAATAAAATCCAGGTAAAAGGGTTCCTCTCTTTGCTGCTATGTTTTTTATGCATGCAAATCCACTGCCACCAGTTGCATCACAGTTGAAAATAAAATTCAGAATTTTTCCATTGACGCCTGTGGATAATTTCCTGTCCTTGAAGCTCCTCTGAAGAGGGACAGGTATTCAAAGGACACCTGGAACCGGCCCAGTCCAGATACTAAATGAACTACATTTACTATTTCTTGCTGATAATAAATCTCCGATATGAGCGAGGAATATCTGCAGGCGTGGCGAGAGCGTCGATCTATCCTTTCGCAGCTCTATGGCAATAAGGCGTGCGGAAGGAGCTTCCGTTCCGCGAAGCCCTGCATCCGCTCCGCTGTCCGACCTTTATTCTGATCCGGAGAGAAAAAGGTGCCGATCACTGAAGGTTCCGAGCAGTCTTGAGCTATTCCGGACGCTTCAGTACAAACTAAGCGGCGAGCGCCCCCTGCAGGCAAAAAGCTTTAGCGAGTTTACCGCTGAAGCTTTTTTGCATTGTGTTTGAAACCCGCTCTTGGGTTCCCCCCACCCCAGGTTTTATCTTTATCTACAGTTTCTGATCTGATTAACCTTTATTAGGCATACTACAACATATACATTTACACTAAAACTTCAACAATCATTTTTAGAAAATTTAAGCCATAAGTTTGTTGCCTCCACCAGAAAGTTGACCATTAGCCTAGTAATATGCGGATTCCGATCTTCCAATAAGTGTTCCACTGATAACCTATCCAAACAGATATTCCTTTCCAGTAACCTCCTTAACAACCTTTTCCTTGGAATTATATACAATGGGCGGAACAATACAATATGTTGGAGAACGTCAGGAGCTTGAGCACAATGACGTATGCGATTCAGAAAAGGGGTCTGTAGATATCTACCTTTAGTCACATTTGAGGGATGCACATTCAACCTTGCAAGTAAAAAGGCCTTCCTTGACACCAGCAATGAGAGAGTTTGAAAATAATCCGGAATCCTGCCCTGCAAGGGGGAATACCGAGCATCGACTGGGAACAAACCCTAGGAGGTGTTGGGTGTGACGGCCGATATTCCCTCTCCGCAAGGCAGGCCCTGACAGTTTCAAGACACTCCTTTTCGGTTGATAAGAGGAGAGAATCCATATTTAAACCCATAGACGTTATTTTGCTTTCATAAAATGTAGCCCACCTGGTGTAGTAAATGTCAGATTGAAGGAAACCTAAAAGGCCAGATCTATTAGGTCTAAAATGAATCTTAAACCAAACCAGATTCAAATAGTACATAAAAGGAAGCGTTCTTTTCTGAAGATCTCTTCCCAGAAGGCTGCAAATAAAGAACGATGGTGGATTTAGCTCACTCTGCTTTTAAATACATCCATTTGAGCAATAAGAATAAAAAAGCGATGTGGCCTGAAGAAAGAAAGTACATCCTGCCATAAAGGCCCATTCTTAAGGGCTGATTTCAGTACTGTGCAGCACAGGGGGAAAAAAGCGCTGAAAGTGGAATCATTGCGCTATAAGAATGTGGTGCGGAAATGGCCTAGGTGAGGGGACCAGCCTCTTGAGCAGAGTTAGTGGAAACAGCAAATTCTAATTGCTGGAAGGATCAGATGGCCGGTTGTTTTCTTATTTTAAACCTATTTTTGTGATTCTCCAAGAACAATGAATTAGCAATAAATCACACTTAAACTCCGATTGTACTATTTGCAGGTGAAAGTGTGAGAAGGATGAAATTCTGTGTGCGGTTTTGCTCCAGAAAAAGAAAAAAAATTAACTGAGCAGCTGTAGGAGAGCCAGCGAGGTGTGTTTGTTTCAGGGCACTGGGAGACCAGGGCTGAAATCCCGGCTCAGCCATGGAAACCCACGGGGTGACTTTGGGCAAGCCACACTCTCTCAGCCTGAGAGGAAGGCAAAGGCAAATTCTGAACAAATTCTGCCAAGAAATCCCCATGATAGGTTGGCCTAAGGGCTGCTGTGTCAGAAGTGACTTAAAGGCAAACAACAAACTGTAGGGACATACTGAATTTACAAATGCTGCGTATATAAATTTTTGGTTTAATCCCTCCCTGTGACCATTTAAAACATCATAATTTGCCCCCAAATTTTCCAAAATGCCCTTCAGGGCACATGGGAGCATTCTTGCCATGCTTTGGTCCTTCCTGGGCCCCTAGAAGTACTGGAATTGGCATTATCAGCAGCGTATCTAGCATAAACAGTGTCTAGGGCAAGCGTGGAAGTTGCACCCCACCCTACCTACACCTCTGGGCATTATATGTGTCATCGGCCATTTCCACCCTGCACTGTTATAGTGCTATTATTCCACATTCAACATCCTGTGGAATTCTGGGGTTTGTAGCTTACTGAGGCCCGAGAGCTCTCTGGCTGAGAATTCTAACGGCCCTTCCCTAAACTGCAAACCCCAGGATTCCATAGGATATCAAAAGTGGAATAATAGCAGTATAACAATGGAGTGCAGAAATGGTCATCATTTACAGTATCCCGCTTTGGCCAAACCAGGGCTGAATTTTTATCAGGTAGTTCATTGAGGTTCATCTCCCATCCCTGCGGTTTACTTTCAAAACAAAGAATTGGGTGGACAACGCTGGGTGCCTCTGAAGGTAAGCCAGATCTCTTTTCTCGCACGAAACCACAGTCGACTTGTAAGAAGGCTTTGTGATAACGGGCTCCCGCATTACCTGGGTATCGCAGCTGGGGCTATAGTCTCTCCTCCAGGTAAACGAAAGGTTAATGATATGTTGGGTTTAAGGTACATGCAACAGAGATCAGGCGAGACAATTGCCCAATGAGGTTGATTAGTTTCAGAGGGAAGGAGGAGGGGGCCCTTGCTGGAAGGAAAATGCAGATACTGTGTATTATCTCCTTGGAAAAAGAATAGAATAAAAATCTAGGCATTGTAGGTAATAGGTAAAGTCAACAAGATTGTAGGTAATAGTAAAAAGACAATGCAATTTGTTTCCTAGATTCACAAATCTCACGGATTTCCTTTCCCAACAATAATGACATATTCTTTTATATCCAGTATTGCTCTCTGTTCATAACGCATCCTAAGAATAGCCTTCTTTCTTCAGAAGAGCAAAGCACTGACTGTCACAACAGGACTAATCGAATATATAAAAGTCAAAGTTTGTCTGTCTGTGTTGGGTGAAGACCTCATGTGATTGGCTGCCTAAGAAGATTCTGGGGTTTGCAGTTTAGGGAGAGGCCTTTAGAATTCTCAGCCAGAGAGCTCTTGGGCCTCAGTCAACTGTGTCTGTCTTGAATAGGCTGACTGCATTGGAGATGAGGCCTAGCAGCAAGGAGGAGGGCAGTGTATTCCTTCAGGAACCCAACCTCTGTATGTTAATAACTCTGAATACAGATTGGATTGGTGAATATGGGGAAAAGTTAAAAACTGGACAAGACCATTTTAGGAATTAGAGACACAGGGTCTCGAATTTAACAAGTACTACCTCTGAGAAAATAAAATCCCAGGCAACGCCAGATATATACCCTAGTGGTAAATAAAGATGGTTTACTGCTGAACTGTTACAGTGCATACCCAGAAATCAGAACCAAGCTATTGATCATAACTATATTAAATTACAGTGGCCTCTCCACTTTCATGAGGGTTTGTGGCACAGAACTCCTGCCAAAGTGGAAAAACCACCCCACGTTCCACCTCCCATTCCCTTCCAGGGCTCACCCCTCCCATTTCCTTGCCTTTTGCCAAACATGTCTTCCTTCCCTCTCTGCAGCCAGGCAAAAGGTAAGGGAATGGGAGGAGGAGAAGGGGGAAGCACACGTGTGCTTCATTAATAATCGGATTCATGAAAGTCAAACCCACAAATGGAGAGGGAGGACTCTTATGTTTTTTTTTCAAAAAATTAAACCAGTACATTTTTCCCCACTGAAAATTAATGCAACAGAAGGCATTGTCCTTCGATAAGCCTCACTAGCTATCTATCCATTTCTGGAAAAAACAGATAGTGCTTGTTTTGACTTTTAAAGGCCTACACAGCTTGGATCTGGACTGTCTGAAACAACACATCTCAAGCCAGCCAGAGTTTTAGGATCTGCAAGAGAGGGTTTCTCTCAGTCACAGCTCTTTCACATTCGCAGTTGGTGACGACACGGGATGGAACTTCTTTGTGGCTTCTCCTAGGCTGTGGAACTCCCTTTCATGGGGAGTCCAGCTGGCCCCCTCCCTGCTGTCTTTCTGGTGGCAGGTGAAGACCTCTCCATTCAGGCAGGCGTTTGAAATTTAAATGACGTAGCGGCAGTGTGTGTGAAGTGGTGTGCTATATTTCTTATCTTTTGTTAGTAATGATGCTTTAAAACGTGTTTAACTGCTTTTAATCTTTTTTTTAAAAAAACAATTATTTTAATTCTATTCAAACTTATGTAAAATAAGATTTTAACTTAGTCATGTTTTAATTACTATAAGCTGCCTTGGATTCCATCTCAGGAGACAGGTGGGGTATAAATTCAACAGACAGGGGGTTGTCTTTTCACTTGCTAAATTTTCCCTTCGTCATCTTGAGGCACTCTACGTTAGTGGTTTATTGGTCCTCTAACATTGCTTTCTGGATCCATCCCCTAGAAAGCACTGAAGCTACCACAAGCCCATACTTCCCTGTCTCCCAGTGCTGCCCAATATCTACCCTGAAGATGATTTGGAAAATTCACAAAAGCAGATTTGAGAAGTTGTTGCTTGTGCTACCGGTTGATTTGCCACAACCCGTCTAAATCTGCAAATATGCTCAGGGAAAACAAAGTCCGTTGAAAAGTACTACAGTGTTAACGTTTCTAATGTTACTTATGCTTATTACATTTAAGTTACTCCTGAACTGTTATTCAAATTTAAACTACATTACTACACTAAACCCTTCCAGAATGAAAAACTCCGTTCATGATTTTTACATACTTAAGGGAACAGTAAAAAAGAATACCTTGGTAGAAGTGATCAGTAGCCACTGAGAGGTCTGGGAGAACCAAAAGGGTCAATAGTTCCTCAATCTATTCGCCAAGACAGTTTTTGTGCTAAAACGAGCCTGAAGGCCAGACTAAAATGGATTTAAATAAAGGGTCACCATAAACTGCCTGGAGATGATTTGACATTACTTCATTCAAGATCTTGAACAGAAGTGGGAGATTTGAAACTCCTCCACTACCAAGGGATCTAGAATTGGCTTCTTCAAGAGTGGCTTCATTAGTACCTCCTTCAGGATTGCAAGAACTCTCTCATCCTGAAAGAGGCTCTAATCGTTTCTGACATCTCAGTCGTAAGTCCTGTTCTAACAGATTTCTTGAGCCAGAAGGTGCAAGGGTCTAAAGAGCGAGTTGTAGGTTTCAGCTCTTTTTTTAAAAAAAGTATCAATAGGAACCTCTCTGTTCACATTTTTTAATAAAAATAAATATCATTTGTTCCAGCTTGGCTAATGAAAAATATCTTAAAAATTGTTAATTGAAAAAACACAACAGAATAAATAAGAACTTTTGCCATTGCAAAAGCACAGTCCAAAAGCCAGTTCACAGTGGCAGCCTCTCAGGACAGACTGGAGCAGCGATGTAAACCGTGCACATCTTGGACAAACTCCACATCCTGCCGATACTTCAAGCTGGTTGGTAGCTGACGCCGAAGCAGCTGCTCTTTTCTGTCCTCAGGATGGGGACCATCATAGACGGTGGAGATCAGCCCACTGCCATCCTGGCGAGGTTTCTTGGGCTTGACAAAAGTCTGGAGCTTCTCTCCATGGTACCTGAAGGAAAGGATGGGAAAGTGAAAATTTTCAGAGACACAGCAGAGGGAAAGCAAATTATGTTTGCCCTGACAAACACGTGTTTTAGATGCAAGTCACAGAATAGCCCACAGGCATGGAAACCGTAGAGCCACTGGGTAATCAGTAGCCAGTGGGGTTCAAGTGTGGCCCTTGGCCTCCATCAACCTGCCCCCCAATTTAAAAATTCTGCAAAAAACAAAACAAAACAGAGAATTAGAGAATGTAGCTAGTGTGGGTCAGAAAGACACCTGAATAGATTTGAGCTTCCACGTGTTCCAGTGTTGAGCTAGCAGATACGTAAGGTAGTTAATTTTAATGCTTGGGAATGCATTCCTTGCTTTGCTTTCCTGTTCAAGTATGTTTAAGGGGTTATAGTTCCAAAATTCTACAGAGAAGAAATCCCATACTTAGGCTTGGATGCGTTTAGCCTGTGGAGGCAAAAGGATCATGGAAGGAGACCTGAAAGTACAGAAGCAATTTCTACCACATGTTCCACTGACCTTTTTGTTTTGTTTTAGAAGAGGGAGGATATAAGGATAGCTCCTAGGTAGCTATTCTTTTCTTGTCCCAACCCCCTCCTCTGCTGATGGGGTGTGGCGGTTAGCATGAATGTTGAACTAAGACTGAGGACAAGTGAACTCAAATCCCTATTGAGGCATAAAGTTCACTAGGTGACTGAGTCATTCCATCTCAAACACTGCTATCTTTATAGTGGGGTGTGTGTGTGTGTGTGTGTGTGTGTGTGTGTGTGTGTGAGACACAGCAATAGCAATCTTGGGGAGTAGGAAAACTGAGATGTAAGATTTCTTAGTATTTTCAAGTCAAGGAGGAAAACTTGGGATTTTTTTTTCCTTTACTCTTCTGGAGGGAAATGGAAGTTTGGGGAAAACAGAAGTGTTGCAATATACTTATTTTTCCATCTTATTTACTGCATCAGTATTATAAAATGTTCCCTTCATGACTAAGTTAGCACAGATAATTGTATTAGAGTGGCCCCACCATTTTTGCGAGGATTGGGGCACAGAACCCTGTGGAAGTGGTGAAACCATGAATAACTCCTCCTCCGATGATCACCAGCCCCATTCCCTTGCCTTTTGCGAGCCAGGGCCAGAGACAAGGGAATGGGACAGGGGAGCTCCAAAGGAAACGAAGGCCCACATGTGCCTCCCCCAATTCCCTTGCCTTTTGCCTCAGTACAAGTTCTCAGCACCAGGGCCAAAGGTAAGGGAATTGGAGGGAGGCTCAGAGAGAAGGAAGGCACGGACGTGCCTCCCCACCATTTCCTTCCCTTTTGCTCAGGCACACATGCCTTCCTTCATGCCTGACAAAACACAAGGGAATGGGACAAGAAGAACTGGTGGTAAAGCATGTGTGCACCTTGTGAATAATCAAATTCAAGAACGTCAAACCTGTGAATGTGGAAGGAGGACTGTATCTGGCATATTTTTAAAATACAAAAGCACCAGTTTTGCAGGAAAGGTCACCCACATGCCTCCTCCATTCATCCCATCCTGGGCTAGACCCATTCAAAACAGAACTTACAATCACAACCGTTAGACAAGGAGACTATGTATTTTTGAAGGGGTTGCCATCACTTACCCCAAGCCCCTCTTGCATTTGGGATTCTGGCCCTCGCTGACCAGTGCTTCAGCCATCCCTGAATTGCTGCTTCCAAGACCAAGGCCCTCAGTCCAGCCATGTTTCTCCATCACTTTCCTGCCAATGCCCTGAAGAAGGGATGAGAAGCAGCAACAGACTATTGATTCAAGAAAAAAAAAATCAGGTTTCCAGCTATATACAGTCAGTATCACTAGCAGAATCAGAGAAAGGATGGGTGGAACTCCAGATAAATTTTTAATTAGGAAATCCAGCAGAGCAGGGTCACCATTACCACAACTGTCCCTTGTATTATAAGCACACATTCAGTTTCAGTCCTCAGGCCCTGGCAACTGTGGCCTTGAAAACTGAAGCAAGCTCGGATCTCCAAAGTCTGCTCTACTAAGAGCACCAAAGAACCATTCCCTCATGCACTTTCAATTCTTACCTTCGTATATTTTTCAAAGTTCCCAATTGTTTGTCCCACAACAGATCCATCTTCCAAGCCATCTCGAAGTCTCTGCTCAAGCCGCATCTGGACTAAATCCCGAGCATCCTTGTCGCCACCATCTAGAATGAAGGGAAATCCCATGTCATTTTCTGCCTCAGGAAAAGAGTAGAGAGCCAAAAGGTATGAAACACAGGGAAGAACCTATAAGCTCAGTGAAACCATCCCTGATAGTTGTTATCAGATGTCTTGAGCTAGAACTCCTGAAATCAGAAGGTGTAGCCCAAGATATCCAACAGCACCAGGCTGGGGATGGCTGGCTTGGTGGGAAAGCACATGTATATGCTTCAGTAAATGCAGAGGAACCTCGATATCTCTAGTTAAAAGGAGACCAGATCAAAGGGCTGGAAAAGACCTTTGGCTGAGAAAGCAACTCCCAGTCAGAGCCAGAAGCACTAGGTTTAGGCAGACAAATAGTCTAAGGTGGGAGTAGGCAGAAATGAGATGTCTGTATTTGTGGGTATTACTGCAGCAGACCAGAAAGGGTTTCAGACCCCAAGCAGTCTAACAATTCAGACATCAGAAGAGCCTCAAGACACGGAAAAACCCACAGCAGGGAAGATAAGCAGCCAACCAAAGGGAATGTGTTTTTACCATACATCAAAGGGGTCACTGGCTGTATAGCGAAATTGATGAAGAAACATGATCTCCAAACAATCTACAGACTGACCACGAAAATTCAACAAATGCTACGTTCAGCAAAGGACAAGAGGGATCCTCTAACTTCTGCTGGAATTTACCGCATACCTTGCAGCTGTGGGCAGGTCTACATACGGACTACAAAACGCAGCATCCAAACAAGAATCAAAGAACACAGAAGGCACTGCAGACTGATCCCGCCAGAAAAACCAGTGGTAGCAGAACATGTTATAAACCAACCTGGACACAGAATGCTTTTTGAAAGCACAGAAATTCTGGATCGTTCTGACAACTACTATGTCAGACTGCACAGAGAGGCCATCAAAATCCATAAACACATGGACAATTTCAACAGGAAAGAAGAAACCCGGAAAGTAAACAAGCTTTGGCTACCAGTACTGAAGAACGCTAAAATCAAGACTCAAAAACATGCCAGCGAACACCAACCAGACTCTGGAGGTCTCTCTACAGGGAACAATACAATGGGTTGTTAATGTACTTAACACCGTGTTATGCATATCCCCTGACTAACAATACAACCCTGGGGGATATTCCATTTAACAATATGCCAACTGTAACACATGCAAATTGCTCCCTTCCACCTAGGGGACTACACAAGTATATATACTCTGTTTCACTTCCATGCCATTATATCCTCTGAAGATACCAGCCACAGATGCAAGCGAAACATCAGGAGAAAATACTAATAGAACACAGCCTCAAAACCCGGAAAACCCACAACAACCTATAGATTCCAGCTGTGAAAGCCTTTGACTTTACAACTACAACATTGTTAAAAAGAAGCCCAGGGAAAAACCAGGAATGGATGAGTTGGCCAAGAAAAAGATGGGAAGTAGGAAATGGTTTTGGTTCATGGACAACAATAAGAGGATTGCAATACAAAGAGCAGTGAAGGATTTTAAAGTTTTACATGCCACTCTGAGCACACATGTCAGGATCATACTGGTATGCTGCGGTGGGAAGATGCTCTGGTATCAGCCTGCTCATTAGATCCTCTGAACGTTGGCCACAGTGTGCACAGCAGGACAGAATAGTCAACAGACACAAATACTATCTACCTTGAATTGTGCTTGGAAGATTAAAGTATGAATCTGCAAAACCTTGTGATGTCCCATACCAGCCAGAAAGGGAAGCAGAATAGCTTATAGGCTGCACTAAGAGCAACTCTGTATAATATGCACTAAGTTCTCCACATCCTGGGCATTATAAATGGGTACATTTAATTCAAATACCTTTGTCATAGTAGATGCTCATGTCTACATCCCAGTCGTCTGCTGTCTGCTCATCAAAATCTGTCAAAAGAAAAGTTACATGTCAAGCCATTAGTAGTAGGTATCAGCTCAGCAGAGTTCGTGTGTGCATTACAATCTCCATACCTGGATATTTCATGGATTCTGCCAATGTTTGGATGCAGGTCAGTATCTTTACAATTTCTGATTCATTTAACCCATAGATTCCCGAGAAACACATAAAAGACTACTTTCTTTGGCTATATATTAAGTTCATTCATTGAAGCGCTATTCCAACTACCTCCCTGTTCTGCCCATGGGGTTCTCGTTTACCTCTGACCTGGAGACAAGAAACTTTCTTCTGTTTGTCTTGTGTTTGCTCCTATCTGGAGCACCTAGCTGGCACAAAACTCCATGCTTCCCAGGGTCAACTCAGAGCAAAATTATCTTCCACAGTTCCAAAATTAAAACTGGAAAGAAAGCAACAGGAGGCTCTCCTCTGAACTCATGCTTAGTTTCAGAAACACAACATCAGGTCAAGGATAAGATCTTGCCCACTAGAGAGAGACAGTGACCAGACAACTAATTTCTGGTTGGAATGTACAAGCTTGAAAATCTGAGGCAATACTTAAGAAAGTGCCTCTTGATCTGACACTCCTCATGAAACAGAATGCCAAATACAAAGTAGATCAAAAGCGACGCACAAAAACAGTACAAGCTGCAGGTCAGCTTGCTTTGATGAAGAATTTGGTTGCACTGGCATAGAAATCCAACCTCACATAATCTGGGCAGATATCCTGTCAGATGAAAATATCCCATCAGATAAGAATAAAACAGAGATAAAATAATACTTTGAGCTGCACATTTTCTGCCCAAAAAGCCAATACTGGCATCTGAGGCTACTGAATACACTTAAAACTCATTCTTCCATTCAAAAACAGATGTATAAGTTTAGAAGCTCAAGATTTTTCTCCGTATTAAGACCTAAGTAACTGCATGAGAAAGGAGACAGAGCCTCCAAGACATACGCATCTTTACAGGTTTAAGATCACTGCTGTTTTTGGTGGCTAGGTCTATCGCAGTTGCAGTCCAAACACATCTGGATGGCCAGAAGCTACCTAGCCCAAAATTATGATGTCCTGAATTCTGTTTGTCACTGCAAAGAACCCTCCATGTTTGGCAGCTACCTGGAACTGACTGGTGGTAGAGCCAGCCCTCTCTTCAGTTCACCCTCTTCAATTTATCCTAGGCTCGGCTTAGGAAGTCTTCACCTACCCCATTAATTCTCAGCTTTGAGAGACTCTAAACTCTGTGGTTCTTCAACTCCATAAAAGATAAGCATTGTGAACAGATTCTCACTAAGACTGAAGTAGTAGGTACTGAAGTACAAGGTAGAGGATTGGAAAGAATCTACTTGTGCACCAGTGTGGGCTGTGACAATAGGGAGGCAAGTAAAATGTGCGCAGTGGGCAACGGAATAAAGAGGAATAAAGGTGCACCTGGAATCACTGAGGCTCAACACCAGAAGACCTGAGAGACAGGCACAGGAAGAAACAATATTAAGACTCCAGTAGGGAAGCAAATAATAAACATGCCAAGAGCAGTTTAATATTTCTACATCAACAGTCTCAGACTGATTATCTAGTATTTCCATATGTTTCAGTAACAAAAGGGCTTCTGTAAGCTGACTGGCTGGATTAAGGTTCAAAAAGAATTCACAAAGACTAAGAAGTTTTTGATTAGGGTTACCTCCTTCTTCTTCTTGTTGCCAATACTGTGCATCTGTATAGAATACCAACCCGGAGCCTCCCTTTTCCCATTTCAGTTCAATCTCCTCCTCATACAAACGCTCCTTTATGCGTTCCTGGCTTGTGACATCTTCATGCAAAGCCTCATGTCTCTCCCATTCTTCACACCTATCATCGTCATCATCCTGTAGCAAAGAGGTGGAGGAACAGAAGAAGAGAACATCTAAGACTGGACTCAATCTTCTCCCATTAATCCACTCCCCTTTAATAATTCCAGTAGGGGAGTCTCTTTTGTAATCAGCCAGTTGTAAAGAGGCTGCTCAGACAATAGTCACCCTGGAATGTCTACAGATGGCAAGATCAAGAATGAACTCTCCCCTCCTCCCTCATAGACATGGCCTCTGTGCTAGGAGATGCCTTTTTTATTTAAAAGCAGGATCTGCCTTGCTATGTAATTCTAGCTTTGTTTCAAAAGACCAACCAATATTGTAGCTTTAGAAAGATTCCTTTCTCAAATGCAGACAGTGTTCCTTGGCTGAAATACTGTATTTTGCATCAGAGTAACAACTGTGCCCTCACGGTATTTTGAGGGATTAGAGGAACTGGAATCCAATACATTTGGACAGCCACACTGCTCCAATTCTATATGCATGCAATCATAGTAAGAGAGACAGGAGGCTTGTGAGCACCAAACCCATTTCAAACTCACTTAAGTAAATATTCCATAGTGGATATAATATGAAAAGCCTTAAGAGCTACACTGGATATAACATGAAAAGCCTTAAGAGAGGACTATTTTGGTTAATGATGCCTTCCATTGATAAGTTACCTATTACTATCTGACAACAAAAAAGTGAAATATAAGATTACAGACTTTTAAAAAAAATAATTTCATGTATGTATTTGAATTCACTACATTCCTGGAAAAAGCCTTTATTGTGACAATCTTAACATCTATATTTTATCTGAATGCACAGTTAGTTGATCTAAGGTATGAAAAAATGTAGAGATGGAATAATTGTCAAGGGATGGATTCCAAACAGGATACTGACAGGTTCACATCAAAACAGAAAATGTGGTTGAGTCACGTTTGGTAGAGGACTTCTCTTGAAATTCATCTCTGCTGTTGGTTCTTTGGTTACCACAGCTTCCTCTCCAAACTCAACTTCATCTCTTTATCTACTATGCCAATCTGTATATGTTTTAATATAATTCTTCAGAGACTACAGCCTGCTTCAGCGCAAAGCAAAATTAACCTATGCTGTGAAGTAATGTCACGTGTGCTCATTAAATCTTGGAAAAAAAACTATCATTCAAATTTTTAGTACTCCACCCTTCATTTCATAGTCTCAGTATGATTCTCCAGTCAGTCACTCACATGCAAAATTGATGAAGGCCCTCAGGTGCTGGATAAGAACAAGTCTGAGAGAATTCATCTGGCATGTCAGAATTAAGGATAGTTTACAATTCATAGGAACTCACCACTTAAAAGGTTTTAGTGCATAAACTAAAAACTCTCAAGCTAAAGTATACAAGGCCCAGCACAAGTTGTCTAAGCCAATGATTCTCAAACTCTTGTCTTCCGTATATTTTGGGCTTCAGCTCCAGAAATCCTTGTGGTATGGCCAATGCTTCAGAATTATGGGAACTGAAGTCCTAAACATCCAGAGGATCAGAGTTTGAAACTACAAGTCAAACCAACATCATTTGGGACAGCTGTTAGGATGTAAAATCAGAAATCTTGACTCACAGTACAGAAATTAATTTAAATGGCTTGTATTAATCATCTCTGAATTCCTATCTCTAAGGACCTATTTTCCAGCCTATAAGGAAAACTAATTATTCCCAAAATCATTTCCTCCTTCCTTAAAGGAAATAAAATTACACCTCTAAAAGAGCTAACAACATGTTTTCACATTTTCTAATCAGAGAAAATAACTTACACTGTTCAAAGGAGAGTCTGCTGCTTCTTCCTTCACTGCATCATCCCAATCCTTCTTTTCTGTGTTACTACCTTGATTAGCCATTTCCTCTCTTGGTAGATGTTCCTCCTCTGTTAACTCCTCTCCAGTAGCTGTGTATACTCGCTCTTCCTCCAAAACAGTCTCAGTTTCCTCATATATAAATGGCACTTTTCCATACCTACGAGAAGAACCAGACTTGGGGAACTGCAATTGCAACTTCCTAATAATACTGGAAGGCATCCGACAAGCTTTGATGAGATCCAAGAAGACTCTCAAAGGAGTCCCTACATTCCCATGAGGCATGAATGCAGGAGGATTTAATTCAGGGAGATGTTTTAAATCACCTTGAGTGAAAGTTTCATTTGATGTTCTGTGATGCTCCTTTTTGGTTTTATAGGCAAATGTGTCAACATCTGTGATAAAATATACAAATGGAGTTGATTAGAAAAAGTCATCAATATGCACAGCATGCCCATAAACTGTTTTCAATTCCTTACTTTCAAAAGATAGTCTTTCCCAAACAAATACTCTCTGTTACAATAAACACACATAAAGTACTGCACGGCACCTTTCATAAATTCTTACCCACTTTTGACACACAGTGGATTACTTGATCAACAGGACTGTCCAAAATGGACCACAATGGCTACTTCTGACCTTCTAAAGTAACAGTACATAGTAGTACCCAAAGCCAGTCAAATAAGTTTGATGCATTAGACAGAAAATCCAACAAGAGTATCTTTTCCTCACAGAGATAAAAATACCATAGCTACAAAATAAATAAGTTGATGTTCATTCATGAAAACCAAGACCTTCTGCCTGTGTTGACTCTCTCTACCTGACAGTAGGCCTGGCCTAGCTCATTTGATATACGATAAATAAATAATGAAAAAATAGCTCCAAAAAACCATGAAATTTAGAAGGTGCTGCCTGTGAGTTGCTTTAGATAAAAAGCATTCCAAGTAAGGGTAGTGAACACTTCCAGATCCTGTCCTTCTATTTAACACTAGTGTATATATCGGGTGTTGCACAGAATTTATTTTTTTCATAGGTCTTACTCGTTAGAAAGATTTGAGATCCTGTGTCCTCTCATTCCCCAAACTGTCTTGTCCAGTACCTGTAACTTCTCCTCATATTCCCCAATCCAATCTGTATTCAGAATTATTAACATACAGAGGTTGGGTTCCTGAGGGACTACACTACCCTCCTCCTTGCTGCTAGGCCTCATCTCCAATGCAATCGGCCTATTCAAGACAGACACAGTTGACTGAGGCCCAAGAGCTCTCTGGCTGAGAATTCTAAAGGCCCCTCTCTCAACTGCAAACCCCAGGATTCCATGGAATCTTCTCAGGCAGCCAATCCTAGGAGGTCTTGGAAACTTCGACTTCCCAATACTAGATTACCTTTGTCCAGAGACACCCGAACCCTCCGTATAAGGCACCGGCCAGGCAGCGCTTCTCCCCGCTTGTCGATCCAGCGCTTCCCCGAATACATACGGAGCAAACGGCGGGACCAGCCAGACCGCACCGCCACCAGGCAACCACAGGTGGGGCCCGGGCGCGAAGGATCGCCGGGCCCCTCTCCTCGCTCGGGACGGTGCCGGTAATGGAAGCAGAGGAAGCCGCCGGCTTCGACGAACTGGCTGAAGTAGCAGCGGAGGTCGGCGGAGCGAAGCTGGGCCGGAACGCGGCTCACCAGGCAATAGCGGCCGCCGGGAAAGAGGGAGGAAGGACCGCCAGCGGGCGCCGCCATCTTGAGAATCCTCCCGCACGTCACGTGAAAGGGCGCGTCATGATGACGGCAGCCCGAGGGAGAAGCGTCGGGGGGCGGGCGCGCGTGACGCGATCTTCCGTCCGCAGCAGGCTTGACTGTAGAGACTGGACGAGGTGAGAGACGGGCCGCAACCGCTGCGAAGTACCCAGTCGAACCCCGCCACGCGGGGTCGAGAAAGATAGGCCGGAGATGTAAACCATGAAGCTGTTTCTCCTAAAGGCTGAAAGCGTCTCCGAAGGGATGTCTTTTTTCCACTCCAACTTCGTACTGTAAAGTATATAGGGCTTTCTCCTAGAGGCGCCAGGAGGAAGTGGTATATCCCCTCTGATGGCCAAATGGCGGCTTTCCAATATTACCGGAAGTTGAGGCTGTTTGCAAAACTTACCTCCATCTTTATGGCCCGGTTTGCGCTCATAGAGGGAAGCAACGTGGTCTTTTCAAGGCCATTTCCGCACTAGGCTGTTATAGCGCTATTATTCCGCTTTCAACATCCTATGGAATCCTGGGGCCTCCGAGGCCCCTCCCTAAACTGCAGACGCCAGGATTCCATAGGATGTTGAAAGTGGAATAATAGCGCTATAACAGCCTAGTGCGGAAATGGCCCAAGTGGTAGGCAGATACTTATGGCTGATGTGTCCCCTGTTCTTTTCGGTCCCTATAACCCTACCTTAAATCCTTTGTTATTAGAATATTGTATTACCATGCAAACTTTACGGCCCATCTTTCACTGGTTTTTTAGGGCTTTGTGGGATAGCCAGCTTCATCTTGTTGCTGTTGAATGGGCAGACTTTTTTCTTTTAGCAGCTGCCTTGCAAGCAGAAATCCATCAGGTAGTTTCCTTCCTAACCCCTCATCCTGGGGAAAGGTGCGGAACGCGATGTATAAATTCCCGACTAACAACTAAGGAGAGGAAACCCTCATGGAAGTTAACTAAGTTAAATAAAAAAGTTAGTTAAGACTAAGTTAAGTAAAAATCCAAATCTTGAACTCTTGAGTATATGCAGAGTATATTTGTCTGATCACAAATATGGTTTTAACTTTTTGTATTCTATGTTTTTTAATTTAATTACTGTAAACCAAGTCCTTACCAGGAATAAATGAAAAGAAAGAAAAAGAAAAAGAAGAAAGAATTATGGAGGTGCCAGCCTCCATAATTTTCTCATATTCCCTACAGGAAGAAGGCAAGAGGAGAAGAACTGATGAGAGAGTGGACCCAGGGTTGGAAAAAAGATACCTGTCCATGATTTACAATGTTCAAAAGGGCAGAAAAATAAGTGGTCAAAAAGCTGGGAGAAGGGAGGAAAATGTCTCTTATTTGAAGATTGGAAAGTTTGTCTCTCATAAGACTGGTAGGTGCCACATATTATAAAAGACCTTCCATATTTCAGGGTTGGAAAGCTTTTCTTTTTATGTACACTCAATAAGATGCCAAGTAATGTTATCTTTTGGGGAGTTCATAAATATAGAAAGGTATGTATCATGTAATTTATGAATGTGGACAATAGCTACGTGCCTGACAGCATGTTTTCTTTAGAGGCAAAGCTGTCACTCTTCAGGGTGAGCTTTGGTCCTCCAGGCAGAGCTCAGTTCTTTCAACCACTGTGCACAGGACTGGTTTTCCACATGGCTGAACCCCTTCCTTGCCTGCCATTGAACTTGTTTGTACTTGTCTGCATACTTCTTTACAAAGAGCTGAGTATGGTACAGGCTGTGTCAAAAGACTAGTAAACCCAAATCTCCTTAACCGTTGTAATGACAATGGCCGCTGGTTACATTGCAAAATGGTTTTATTTTTTTAAAAAATAATAAATTAGCATATCTTAATATATACAAATCACAAGGTACACATAAAATACTGACATTAGGAGCCTGTGCAAAGGTGGTATTACTCCATGTACACAGCACTAGTGTGAACCAAAGAGATGAGAAGCTTATTCCGTTGGACAGCACCTGATGACAGGCAGGAATCTCATCAGCTGTGGAATACTTGTGTGATGAAGAGCTGGTAAAAGGAATTAAAGTTTCTGTCGTTGGCTGTTCTTAATGACATGAGAATCAAAGGTTGAACAGCCAAGGACAGAAAACTCCTACAGTCATAGAATCAGTTGGAGGAGGCCTCATGGCCATCGAGGCCAGCCCTGTACTCGGTGTAGGGGCTTCATCTAAAGCACCCCCATCAGGTAGCTGCTTAACCTTTTTTTTTTAAACATGTCCAGATCAGCTGTATTGGACTGATTCACACCAATTACTGTAAGAACAGCAGTTTTGCCTTGGAGCATTACAGCTCAACATGAATAAGAGAAACCAATCATCCAGACATCAGAAGGTTGGTTTGCTCCTGTATATCCTTAGAGGCAATTTCCAGTGAGCTATCAGGTATCAAGAAAAATAGCCATTTTGTACAAATGCACAAGATGGCATATTCAGATTCTTAGACACAACACAGTAATGTACAGAACTTGACACCAGCTCAAACCAAACAATTCTAAGAAGCTTTGATAAAGACAGAGTACTTGTACCTAAAGATCAGAAGAGATGAATGTGCAGGTTGGTTTATATGTAATTAAATTTCTTATTGAAGCATAACTAGTTCCAGTATATATTATTTGAGAACAAGTAGGGTAAATCTTCAAGAATGAGAAATTTCAAAATGTGGTTGTATTATTATAGAGGGAAAATTGGTTCCCTTTCACTGAAAAATTACAGGAGGTTGTAGTTTCTTGAGGAGGGCTGTGGGGCTCTAACAGAGAAATCTCAGCACCATCATCAAACTGCAGTTCCCAGCATTCTTTGTGAGGTATGAGGACATCACGACAGCTAAGGTGGAATGAAAGCCAATAGAAGTGTGTCATGCAGGTATGCCCTTAAGTGCTACAGGTGATTTTGACCAGCATTGGCCCTGTTCCATAATGGATGGCAGTATATTACTGGGATACTCTATGCCCCCTAAGGGCACAGCTTGCAATGTTACTCCGGAATAGGAGGTTTTTTTTTTCATGCCTTAAAGACTTGATTACAGGTCCAGTAGCTCGACAGGTCCAGGTGAGAGTTACCTTCTTGAGTTCTGAGATCTATGCAAAGAGTCACCTGCCAGCCAGCGGCCTCTTTATCAGCAAAAGACCTCATTAGGATGCAGTGTGTGGTACATATTAGCTATTCTCCCTCTTGGAATTTAGCAGTGAGTATGTTTGATGTGTACTCAAAAGGTGGCTTCAAAGGAGCTATTTCGTTAACAGCATATCAGAGAGCAGTTCAAGAATGTCTGTGTTGCCAATGACAGGCTGAAAGAAAAGGTCAGTAATGAGAGCAGGAGGGATGGACTTCAAGGAGGAGGAAATCAGCAAGACACGGGCAAAACGGCCTTGATCCTCCAGGTGGAGAAGTGCCAAAACTTCTTGGAGTGCTCTCTGAGCTTCTTTCTGGAGACTCTCGATGTAAGCGGAAGCTTTAAGACCAGGTATGTCTGAAAGAGGAGAGAGAAGAAAACCAGATTAACCATAGCCTGTGGAAAGGTCAGCTGATTGGAACACCTGAATCCTGGAAGCAGATGAACTCAAGTGTACTCAATTCATTATCTTATCAAGATCTCAAAGACATATTGCAGTGCCAAGACAGTGTAAATGCAGCTAAAACTAGTATTTGAAACATCCAACCAGCATTTTTTTTCAAATTTGTTATTGTGTTGCATTTAGAAAAGCTAAAACCTGGGTCTGTTTCTCTGTTGTTGCAAAACTGTATCTGATGATAGTTGGTGTACTGAAGTAATACTTATGGGCGTAAAATAAATATTATAATAAAATAATAACAGCATTAGTCTCTTCACTCCCCATGTGGACAAAAGACTAAGACAAAAGGAATGTTCTGACATCTTGCTTGTACCAGTGTGGGGGATCAAAACACAGAAAATAAATTATCTTAAGCCAAGTATTTATTTAGGAAGATTCTCTTCTCTCCATCACACACTTCAAATAAATAAATAAATGTCTGTCTGTCCGTCCGTCCGTCCATCCCTCCCTCCCATGGAGTACATTTGGCTAGGAAATACCGAGAGGCTTGTGGTATACTTCTAGAGGAATATCACCTGCCTCATCTTTGCATGCCTTCCTCTGAGTCTTCCTGCTGGATAAATTTAAATAAATAGGATACATTCTCCTCAAAGGGGGTTTGCTTGGCATCCACACTATTGCTGCTTTTTGCTGCCAGATAGATACACCCCTTTTTTCACAGGGATTTTAGAGTCTAGATTTCTCTATTTTCCTCTAAAGTGCTGGACTAGCTGCTTTTACTGTACCCTCTGCCCTTTCAAAGATGAAAACTGGTCCGTGTGCTGTCAAGCAGCATCAATCAGCATCAGAGTGTGGTCAAGATGGCAAAAATTAATGAAGAAAAGACAAGCCAGGAGACAGTGCAGAAATTTGTTTTTGCCTACTGAGAAGGGGAAGATTCTTACCTCTCCCCTCCCTGCACTGAGTTTAGTGTTAACTACTTTTGCACTTGGAACTGAGTTTGCAGCAACTGAAATAAGCTGAGGACAAAGGGGGAACGTCAGGGAGACTGGGACATTTTAAAAGCAGCTGATGACAGTGGATTGACTGTGACTGTAACTGCCAAGCTAGAGCAGTTGAAGAGTAGTTTTTTTACATTGATATTAAACTTTTTGTGCTTATTGTTGTAAGTTATTTTCATGTTTGTTTCTTATGTTTTTTTAAATCATGCAATGTGCCTGGTGTCCTTTTATTTAATTTAAATAAGGTTGCACACAGTTGTTTGTGAAATAGAGTGAGGATTTGAAAGTACCTCTTCCCACCCCTTTTCTCTCACATACCAGAAACATCTCCTTCTTGCAGGTTCACAGATCACTGCTTGTCTAGACACACCTTTCTTTACTCCATGAGTCTCAGTAAGCTGAGACACTTCTCTCAAGATGTTGCTGCCATGGTGTATTTCACTCACATAGTGGATATAGGATTTTTCAACAGTAGTGACAGCAGTATGGTACAGATGGATGAAGGCCTCACTTTAAGGTTGATAGATTGAGCCCTGCTTTAAGAGACTGGCATCTTGGAGAAGATGGTGCTAACAGGTGGCATGCATGTTGTAGATCAGGGCCAGGGAACCTATTAATAACTCTAGTTTGTATCATTCCTAGCCAACTTGGCTACTTAGCTAGGCACAATGGCAGGAACATTCCATCAACATCTGGAGGGCAAAAATACTTTGTCTTCATGATCAAAGGTGAACAACTGTGGCCACCCAGCTGTTTTTGGCATTTGGTCCCAATATAGGCAATGAACTTACCTAGTTTTAGCGTTGGGAGTACCAGTTGCTTTAGATGCCAAAGTTGTTGTGTTGCTGGAATTACACTACAGCCACCATTGCTGTGGACACACATAGTATGCCTTTCCTTCTGCATGTCAGTTGTATTGGCTCAGCTGTATTTTGTATTCCCGCCCCCGTAATTAACATAGTCTCCTCTAAAGCTGCCCTGGAATTTTTTTTCATCCACTACACTGCAGGAAAAAGAGAAGTTTGAATCTTACAGAGTTCTTAGGAGAAAGTCATATACACCTCAGGTTGACTCATTTGTTTGTACAGCGTAGGCTTGTCTGAGTTCAATTAGAACATGAAAAGCAGAGTTCCATAGTTTAATTAAACTGGAAAGAAAAACGTTATCACTTAAAAAGTGTTGCCTGTTAATCAGCAGGTTTTTTTAAAGAAGAAACCTGAATAGAAGTGTGTGCGACAGTTGCCAGTGGTAAATGCATTGCTTAAAAAGAGGCATTCCTACACACTCAAGAAAAATGCCTCTTCCACAATCATGCCTGCTACATTCATCGGGTTGACAGGCAATTTTGAAGGCACGCAGACATGTATAAACTGAATGAATAGACTAACTGGAAAAATAAGTTGAATGAATAAAAAAAATTACCCAGGTTGCAGACTTATGATGAAAACTCCTGTATCTTTCTGTTGAGTGTGAGAGGGTATAACTCCAGCCCTTTCATCCTGTGTGTCATCTGAGCCTTCCAGTCACCTGTTGACCGAAGGCAATCCTATGAATTTCACAAGAGTTTTCTTCGGCAAGGAATCCCCAGAGGTGGTTTCACCAAGTCCTTCCTCTGAATTATAGCTGACAGCACCTCATATTCCTTGGCTGACCCTGCCTAACTTCCCAGATCAGCCAGGATCTGGTGCCTTTTAGGATATTCAGGCCCAAGCTTCCTTACCGTAAAAGAATTTACCAGCACTTACCGGGGTTGAAAAGAATGGCACCTTTCAGATAGGCATACTCTTTAGGGCTCAGGTCCAGGCTCCAGAAAGAGTTCAAGCAACACTGCAGGCGGTGTACACTGGCCAGGGTGGGCTGTGCCCTCTGCGGCTCTTGCTTCTTGCAATGCCCATCAAGAAGGATTCTCTCCAGCATGCTGGGGGCTGGGGTCTCCATCACCTCAAAGGTCACCATCTCCTGGACCAGCCCCAGAAGGAAGAGGGGCACCCAGCAGCTGTCTAGCAACAGAAGCTGGTCTTCCCAAGGCAGGAGCTGGAAAGAAGGCAGGTTCTTCATGAAGCTGATGGTCTTCACCAAGACATTGGAGGCTGCTTGGCAGGTGACCTGAGGGGTCTGGAGGCAGACTGTTCGGCGTCTGTGGCACATACAGCTTTGTTGGGAAAGGCCATGGTTGCCACTGTGGTGGCTCAAGTTCTGGCTCAGGAGGGTGTAAAGGATGGCATTCTGGTTTTCTTCGTGGTGGCATGGGCACTTCTCACACTCCATGTCCAGGTTAGCGCAGAACTTACGGAGTCACTATCTGAAATGGAAATGCTTGTCCTACTGAGGTACTTCTGCAGGTTTCTTGTACTTCCTGCTACAGACAGCTTTTTGTCACTTCACAGCCCCTCCTGTCTTTTCTGTGGCTGCTGCTTCCCAGCGTCACTTATAAGTCTCCTGAACGGATGATTGGAAACCACCCCCCTGTAACAGCCTTGACCTCCCTTTGACAAGCAGCGGCCAGCTCATTGAAAAACAAGTCAACCCTGAACTGATTGGCTGGAAAGAAATGGAGTTTCCACGTGGGCAGAAAAAGGTTTTCTCAATGAAGGTGCCAGCCGGGGCCAGGAGACCTAGGACCTAGAGAACTACTTTTATCTCGATTGTCCTTATCAGTATAAACAAAGTCATTAACCCAGCCTGTACCAAGGCACCAAGGCTTCAGGTGTGTAATCAGGTTTCAGGATATGGCAGGGGTCACTGCCAAGGAGCAGGTACAACATGCTCAATTTACAGCCCAGGAAAGGCAGCCCAGTGGCAAAACAGCTCATAAAGCTCTAGCCTTGAAACAAGCAACCTGGAAGTCAATTTATCTGCAAGTTGTTTGTTTAACTCAGACAGTTGCTCTTTCCCGATAATGAAGAAAGGGTGGGGGAGCCAATAAGCTCACAGGCAAAGAGACCAAACAGACCAAGCATTATGAGGTTCCTATAGAGGAAAAAGCTTGCAGGTTGAACAGAGGTGCACAAGGAGTGCCTGGTCTGTGGCATTAGCAGGGGCAGCTACTGAACTGATTCCTGTATTCACACATCTCTTCTTCTAGCAGCTACGCTTCTTACTTCTATACAAAGAGAAGCATCTGTTCATCACTCCAGTGTTTTGCTTCACTAAGTGATCACCTGATGTCCCATTAATCAACAAACAGAAGATAAGGCAATCGGATTTGCACAGCTCAGTTTTATACATAGGATTTGCACATACATGAAAGAAATAACGAGAAAGCTAGTTGGGTGCCAGCTAGCAAGAGTCAGTGGACAATCAAGGCCTTTCAAATGTTAGTAAGATGACATGAAAGTACAGTGGCCCCTCAACTGTGATGAGGGTTTGGGGTACAGACCCCTCATGAAAGCAAAACCACAAATAACCCCAACTCAGTGAACTCTCCCTCTCTCATTACCTCCTCTATTCTCCTGCCTGCTGCATATGCACCCTGCTTTCTGCCTGCACAGGTGACAGGCAAGCAAGTGGAGGAGGAAACAGTCCCCTCCCGACTCCATTCACCTGTTGCCAACACACCCTGTCTTCTTTCTGTCTGCACAGGCAACAGGCAAGCAAATGGAGAGGGAAACAATCCTGCCTCCGGTTCCATTTGCAAGCCTGTCACCCATGCACCCTGCCTTCTTACTGCCTGTGCTCAGAGGCAAAAGAATAGGAGAAAGGCTTGCACACACACAAACCTTTCCTCCTCCCATTCACTTGCCTTTTGCCAGCGTGCAGAGAAGGAATGCGGCATCCCTGGGCAAAAGGCCATGGAATGGGAGAGAGGCAAGTCGGCACCTCGTGAATAATCAAATTTGTGGTCAAACCTGCAACTGTGCAGGGATGACACACTGTTGCTCCACAGCACAGAGTCTTGCAGTGAATGAATGGCCATAAAGCACAGAGGAATAGGCTCAATGGCCTGTTGTCAGCGCAAGAAAAAGGGGAAAGACTGCTGCTTCCAGCAGGGGAAAAATGTCTATGTACGTAAAAGGCCAACAGCTTGGAATATACTGAAAGCAACCAGTAACAATGCTGTAACTGTTCATACACTCTATACAAACTTTTCTGAAGTTACCTTATATTGGTGCAATTTGGTGCCTTTCAGATATTTTCGACTACAAAGTCCACCATCATGACCCAATGACCAGGCTGAGTGGGACTTAGGGAAGTTGTAGTCTGAAACTACAGGGCAGCCAACATCGCCTCCATTCACTGGAGTGAAAATATCTGGCAAATGCATTTAATTATACAGTATAGGACGATAACGTACCAGTTTATTGGGAATTACTGAAAACCGTGGGGTAACTCTTAAGTAATTTTGGCACAGGTAAAAAACAAAGAGTGACAGCATGTGAAAACATAACCTTTTTAATTGTACATGCAGAATACAAGCTGTTTTAAGCAATGAAGGAGAAAGCAAGGAGGACAGCTGATCTCTCAAGAAGTCAGAGATCTGCCTGCCATTGAAATCTGTCGCTGCTGATAGCAAAACCCTCCACTTGCCTACTGTTACTGTAATATGATAAGATAGCTTTCTTCAGCCAGGGGGCTGTCAGATATGTTGGACTGCAATTCACATCATTCTCAGTCAAAGGCCATGATGTCTGGGAACAATGGGTGGCAGTTCAACACATTTGGAAGATGTCAGGTCAGGGAAGGCTACAGTAAAACATCTGCACAGTTCACATGGATCAATGTATCTTAAACAAAGTACAAGTCAACCTCCTTGAAGTATTCAGACATTTAAAAGTCCTATCTATCCCTACAACTTGGTTTTCTAAGGCCAAAAGAGTGCTGCAACGCAACCTGCTACTATTTGGGGCAGATATATACCACTGAAGCTCTGAGATGATTACAACATGGCCTGGCAGGAACAGCTGAGGAAAGAACCATTTGATCTGATGGAAACAGGAATGATATACCTGATTCTGATATGACTGGCACCAGCCTGAACAGTCCTATCATTTCAATCTACCCACATATCTAACTATGTGCACATAGTAGTCTACTTCTAGATATTTGTGGAGACTTGAAAAAGCACTGACAAGGAGATACAAGTATTGTTCACGCTGCTGCTTTCTGTGCTTTCACAGTAATGCCCAAGTAGGAACTCGAGCAAACTAAGGGCACATCACTCCTAAATATCACCTCATCTTTCTACAGTGCATGTAGAACAAGCACAAGACACTCGTATATTCATCTGCCAGTGTTTCCTGTATGAAACCACTCTCAGAGATGCCGCACTGAGTTAACGTTTGGCAGGGGTTGCTTGGTTGGGAACAGGCCTCCCGGAATAGGAATGATGACTGGGTGCTTAAGCAAGGTTGTCCAGTCCTCAGTTTAAAAGCAGAAGGTAAAAGAAAAGCGGATGAGCAAGGCTGAGTCTTTAGTGCCTTAAACAAAATTATATCTTCCCAAGCCTGTCAGGATAATGTTAAGAGAGACCTAAGGGAAATCCATGATTTCCACCATGAATCCCCCGCTTTTGCTTCACTCTCCCTGACATATTCTTCCCTATGGAAAAGGAAAACAGACTTCAGATGATAAATAATGCTGCTATAAATCCAGAAGCCCAGGCAGGTGGCAACATGGATTAAACAGCACATCTCTTTTTATATGGAAAACTCACTCTGGGATAACATTCACGGCATCCCAAAGAAAGTAACACACTGTCCTGCTTGGGCTTTTTCTTTTTTTTTCCTTTAAAAGTTGATGGGGGAAAGTGGAAAAGAAAAAGCGGGGCCGTATCAGTTGAATTTTGCTTTGGAGAAATCCATTTCTGGATGTTGTTCCATAAACCTGGAAGAATGAGAGAAAAGCACATTACCTGAGACAGCCAAGTAGATATAAGCAAAATTACACTGTATATACTTGGAAGTCAAATAATGACCTTCCCAGAACAGCCTGGTACCAACTCTTGAGTTTCAGGGGTCAGGTAAGTGTGATTTTGTTAAATATGCAGGGATGGGTCTTTTGAATAAGAATTATCTTATTGCTTTCAGTGTTCACTTATAGCATTTATATATAGCTGGCCCTCCACATTTGTGGGTTTACTGGCAAGTTTCTTCAACCTCTGCCCCCCCGGGCACTTCTTTTCCAGGGGAGCCTTGACTCTTTGCTGCTCCAATCAGCTGCACAGCCCTTTAAAAACTCACCTATGCTCTTCCTCCTCCTCCACTAGGCACTGCCTGGCCAGCTACAGATGGATCGCAGCCCAATTTCTCAGCACCACAAACCCTCTACTGATGCCCCCAACACACTCAGGATGGAGATGGACAAGAGAAAGGAATTATAGGGCCACCATGCTGAGCCAACCCTTTCCCTGATCTGGTTTGGGTGCTGAGCTCTTGCCTTCTGCACCATGCCTCGACCCCCTTCCCGCACATAGTTTGATATTTGCGATTTTTCCACATTTGCAGAGATCCTACACCCCTAACCCTAGTCAATGTGGGCCAACTGTACTACCATAAATCCTCTGATTACTAGATGGCTTATAGTAATTATTGTTGTGCTTGAATGCTGCCTTGGTTTTTATTGTATTGTTTGCTTTATACTGTGCTTTCATTGGCTGATGAAGTTGCGACCTGTACCTGGAATTTTATTATAAAGCAAGACAGAAACAGAAGCATCTTTAAAAAAAAATCTGAGTAGACAGAATTACTCATTCTGAAGGTACTTTCTATAGGACAGAAACAGTCAAATGATGGGTTCATGGGCCAGATGTAGCCAGTGAAACAATTTTATCTGGCTCCTACCAGAAAAAGATTTCCAGTTTGAATCGGATCCCATACTTCAATGGCAGTTCTTTTGCATGTTGTATAAAATCCTACTGCAGAACAGTATTGTAATGTCACAGGTTTTCCTGTTATCTGTGTAGTTCTGTAGGTCATGGACTACGATGCCACATCAATTCTTCTATTTGTAATATTGGTCAAATTACCCATTACGATGCACTACAGTTGTAAATGAGTGACAGCAAATTAACCAAAGGTGGCCTTGGAACTATTAGCTCTAGGTCAGACACGTAGCACCTGGCTTAAAGAAATCAGTTTTCTACTCTGTGCAAACAATATTTTTGTTTGTGCAATAAGAATACCACTAGCTGAAGGAGAGCTACAGAGAAGTCCTGGTAAGAATCCTCTGGTAGATTTGCTCTATCTTAGACTTCCTTGCCATCAAACTCTTGTCAGAAAAAAATTTAATAGTATTAAATCACTTATGCAGGCCCTTTTAATAGTTTGTCTTTGTGACACTCTCTGTCACAAATGGAAAAAATGACTAAGTTATATTCATACATTATCAGTATAGGGAAAAACTGGGTGAAGGTGTTACGAGCATATGAAATAGAAAAACAATGTACACTAAATTACTGACTGCAGTACTAAATGTCAGTTTTGTAAGTTCCATTACTACACACGTACCATTTTACAGTATGTGATTGACGGTGTGGCATAAGGGTTACTCAACTACAGTTTGTCAAAACAAACAGGCAATTAAGAGGCCCAAAATGATGAGCAACAATAGAGAAATGCTATGCCAAAATTGTGCGCCTTCAGGTCATTTCTGTCTTATGGAGACTCTATCACAGGGTTTTCCTGGTGGGTTTCCATGGCTGAACAGGGATCTGAACCCTGGTCCCAAGAGTCCTAGTCCAATGTTTAAACCACTACTTACACTGGCAAGATGCCAAATGTTATTATTGCTGTTGTGTGCCTTGAAGTTGTTCCTGACCCTAAGGTGACCCTATGGTGATCCTATGATGAGGTTTTCTGGGGGCTGAGAGTGTGAGACATACTCAAGGTCACCCAGTGGGTTTCCATGGCTAAGTGGGGAATCAAACCCTGGTGTCTCAGCACTCAAAACACTACTCCACACTGGCTCTCACAGGGTTGGCAGAGATTAAAAAAAAGCCGGAGGGTACTTGTACCTTTAATGGCTTGTAGAAAAGCTCATTTAAGCAGGTGTCGCTTGTTACCTGGTTGTGTGAAATGCTGAAATTCCCTCTTCTGCACAGCTATTAAAGGTACGGGAACTTCCTGACTTTTTTCCCCTCTGGCAACCCTGGGCTCTCATGCCAAGTATTACCAAGTTCTAAATGGACTTTACTGGTCATTTGATAACACAAGCAAATGACTTTGTGCTGGCAGTCTTCAGCTATTAATCAATTCACTCCTAAGTACTATACTTAGCAACATCTTGCCCATTTATGACGTTTACCTGGTAAAATAGAAGTAATGCCACTATAAGGAAATGTTACCACATTTAGAGCTTATTGGTTCAGAACAAAGACATATGAGAAGACGTAAAAGAGGTACTGAACATTATGTATGGTATGGAGAAAGAGGATGAGGCTTTTCTTCCTCTCTCAAAATACTAAAATGTGGAATCATCCAGCCAAGCTGAATGAGAGGAGATTCAGGACAGTGAAATTTAAAGTACTTCTTTACACATCACATAGTTAAATAGAATTTACTTCCACAAGACATCATGACAGCCACTTTAAGATGGATGGCTTTAAACCATCATAATTTGTAAATTTTCTGCTTCCAGTACCAAAGGTAATTTGCCCTGTAACCAGTAGCTTTAAAGCAAGGGTGATCCTGTTGTACTCGTGTGTTAACTTGTGGGCCTTCTAAATCCATCTGGTTACCTCGTTTTCCTGGTTAGGAAATACAATGCAGTACTAGATGGGACCTACAGTCTGATGTAGCACAACTCTTTTTTCCTGTTACAAGAGACTTGCACACAGGACACTGCCTGCACTCCCATTTTTGAGAGGGAGGCAGTTCATTTGAAGTGTTGTGTCCAACAGAATGGACAAGAACTCAAGTTTCAGACCTAAATGGCAAATTAAAAATCTCAGAGTTCTTAAGGAGCACAACTATGAGATACATGAATTAGTTTTCTTTCCACTTCTCACAGTAGTGCAGCAAAAAAAGAATTCATGGTGAAAATCTTGAAACAGAAATGAAAAAGAATGCTGATAAGCTGGTATGTATCTGAGGACAGTGCTGTATTTCAGCTCAGAGGCAAAACACTAGAGTCTCCCACTGAAGTTAACAACTACTGCTATCAGAAGTGGATGTTGTATTCTCCAATACTAACAGAACATCTAGTGACAGTAACTATGGAAGATAAAAAAAGATGATTTCTGTATACTATAAAATCCAGTCCCCTTGCATACTTTTTCCTGCCACTATTAAAGATATTTAGAATAAAGGAAGGGTAGTCTTGTGCCCTTTAATTACTTGGTTACCAACCTGAAAGTAGTGAGCATCAACCTATGTGGCCTTAAGCAGGGGAATTACTCGCAGAAGCTTCTATGAAACCTTTGCCAAGCAGGGCAGTAAAGTGATAAAAGTATGACTGTCTAGCAATCCTTGCATTAGACGGGGAAGGGGGCAGAATTATGTTATCTTGCTTTGAGGCAAAGGGAGATTAAGAGTGAGAAACACTATGTTACAGAGTTCAAGCAGAGATGGTACTGCCAGGCCCGTGAGTCCCTACAGTGCCCTACTTGCTGCACGTAAGAGCAGCATTTGACCTACAGGTGAACCTGTAACAAGAACAAGGGTCATTTGTGATCTTCCTTGACATCATATGCTCCAAGAGGCACACAAATTGTCTCTCTACTCACTTTTTCAATATGTCCTGCTTCTTCTGCTCATCAGATGTGGGCAGACCCATTGACTTCTGCCGCTGATCATACATCATTTTCTCCACCATGCTGCGTGTTTCACTGTCCAAGTCTGATAGCTTAAAAAAATGAAAGAGAGGGAAAGGACATATTTATTTATGTGTTTAAGAAATGTATATCCTATTTTATAGCCCCATCTTATGAAGCGGCTTACAAAAATTCTCACAACAAAACAACATTAAAAGACTAGTATCAGTTACAAAAAAAAGCATCTTTTTTCCAAGTTGCCAGGACTGCTGGGACAGCTTCATACTCTATTTTCTTCCCTGATTTTTAGCCACTAACAACTCCTACAGAAGATTCCCTTATTATATATCTGAGATTAAGCAGCCAGAACTTACTTAGTCCCTGAGGAACACAGGGCTTTGCTTGCCAGCAAGATCCAGCAATATTATAAAAAGAGGGAACCTGTGCCTCCTGTAGAATACACACCTTGGACTGAAGACTACGCTCATTTTTAACAATTTAGCAATGTACTTGACTCAACCAGACTGCTAAATCTCTAGATAAGGAGTTCATATATTTGTAAAGTGGCACAATAAGGTACTGTCAATCCTCCTGTTAAATTTTCAAATTAAAAGAAGCACTTACTTTTGAGTTCTCTGGGTTAATTTTCTTGGTGTTGATCTCAGGATCTGTTTGAACTAACTTGTTCCACCATTCCATCTTGTTGATCTAAAAGGAAGAGATAACGGAATTAAGCATTTCACAATAAGAGCAGCTTCTCTGAATGGAACATGTACATTAGAAATTTAGCGGATTAGCAAGTAAAGACTGACAGGTAACAACCACAGTAAGATCACTCATTTGACTTGCAGTTTTATTCATCTGTTCTACAACCCACCTTTTTCCCAGCACAGGATTCAAGGAGGCTCACAACAAGTTAAAATACCTTTTTCCCCCAGTACCTGCTGGCTCAGTCTGGAAGCTCCTCTCTCCAAAAGATACCTCCTCTAGCGGCACATCTAAAAAGTCAAAACTCTAGCAAAACAATTCACAAAATATTTTACCTTCTCCAAGTGCACAGTGACCACTTTCCCATCCTCAATCAGCCACGAGCTCTCCTCCACTTTCACCTCATTGTATAAGGCTCCATCAATGACAGGGGGATGGCCCTTCAATCCCACCTTCAGGTGCCGCCGCTGTATATCGACTAACACATCTTTCCCCTTCAGCCTGAAGTTCACTTTGAATGGGACAGCCAGCTAGACAATAGAGGAAGCAGAACAAAGGGAAGTACTGAATTCTCACAGAAACACCTCTAGTACAGATGACATGCAGATCACTGTTGGTAATAATCTATTATTTTCTAGATCAGGGGCAACTGTGGGCAACTGAGGAAGGTTAGAGGGAGATGTTTGAGGGCTGCCTCACCCACTGCCCTGTATTTACGACGATTTTTTTTGGCCCCCAAATGCAATCTAGGAGACAGGAAGAAAACAAAACAAAACAAAAATTTGTTTTGACCCCAGGGAGGTCCAGTGGAGCTCCAGACATGGTTGAAATGCCCTCCACAGCCCATAGGGGTCATACTATGGCCCTTCCCCCGAAAAAATCTGATCCCTAGAGGGCCTTGAGGACCACAAGGACAACCCTATGGGGCTGCATTTTGCCCATCCCTGCCCTAGATATTTGGTTGCCACCTTTTCCCTATAAGAATTGCTTTCTGTGCCTAAATAGGTATCGTTAGAGGCTACCAAGATGGAAACCAAAGAAGATTAACTCTCAATGTCATTTGCTTTCTTTCTGTTCCTTCCTTCTCTAGCGCTGAACTCCTAATAAATTCCAGCTCTCTTTCCTTTGACTCTTATTTTCACAAGCAGATACAATCTGCTTCAAGTGAAAAAAAAACTTTTTGTTTTCTGCTTGAGGACTGTACTTACATCCAGTTCAGAGAGGGTCTGTGTCCACCTGTAATTGGGAAGGTCTGCTCCATTCCCAGAGTTCGGTTTAAGCTTGCCTTTGTCCTTCTCATCTTCCTCCTCTTCATCTGTATCCTAATCAGACACAAATATGTACTCTTCACATAACCTTCAACTTTTATTCGGCTTAATAAATACATGGGGGATTTTTCCTTTCAGTGACACTACTTGAGTAATTGGTGGTTCAACTGCTCTGCATATACACAGGTTAATCTGTTTAAAATTCTAACAGACAAACAGTTTAACCAACTAAATATGATATAATCTTTCACGAAGTAGATTCTACTTCAGAAGCTTGCAGTGTTATCCTGATTTGCAGGTATGTATCCAGAATTATTTGTAGTGTATAATTAACAAAGAGGATGCAAATACATGCTTCTAGCATTTCATACTCCTTTGACTTCACTGCATATTTACAATTGCAACCACATGCATATGCACCTGCAGCTAAGAACTAACACTTCATGTACAGCTCATGAAAGCTTATTTTTCTGAAGCTGCCTCTCATTAGGTTTACTGGATCTATAGTACCAGTGGACCAATAGTACCAGTGAATGGCAGGAACTCTCGAGTGTTTCAGGCAAGACTGTTTCTTTCTGGACATTCCCTGAACTCTCTAGTGTCACTCACCCAAGTACTAGCTAGGCTCAATACATCTCAGCTTCCAAAATCAGACAGGACTAGATGTCTTTAAGCTCACATAATATGGTATTAGTCTTGTGTTTGCTACAACAGATATACACAGCTACCCCACATTAATTGTTAATTAGGGTAGCAGTTTTTAAATATTTTTCACACCTCAAAGACCATACTGCATCAGCATTTAGTATAAAAGTCCTTCAACAGTCTCTTCTATACATACGATTCCTCTTTGCTTTGTTCATACCCAATTTGATGAGTTCTGTGTCTCTGTATTAATGGCAGATACTAACCAAATTGTTACTAAAAATGCAGACAAATTTCTCACTGCACTTGATTTATTTATAGTCTGCTCTGTCGTGCTTTTTGATATTTTAATACTTATTCTGGGAAGTCCAACTATTCTGTGTAAGTGGGGTGGACAGCTTTGTGTATTATTCATGTGTTTTATGGTTCACTGACCTAAATAAGAATATTATGATTACAGAAACCCTGAGATTTCACACATCCTGGTAAGCTCATTATGCATTCTCCACAAGAACCATCTCAAAGCAATATAACTTCAACACATGGACCAATGCATTCTCACAGCTGCAAAAACCTCCAAGAGCAAATTACCTGCTTGCTGGACTCTGGAGATTCCACTGAATTCTCAGCAGCTTCAACTGGGACATTCTGGGCCTCATTTTCTTTTTTCTCTTTTTTCTGTTTCAAAGAAGCACATATACATGTGCACACAAAAAAGAAAATTTAGTTAAAGAGCCAGAAATGTCATGTGTTCATTTACTATTAAGATCACTAGCCCTCCCCACTGCTCATTCTCAACACAAGTGGCAAACATGAATCAACCTAATGGAATGTTAGAGTGGGAATTTCCAGCTAGTCAGCTTCTGAAGGATGGGAAAGTACAATAACCCAGAATGTAGTTAAAATAACAGATTAGACATAACCCAAGATAGCATCCAAATTATTCACTGGAGCTGGGGCTTTCCTGAAATGCAACCTTCACTCAAGCTGAAAGCAACCTATTGACAAACTATGAACAAGCAAAATACCACTTTTAACTTCTCATGAGTTGTAACAAACAGCAGGCATACCTGATCAATTTCCTGCTGCAACCTTTCTGCCTCTTCATCTGTGAGCTCCTTAATCCGTGGCTCACTATCTTCTTGTTTTTTTTCTTTGGCAAGTTTAGCAGCACGTTCTGCTTTTTCCTTCTGCTCTGCTTCTTGACGGGCCTTCTTTTCTTTCTGAGCTTTCTGAGCGAGCTTGTTGTGGCGGCTGAAAGTCTCTGTGATTAACTAGGGGAGTTGGGGGGTGGGAATAAACCTTGTGAAAAACTACTGAAGTAGTAGCATTTTGTAATACAGGGGATGGTAACCTGTGATTTCCAAATGCTACTGCACTCCACTTCTCCTAGCCCCCCTATTTATAATGTCCAATGATCAGGAAACTTGAGAAACAGTTCAATAACTTCTAAATAGTCACAAACTCCACATCCTTGGTGCATTTTCTGAAAACAGCTTTTCCCAATTAAAGAGCAGTAGCACAATTAATGACTTCCATAAAATTCAGAATTTGATGTATTTGGTGGGATGATGTTTGGAAAGTTCACATTATTTCTAAGCCTCATCATCTCAGAAGATGTTATCTGTAGAGGGCCATCTTTGTGCAGTGCACACTTTTAGCTAGGGAAAGGCAAAGATTCACTCTGAAGTGTATGCGTCTAAGCGTCTAAATCCTTCCTTTTCTTCAGTTAGGTTTCTAACAAGAGGTACAGAAAGCACTTCAAATTTTGGAACATTTTAAAAATCACTTGTCTGTCTCTTTTCCAGAAGTCTACAGTGGGAGTGAATGCAGCTACCTTTGTCCGCAATTAGAAAGAAACAGACTGAGGGTCAGGGCTCTAGAATATTTGCTCCAGATGATGCAATCATCTGACTGCATAACTGGCTGAATTTCAAGGGTTCTCACTGTTTGGTGACCTTCACAGCTGGTAATGTATGATCTAGTATGCCCTTTGGACACTGACATGTTGGAGATGTACGCCTATTAGAGAAAAATCATGACAGCCTTGTTCCCGTTCTCTGATTTTAAGCAAAGTGGTTAAAAGAAGGCATCTTTAAACAGCATATTACTTGGATGCTTAGGCCTCATATACAGATATAGACATCTCTGGCTTCTATAATGTGGAATCTGAATTTCAGCACAGCATCTAGTGGCTTTATCATAATTTTTTTGTTTTATTTTCAATTAAGGTTTCCAAACTCTATTAGCCAGCTTTAAAAAAAAGGGGGGGGAATTCTAAGCATAGCTTCATACCCTTCTGTGGAACAACATGATATTCTTGCTTCCATGCTCCTAAGATCAGTTATTTTAGAGTGCCCATGGGTTTTTTTTATATTTCAGGATTAAGAAAAAGAAAAGTATGATTCTGAAATTCCTCAAGATTTTAACATCTAGACTGGAAACCTGAATCCCTCCAAATATGTTGGCCATACTGGCAGGAGCTTCCAACATAACTGGAGGACCAAGTTTCCCATCTCTGAAATGGATGTTTAAAATTTATTTGCTGCCTTCTTTCCCAGGCCCAAAATATCTACCCTGTACCAGAAACAAACAAAAGTCCTTGTTGCAGTGATCACTCTCCCACTTCTTATATCTACTTTGGAAACTTCATTGACTTTCTGGGGACAAAAAGCATTTGCCACTATAGGATATTCAAGAACAGGTCAAAGAACGATGGTGCAAGGACAAAAATTATATGGAATTCAGGCCATTTGAAATCTGTTTTTTTTTAAAAGCACATCACTACACAGATGAAATTTTTTTAAAAAAATATCTGTCTATTGGTTGTACAGAATGGATTAAAATTTAGCCAATTCCTAATGAGTTTCAGACACTATGACTTTTCTGATCTAATTATGTCAGAGGTGGGAACCACGTAGCTCTTCAGCTGTTATTTAACAGCAATTCCTAGCAACCTTAGCGAGCACTGGCAATGTGAAAAATGCTGGGAGCTGCAGTCCAACACCTGGAGAGTTGCATTAATCCCATCCATGATTTAAACATGCTATCAGATTACCTATGAGATGTAACTTTTCAAGTTGTTGTTGCTGCGTGCCTTCAACTTGTGTCCAACTTATGGTGACCCCAAAGTGAACCTATCACAGGGTTTTCTGGGGCTGAGAGGGTTTGCACACCCAAGGTCACCCAGTGAGTTACCAGAAGTGGGGAGTATCAAATTCCTACTTGCTCCAAATAATCACAGAGTATTTAGGAGTCGATGCAAGGGGCAAGAGCCTCCCTGTCCATGAGCCACAGCATCACTCCTGGCATGACAAGAAGTGATGTAACATCACTCCCACTTTTGGGTGGCACATTTGGCAAAAGCTGTTTCTTCATATTTTTAATTTGTTCTCTGTGGACTAACGGGGGGCAAACTGCGCCCAGCTGCCATGTCCTTGTGACAGTTTGGATATTTGGGGGGCAGAAGATTTTGGCTGGGAAAAAGACCGACTTTTTAATGGAGTCCTCAGGTGGGGTTTCAGGGCATGCAAAACAGGTTAGATGCAGCCTGTGGGTTGCTCTTTCCCCACTCTTCATTTAGGAACATGAACAGTACTCCACACATATACGTTAGGCAAACTCTGCTGTTTGGTTGCGAAGTCACTGCTATGAAAGTGGACTTAGAGCTTTTCTAGGAATGAGCAAACAAAGTAAACTGGAATTATTGATCCTGTGTCGTCTGCCAGAGTTAAATTAGTACATTTTGGCATGGCAGCTTTTCAAACTAGCCTTTGGTCAAAGCACAGCCCAACACTCCCCCCTCCAGCAAGCAAAAACTACACAAAGTTTGCTATTGGTGTCATCCACAGAAATAAACCTGCTCAGACAAGGTCAATCACTACTTCATGTGCCCTCTTCTATTGCCTTCCAGATGCAATGTGACATCATTCTGTCATAGCAAACTCAAAAGAAATTTGTTGAGCCATAAAATACTTGAGCCATAAAATGATATTGCATGAAGTGATTTAGACTGCAACAGATAGATACTCTCTTTTCACAGTCTGAGTGATGGTAAAAGTCACATACCTTTTCAGCAGCGCCCTCTTCACCTCCTACAAAGAAATCAGTTTTGCGTCTCAAGAAGCTGAAAAAGGTATTCACAAGCTGTAAGAAAAAGACACAGGACGTTTTAAGGGATAATAACACTCTTTTTCAAAAATTGAAGTATCTTTTTTGGAGTGACCTGATTTGTCTCAAGCCACTGTAGTACCTTCTCCTGTTTGCAATTTGTTCTTGCCCAAACAAAGAGGATCAGAGTCAGATAGCATGTTGACAGGAAAGCTGCTATATATAGTAGGGCCAATAATCCTTCTGTTCCAAAATTCTGTAGCAAATCAGGTGGTCACCAAGGAACCAGCACAATATAAAGCATTTGTTCCATTCATAGCCGTACACAGCTTTCAGAAATCAAAGGTATTAGGACACTTAACAAGGTTTCACATCTTAGCTATCTCAAATAATGGACCTTGTATTGAACAATAATCGTTAACTGAGATGTGCTGACATACTCAGCATTAAGGCTAATGTAATTTCAGTTCAATTAATCAGTTCAGTTTTAAGAAGTCATTGAACTAGCTGTTTAGAGGATCAAGGATTTGATCCACTTGACTAAAGAATAAAAGTGAAGAGATATAAACAATATATGTACTTGTTGTTCTCAATTTGTGTTATCTGGCGAGGAGTACTACAAACCAAGTCCTTTTATCAGTCAAAAGACAGCTTTGTTAGAAGGCGGTGATTGTTTTGTATTATCAATTACACACGTTAAAACAGCTAACAGGTAAAACATGGAACTTCTGAACTTACTGCAATATTCTCTGTATGCGTAACTTTCGTGTTCTTTACTCTCTTGTAGGCAAACCCCTCTATATACTAAAACCTAAGGTACATTTGTATGGTAGAAAAATTCAACTAGGGCCCAGGATCTGGATTTTCAGACCCTAGGCCAATGGTGAGAACCGTGAAACCCTAGCACCCGCAATTCCCCCAAATCTTGGCATCTTCCCCTCAGAAACTGTCCAACTTGCCCGATGTTTTTAAATTAAAAAAGATACCTCCAGGGCCACTTTTTGTATGGAAATGCTGTTTTGTCTTGTGCCTCATCCCAAAACAGCAAAACGATACCCACAAAATGCTGCCCAAAGCGATTAGGAATTATGGAAAGTCACTCTCAGTCATCTGAAATGGTGGCCACGATGAGTGATTAAAGTTTTGGCCCTGAAGAGCATCCACCATCTACTCTACACTTTAATCTTTCACAGAAAGCACAGCGAATTTCTCCTGATGTTGTGACATCAGCACACTAGAACACTCAAGACTGGTTGTATAAGAAAGGCTTCTTTTGTTATTTCTGTATCATACCAAACTGTAGTCTCTGAAACTTCAATTTCAAACCACTTTGTGTAGCTTCTGGGAGATGTAGCACACTATATTCATACATTGCCAATATGTAAAGTAACAAACTGTGTTACTTGACATAACTGACATACCAAAAAACTCCCAGAGACAAGATATTGGGTGACATGGAAGCATGAAGGCACAAGAACATAGGGGATTACAGTAATTACTTTTTCTATCAAATCATACCAATCTGTAATTTACTATTGGCTAAAAAAAGCAAGTTACTTTTGGGTAGGTATAATGTCATTAACATGTTATACAAAGGTATTGTTTTATTAAAAGGATACATAAAACTATCAGAAATAGCATAAAATAATCAATTATAAACAAATATACACAGTAGGGAAGAATCAGAAACAAAGCAGAGAACAGAGTGAACTAATCCATGAAGAAAGGGTAATCCTTAGTCTCTAAGAAATCAGACTTCTACATATCATATAGAGAAGGAGTCATGTATCATTCATAGTTATGCAGAGGGTGGAGGAAACTGTCGTGTCACGTGACAGAGATGAGAGCTATACATGTCAAATCTCTCTCCTGCACACTGATGAAGGACAGTGAAGGCCTATACTCTTTAGCATCTGATCACATTGGGTTTTCATATATTGCACATTCAAAGATTCTTTGATATCTTCCCGCCTGTCATGACATTCCTACAGAACCTAAAGCATTCTGAGAAGAGTTCTTGAATCCATGTCTGAACCTAACTATCACTCTGCAAAAATTAACAGTGCCACTGCAGGAAATGTTCAATGCTTCCTGAAGGCTGCACTGCAAAGCAAGAAAGATGAACATATTGCCTGTCAGAGATGCTTCTCTAGCATATTGACTCTAAAGTTGATGAACCTCCAAAAATCCCTGAAACACAGTTCAAAGCCCACTAAAAGGGAAAACAACCAAGTCTTGTGGCATCTTAAATATCAAGATATTTATTGTGGCATAAACTTTTTTTGGCAGGAGCCCACTTTGTCAGAAGCATGTCACCTGTGCAGGCAAATGTCTATAACCATGGCAGTAGTTTCTCTTTCTCTCTTTTTCTTTCTCTTTTTTTTTTTACACGTACAGCACAGCAGCCTCCCACAACCCAGTCTGATCCAGATGGGTTGAATTACAATTTCCATCATCTCGAGAAAATATGGCTGCTGGACTTATTAGCAGAAAATAATGGAAGCTGTCCAACACATCTGAGGAACACTAAGCTGGAAAACACTCTAGTACAATACTGTGTGTTGCAAAGAATTTTTTTTAAAAAAAGCAAGATCCCATTAGCATAAGAATTTGCATTCCAAACTAGAAACCATGCACAAACATGTAGCAAAGTCAGTAATATAAAGATATATTTTTATAAAGGCAATTGTTTTGTGCCTAGCAATCTAGTTCATTCCTCTTAGCCGTGGGTCAGGGACCATTACTGTGACTCAGAGTGACCTGGGGGTACTTACAGCAGCAGCATTACCTTTGTAACAAATATATGTCAAAATGTTAAGGGACAGCCCCTACCCACCCCCATTAAGCTCAATGTGAATCCTAGATTTAAAAGGCTGAAGACTATTGACTGCCATTTTAAGGATTCTTCTACAGTAAACAGAGGTTTAACAGGGCTGTGAAGCTGATGAAGACAATATGCGCAAGTAACAAGGCCTGAATAAATTCAGAGGAAAAAAAAGGGGGGAGGGATATATAAGAGTGCCATAGAAAAAAGCTTATTTTTTAGAGATTAGTTTAACAAGCTGATGCTTCTTTTCAAGCATATTTTCCTTGGCTAAAGACGCATACAATCTGAAGAGAAACCGGAGTATGAAATATTTTTAAAAATGCACGGAAAGGGGGGAGGATGCCTTTATTAGATTTGCAGATTATAATTTAGAGTTATAATTCAGCCTCCAAGCTATTTTTCTGTCCCCCAGAAAAATAGCTTGGAGGCTGAATTATAACTCTAAATTATAACTCTATTAACTCTATTTTTTTCCTTTTTTCCTCTCACTCTCTTTACTTTATCAAATGTTAGAGAAATTAAGAGTCCGACGCATTCATGTAAGTATTCACAGCAAGATTTTGTGCTTATAAGGATTACAAATTTATGTACTCAATTTATGCTTGGGTAAATCAATGGAAGTTTGACTTATATCTTGACTTAATGTATATAGATATATAAATTTACTGTCATTTACGGTTTCATTAACTTCCAATAATGGTAGAATAGATATAGTTACTGTACTTTGTTCATGGGGTTCTAGTAATGTTTGTAATGCCTGCAATGTTCTGCAGAGTTTTTATAGCCAGCACTGTCACGATGTAACACATTGCTGAGGTAATTTACGTTCCTTACTTAATGAAAAAAACAAAAACAAGGAAAAAAAGCCTATTTTCCTTGGCTGCTCCATCTCTCTTAGCATAACATACAGCAGATGTTGTTTTAACAATTTCGGTCTCATTCTTCAACGCGGGTGGTCGCCTTGGTCCTGTTTCTGGAACCATCTCGTTTAGTCCGGCGCCCCATTTCCCACCACATCGTCATCCAGACGCCTCTGGGATGCCCACAAAGAGGACACCGGAGGGAAAGGGCACCCTCACGCTCGGGGGCCTCGGAGACAAGAGGAAAGAGACATTACGCCGGAGAGGGGAGCTTCTAGATGGGTGAAGGATGAAGAGGCCCCCCTGCTCCCGCCCTCCATTTTACCTCCCTCACGCCGCCCTGGTGCTGCTGAGCCATGGCCAGCAGCATGCCGTCGAAGCGCTCCTCGCTCTCGGCCGCGTCCTCCCCACTGGCCCCCATCTCGTTGACCGCTTCGCGGGGCGGCTTCTTCTACGTTAACCCCAACAACGGCACCTCTCCCCCTGCCCAGCCACTGGCACGCACTCCTCGCGCCGCGCCCGGAAGCGGAACAGCATCACCGACCCAACCCCTTCCGGAAGTTGCTGGCCAATCGCCGAGCGCGCAGTGTTCACTGGCAGCCAAGGCGTCCAATCAGTATTCAAGAGGGATCAGGGAAGATCCGTTGGGTCCCTTGGTTTGGCGTCCGTTGCTGGGGTTACGGGCTTTTTTTTTTCCTATGAGGGCCGACCGGAAGTTCGAGAAAACTCCGTTGGGTTGGGCGCGTGGTGGGTTTGTTTTGCTGCAGGCCGAGCTTTTCGATATTTTCAGTGTTGCAGGAGCCCAGAGAACAGAGAGACCACCGAGCAAAAAAAAGAGTAATTTATCACACGCGGGCTTTTGGCTGGATGTCTCCAAAAGCCCTGAATTCAAGTTTCTCGGCTCTTTTATAGACAAAGCTCACAGCATACACAAAGATCACAGGCCAAGATCATAGGCCTATCTCTGTCCGCCCGTCCAAGGTCACAAATACCACGGTGCTGTTACTAGCTAATTACTCTCGCATTCAGACCCCGGAAAGTGCTTATCTACAATCTGCAATTACTGCAGCCAGTCAAAAATCAAACAACACCCTGGCTACCTAATCAACTTCCTAGCTACCTGATACATTGGCTCTTGTGACCTTTTTACCCTTCTTAAATCTTTCTCCGTTCGTCTGACCTAAGCCCCCAGCTTCTACTTTATTTCTAATTTATTATTTCTAATTCATACCTATATCATTTCCCCCCTTAAATGCATAATTTCTAAACAATTATAGCATTTCGCGACGTTATAAAACAGCGTCAGGCTGAGCCATCAAAGCGTACAGAGTCATACCTATATCATTCACAATAAACGAGATTAAGAAGGAAGGCATACCAGAAACATGGAAAGAAGCTAATGTTGTATTGATTCCAGAGGCATATGCACATAATGTATGTTATGTGCGTATTTAACATAGATAATGTTAAATAATAATAAATGTTAAATAATAATAAATAATGTATGTTAAATAACATGTGTTAAATATTAACTGTGATGCGTGTAAGCGTTTTAGTCCAAACTTCAAGTCTCAAGGCTCCACCTTCAAGGCTCAAGACCTTGGAGATGCTTTCAAGTCAAGTCTGGGAGCCAACTTCATCTTCCAGAACTTCTGGACATAGTCACCTAAAGTCATTTTGAACAATTTAAGCAGAGTCGGCCTTCCACGTTTGCCATTTTGCCATCTGCGGCTTGGGAAGTGGGGAATAGGAGCCTTCTTGTTTCCCATTTCCGAAGCTGGAGGCTTTTTCAGAAGTGGGGAATGGGATCTTTCTTACTTCCCGTAACTGAAAATTCAAAAGTTTTAGAAGGAAGGATCCTTCCTCCTCAAGCCCCTTGCCTCACACGTTTGCTGTTCCCTTCTGAGAAACGCACCCTGCAGTTTGGGGCTGAGTCTTGCCTTCTGCTCTTGGGAAAAGTTTCAGAAGGCTCCTCCAATATGCAGCAGGGACAGGCTCCTGAGCAGACCTCAAGCCCTTTGCTGTTCCACTCTGAGGCCATTTCCACACAACACTCTTATAGTGCAATGATTCCACTTTCAACCTCCTATGGAATCCTAGGGTTTGCAGTTCCGGGAGGGGCCAGTTGGCCCCTCCCGGAACTGCAAACCCCAGGATTCCATAGGAGGTTGAAAGTGGAATCATCACGCTAGAAGAGTGTTGTGCGGAAATGTTCTGAGAAATGCGCCCACACTTTGGGGTTGATACGGATTGTCATGTGGCCAGTAGGCGAAAAGAGATGGAAACGTTCAAAGTTTCAAGGTTTCTGGATGAATGTGTTACTTTACTGAACCAAAGGCAGCAAGTCAGTCAGTAAAAATATACAAATCTTGAGTGGAGTCTAGTCCGTGCATCCTTTATTGCCGGGTCGAGTCTGAGTCGAGTCACTGAAGCGACTTAAGTCTTGACTTGAGTCCAAATCTGTCCCCTCGAGTCTACATCACTGAAGAGTCTTGCTTGAGGTTGTTATATTCACTTCATTACAATGGATTCCTGGCACATTATACATACTATAATGCTAATGAACACCCCAGCCTCGTGAGCTGTCTCTTGGCCACTTTCCTACATCTCCTACCTGGTTCCCAGCCAGCATCATATTATGGTACATTACAATAACTCTGTGTATTCATAGGGTTTATTTACTCACCTTGTCTTTAGGCAGTATCTTACTCCTGCCCTTATCCCTCAATGATCATCGTTAAAACTGCATTTGTTACCTCCTCACCATACCCTTAACTGTTGCATTTCTGTTGACATTTGCCACCTGGTCATTCACAGCTATAAAAGGTATGTTCACTCCATGCATCTGATGAAGTAAACTTAAATCTACAAAAGCTTATGCTACCAACTTCTTGCTCTTGGCCATTTCTGCATTACACTGTTATGGTGCTATTATTCCACTTTCAAGGTCCTGTGGAATCCTGGAGTTTGCAATTTAGGAGGGGCATTTAGAATTCTCAGCCAGAGAGCTCTTGGGCCTCAGTAAACTACAAACCCCAGAATACACTGTTATAGTGCTGTTATTCCACTTTCAATATTCGGTGGAATTCTGGGGTTTGTAGTTTCCTTAGGCCAAAGAACTCTGTGGCTGAGAATTCTAAATACCTCTCTCTAAACAACTGATATGTACAAGACATAAAGGAGATGTCTACATTAAACTGTAATCTTGAAACTGAATAATATTCATTATTATTAGTATTAGTGAAAGGGTTAAATTGAAGAAGCTATTGCTAAGGTAGAAAAATAGAGAAAAATAAGGTGAGCAGATGCGTCCTTTATCTTATCAGGAGGCTTAGGTATGTGCTTAGCTGTGCCGGGAACCTAGGGAGTTTTGATGTTGGAGAAATACTCCCTTGGTACCAAAATATATCATTTTTGAAAGCTGTAACCTAGGTCTGTATAACCTGTAAACACTTCACATATGGTCATATGTAATCATTTCCTGTAACCTGTTTACAAGAGGGTATAAAAAGAGAGCTAATATCTGGATCGGGGTTCTCAGGCTTTGGAAATTCATTCCACTGAGATCCCTGCAGTAAAATAAACTTTTCTTTCCTTTGCTTTCTAATCTGGTGGTCTCAATTCTTGGCGAGCTACTTCATTT